>JAKOOJ010000001.1:41625000-42225000 GCA_022577455.1 Arizona elegans
AAAATCAAGTGATAGGTAGCACCTTTGTGAGCATTCCTGTTGCAATGCATTGTAAGGGAGTCTTTGTTTTATTCACCTCTTGTTTATTATGAAGAAGGAAAAGTCAGCAGTATCACAACGAAATCAATGCAATTATAACTTAGGTTTTGTGTGAAGGAAAGGGCTACAGATACTTTCCATACTCTATAGCCGCTGCATAATTTCTGCATGGGCTGGTTGCTACGGCTGCCTTGAGTTGCAAGACATTTGAGCTAGAAACAGCACCTCTGCTTTTGGACAATCTATATTTTCCTAATATCTATGTGAAACTGATGGCTTTAAACATTAGGGAAGTCTGGGCAAGAGGTCGCCATACACTCTATTCCTCTGTCATATTTGAACTGGGTAAGGTAGGTTGCATCTGATTAGACTATCTTAGCTTGAGAGCCAAGGAGCTGGTGCACGAGCATTTTTAAAAAATGGATTATGTTTCCAAGCCACTAAAAGATAATAGATCTTGCAATATGTTTTTATATTGTTGCAGAACACTCTTTTTAATAAAGAAGAGTAATATTAACAAATAGAATAACAGAATTACAGAATTGGAAGGGACCTTGGAGGTCTTCTACTCCAACCCCCCTGCTTAAGCAGGAGATGCTATACCATTTCAGACTAATGGTTCTCCAGTCTCTTAAAAGCCTCTAGGGATGGAGCACCTACAACATCTGAAGGTGTAAGCTGCTCTACTGGTTAAATGTTCTCACTGTCAGGAAATTTCTCCTTAGTTCTAGGTTGTTTCTCTCCCTTTGGAAAGGAAAGGAAAGGAAAGGAAAGGAAAGGAAAGGAAAGGAAAGGAAAGGAAAGGAAAGGAAAGGAAAGGAAAGGAAAGGAAAGGAAAGGAAAGGAAAGGAAAGGAAAGTCCATTATTACTAAGAATGATTGAATTACATGAATAGAATCAAGAAATAATTTTGTTTTACCAGACAGTACTATTTGTATAGAGATATACAAATAGCTCTATGGATATTTACAACCACAACATGACACTCTGCTAATAGATATGCTCAGTGCAACTACAGTACTACTGCCTCTTATTGTTATTCCTTCAGGGTTTCCTTTACACTTTGCTTTAGAGAACAAAAGGGTCAATTTGGATGGGGAGGGAAACAATGTAATGTTCAAACTTTGGAGAGCCAAAGGCCATCCAATTACATAGTACTATCATCAGAAAGTGTGTAGAGCATTTTGGGGGAGGTAGTGCTGAACACAGAATGACTTGAAGTAGCACTATTGAAATATGGTCCTTTCCCTACTGAATTTTAATGCTGTCATCTTGGGGGAATTACAAATGGGTCTCTGGAACTCTGTATGTGACTCATCATGTGCTTTATGGAACTTCCCTTGAAGAGTATCTGGAAGCTGCAGCTGTGTCAAAATGCAGCAGCACAGGCAGTTGTGTATACTCCTTGTCCTCTTCATTGTACAACTCTGCTCCATAAGCCACATTGGTTTCCCCTGTGCTTTCAGGTTTAACTCAAAGATCTAATAATTACCTATAAAGTTCTACATGGCGTGGGGCTGGGTTATTTGAGGACTACCTTTCCCCAGTTGTGTCTGCCTGCCCCAGATGCTGAGGAGGCCTGCTGCATGTCTGAACCATTTGAGAATGCCATCTGGCGGGATATGTTGATGTTGGATTTTGAAATTTCTTTATTGTTTTATCTTAGCTGCCAATCAGTGGTGGGTTGCCCCTGGTTTGGACCGGTTTGCAAGAACCTGTAGTAAAACCGGCGGGAGGCCCCACCCACTGCCCCGGATGTCATCATCAGCAATCTTGTGCTGAGATGCTTCTGCACATGTGCAGAAGCAAGGTGCATGTGCAAGTGAAGCGAGCGCACATGTGCGATCCCGTTGCGAACCGGTAATAAAGGTAAGTAGAACCCACCCCTGCTGCCAATTATCTGTTTATTGTTATACTATTGTTAGGTTGTATTTTTTTAATTGTTGTTACCTGTGCAGAATATCAGCAATGAGACAATCACCATTCAAATTGAAATGAATAAATTAATATGCTGATAGCTGCTTGCATTTGACTTTTTTTAAAAAATAACCATTGACTTTTAAAATCTGTAAGTATTCTGCTTTCTTTATTCAAAACACTCCTAACCGGTATAAAAAGCATTCATTACCATTACTGTTATCAAATATAAGGCATTTTTAAAATTCCATTAGCTGAAACATTCAACGTGAAAGCTTTAAAAAGGTGATAGTTGGGATTAATCATATACAAAACCATACAAGGAAAAACCAAGTGAAAAAACAAATGTTAACTAATGTCAAAAATACAACATGGTAGGTACCTTCTAAATACCAGAAAAGATAGTTAATATATTCAAAATGAAAATGACATTTATTTAATACGGTTCTCAAACTATAAGACACCTTTTCTAAAAATTAGCATTATACATTTCTAAAAAATTAAATCATCCTGGCAATCATTCCTAAATAGATATGGTGATGTTGTCTAGAATTCACCAATTTACCATTTACCATGATAACATTTAAATATGACTTTATCCATGTCCACAGTAATTATCTGTGTTCATTGGTTGCCATAACAGCATTCTGGCAAAACAGATTTCAGAAACTGCAGGCTTGATTCAGGTTAAAGTAATTGTCTCTGTATTATGATGACACATATGAGCAGGTAGAGTCTACATTGATAAAAATATTCAGCCAGGCAAATGGAGAATGGCTGATTTAGGCAGCTTCACAGTTGCTGCAAAGAATAATACTTGCTTCCAATACTTGGAAGTATTGTCTCCCTTGGTTTTTAAAAAAAAAACCAAAAAAAACAAACACTGTGGTGGCTCGATTTGAGTTACTGTGGACAGAATCAAGAAATGGCTTAATCTTTTTCTGAAGCTACTGTAGTTGCAACACAGAGAGAGAGAACAACTTTTATTATTTTTCAATCCTTCATATGATGAGATTCCCATGAATTAGGAAACTTTGAACACAGTGGTGAAATCCAATTTTTTTTTACTACTGGTTCTGTGGGTGTGGCTTGGTGGGCGTGGTGTGACTTGGTGGACGTGGCTTGGGCGAGGCAGGGGAAGGATACTGCAAAATCCCCATTCTCACCTCACTCCAGGGGAAGGATACTGCAAAATCCCCATTACCTCCCCACTCCAGGAGAAGGATACTGCAAAATATCCATTCCCACCCCACTCTACGGGAAGGATACTGCAAAATCTCCATTCCCTCCCCACTCCAGGGGAAGGATACTGCAAAATCTCCATTCCCTCCCCACTCCAGGGGAAGGATACTGCAAAATTCCCATTCTCTCCCCACTCCTGGGGGAAGTGTTAAGTCCTCGACTTACGACGGGCGTCCCTGATTGGCTCAGACGCACGGACTTGCCGGCGGGAGAATGTTGCCCTTCTATTGGTTGTTTAGTTTGACAGCTACAGTATAAATAGCTGTCAAACCCCTTGTTCTCTGTTCTGTTTATTCTAAGCAGTTTACGGCTGTTGTTAGAAATAAAGTGTTCTGTTTGACTTAACCTGGTCTCGCCTCAGTTATCGGACCCTGGGGTCGCCCTACAGACCACTGGCGATGAGGATGGGATTCCAGGCGTGAGGAGACAGGTAGTCAATAGCCACTAAGTCACTAGCGCTAAGCCAAGGCGCTAGCTGAGTCACTAAACGACGAGACGTCGTTTGAGAAGACAAATTTCTCACAGAAACAGAACCGTCCTTATCAGGATGGCACCCCCAACATTCGCTCCCTTCAACCCAGCCACAGAAACCTGGAACTCATACGAGGCTAGATTCGAGTGCTTCCTGGAAGCGAACGACTATACAGGGCTGTCCAGCAGCCGGAAAAGGGCGCACTTTTTAAATGCCTGCGGTCCCGAAATGTTTGCTGTCGCGCTGGCCCTGCTAGCCCCAGTCCCTGTCCAGACAGTGTCGTGGGAAGTCCTGAGGGACAAACTCAAGAGCCACTACGAACCCACGCCATCGCGGATAGCTCGAAGGTTCGCTTTCAGACAGATTCTTCAAGCTGAGGGGGAATCCATCAATCACTACATGGCCTCCCTCAGGACTGCCGCCTTGAATTGCGAATTTGCCCAGCTAGAAGACTCCCTCCTGGAGCAGTTCGTTTGTGGCGTAAAAGACTTAAGAATACAACGCCACTTGTTAGAGAAGAAAGAAATTACCCTCGTGACTGCCATAGAGGAGGCTCAGGCGTGCGAACTATCTAGCAGATCTACCTTAGAAATTTGTAAATCGCAAGCCGCCGCTCCTGCCACCAAGCCCAACACTGTCCATTCGGAAGAGACAGACTCTGAGGTGATCAAGGAGGAGGAGGATGAGGTTAGCCGCCTCAAAACCTCTAAGGGCAATAGAACTACCTCAGACAAGGACTTCGCAGGGTCTCCCTGTCAAGGCTGCGGTGAAATGCATCCCCGAGTGGCTTGTCGTTTCAAAACTACCATCTGCCGCAGATGTGGAAAAAAGGGGCATCTGGCAAGAGTCTGCCGGGCTAATTTACTGGGCACGCAGCTGAACGCCTCCAGACGACCATTTCAAAAAACACCCAAGCCAAGCGGTGACTGTTTTGCCGTTTCAAAGAGTAACAACGCTCCTGCAGTGTCTGCCCGCCAATTCAGAGTTGGTGCCAACAAGAAAATCTACATGACGATCACCATAGAAGGAACTCCCTGCCAAATGGAGGTCGACACGGGGTCTTCCAAATCTCTAATCTCTTGGCACACCTTAAAGCAAGTGGCGCCAAATATTCAAAAACGCGCCCTTCAACCATGCCAAGTACGCCTCTGGGACTATCAAGGGAATTACATTCCTGTCATGGGCAGTGCCAAGCTCCTAGTGGAGCACAAGACCTTCACTGGCAAGCTTCCCTTGATCATCGTACGAGACCCACTGCGCAGCCTGCTGGGGCTTGACTGGTTTGGTGCCTTAGGACTTGGCATAACTGGCATCCATTCAGTACGCCCTGATAACTTTGAGGATCTCCTGGCCGAATTCGCAGACGTTTTCAACGACGACTTAGGTAAATATAAGGGATCTCCCATCTCCCTCAATTTAGACCCAAAAGTGGCCCCCGTTAGATTAAAACCCAGAAGGGTGCCATTTGCACTCAAACCTCTGGTGGATAAAGAGTTAGACAAGCTTATTGCACAGGGCATTCTAGAACCCACCGATCATGCCCCCTGGGAGACCCCCATAGTCCTACCCATCAAGCCAGATGGGTCTATCCGCATCTGCGCGGACTATAAAAATACAGTAAATAAGGCCCTCCAAGCCCACCCTTATCCTGTACCTGTAGTGCAACATTTGTTGCACTCATTGGGTAATGGTTCCATTTTTGCCAAGCTGGACATGGCACAAGCATATCAGCAACTCCCCGTTGATTCTGCCATGGCTGCGGCCCAGACCATAGTTACCCACTGGGGGGCGTTTAAATGCCACCGCCTCCAGTTTGGCATTAGTGTGGCTCCTGGAATATTCCAAAGCCTTATGGAGCGACTCCTGCAGGGGCTGCCAGGAGTCGTTCCATATTTTGATGACATCATCATCTCTGCCTCTAGTCAGTCAGAACTTAAGGACAAGCTAAGGACAGTCCTCCGCCGTTTCCAAACGGCTGGCCTTAAACTTAAGAAGGCTAAATGTAGACTCGGGGTGCCCCAGGTTGAATTCTTAGGGTTTTTGATAGATGCCTCCGGCATACATCCCACCCCTTCAAAAACAGCTGCCATCAGGCGGGCCCCCACCCCTGGCAACAAAACCGACTTACAAGCCTTCCTCGGGCTTTTGAATTTCTATAGCACCTTTTTGCCACACAAGGCCACTGTTGCCGAACCACTGCACTGTCTGTTAGATAAGAAGTCCCCCTGGCGCTGGGGCCCCCGGGAGGCATCCTCCTTTGAGGCTGTCAAATCCCTCCTGTCATCTGATGCCGTTTTGGTGCAATACTCTGACAGCCTTCCCTTAGTTCTTGCTGCCGATGCCTCCCCCTTCGGGATTGGGGCCGTTTTAAGCCACTCCCTCCCAAATGGCACTGAGGCCCCCGTTGCCTTTTATTCCAGGACGCTCTCCTCAACTGAGCGCAATTATGGCCAAATCGACAAGGAGGTGCTGGCCGCTGTGGCGGCCGTCAAGCGTTTCCATGACTACCTTTACGGTCGGCACTTCACCCTAGTCATTGATCACAAACCCCTCTTAGGCATCCTGGCGGGCAACATCGCAACGCCCCAGGTCCTCTCCCCCCGCATGTCACGCTGGGTTGAATTCCTAGCCGCTTACTCCTATTCTCTCGTCTATCGCCCTGGCAAGCTTCTGCCGCATGCAGATGCCCTCAGCCGCTGCCCCCTGCCCATCTCTGTCTATGACCCCTCTCCTACTTCTCAGGTCCTTCTCCTTGAATCCCTGCACCTGCCACTCTCTGCCTCCGACATTGCTTTCCACTCTACTAAGGACCCCATCCTCCGCAGGGTTTTGGACTGGGTGCGCAGGGGATGGCCTCCTGGAAATGTAGGTCCTGAGTTCAAGCCATACCACATCAGACAGCATGAGTTGTCCGTACAGCGAGGGTGTTTGCTGTGGGGAAATAGAGTAGTAGTGCCCGCCAAACTTCAGCAGCGAGTTTTGGAATCCCTGCATGAGGGACACCCTGGGATAGTTAGGATGAAGTCTCTAGGGCGCAGTTACATCTGGTGGCCAAATTTTGATCAAGCGGCCACTCTGTGGGTCGTAGGGTGCCAGCCTTGGCAACTGTCCCGACCAGCAGCCCCCGCCGCTCCAGTCAAAGAGTGGGAAATGCCAAAGTCGCCCTGGTCACGAATCCATGTGGATTTTGCCGGACCTTTCCATGGGCAGACCTTCCTAGTGGTGGTCGATGCCTACTCCAAGTGGGTGGAGATAGTTGCCATGGCATCAACCACCTCGGCCGCCCTAATCAGGGCCTTGCAAAGACTTTTTGCCACCCACGGGTTGCCCGATGTCATCGTTTTGGACAACGGCCCGCAACTAGCATCTGCTGCCTTCCAGGTCTTCCTAGCAGGACATGGGATACGCCACGCCAGGGTGGCACCATTTTGCCCTGCCAGCAACGGTTTGGCAGAAAGGGCCGTGAGGTCAGCCAAAGAGACCCTCTCCCGTTTCACCCACGGGGACTGGCAGGAGAAAATGGCCCGATACCTGTTGGCACAACACGTAACTCCATGCCCTTCTACCAACAGGAGCCCCGCAGAACTTCTAATGGGCAGACGTCTCCGCACCGACCTCGACCGCTTGCACCCTGCCTACTCTCCAGAGAAGCCCCCTGACTCAACCGGTCGACACCGCAGCTTTAATGTCGGTGACGCAGTATATGCCCAGAACTTTGGGGGCGAACCCAAATGGCTTCCGGGAACCATTGAGCAAAACACTGGCCCCTATTCCTACCAAATCCGGCTACCCGATGGCCGGCTATGGCACCGCCATCTGAATCAAGTCAGAGCCCGTTTGACATTCCATCCAGATAGTTCAGCCGGCCTGGATAAGTCCGCAACAGTTCCAACCCCTAACTATACACCAACTGTCCCTAGCTCAAACGCGCCCCCAGAGCCCAACTTACTTGATGAACCTGGCCAGCTATCTGACGACGAGGCCGACTCGGGTGTTCCAGACGAGTCGCCGGGAGTTCCACCGGTGACACAAGCTCCGCCAACTACGCAGGCAGCCTCCCCTGAGCTGCGTAGATCTAGTCGAACGCGCAGGCGCCCTGCGTATCTGGCCGACTACGCCTGCTCCATCCAGGGGGGAAGGGGTGTTAAGTCCTTGACTTACGACGGGCGTCCCTGATTGGCTCAGACGCACGGACTTGCCGGCGGGAGAATGTTGCCCTTCTATTGGTTGTTTAGTTTGACAGCTACAGTATAAATAGCTGTCAAACCCCTTGTTCTCTGTTCTGTTTATTCTAAGCAGTTTACGGCTGTTGTTAGAAATAAAGTGTTCTGTTTGACTTAACCTGGTCTCGCCTCAGTTATCGGACCCCGGGGTCGCCCTACAGACCAGGAAGGATACTGCAAAATCTCCAGAACCTGTCAGAACCTGCTGGATTTCACCCCTGTGTGAACAAGTCAATTGTGTGTGTGTGTGTGTGCGTGTGCGAAGGCCTAGACAACCTCCTTTCCCACTTCAAGTATAAATTTGATTTAAGGATGGAACTGTCCATTTGTGAAAAAAGGATTAGAACTGTATTTTATTGTATTTTATGCCTTTGAGTCAGTGTTGACTCCTGGCAGTGTTGACTCCTGGACCAGCCCCTGCAGTTTTCTTGGCAAGGTTTTTCAGAAGTGGTTTGCCATTCTCCCTTTCCTAAGGCTAAGAGAAAGTGATTCATGCAGTGCACTGTGCCTAAGGCAGAACTAGAACTCACACTCCCAGTTTCTATCCTGATGCCTTAACCACCACACCAAACTGGCTCAGAAATATACAGTTTAAGAAATATGTAGTTGAACTTCAAGACACAAAAATATTATTCACAGGCATGGTTAATTGAGCGAAGCAAAGATTAAGGTCTGCAGTCTTACAATATGGTGGTTAGTTTTTAACTTTGTTATGACGATGGTGTTTCACCATCAAAAGAGTAGCTTCCATTTTTGCTTTCTAGCAACAACTCAAGTGCACGTAGGGTCAGGTCAGGATGGGAGAACCTTGGATAAAAAAAATTTGTTCAATTATCTATGTGGCTCAAGAGAATTGAGTGGATTGTTGAATATCTTGATAACAGTAGCAGACATTGTGACGATGTTGTCAGAACATTGCATTCAGATACCAGGTGTCAAAGTGTAGAATTAACTATGGTGGGTAACATTTCACATTTCCCCCATGCTATAAAATCTAACAAGTCATTAAAATGTGTTCATGTTGCTCTCCAAACTGTACTGTAAGCCTGATGACAATTTTTGTTCACTGCAGAGATCTAGCTGTGCAATGTTTTCATTTTCACCCATCCATAGCAGTTGGAATCGCAACCCCAATATTGCTTTAGTGGATCTTAAGAGGGCTGTAAGGAAAAAGGAAGGAGGAAAAAAAAACCCTACTTTGAATTTCAATCAGACTACCTACAGTAGAGGCATAACATTAACAAAGATGCTTAAACAGCACTCTGCAAAGATGTTAAGAAAATATTTGTAGTGATTCACACACACCTATAGACAAAAACAGTTCTTGTTGCTGTTGAAGCAACAACACAGCACAGCCTTAATTAAAGCATCGTCTGACCTGTTTTTTTTTTAATGCTACAGTTGCAGAATCCTGTTAAAAGAAGAAAAAAAGAGGATTAATTACAGATGGGCTGTGTGTGTCATGATAATTAACAATTGCCGCTTCTCCTTTTTGTCACATTCTGAAACTTTTTTCCCCTGCTTTAGTTAGGTAAAGGGAATCAGAATTTTTATCACATTCTTTGCCCGCAATCCCTGATGGAATTGTCACCCATAAATTTGCACAGCATATACAAAATATTGCGCCGTCAGCATTATTGCACCATCAGTGTTTTTCACAGGAGAGTGTGCCCATATATTGCCCTACGTGAAGTGGTAAACACAATGATGGGGATAGCTAAATATGAATGAATAAAAATTAATACATGGCACTGAATACACCATTATTGACTATGCTGTTGAACTGCTATATAAATACTAGCTAATAGAATTAAAATTATCCATTCATCCTGCTCTTTTTTTTCGTTTTTATGATTAGCAGCCTGTTTCCTCCCCACCCCCATGTGTACCAAAATGATACAAAGTCAAATAGTGGTTTATATAATGCATATATTTGCAAAACAGCATGAATCGTGCCAATCCATTTCTAAATATCAGAAGTGAAGATTCATTGGTTCCTTCTTTCTTTGGCCAGAAAACTTAGTTTATGAAGGATTTCATTGTGACATGTTTTTTTTTAAAAAAACATCTTCTGTATATTCCATTTTATCTTTACTTAACTTAGAACAATAGATCATGGAGAAATGGGAAATAAGCTGAATTGGCTTTAAGGCAATATACTGGTGAACAGCTGAAAAATCCCAGGAGCTATTGTGTATTTTGCTCAGTTGTCTGGTTCTCTAGTCTAGGTTATCAACTATGTCTGGCACTCGTTGTCTCAACTGTTAAGCAGGAGCTATATTAGTGATGCTGGGGGCTACACTAAGAAACTTCTGCAGGCTCTAAAAAAAAGAGCAACTAATATTCCTTTCTGCACTCCTTTCATATCTGCTAAGTTTTCCCATAGATCTCTAATCACAGGCATTATATTTTTCTTGCCCATCTTCTGAATGTTATTTCTGGTCCTGTTCAGGAAAGACTAAGAGAAAGGGGTCTGCCGAGATCCTTTTGGACATATACTTGAGTTTAAAAGACTTAAGAGAATTCTATTCAGACTGAAACAATTTGGCAACTGCTTTCAAAATATTTAGTTTGGACTGTAGGCCTTAGGAGAGTTCCCCTGCAACTAGGCCCTCTCATCTTTCTGTTCCATGAAACCAATGGTCAACCACTTTCCTTCCTATAGGTAGGACTTTTAGGAGATAAATAGTTTAGTTTGTGTCTATATGCACTTCTCTCTCTCTCTTCCCACCCTTCTCTCTCTCTCTCTCTCTCTCTCTCTCTCTCTCTCTCTCTCTCTCTCTCTCTGTGTGTGTGTGTGTGTGTGTGTGTGTACATGTATGGTGATAGATGTAGCGGTGCCAAATGAGAACAATCTCAGAAAGGCACATGAGAAGCAGGGCCTGAAAGAGGAACTCAAGAAGATGTTGAAATTAAAGGTCAAAGTACCCAGTGGTGGTAAGTTCCTCGGGGTTGCGACTCCAGTTGCCACAACTGGGAGAGTGGCTCCAACAATTCCAAGGAACAATGTCAGAGGTCTCTATCCAGAAGAATGCAGTGTTAGAAATAATGCAGTATCAGTGGTGGGGTTCAAATTTTTTACTACCAGTTCTGTGGGCGTGGCTTGGTGGGCGTATCATGGCTTGGTGGGAAGGATACTGTAAAATCTCCATTCCCTCCTCATTCAAGGGGAAGGTTACTGCAAAATCCCCATTTCCTCCCAATCAGCAGAGGCAGAGAATAGATGAGGGTGGGGCTAGTCAGAGGTGGTATTTACCGGTTTTCCAAACTACACAAAATTTCCGCTACCAGTTCTCCAGAACTGGTCAGAACCTGCTGAATACCACCTCTGTGCAGTACCCTCAAACTCGCTGGTAGATGACTCAGGATTGAGAAACCTACCACCCGTAGAGATGAGAAGGGAATACACACACACACACACATGTTTAAAGTATTAAAATGCAGAAATATGAAGGTATAACAAGCAATTTAAAAACAACAATAAAATTCTTCTTTCAAAATTTTATAACCATTAAAATAGCATAGCGGTTAAGATCTTGTCTTAAAATAGAGAGAAATGTACTGTTTCAAAGCTGAGAGCAGCTTAAATTATGATATTTCTTAAGAGGCTAAGTTTTCCTCACTGTTTTTTTTAAATAAGTCCAGGCTTTTACTTTATCATTTTTCGGAAGACTTATTGTTAGAATGATTTCATCCTCAGCTCCAAATAGCCAAAAACAAACTTGTAGATTTTCTAGTATGGATTTGGACTGGATTTTCTAGTGCCTCCTGGACATATTAAAAAAAAAAAAGCTCTGGAGAAAACTTATCTTCTCCAGAAAAGAAGCAAGTAAATATCCTCCCTTCCATTTCTGCCAGGTTTCAAACTGAGAACTTTTTATGCAACAAGCAAAGATCTTAACCACTGTGCCATCAGCCTGGGTAAAAGAAAGGATAGAGTGCATGATAAGCACTGGCTCAATTGAAAAATGCTCAGAGTAGCCAAATTTTGACATGAACCCGCAGCAAACTTAAGTGAATAGGCAGTGGCACTTAACATGTCATAACAGGATAAAATTACTTTGGAAATGGAACAGAAGGTCTGCGAGGTTGGTTTGAAGGTAAGTGGTAGATTAATAGGAATGTCATCCACTTCTGCCCTCTCATTTCTGGTGATGGATCAATTGGGCAATGCAGATTAACCCTCTATCTACCATTTCTATAATGGAATAAATTCCTAGCAGTGTCTAAGAGGGTTTACTAGTTTCTCTTGCCCCAAGAGTAGTATATTGCTACTATAATCAATATTTCATTTTATGAGGATTTTTGGTTAGAATTTCTAATTGATATTTGTTGACACAGCTTTGGCCATGGGAGTATAAATATATTTCTGCTTCCCAACTGAAATCACAAATAGTCAACATAGGCCATCCATCACTTCTGAGCAATGACATCCTGCTCCTTTCACCCCAGTTCATTGCAAATGTACTCACATCTGTGTTTTGCAGCTTTGATTAGAAAATGCTACTTTCCAAGGTGAGCTGGCTTAAGTCCTTCAGGACAGTTAATCAATACTTGGGTCAGTTACCGAGCCTCTTTGAGCACCAATTGTCTGGTTATTGTCCTGGGCGGCCATTTTATCTTGGTGCTGGCTGCTATGTTCTCTGCTGACCAGCATTTGGAAGGACCTATAAGGATCATCAAGTTCAATTTACGTGCAAGAAAATCAATCAAATCACACTTGGAAGATGGTTGTCCAACCCAGGAGTTCCCATTCTTGGCAACTTTAAGACATGGGGACTTTAACTCTCAGAATTTTCCAGCCAGCATTTTTTTATTGTTTTTATTTTGTTTTTTTGTTTTGGCTGGGGAATTCTGGGAGTGGAAGTCCACATGTCTTAAAGTACTACTAAATGCCTTGGTAGTACAGTGGTCTAAAGCAACCTGTTATTAAGACCAGCTGCCTGCAATTACTGCAGGTTCGAATCTTGCCAGGCTCAAGGTTGACTCAGCCTTCCATCCTTTCTAAGGTAGGTAAATTGAGGACCCAGTTGTGGGGGCAATAAGCTGACTTTGTATAAATATACAAAAGGATGAAGGCTATTGCTTAGCACATTGTAAGCCGCCCTGAGTCTCCAGAGAAGGGCAGCATATAAATCAAATCAAAAAAAAAAAAAAAGTTGCTAAGATTGGGAACCCCTGGCCCAATTTCTTATTAAAACCACAACTTCCTCTGGTTGGATAATTCCACTACTACAGAGATCTTAGAGTTATAATGTTTTTTTTATATATTTATGAGAAATATAAATTTAAATCACAGTCATAGAATGGATTTCACTTGATAAAGTGAGTCCACAAAAGAGACGTCAGACAAGATGGATCGATGACATCAGCAAGTATTGTGGACCCAATTTTCAAAAGAAAGCTCAAGACCATATTGGTTGAAAACATGTGGAAGAGGTCTTCATCCTCCAGTGGATAAACAATGATTAGAACGAGGAACTCACACCCATTATTTATAGTCCTAATTTTTGTAATAATGGAAAATAATTCTTCAACATATCCCTATGACATCATTTTAGGTACCTGTTAATATATGCTACTACAGAGTTTCTCTGCCTTAACTTTTAGATGGGTGGACTTCAACTCCCAGAATTCCCTAGCCAGTCTAACTCTATCCCTTACTGGCTGGCAAATTCTAGGAGTTGAAGTCCACCCATTTTAAAGTTGCTAAGATTGAGAAACACTGTGCTACTACATTTTGGTACTCTTCCACTTTTGGCTAAAAACTAGGCACATCTATCATATTAACAAATTAAACTGACAAGGTAAAGTCATTTAATTACACAACTTCATTATTCTGACAGGCTTACTTCAGTTTACAGTAATCTGACCATCCATTGGAGTCTCAAAACCTTGAAGATGACTTGGTTTCATCTGTTCTGGCACTTTGACTGTATATTAATTAATGATGTGACCTCTGAACAGACACTGAGGCTTTCAGCATATGCTAACAAGCAGCTTAAAAAAAAACCTGTCTCCTCATCAACACTCCTTCAGTTTTCTACTTCCGTAACTTTCCCAAGCATTTTTTGAATGACACCTTCAAGGATTCCTTTTCCTTCACCCGCTGAACTTTGCTTTCATTGGAACTTGCAGTGACAGCAAGACTGAATAATTAGCAGCCTTTTGTCATTGTTGATACCTCCTCAAAGCTTTTGTTGATGACTTCTTGGAACTTAGGGCAGAATGGCAAAGGGTTCTGGGAGGCATTACGGTCTCCAGCTGGATTGGCAGCAGGAGTGTGTGGAAGTGTTGCAAGCACTAAATACAAGAGGCTCAATATTGATGAAAATTACAGACCTCAAGTTGTCACATATCAGAATGGATCAAGACTGGGCTTTTTAATTTGATTTGATTTAATGTATTGAATTATGTTATTATGCTTCTCATATGCAATCAAAGTTCTGTGGTATATTTTTAAAAACAGTAAGGTAATGAAAATCAAAAAAATCTTATTATTACCGGTAAATGGCAAAGATTAAAAAAGATATATAAACATGGATTTATTTATTTGTTTGTTTGCTGCTTGTATGTTTGTTTGTTCTATCTCGCCACAATCTTACAGCCCTTTGTGCTTTACAAGATGTCCAAAAATAAAATTAAAAAGATCCAAAGAACAATTAAGACAAAAGGAAACTAAATCATTAAATCATAAAATCAACTCTATTTCTCATATCTAACTGGCTATCATCGATTTAGGATTGCACTTAAATCAAGATTTCTTTGAACATAACTGGGAGAAATAAAACATATGAGCCTAGTACTCCAAAGACATAAATAGTGGCATGGTTTCCATAGAAGGATGTACCATAACTGAGACAGCTGTTTCTTTTAGTCATCTGCCTCACTTCACTTAGTGTCAACACCTGGAGGATTGACACAAAGGATGACTTTGGTCAGGTAGATAAGAAAACAATTTAGCAGATGTCTATTCAACCTTATAACCAGCTAAGAAATGCTATGTGAGGACACCCTTGGATTCTATTTATGCTAGAGCTTTGCTTGATTGATATGTTTTTATGGTTTTTATCAGGAAGTTCTAAATTCTTTTTGCATAGAAATAAAAGGGGTTCTATCTGCTCTAAATGATTGGTTCATATGAGGTCTACATATTGGCATTTATATACTGATTACGATTATAACTATTGGCTTGAGTAATTTCCTTTTGCAGCATTTGGAATAATTACTAGTTCCTGGCAATAAGAGGTGGGGAGGCAGTAAAACCTACCTGCCACAATATAGTTTATAGGTGCTCCCCAACTGCAGGAGAAGCACTACTTCTGACCTGTGTTTCAGCCTCATTGCCTTTTCTTTTTAATTTGTTTCTTCATGTGTATGTCAACAATGAAAGAACGAATCATCCATGCCAACTTCTTTTTCTGTAATACATTAAACCCAGGTGTTAATTTCTGTAATAGTGAAAGAAGAGAGAAGCAGTGAAACTTCACTAATATGCTATCAATATATTCAGCTATTTTATATGATTGAAATTACTTTTTTCCACTGGCAAGAGCTGAGCTATAAGCAAACCAGTGGTGGGATTCAGCCAGTTCACACCACTTCGGGAGAACCGGTTGTTAACTTTCTGAGCAATTTGGCAAACTGGTTGTTGGAAGAAATAATTAGGGCAGAGAACTGGTTGTTAAATTACTTGAATCCCACCACTGAAGCAAACATATATGCCATTAAACATTTGATCGTGATGAAAACCAGTCCTTTCAATGGTGGGATATAATGGAGTAGAGCTTATGTTTGCTTAGTCTTTTCACATTCCGCCCTTTATTGTTGTTTTTGTTATTATATAGTTTTGTTATTATAAGCACAATTATGTGAAACCACAGCTGCCAGTTCTTTATGAAGGTGTTGACCTTCATATGCATTGAGTTCTTCCCAAGAATCTAGAATGTCATAATGTATCCGCATAGTATATGTATGGATCCAAAAAGTGTGGACTTTTCCAATTGACAGATTGAAATTTTGTTAATGTGGAGATTTTCTAAGTGCCATTTAAGATTGTTTAGTATGGCATCTAGGGGGCAGATAACCACTGGGACCACTACTGTCAGTTTATGCCATAATCTTTCAATTTAGATTTTCAGATCTTGATATTTTGTGATCTTCTTAAATTCTTTGCTTTCTATTCTACTATCCCTTGGGATGCCACATCAATTTCCCCCACTTTCTTGTTTTCAACCACAGTTAAATCTGGTATATTATGTGTTTATGATTTTATCAGCTTGTATTCAGAAATCCCATAATATTTTAGCTTGCTGTTTTTCAACTACATTTTAAAATCTATAACCCCACCAATTTTTCATTACTGGCACATAGGTTTTATAGGTGATTCAGTTATTTTGGTGACTGTGTTATGTCATTGTTTACAATCAGATTTGTGCGATCATCTTGCACAAACTGAGTATATGATCTACTGTTACTTTAGTCTCTTTGCACAATCAATCCAGGCAAAATGTAAATTGGTGTTTCAGCTTTTGCAATCCCACCCACTTCCCCAGCCACTTTATCAATGTTTTGTATCTCTGCTTTTCCTTTTATTTCTTTTCTGTTCTATTGGATGGATGTTATTTTCTTCTAAATAATCTTTGGTGTTGTCTGCTATTATGCCTGCAAATAATTTAAACATTGTAGGCAAACATGTTGTTGGCCTATAGTTTCCTGGTATTGTTCCTTTTGCTGGTTCTTTTTGAATCACACACATTTTGCCAGTTGTTAACTAGTTCCTAATGTCTCCTTTATGCAATAGTTCATTAAGCTCTTTAGCTATAATTGGATGTAGGCTAGTCAGATATTTGAGCCAAAAGCCATGCAATTGATCATTTCCAGGTGGTGTTTTCAATCCTTTTTCGCTCAATTTTTAACCATTTTTTCTGATATTATTAATTCTTTCATATGATTTTATTGAATTCATCTTCAATTTTTTTATCCATCCAGCATTTTTATTGTTTTTGAACTTCCTGTAGTTCTCTCCAAAACTGGATTGTTTCATTTTTGTTTTCTTTTTGTTGTCCTTTTCCATTTTTAGAATTTCTATTACATTTATGTTTTGGTAGAATCATCTCTGGTCTGACTGAAATAGCTGATTTGCTTGAATTGGATGATTCATGCCTTGTAGCATTCAATTTGCCCAACTATTGCTGTTTGTTGATTTATAATTTTCAAAGCTTTTAAAAAATTTTCTGGTTAAACCAATATTTTTAATTAGGCTTGTTTTGATCCTTACATGCTTCCATTTTTGCTCTTTCATGTCCTTTAACTTACTTGCATCTCATCTTAATTTCTTTATATAGGCTTCCAGTCTTATCTTTCATTTTGGGATTGAATATAATTTTGTTTTTAGTTTTCTACTTGTGATACCCAGTTCTTCTGAAATGACCACTGCTGTTCTGAAGGCAAGCTGATTGGTTTGTTTGAAAGGGGTTATTTTATCTTTGCAAGTGATTTATTCATATACTTCATTGTAGATATAAGGACTTTTAGGGATACTACTTTCAGAAGAAAGGAGAATTATGACTGGATGATAGACAAGAGAGAAAAAGCAGTTAAGACTAATGGAATGGAACTTCCAGCAGTCCACACAGCAGATGTATAGACCAACTAGAATTACAGTATTTTAGTATCCCATATTCCTATGGGAACTATAATGAAGAGGGAAGGAATACAGCAACATTCAAATAACATCAAAAGATAAAAGCCAGTTCAATGGGAAGAGCAAGATCACACCATCAACATGTACACCCTGCTAATCATCAGTTACCCTGCTAATATAGTGAGCTGGTCAAAGGAAAACATGGAGGCTGTCTTTCTGAAGACCTGGGAGCTCCTCACAATGTTTTCATCCTAAATCCAGCATCCAAATACTGTATACCAGGTGGAAAGAGGGCAGACAGGATCTGGTAAGTGTCAAAGTCACTATCCTGGACAAAATCCAGAACATCAAGGACTTCATCAGTAAAATCAGCAGACATAGGAAGAAGTTCAACCAAAGAAGTGCTTTGGTAAGACAAGATTCTTCATGGGAGGTACTATTATCAATATATAGCTTAGGTGGCTGATACTGGGAAATCCTACCAGTGGCAGGAAAGGGCTGAACTAAAAGACAGCACTGAGGCACTGATCATAGCAGACAAGAACAGTCACTAAGCACCAGATCATATGACACTAGATTAAGACCCAAGGTGCAGACTTTGCAGAGACTCCACAGAGACAGTCCAACACATAGTGGCAGAATGTAAGATGTAGGAGAATAACAGGGAGAAGACCTTTTGGGACTTAGATGTTCCCTGAAGATGGGCTCCAGCACAAGTCCGAAAGCTTGGAAGACAAAACCGCTGGTTCTGGTGACTGACCCGGATTGGATCCTGCAACATTATCCTGGGACATATATGTCCACCTTCATTCATTTAGAAGGGCAGTCTGGCAAATCAACCAGACATCTTGATAGTAGACAAGAAGGCAGAAATGGTGGTAGATGTAATGGTGCCATTTGACAGTTGCACAGGAAGGAGTATGAGAAGCTGGAGAAGTACCAGGACCTGAAGGACAGATTCAAGGGGACTGGGAAGGTAAAGGTAAAAGAGATTCCAGTGGTGGTAGTTGCCCTCAGAGTTGTGATTCCTAAACTGGGAGAGTGGCTCCAACATATCCCAGGAACAACATCAGAGCTCTCTTTCTAGAAAAGTGCAATATTAGGCAACTAAAATACTGCGCAGAACCTTCAAACTCTCAGGCTTCCATTCATAGGGATGAGAAAGGAATTTTTTTATTCAACTGTATTCATATTCATCTTAAGGCAGCTGACATACTTAATATTTATACCTGCTATTTAACCTACAACAACAGTCCTGTGAGTTGGACTGGGCTTAAAGAGAGTAACTGCTTGAAAATCACCCATCGGCTTTTGTACCAACCTGAGAAATCATACTCTCCTGATTTCTAGGCCAGCATGTAACCACTACACCAAGCTGGTTCTCATTCAATTTACTTATTTATCCATTCAAATTGCCTTCATTATTATCTCTTGCCACAATACAAAGAGCACAACACCTGCACAGAAACCCATGCCAGAAAACATAACTTCTTCATTTCTTTAATAAAAAAAAAAAGTTAAAGCAATGTTTGGATCTGAGAGTAAGTTTCATGTAAACACCCAACTGTAAGCTACATGGACTTAACAGATAGTTAAATGATTTAACTTTTAGCCAAACTACTTAGCTAAATAACAACTTTTAAGCATGCAAAGCAAGAAATGTTCAGAAAAAGAAAAGAGTGATTAATTTTTCTCAGCTCGACAAACTATTATGTATTGAAAGAAGCAAATACATAAATGTCAGAAGACTGTTGTACCACATGCCCAGTTTTCCACTGTCATCATTGCTGGAGATAGCCCAGGTTTGACAAATAATAACTCTTCAAATATTAAGTGAAGCAAAACTTGTTTTTCATCTCTGTACTCCACACCAAAACGTTTTGCTGTTTTCATTGCTAGCTATATGCTACATGGATGAACTGATTTTCCATTTTTCATAACATTATTCAACTAGCCAAAGTTAATGAACTAGAAACTGTTCTCAGAGTACCTTAATTTAATACAGCCTAACATATTTTGGATCAGAGACTTCTTCCTCCAAGCCATTTGGCAATCTGTAAATAGCTTGGCAGTTATCTGATTTATAATAAGAAATCTAAAGTGTTTCGTTTTTGCAGGTTTGCCAGATGCCTTTGAAAATGGAATGGAAAATGGTCTAGTGCAGTTTTCTTCTGTTCCAGAGGATTTCCCCCTGGAAATTGTTCTTCATGCTCTAAAAGGGTGGGTCTTGGCAAAAAAAACTCTTTATACTTTAGAAAAACCCAATTTTTCTAAAGTTTTTTTCCCCCCATTCAAATTTAATTTCATTAAAGTACAGGTAGGCCTCGACTAACAACCATTGTTCATACTGTGTCATTTTCCCTTTGATTTATTTCAATAAAATAAATTTTAAAAAGTTAAAAATCCATTGAAGAAGCCCGGATGACTAACAAACGCAAACCAAAAGTTTTTTTTCCCATGGGATGCAGATTAAATATACAGTAAAGTGGGATTTATGCCAAAGCATGCACTATGTATGCACATAGATATCTGCTGTGGAATATCCATTTAAATGTATGCCATTCAAATCTACCTAGGACATGCAGCATCTTTAGTATGGCAGGAATGATTCAACTTATGTTTGGTTTATTCATTAACAGATGCATGAAAAATACTTTAGTTGCATAATAACCTGCATCAGTAAAGCTGATTATTAATTAACTAGATTCATAACTACTTTTCCTTTAGGAACTCAAGGTGGTATAGTATCCCTAAGTATATTTAAAGACAAATTCATTCCCAGTCCAAGATTCTTTGAAAGTGCCCCAGACCCATCCATTCAAGCAATGGCACATCTTTTACATGGCCAAATGATTATGTCATCAAAAGCAATACATTCCTAATTTGACTTTCCTACTTGTGAAAACATTAATCCACCAAAGAACTTACTGTTTGCTACCCTTTCAAAATATGCCAAATGAAAGACTTGGATGGGCCATCTCACTCTAAAGTAGAGAAACTGATCCTTATGTGTTATCAGGTCAATACACTGAAACTGCTGATGATTTCAGCAATGACCAAGGAGACAGACTATTGACTAGGCAACCGAGCATGCCGAGAATTTGTTTAATTGCTTCCTTTTAAAAATCAATCAATCAATCAATCAACCAATCTAGATGAAACTAGATCCAAGCTCAATACATCTTCTCTTCTACCAATACTGGAGGCAGTATGGAATGGACATGGGCATGTAAACTACCTTCCATAATTCAAGGAAAGCCCTTGGCTGTAGGTTTTGTAATTGTTTTCTATAGTGCTCACCTTTCTGGCATCTAGGCAAATATCTAATTGTTGTTACTATTTTTAATTCACCTTCTCTTTCAAATGATTGCCCAATTAACTGCTTCAATATGTTTTGAAATACCTAACTTGAGAATATCAACAGCACAACATTTGGTGCAGATATTTTGATATGAGCAGTAGCTGGTAGTGGTAATACAATAATAATTGCTGGCTCATTTACGGACTATTTAGCTCGTGCAGTGAGCCAGATGAGAACAGCTAATGAGCACAGCTTCTTGCTGTAATTAGTAGAATAATCCTGGCTCACAGATGATTTACAATTTTTGGGGGGAAATATCTATATAGTGACTTTGAGCACCTATATACTGAAGTCCAGCGGCACATGCTTGTCCCATGTTATGTGATTCATCTTTCTTCCCTGGAGGACATGTTTTAGCATTCATATTGAGGACAAAATTTAGCCACCAGTAATGGAAATATAATGCCTTTAACAAGTGATTCAGCTTTCCTTGGAGAAGAAGATTGCATACTTTAAATTAAGGATTGCATGCTTTGATTTCCCTCCATATAATATGGGAATTTTGACATGTTGTTAGTGGAAAATGCAGCTAAATAGGGCACAAGGCCTGGTAGTACTGTTAATCTGCTATTTATCTCTTCCTGCCCTCCTCTCCCTTTCTACTCTTATGGAATAGGATGATGCTGTATAGAGGAAACAAAAATATTTCATATATCCTGAAAGTCTCATCATCCCTGTTTTTGAGAAAATTATGAAACGATCATGGATGGTGGTATGCCAATGCCAAAGTTGCGTATAATAATACAGAAATTCAGTTTGTCCCACTATGATCTCTTTTCAACATCCTTGTAAGTGCAGGAGTGTAAACATCGTGAACATAGACACTCATTAACATCAACATCCTCATCTCTGATATTCACACATTCTTCAGGAATTCTACCAATGATTGCATTGAAACATGACTTATTTTACTTTTGCTGCTTGTGAATTGAAATATTAGCTAAGTATTTGTCATGAGTGCATTTAAGGCAACAAGATTGCCTTAAATGCATTGTAAGCCACCCTGAGTCTCCGGAGAAGGGCGGCATATAAATCAAATTTTTTTAAAAAAAGATTGTTACTAAAGAAATAAAATAGAAACATAAGAACTATATCTTTGCATGATAGATCAGAGTTACCTTAGTTACTTGAATAGATTGGGGAAAAAAAATCCAGAACATGTCTGATCCTACACTATCATGAATGAACCCTTAGAGATTCCTTTTCCCATTGAGTCATCTTTCGTGGGTCTGTTGGACTAAATTGTTGGAGTCCCTGCCTTTTATTTGTTGGGCAAGGTTTTAATTTTAAAGTTCATCAGGAATAAAGTAATGATAATTTTAAGTAAGTGATGAACCTCTGGGAGAAAAAGAGAGATGTTCATTTCAGGCTGTTTTTATTAGTTATACAGATTCCCAAAATATTTCTAGAGAAAAAACAAGTCACCACATTCATGTAAATAAATGTGCAAACAGACTCAAATAAGGTAGAGCCACCATAAGGTAAGTTAATCTTTGGTGACAACTGCCCTTTCTCCAACTCTAGAGAAACATTTTCTCTCATTTCTGTCTGTGTTTCATTAAAGCCACTTTTGTATAGGTCATATTGGCTAGCTGTTCTGGCTAGCAGATGAACTGAGGTAAGAGATGTCCACATGTGACTTGTAGAAAGACAAGGATGGTTAAAGGTGAGCCCTTTATTTTAAAAAATACAAAATTGATACCCTAAGTTGAGAGAATCAACTGCAGCACATAGTCAAGGGACAGGTTGATAGTCAGAAAAGTAGAAAAATGACTGGGATGAAAAAGTATTATTTCCAGCACTCTACTGAGTTCTGAGTGAGGGTGTATCTTTTTAAGGCGAAATGATTGGAAATCATTCAGATAGCATATGATAGTACAGGTTTCCCAAAAGCACTGAGAAGCCATTACTCCAAAGGAGTTTAGACTTGAAGTTTTCCAGCCTAAAGTTTGGGCTGCTGTTTTGCTCCTCCTCCTCCTGGCAGTTCTTTGTCATGGACTTGAAAGCTATAATATAAGCCCAAAATCAGAGTCCTGAGTTGTAAGGTTTGAAAAGGCAAAGGGATTTTACTTCATCCATGACTTTACACAATAAATTTGGCCTACTAGGTGAGAGAGATAAATTGCTCTCTTCAAGTAGAAGGACTTGATCAGAAGTACCATGATACCAATAGATATGAAACCATTTCTCTTCCCTTTCCTTCCCCAACAGCAACTTTTTAAAAAAAGTTTAAACTTGAGGATGATGATGGAAGAAAAATGATGATGAGGAAAAAAACCCTCATGTTTTTCCTTAGGTTATTTCCCCTTGGATGTGAAAGTCATAAAATGGTGAGTCTACAGAGAGATGACAATTCAGTAGAAATCAGGATTCTTCATATACACTTTAGTCAACTTGTAATTGACAAGTCAACTTGTCGACAATTTATCTTTTTTTAACGGGGGGAAGTAATCAAATTCTTACCTATTAAACTGAATGAGATTGGTAAAAATGCAGCATAGGTTTTTTTTTTGTTTTTTTTTTTGCCAGGGTGGTAACTACTGTCATAGAGGAAGTTGAAGATTCCTCTATAGTGCTTTTGAATCTATTCCTTCACATTAATAAATACTAACAATTGTTCTGCAAAAGATGAGATTCCCTGTTTTTCTCAAGACTCCCTTTACTGATGTTACATACTGTTTGAGATGTATTTTAATAGCTTATAGTATTACTGATTCAAGCCCAAATCTTCCAGTGTATGAGAGTCCCATTAAGGAATCCTCACCATTGGTATGTTCAGTAAAGTTGGGGCCCCATGTCTGTTCTTTTCAAAAGCAGCTAAAGTGATGCAGCGCCCCCTCCTTCCCTCAGGCATTCATCCATTCCCTCAGAAGAATTGTATTCACAGACATTCAACCTGCTTTTGCAGCTGTCTGACTAATTTAGCCACACTCTAGTGTTTTCAAGGACATATTGATGTCCAGAGGCAACTTCGCTCCACCCAGTCTTTTGAGCTTACAAAAGTGAATACTAAGAGAGTGTGAAGTGTATGTGTGTGTGTGTGTGTGTGTGTAGCAAGAAAGGTGAAAGCAAATGGTCTACAGGTGAGGAAGTGAAGGTGACATCTAGAGATTGCCCACTGTTACAACTAACAAGGTCAACTACTAGGACCACAAACTATAGTGAGCAATAGATCCTGGTGGGAGCCCAGCAGCAACTAGAAGAGAAACACTCACATTGAAAGCAGCTCATCCCAACTAGTACAAGAATATTTGAAAAAGGCAAAGGTTGTGTGTTACCTTAAACATCTTAAGGCAGGGGTGTCAAACTTGCATCGTCACGTCGTTGTCACATGATGTATTGTGACTTTTCCCCCCTTCGCTAAACTGGGCATGGGCATGGCCAGCGTATGACACATCCGGCCCACAGGCCACGAGTTTGACACCCCTGCCTTAAGGCTTTCAACTGAGTATTAGAACAATAAGTATTAAGGACTGAGTGTTAAAGGCATATTTATCTGGCAACATCACCTTGCCAACCTAGATGGGTGGAGTTGACCCAGGGAAATATCCTTGGGGAAAGTATGTGTTGCAATAAAGTGTTTTGTACAGATTTGCTATGCTGCAGTGTGTCCAGTCCTTGGAGAGCAAAGAATCCTCACATGGTGGTTTTCAGAATAAACCTCCTCAGAGACCTCAGTAATTTATGTTTATTTACCACAAGCAACATTTTATATCTTTCTTCCTTTTATAGCATGCTACATTATAATAACACACAACATATATCGATCATCTGAATCAATCACATATTTGACCTATTAGGTTTTCTTTACTATAGATAGCTAGATGTTTGAGTACTGTACTTTTCGGAATATAAGACACACTTTCCCCCCTAAAAGAGGGTGAAAATTTGGGTGTGTCTTATACAGAATGTAATCCCACCCACCCACCAGCCCCACCCTTTGGCCTTTTTCAGCCTCCACGTGTCGGTTTTGGCTTCTGCAAGCTGTTTCAGACATGTTCCAGGCTGCTAGGATCACCACAACATATCGCCGCCAATCGCCACCTCCACGCATCATGTTTCAGCCTGGAACAGGCCTAAAACAGAGTGTTCAGAGGCCAAAAATAGAGGCACAGAGGCAAAAAACACGAGGCACGGAAGCGGCAATGGTCTGTGTCAATCCCTGAAGCCTGGAACAGCTGATTGGAGGTATTCCGGGAGGCCAATCCACCTGCCAATCAGCTGCTCGTGCTGAATCAGGCTGCGATAATGTGCTGACACCGACCAGGCTGTTTGCTATTTGCTGCAAGGATGCTAGCCAGATGAATACCAATGGATGCTGGTAGGCAGAGGCAGAATTTTTTTTTTCTTGTTTTCCTCCCCAAAAACTAATGTACATTTTATACTCTGAAGTGTCTTATACTCCGAAAAAAATTATTTCGATTTTCCTTATTTTTCCACTTTCTTTTTCAACCAAGTTTCTTTTTCCATATGTATTAATTTGGTTCCTTTTTCTTTTTACACTTGCCTGTTTATAGATCCATTTCTGTTGAGAAAAAGTTATTGATTTTGATATTAGAGAGAGGAAATCATGACAGCAGAAGTCTATCAGTCTTTTGAATTAAATTCTCAAAGCTTCAAAGAGAAAATATGCTATTACTAACAGGGTTGCACAGGTTTATCATAATCATATATATTATTTACATAGAAGTAGCCACATCAGAGAAAACTTTAAACAGTCAATTAGAATGTTTGGGCCTTTGACAGTCGCATACTGAAATAAACCAAATGCAATCATGCAAAGCATTTGAAGTGCTGTGTAATTCCATGTGT
The DNA here is from genome assembly GCA_022577455.1 of Arizona elegans. Lineage (NCBI taxonomy): Eukaryota > Metazoa > Chordata > Lepidosauria > Squamata > Colubridae > Arizona > Arizona elegans. The sequence continues at coordinate 41,650,714 of JAKOOJ010000001.1, forward strand.
GCAGAATTAAATGCAAATAGGTTGCATTTATGTTTTATTGTTTTCCCAGCTTCGGCTTCTCTCATCATCTGCTTTGTATTTTTATTGTGGATTGGCTTGGAGTTATATTCTGAAGCTGAGTGAAAACAATCAGATCAAATCAAAATTTGTCAACAACAGTGGCAGTTGAATTTGGTAGTTTGAAAAATATGCCAAAGAAATTCTACGTTTGGGGATTTCCAAAATAAAAGTATGGCAACAATTTAATTTAGGGGGACCTGAGTTTTGCAGGCACATTGCTGATCAGTTGTTCAGTGGCAATGGAAAACAACTAATTTTGTTTCTGCTTGGAAACCACTTTTGGACTGTGTGTTTGAGGTGGAAAAAAATGAAACTCTGATTTTGGGTTTTGCTGATTAGATAAATTTGTTGTTATAGAAATGACTGGTATATATAATTACATAAAAGTGAAAAGTTGAAGTTTTATGCTATCGCCTTATTCTACTGCACCTAAAGGAGTAGGAAGTCAACACTTTTTCTTTCTTTTCCCCCTCTGCCCTACACTTTTCTCCTCTTCCCTTTTCCCTCCCTTGTTTATCTATTACTTTCTCTTGTATTTTTATATGTTATGTTATATTTGAATAAATTAATAAAATTTTGATCACCCAAAATTCTGCCTATCAGCCCAACATAGATAATTGTCATGCACCCCATCTTTCTAAATCCAATTTTATTTGCTGTATAAGTTTTGTGTACTTATCTTCTTTTTTTGAGGAACATCTAGCTGTCAACCATATTTCTAAATATTTAATTTTTTTACACTTTGTAATCCCAATTTCCCTTCTAATTCTTTTTCTTGTTGTCCTGTCATATTTTTAACTATCATTTTTGTTTTTGTCTTGTTGATTTTAAGATCCGATATTTCTCCATATTTTTCTATCTTCCTTATTAATATTGGCCCTGTCTCTTTTGGATCCTCAATGAAAAACACCAAATCATCTGCAAATGCCTTTAATTTATATTCTTCTCTCTTAATTTTGGTCCCCTTAATCTCTGTTTTTGCCCTGATTTTTTTCAAAAATGACTCTAATGTCAGAATAAAAAGCAGAGGGGATAATGGGCATCCTTGGCCAACTCCTTTTTTTATCTTGAATGGTTTTGTAATTTCCCCATGAGTTATATTTGCTTTTTGGATGGAATAAGGAAGAGGCTTTATCTGACATTTGGAGAGCTGATTTCCAGCTTTTAATGTGATGGCAGTAGGAAGGAGGCTTTTGAATAGATCCTGTGGCTGCTATTGGATCACACTAAACAGTGGCTGTTTTTGCAAGTCATAGTTTTTCTGCTAATTTCCTTTATCTTGGTGGATTGCTTCAGCAAGTAGGCCTCTGAACATTTATTTTAGCCATCTCTAAAGTCATCCTCCTTTGCCATCTGGAGGAGTTGTGATTGTGGGTGTTGGACTTTAGAACTTTGAGTTGAGGAGTTTTGCTGGGAGTTGCTTGGGGGTATTTTTCTGGGCTGCTGCTGCTATTGTTCCTTCTTGGATGAGAGACAAGGTAGTGGGAGCAGATCTTAGGTTCCCTGCCTGTCGGTTGGTAGGGCTTTCCCACACCTAGGTGAGAGAAGAATAGGTTATAGTGGGGCACATTGGATGGAGTGGATTGCAAGTTGATCTGAAGTTGTGGAAGAGAATGGTGGAGTAACTGGTGTCTGACCTAAAGAATGTTGAATGAAAGACATTGTTTTGTGTTACTCTCTGTTGGTATGGTTAGTATGTTGGAGCTTTTTGGCATGAGAGTGGAACATCTAGGGTTGGGAAGATTGTGGGGGCTGGGGAGGGAGAAAAAGATGGGGCTCTTAGGATGGTAATGGGTAGAGGGAAATATGATGGGAAACAGAGTGAGATGCTTTTGGGGAAAGTGAGCCCAAAGTTTAATATTGGTATTGCCTTCCAGAATTGCTTACTGTTCTGTTGAACTCCAAGACATACCGTAGTAGCTATGGACCCAGAAATCCTGGCTTCTGGTCACTACTGTTTAATGTATAATAATCCTGTAATAAAGGTGATCTCATCCATAATTTAATTGTGGTATAACTATGAAATCAATGTAAATACACATATAGAGAGTCAATATTTCTTAGCATGATAAGCTAGTCCTGTACTCACATTTCTGGTTGAACCTGAAGCTCAGTGGAAATGTTGATGTTGCTTTATTTCAGCCTCGTTTCTCTGATAGAATTGTTGAGGTAGAACACAGCCAGGATAATTCCATCATTAAAACAAGAAAGTCCATTTAGGAGACCTGACATTTTGAACACTGCACACTGCCAACTGGTTTGCAAATTATGTTTGCCCTCTGAACTGTTTATTTATAAAGTAAAGTGTAGTAATAAACTGCAGAGAAGTATTATTAGGATTCTTCTTAAGTCTCTCCCCACCCTGGCATAATAGGTTAAAATGAAATTTCAAAGTTCACTTTGATTTGTAATCAATCCTTGCTCCAACAGAAGCTACATGATCCCACTGAATGTATTTATCATGATACAAAACAAACCTTTTGTCATCTTTATAATACAAAAAAACCTTAAGGATATTGTTTTTTTTTATATCTATCTACCATATCTACAGTATCTATCTATCTATCTATCTATCTATCTATCTATCTATCTATCTATCTATCTATCATCTGTCTGTCTATCTATCTATCTATCTATCTATCTATCTATCTATCTATCTATCTATCCATCCATCTATTTATCATCATCTATTTGCTTAAAAATAGGGTGACAATATATGTAAGCCTATCTATAAATCAAATAAAGACTTAAGACTCCAGTCTTTGTTTTCACACATATCAAATTGGCTCCCTTCTTCTTTTTTTCAATATAAGCATATAAAAATCCTTACACGTTAGAAAAGCTAAACTCAGTAATTGCATATTTCTTTTAAATTATCTGTTGCTCTGTGCTTCCCTCTGACCTCTCGGCCCTTGTTTTCCAAAGACATAAATCTTCAAAACTCTTGTGAAATTAAACAAGATGATTTTGTTAATCATGCTCCGATTAGGGAGGGAAAGGTATGTGGATTTTAATGAAAGCTGATTTCTCCCAATTTTGCTAAATCATATTCAATCCTAGCTGTCTTTCTAAAAACACATCTTTTAGAGGACTGTCACAAAAAACATAAGGGATCATTCTATCTAGTGCAATGCAAGCAGTGAATAGAAAATGCCTTTTGAGTTATACTTATTAGAACAATTTGTCCATAGCCTCTACTTAACTCCACATTATATATCCCTGAAGATACTTTTTTGATTGAAGTATTTTGAAGTTACTTCATTGTTTCATAAATGTAGCTAGTTATCTTTCATTTGCTTCTAACAATTCACAAACTTACCATTCTATTTATTTTGTACACCAGCTTTATGGCAATAACCATAATGTTCAAATTGTCAGTTATATGTCACTATTAATATAGACTAATGGAAAGCCCCTTTATAGGTTTTTAGAGAATACTTTTTCACTTCTAAGGCCTAAGACTTCTAAGGTTCATCTTCAAGAGCTACTTGGAAAAGCAATCATAACTGGGAAGCTTTGTACCACCTTTGGCAATACCTGTAAGTAAATAGTAATATTACTAACAACAATGGCTATTGCCACACACTAAATAAATTGTTGTAGGGCTCTTTAGTAATTTGGCTAAGAGGAAAAGTCAGGGATATGGAGTAAATTATTGATACTCAGAATCTCTTGGTTCAACTAACCCAGGGGTCTGCAACCTTACACACTCAAAGAGCCATTTGGACCCGTTTCCCACAGAAAACTCTTGGAGCCACAAAACCTGGGTGGGCGTGGCCAATTCAATATTACTCCCACCCAGTCACATGACCCCCCAGCCACGCCTACCAGGTTTTGTGACTCCAAGAGTTTTCTGTGGGAAATGGGTCTTTCTCTCCCTCCCTCTCCCTCCCTCCCTCTCATTTCTGTTTTTCTCTCTTTTTCCTCTCCCTCTCCCTCTTTCCTTCCTTCCTTCCTTCCTTCCTTCCTTCCTTCCTTCCTTCCTTTCTCTCCCCTTCTCTGTCACATTTGTTTCCCACTCTTTTCCCTCTCTCTTTTCCCTCTCTCTCATTCTCTCCCTCCCATCATTTTCTCATTTCTCTCTCTCTCCACTTTTCTCTCCCTCATCTCTCTCTCGCATGCATGCACACACAAGCGGGATACCCTCCTGGGCGGGGATCATGGATGTAGCAGCAACTCTGACTCCACCTCCTGCTGCCACCACTGTACATTCAGGTGTGTAGCTGGCCACACTGCGCAGGAGAGCCTGAGCTCTTTCCTCCCTGCATCTGGCAGCAGCGGCTGCTCCTCCCTATTCCCCTCCTTCCTGGGCCAACACAAAGAGGACTGCGGCTGGTGCTGAGCTGCCCATGAAGGACACGGAATCGCAAAAAGCAGCCAGTCGTGGACAGTGCAGAGAAAATGCTAGGGGCACTTCAGCTGTGTGGCTCTGCATAGAGGCTCACGTCTTCTTGGGGTGGAGAGCAGGTCATGCGACCGGGTCAGCAGGGAGCTGCAGGAGAGAGGTCAAAAGCCACATGCAGCTCTGGAGCCACAGGGTGCCGACACCCAAACTAACCCTATTTTAACTAATACTCTGATTCATTAAACACTTTAATTAATGTTTCTGATTAACTAACAGCATGTTTTCATAGCCTAAATATCTTTTTAAAAGTAGCTATTGTTCTTTCTTGATTTAACAACTTTTTATAGTTTATAGTCAAGTGGTGTTAAAAATTTCAGTAGAAACAGCTTCTTTTTACTTTAGAGCAAAGAGTATGACAAGATGCTTTGAAGGAGAGTAGAAAATGAGGGGAGAGCCACTATAGCTACCAGTTAGCTACTATTGTAATTCAGCTTCAGCTTCACCTTATGCATATGTATATGTATATTCATATATATTTGTTTGCTGCTTACATTGCTGTGAGGCAACTCTATATGTTGCTCAATATCACCTTACACTGCAAGATGAGCAGCATATACATTTGATGAAATAAATAAATAAAAATAAATAAATAAGATACTTTTTACAGTTTTCTATAATCTATAGGTACATATCTCATTTTTTCCCTTGTTCTTCACAAATTCTGGAATTTGAACATTGCATTCTTTTCAATCTCCTGTAGATGGAAACCATGAACTTAAATAATTAAATCCAACTGAACATGCTTTGCCTGACATGGCAACCACATTTACAGTGAAGACCTGCTGATGAAATGTGATGGGTTCTATTAAATTTGATAAATAAAATAAAATAAATAAAAATAAAATTCTCAACTCAGGTTAGCTACTCAGGAAGGAGTAGGAATCTTACAAGAAACACAGAATGAACTTTAGGGCTTCTGATAAGTAATAAAGTTAAAGCAATGCATATATAATGTTCATACTGCCAAGAACAAAATACAAAATCAAAAACAAAAAATAAACTTACCATAGGTGAGGCCAAATCCCACCTGATTTCTACAACAATCAGATTTTAGTAGTTTACCTGAAACATAGCCATAGTGGTGCAGTGGTTAGAGTGCAGTACTGCAGGCTACTTCTGCTGTCTGCCGGCTGCCTGCAATTTGGCAGTACAATTCTCACCGGCTCAAGGTTGACTTGGCCTTCCATCCTTCCGAGGGTGGGTAAAATGATTGCCCCCAGATTGTTGGGAGAAATATGCTGACTCTGTAAACTGCAAGGACTGTAAAGCACTGTGAAGTGGTATATAAGTATATTGGTATTGCTATAGCAGGGTGAATGACAAGCTAATTTTGGGAGGGGCAGGGAAGTGGGGGGAGGAGAGCAAGACAGAAGCCTGTCCCATGTGACCTCTGATGATGCCACTCCTTTAGAATAGAGATCAGAGAGATTCCTTCATTCCAGATTTTATTAAACAAGCTTATACTGCTGGGAGTAGATAGAATTTAAGATATCCAGTTCCTGAGCCTATAAAGCTAATTGGTAACCAGTGTAGCTCTTGTAGTCCTGTTACCCATGTGAAACAAATTATACCTGTCACTACTTGAACAGCTGAAATCTGGATCAATGGATGGTCTTGAAGGACAATCCCATACAAAGCACATTGAGTAATCTAAGAACTGTCCAAGGCATAAGTGAATGGTCCTTGATCTAGGAGCAATCATAATTCATGCATAAGATGGAGCTGTACAAAGGATTGCCTGTCTACAGCTGCCACCTCCTTTGTAAACAGGAGTTATGAATCCAGAAGAAAAACTAAATTATGAACCAGTCTGGCATGTGGGAGGGTAATCCCATCCAAAATCAGAATATGACTGCTGTCAGAAAGCTTCAAAATTCAAAATATTACATTTTTTTCAAAAAATTTAAATGCATGCTTTTTGCTTTTTAACTTTTTCTTTTTCCAGAACACTCAAATAATGACAAAGTAAAAAGTGTTGAAAAAGGGAAAATATTTTTGTGAGATTCCAATTTGTGATTTATCAGCAGGCATATATTGATAATATTCCTTTAGAACATGGGTTCTAAATGAACCCATATTTCTAACATATTCAGTCTATGGACATTTTAAAACTTGGGCTGCTAGCACCAAGGCCCTTACCCTGTAGCAAAACTATGGATTTCAGAAATCCCTAAACTATTTTATCTTAGACATTTTCATTATGTTTTGCATATTGATGAAAATTTTAAGGCAGTGGAAGAACTTTTTTTTCTAGAGATAAATCGAGCGTACTTGGTGCTCTCTGAGCTTAGTTGTTTTCAATGCATAGTGCATTGATGATGTTACCTGGTATGGATAATGAAACATCTGCAAGAAAACAACCAAGTTTAGAGATCAGCAAGACCCCCTCATTTCAACTACAAGGTATAAATATTCTCCTTTATTGATAAATAAAATTTGATACATTCACATAATTATTAAATTCACCTCTGATATAATATTCATGTTCTTGAGAAAGATATGGATAAGAAAGTCAGTGGCCTTATAGAATATAGCCTATAGCGAAAGAGCCTTGGTGGCGCAGCGGACTAAAGTGCTATTAAATAGCACTTAGCTGCCAGCTGCCTGCAATTACTGTGAGTTCAAATCTCACCAGACTCAAGGTTGACTCAACCTTCCATCCTTTCGAGGTAGGTAAAATGAGGACCTGGATTGTGGGGGCAATAAGCTGACTTTGTATAAAAAAAGAACACCGCTTGGGGGGGCCGAAAGCCCTACTAAGCAGGTATATACAAAAGTATGAAGGCTATTGCTTAATGCATTGTAAGCCGCCCTGAGTCTCCGGAAAAGGGAGGCATATAAATTGAATCAATCAATCAATCAATCAATCAATCAATCAAACAAACAATCAATATACATACATACATAGCAGAAAAATCCAAGATGGCAATACGAAAAATCTTGATGCAAGAATTCAAAGATATCGGAGAGAATAAATTCTTTTAAACATGAAGTCCAAAATAGACATCAGGAGTGTGCTGTCCGAATTCACTTGGGATACAGCAATTAGTGGTAACATTAAACCAGTTACCACTGTCACCTATGTCCTTCTTTTGCCACCTGTACTGAGATGTTAGGAAAGAATATGAGCAAAGGGATTCCTAATGTAGTAGATTCAGGCCAGACACTTCCACTCATTGTTTGGCCCTCTAGATATAAGCAAAATTTGTTTCCATTTCCTGGAATGGGATGAAATAAACAAGATGACTGAAACACAACATTTCTTTTAAAAAAGCAAATGCATAACTGAACATTTAACTTTTATATTGTTCCAGGATAGCAGGCCTAGCCAAGAAAATATCCTTTTTGAAGGAATTTTTAATTAAAAGCATATTTAAAGTAATAGACAAATAGCTACATCTATGAATACAGTAAATGGACTGAATAAAAATCTCATTTGGCAGGACATTCAGAACTGAGATATTTCTGGACTTCTGGAATGAGTAAAGTGTACATACAATGTTTTCTCAACTGTTGTGTATTATGCTTTTAAGATTGTATGTGAATACAAATGACTTCAAGTCATAAGCATAAGAAAACAAAAGATAAATAATAGGATACAAAATCACATCTCTCACTGCGGTAGTAATTATTTGTATTTCTCTTTTTTGCATCAGTGAATCTTCCCTTTTAGCCTGAGACACATGAACAGACCAAACAATTAGAGAAATAATTGATGATCAGTGCCTTCAAAGCTTGCAGTGGTCTAGTGTATGCTTTAAGAGTAAAATAATGAGCCAATTTTTCATTGGTGATGAATGTGTAGTGGTGGTATTCTCAGACAGAGGTTGGGCGATAATCTGGATCATATGAAATATATATTTTTTTCTAAATCTCTTTTCAGATAGTTAGCCTTTAATGAACTGAACTCTTGCCCCTTGCTGGTTTAAGATTCCAATTAAACTTGTTTGTGGAGCAGGCAAAATAATTACATACACATGGTGCTTAGACAGCCTTCCAGTTGTTTCCTGATGGGACTAAATTTCAATTGAAGATTATCTATTGCAATGTTGAAAAAATAGAAATCTAGACTAGATACCTTGTTTTTCTGTAGCTTGCATGTTAATCGGCTATTTAGTTTGAATGTATACTAAGGGTTAGAATTGCCAGTGATTGAATTCTGAATTTAGGGGGCCACAAAATCTTGTTTCAATGGCTGCAGTGGTACACTCAATTCAGCTCTCTCTGTGCTCATTGATTGTGACTCTCCAGGGTTTCCAGCTGATGACATTTTCACTCAACATCTTATTCTCATCTGATTAACATCCAGGTGAAGAGTTTTATTGTCTTGCTGACATATTTATATTATCTTTATATAATACCAGTGATACAAAATTATCTCCCCTCTTCTGTTTGAATACTACACTATATCAAAAGTAAAAAAATAAAAAAATAAAACCGAACCTAGGTTAAAGGAAGGATTAGATTTACCATATCTAATACATCCTGTTCCAGTGCACAGGTTACTCAGTGCCTAATTACTTAAGATTCAGAATGTGGGTTCAATTGGGGTGATTACATGAGCCATATCATCTGAAGCATTTCTATTAATGTTCTTACAAAACATTTCTGCAAACACCTAGATTCCTCCATCACATTATCCATTGCCTTTTCCTTCCTATTAATTTAAATAGTTTATGTGGTCACCCATCACACAGCAGTGACTCTGTGCAGTATACAAAGATTAAAAACCAACTGTTAAAAACAATAGGACATGATGCCCAAGGTAAATAATACATCCTAATCATAAAAATCACATCAACCACACAGCTTGCCTAACCTTCTGGCCCAAAATCCTGAGGAGTCAGCCAGGTCTTCAGACCTTTATGTAAGGTTAACATCAGCTTTGATAAGTATTAAAGTATTTCATCTGCATTACATGCCCAAACAATATGACTTTTTTATTTGCTGTTCACTGGAGTATCCATTTTGATTTGGTCCAGGATAGATTGGTTCTTCTTGCAGACCAAGAGGCGTGTCAAATTTTTCAACTTTCAATTTCCAAACATTAGGTGTGCTCAAAAGTTGTGACATGCCTTGGGGATTATAAAGATATTTTGATTACTTTAACTATAATTTAGATGTGTTCGGTAAGTAAATACATAAATATAATAACACAATTAACTTGCCTTCAGATGTTGTGGGTGCTTCATCACTGGACGTTTTTAAGGAGACTGGACAGTCACTTCTTTGAAATGGTATAGGATCTGCTTGAGCAGAGGGCTGGACTAGAAGACCTCCAAGGTCCCTTCCAACTCTATTCTGATTCTGATTCTACAACTTTTTAACATTTTGTTTGCTTCATTAACTATTTCCAAATCCAAGCTTCAAAAGTGCCTGACTTCTTTCTTCTGCTTTTCTCCACATTCAGAAGTCACACATTACCATTGGAGATCTTTTGCTTTAAGTAACCTAGTGTTTACTCTTTATAAAGCTATATACTGTCTATATGGGGGTGGGGGGTGGGGTCCAACTAGCAGCCCACGGGCCAGATTTGTCATGTGCTGGCCACCCCAACCAATGGTGGGTTCCTCCTGGTTCCGCCTGGTTCCGCCGAGCCGGTAGCGGTGATGATATGACATCACTGAACCGGTTCTGCCCCCCGCCCCCCCACCCCCTGCATTATTCTTACCTTTTATTTGGCCCCACCCCCAATCTATTGCTGCCTCCTGAGTCCCAGCTGATCGGCTAGAGGGGACAAAACTGTTTAAGCTCTTGCCGTGGGGCTTCAAAGGGCTGCCCTACAGCTGATCAGTGTTAAAAGAAAACAAATGAGTAGACCAGTGCCTGCAAAAATAAATGAGTAGACCAGTGCCTCCAAAAACAAATGAGTAGACCAGTACAGCTCTGCAAGCAGTTAAAAGCCTGGTAGACCAGTACCTCTGCTAAATCCTAAAGAATTGTCACATGACCATCAAGCCACGCCCACAAAATAAGCCACACCCACAGAACCGGTAGTAAAAAATTTTAGAACCCACCCCTGATCCCCACCCCCATTTAGCAAAGGGAAAAAAAGTTGCCATATGTCATGTGACGACAACATGACACAGTGAGTTTGACACCCCTGGTCTATATTATAAGGGAATCGCTGTGCTTATTAAGTGAATTATGTTGTCATTAAGTGAACCTGGTTTCCCCCATTGACTTTGCTTGTTGGAAGTCAGTTGGGAAATGATGATCACATGATGTCAAGTAGCCAAATTTAGATCATATGACGGTGGGGTTGCTCATGTGAGGACTGGTGATAAGTCACTTTTTCCAGTGCCATTGTATCTTTGAATGGATGCTAAATGAATGGTTGTAAGTTAAGGACTACCTGCAAATGAAGTAGTGCTTTAATTGTTGAATGGGATGGTAGTGAGGGCACTAAAAACAACCATTTGGAGCAGGAGTGCAATTATAAATATCTTTTCCTAAAAATGACTTTACAAGATCAGTATGGTCACTTCCTAGAAAAAGGGGATGCCTAGGGGATTGTGTTAAATAGCCTTTTATGTGTTGTATTCATTTATGATTATTGTAATGTACAAGTAAATTCCAAACCACAAAACACAACTTCTAGCCATGCCTTTCTGGGGTTGCTGCGTGTAACGTGGCTAAAAATTCAGCAATCTCCTTTTGGAACAATCTGATCTCCGTCAAATGACACCATTTATGGGCAAACAGCTCAAAATGGTTATTTTCTTAATCTGTTTTGGCAGATCCTGGTCTGGACAACCCTTCTGTATGCCTTTAAAACAGGATCTTGCAATTTGATAGCCTGTAGGAGTGGGGCTGGGAAAGAAATTCAAACAACTGTGACATAATAAATCCTAATGTGGCAGACAACCCACAGTTTCAGTATTAACTATTGTTATTTCTGCTTTTAAGCAAGGGTATAATTATAAGCAATAAACAAATACTCATAGATACTCATAGATGCATTCTAAGTTGTGGCATTAAGAATATGGGGTTGGCATTAGAGATGATTCCCCAAAGAGCCTTGTGATCAGTAGGAATTCTAAAGGCATGTCCATAAAGATAGATGTGGAACTTCTTGTTGCCTATAATAACAGCAGGGGCTTCTCTCTCCATTTGTGTATAGTTTTTTTAGCAGAGGTCCTAGCCTAGAAGAGTGAGCTACAATTTCCTACTGATCTTCAGCTCTCAGGAAAATCCCTTTTGTTGCCAAACACCGTTTTTTGTTTTTTCCCCAAACACTGATTTGGTGGCCAGCAGATGGATCTGTAACTGGCTTACAAGTCATACTCAATGAGTTGTCCTTAATAGTACTACATTTACATGGAGGAAAGTAAGCGGTGGGGTATCATAAGGTTTGGTCTTAGGCCCAGTACTCTTCAATATCTTCATAAATGACTTAGATGAGGGAATAGAAGGGGAACTCATCAAATTTGCAGATGACATTAAGCTGGCAGGAGTAGCCAACAATCCAGAAGACGAGCTTAGGATCTAAAAAGACCTTGACAGACTTGAACAATAGGCCTTATCCAACAACATGAAATTTAATGTGGAGAAAAGCAAGGTTTTACACTTAGGCAGGAAAAAGCAAAGGTACAAATACAGATTAAGTGAAATCTGGCTCAAAAACAATAACTGTGAGAGGGACCTTGGAGTCCTAGTGGACAATCACTTAAATATGACCCAACAATTTGGATTCTCATTTTACCCACCTCGGAAGGCTGGAAGGATAAGTCAACCTTGAACCTGGGGGGATTTGAACTGCCAAATTGCAGCAGCCGGCAGTCAGCACTGCACCATTGAGGCTCATAGAAACTAATCAAGGAGAGAAGCAATCTGGAATTAAAGAGAACCTTCCTAACAATGAGAACAATTAACCATAGGAATAGCTTGCTGTCAGAAGTTGTGGATGCTTCATCACTGGAGATTTTTACAAAGAGACTGGAGAGTCACTTGTCTGAAATGGTACAGGGTCTCCTGCTTGAGCAGGGGATTGGACTAGAAAACTTCCAAAGTCCCTTCCAGCTCTATTCTGATTGATTGAGAACACTAAAATGATGCTAGCACATCCAGGCCTAAAACAACTGATCTTTATTGTTATAACATAGGAACAACAGAAGGCCAGCAGAAGACATCAGCTGTCAACTACATAAGTTGCAGCAAATGGAAAAACAATAAGAAATAATAAAACAACACTTCAAAGGGGAGACATGTATTTTGGAGATGCAGGATACAAAATGATTTCTTGTTCTGCTTCTTCTTCTGTTTTGTACAGCTTTTAGATTAGTTGACTTTTGGACCAGAATGCTAGTGATTTTTTTGGGGTGGGGGGAAATAACTTTCTGTACTCTGGGTTTCATATCTGTCTTAGCCAAGTTCTCATTTAAATGAATCAGCCTTTATTAATTAGCACTGGCGTAGAGAATACAAATGGAAGCTGATTTTGATCTGATCTGGACTGACCTATGCCCTGTGATGTGGATGGCAACCATTTATAGAGGGCTGAAATGGACAAAGTAATCTCCTAGCAATCCTTCTCTCACCTTTAAACAACTTCCATGTTTTTCTGCTTTAGTTCAAAAGTTCACTTTTCCTCCCTAGGAATTCAAGTGGTCCTGTCCAGTTGGGCTGGAATGCTTCAGTTTGTTGCAGATGAACCTGTGCAGAGTCATAGAGATAACCTTGAGGAAAATATTTGTAACATAAGCTGTAATGAAAACAAGAAAGGCAGAAACATTCCTGGGAAATGATGTAGAATAGACTCAGGCTGACTCCTCCCCGACATACTGGGGTATAAGAAGGAAGGGAAGAAAAACATAATTGGACTTACCGTTGACATAATCTGTCTCAACAAAGCTTACTCCTAGTGCCATGTATCTGCAATGTTGATGCCTTAACCTTGCAAATACTTATTAAATGTAAGGGTCTCTGTGTGGTGTGTGTGTGTATGCATGTAGAAGAAAAAGATATATGGAAATATTATATTTGTGTTTTTTCCTACTTTTGAGGAACAACTAGATTGGTTTTGGAAATTAATCTTTTAATACTACTACCGTAGCAAGACTGAAAAAAATCTATATTGCTTTTTAAGAGAATTTAATGTGTCTTTTCTAGGGAAGTTCTAGAGAACAAAAGGCAATGAAAACCAATTCCTTGGATCTGTAAGGAGAGTTGCTCAAAAAGGAATAGTAATAGCACTTAGACTTATATACCATTTCACAGTGCTTTACGGCCCTCTCTAAGCAGTTTACAGAGTCAGTCTATTGCCCCCAACAATCTGGGTCCTCATTTTAGCGACCTTGGAAAGATGGAAGGCTGAATCAACCTTGAGCTGGTGAGATTCGAACTGATGGCAGCCGGCAGTCAGCAGAAGTAGGCTGCAGTACTGCATTCTAACCACTGCGCTATCACAGCTCTTGTTGGAATGTTGTCTTGCTTCTTTATAAGGTTTTCTGAACATCCAGAGGACTGGCTACATATGGAAACAAGAGGTTTCTTCCAATAAAATAAAGTATGAGCTTTATGGACATTTTTGTTATTTTTACAAATTAGTTACATTAAACATAAATGTCACAGAGGTGTAAACATAGCTGTTTTCAGTCTTTCTGCTAAATTGTAAGTGTCACAGGCTCTTTTTAGTGGTTTTGTTTGCAGGCTTTTGGAAATCTGTTTGTTTTCTGCAGATTTTGTCTAAAATTAAGCATTTTGGTTGACAACATGTTTAATTTACCAACTCAAACAACACACTCCTGCCAAACAAAAACAAACCTCTAATATAAATATAAAATTATAATTAATAATTATAATTAATACAAAAATAAAATTATTTCAAACTCCAAAACTCATTTTCCAAGGAGAATGACAGTCTTTTGGAGAAACATGAGATTTACCTTCTTCTTTTAAAGCTCTTTTTTGTTTGCCAATTTGCTATCTCTTTCAATTCAGAACTCCCATGGATTTAGTCTTTGCCCTATCACATGAAGACATGATACTATTTCCTATTCCTGAAGAAAAATGTGCCTTTGTTTTTCTCCCTTTTCCCTAGAAAGTACAAAGCCCTGAGTCTTCAGAGAGGGGCGGCATATAAATTGAATTAATTAAATTAAATTAAATTAAATTAAAGCAAAAAAAAAAAAAAAGAAGAATGTACCGGTAGCATTTTTATCAGGTGACAAAACTATAATATTAATGTTTGTTTACTTATTTACATTTATCGGCCATCCGACTCCAATGGACTTTGATCATGGTGAGAATGACAATGCAAGACAACTTTGATTTCACAGGGGAACTGAGATGGCATTGCTCATAGTGCAAGGGGAGGAAATTTGTTAGATATCCTATATTTCACCCAGGAAGTTACTGGTAGAACTTTCTCCTCCAAATGTTTCTCCTCCACAGTCCCTGGAGGTAGATTGGAGTTGAAGATAAGGATTGTCCCAGAGTCATCCAAATAAACTTCCTTGGACTTGAAGCCAAATTCCTCTGGTCTTAGCTCAATACTGTAACCACTATACCAGTGATGGCTAACCTTTTTCTCGTCATGTGCTGAAAGCGTGCACGCGCGATAGCATGTGCATGTGCCAGCACCCATAATGCAATGTGCCCCCCCTGCACATGACACCCTGCTCCCCCACCACACGCATATGTACGCAACCCCCCCTCCACTTCCCCACCCCCCGTGAATGCAGGCATGACCCTCCCGCCCATTTTTGGCCTAGCAGGCCTCCCTGCAGTCTCATTGGCCCAAAAACAGGCCCTGGGGGATGTGCCACATCCTCCCGCACTCCCCCCACCCCCATGCACGCGTGTGCGACCCCTGCCCCCCATGCATGCACATGCGTCTCCAGCATGCGCCCCGCACCCTGCGCATCCCCAAAATAAGCTGGCCGTGGGAGGCGCACGTGCGCATGCGCAGTGGAACTGAGCTGGGCAACGGCTCACATGCCCGCAGAGAGGGCTTTGCGTGCCAGCTGTGGCACACATGCCTTAGGTTCACCATCATGGCACTATACTATCTAGGGCTAGGCTATCTAGGAAACATAGTTTTGTGTGTTGGATGTTTACTTTTCTCAGCTGCATTGACGAAAAAAGAAAACAAAGAAAATATGTACTCATCGACTTATTATCCTTGTTAATGCAGAAAAGAGAATAGTGTGAAAATTAATACACTAAACTGCAAAGAAATTTAGATTTAATTATGAAGAATAGATTTTATGATAATGTTGTTTTCTATATTGGAAAATATATTTGAATACTCCATGTGAATTAAGAGAAAAATTAGAATATGAAAAAATACATATAAAAAAAACTCTCAATCCCATTGATCAAGATTTAGCAATGAAGCTCATCCATATTTGTAGCACTGCAGCTGCCATTCTCCTTAGTTCCATCCCACTTTTTTTTGTTTCTGGAATTTGGATTCTTTCAACATGCAACTTTCAAATGGTAAAATAGTTTTCACTGGAAGGAAAAAAAAGCACAGAAAATATGAAGCTCAAAAAAAAAAAAGAAAGAAAGAAAGAAAGAAAGAAAGAAAGAAAAGAAAAGAAATCCCCCCCATTTCTTCTGAATTTCATGTAGCAAGCTTTTGTTTGTTTAGCAAGAGTTACAGCAACCATACTAGTTTAGCTTTCATGGAAACAGGGAAGTCTAAATAGATGGTATCAGAGCTATTAGTAGGAAATGACTTGGTTGAAGGGGAAGGATTTCCCCTACGAAGTAGCCAACAGATTGCCGTAGTTACCTTGCAACAAACTGAAGCAATGTATTCCAAATGAACAGGAGCTTTGAAGCAGCATAAAGAGAAAAGTGCATTTTTGGAAACAGGGAAAAATATACTGAGATTGTTTTTGATAGGACTAGAGAAACTTCTTCGTCTGCCCTCCAGAAACAATTCCCGATCTGTTTGGTAATAGTGCAGCATGCAGTGTGGAGTCTTAAGTCCTAAGGCTCTATTGTGATTAAACTGCAATCAAGGTTTGCATTATGGTACCTTAAACACAGCATTGTCTCCCTTATAGTGTATCTGTGAAATGGTGGTCTCCATGAAATATAGAGTAACCAGAGACAGGGCCGGATTTTCCTATAGGCTAACTAGGCTTCAGCCTAGGGCCTCAAGATCAAGAGGGGCCTACTTTCAAATTGTTAGCAAAATTAAAATTACACTTTCACTATAGGTGAAAGGGCCTCATAAGTGGAATAGCCTAGGGCCTCTTTTCATCTAAATCCGGCCCTGACTACAGACTTTATAAAGAGATGCATTTTAATTAAATCCAAGCACAAATTTTGAATCAGGTTATATTAGCTTCCAAAGATAGTCTGGCAACTCTGATGGAACTTTTGGAAACTTTCAAATTATCTTCAAAGACAGCTCTGCATAAATTAAAGCATATTATTGAATCTACTTTCACCAGATCCATCTTCTTCAACAAGGTAACTGCTCTGGTCTGCCAAGAACTGTGATAACACAGAAACCACAAAATGTCTAATTTTCCTTTGTGAAGTTATGGCAATTATGCAATATTGTCCTTTCAAGATCATAGTGTAAACAATGGCTTGTACAACAATACTTCAAGCAACATCCCGCTCTTAAAAGCTACAGAATCGCATAGAGCTGGAGATACCTTGTAGGTCTCTTTTCCAATTTTCTGTTAGCTCTGTGCTTTTATAAACCTTGTTTTAATCTTTGCATAGATGCCAGGAAATCAGAATTATTTTATGTACTGTAATTTATGGTGGTGGTTTTACATCAGCCTCATTTCGATGCTGTTCCAAGTAGATGTCTTCTGTGAATGGAATCATGTTATAATATTGGCCCGAGGCTTTCCTGGTGCTGGAATTGCTGGGTTTTCTTTTTTAAATTTTGACCAAGGAATTAAAATAAGGTTTTCATTGTCAAATGTCAAAATGACGCAGTGGCATGGCAACAGTAGTAGTACAACTTCATTTTAATTCCTTAGCTTAAGCAGCTTTGCTAAGAGTAGTAAATACTGTGGCAATCTTCTAAAAGGGTTATTTCCAAGTTCCCATAATGTTGAATAATAACTGTGCAGATCAAGTTTTAACAGGAAATAAACCCAGACACTTAATCCCCAAGGTGATCCAAGGTATATGAAAAACAAATAGCTGTCACAGTTTAACAACTCAAAATGGCCTTCATGCTGTGAATGCGTTGTATGACTTTTCCCTCTGAATTTGGAATGGCATCTGTATATTCACTTTTTTTCAAGATGTTATCTAGCTAAAATTACTTTGCTTTTCCAACAAAATGTTTCAGTTGAGATGAATAGCAACTCAAATAGTTCTCCATTTTTCAAGACAATTTAAACAACCATGCCAAATGCTTTGTTCTTCCTTTGTCAAGAACTGGTATTACACAATGCATTTTCAGGTAGAAATAATGATTCTCAAGTGACATGTTTTTCCTTTTATAAAATCCAGTTTTATTATGTCATCCTTGTCAACACTGCTGAATATTCAAAGTGAACAAAGTTAATTGCTGGGGAAATGAGGGTCACTACAGACTGAGCAAAAAGGAAGACACTTAACAGAAATCCATCATTTTATGACAAGATGTAATTTGTTCACACTTATAATAGGCATTGACAGGTCTCAACCCTGTCTTTGTCTTTGTGGAAAATTGCAATTATAATAATATATAGTGACATTTGACCTTAAAGGTTGCAGCCTTATTTCACTACTCATGAAAGATTTTTATTTCTCAGGAAATTCTTAGCAACTGCAGCTTGAAAAAAAAAAAGACTTCTGACTCTCAGTTGTATTTGTTCATCATCTCATATGTCTAGATGAGTTGTTAGCATGCACTGTTTCCTAAGTTTATTGATATTATTGTGAAAAGGGATGACATTATATTGTGGTCAAATGCTGATATACACAAAACCAAACACTCAAGTATGGAGAGAACTGGAAAACCTGTATATTGGATGTTGTGCTCATACATTTTGGATTATATATTTATATGTGCACAAGTAAATATAAATAAGTAAGTTGGTACTAAAAATGTAGACAAGTCTCCTGCCAATTGTGTCTGAGTGTGTGTGTGTGTGTGTGTGTGTGCATGTACGTATGTGCACACACATGTACAATTTAATACATAAACATAACATCCAGTCTCAATGACAGTACCTTCATAAGCCCATTCATGTGGTCTGGCTAAACCACATAAAAGCAGATTGCTATTCTCTTCCTTCAGCTTGTCTTTCTTGTCTTTCTAATCTACCATTTGAATTCCTTCATGAGATTCCCAATGCTAATTTGGCTTCATCTTAGCTTTCAAGTGAATGACTATAGACCCATTGCACAGTGCTTTGAGAGTGCTGATTCTACACCACCTCAGGTCCTGTCTTCCACTAAATTTTGATCAACACCAGTTTGCTTATAGAAGCAACAGGTCAACAGAAGACGCCATCACCACTGCTTTACATACTGCATTGAGACACCTCAAAAAATCTGGGAACCATGTCAGAATGCTTTTTATAGACTATAGCTCGGCCTTTAATACCATCTTACCAGGCACTCTCATTGAAAAGCTGACTGACCTGAATTTCTCTCCCCTCATTTGTGACTGGGTCAAAGACTTCCTGATGGACCATCCACAAACCCTAAGGGTTGGGTCTCTGACATCTTCCACCCTGAATCTCAGGACAGGCTTCCCTCAGGGCTGTGTGCTCAGCCTCTTCCTGTACTCACTGTATACATATGACTACATATCCTTGAATCCATCTAACACCATAATAAAGTTTGCGGATGACACAATGGTGTTGGGGCTTATAACTGGAGGGGACAAATCAGCATACAGGGAAGAAATCCAGAAGGTATCCATATAGTGTTCGAAAAACAACTTACATCTAAATACTAGCAAGACAAAGGAGATGGTGCTAGATTTCTGGAAACATAGAGAGGAATCTGTCCCACTGTACATCGAGGAGGGCTGTGTGGAAAGGGTTTCCTCTTTTAAATTCTTGGTTTTGATCTTAGTCAAGATCTCACCTGGAAAAGCAACATATCCTTGGTGGTTAGTAAGGCTCAACAGAGACTTCATTTCCTTAGAGTCCTGTGGAAAAATCAGATGGAGCAATGTCTGATGACGTCTTTCTATTGGTCTACGATAGAAAGTGTCCTCATATACTATATAACAGTATGGTATGCTGGTCTAACAACTGCGGACAGGAAGGCACTACAGAGAGTGAACAATTCAGCACAAGAAACCATTGGTTGCCCTCTAACACCACTAGATGATACAGCCAGGTCTCGGTGTTTCAGCAGAGTAAGGAAGATACTTAGGGATGATTCACACCTTGGCCAGTGTCTCTTTTCACTCCTACCATTGGGCAGAAGACATTGAAGCATAGCCAGCTGGACAAACAGGTTTAAAACAGCTTCCACCCATGGGCTGTCAGACACAATCATAATCACTCCATGCACATACGGAAACATATGACTAGTCTTTTTTCTCCAATTATTTGTATAGGGATTATTCTCTATACCATTTATATTGTTTTGTATTTTCTGTTATGGATTGCACCAGAGAGGCTAAACCAATTTCACTGTATATATGATGTACAATGACAATAAAGGCTATACTATACTATATAAGTCCAATCAAGGCAAACTAGGTTCTATTATCTGCAGAAACATATTGTCTAGTTCTCATTTGGGTGCTGATTCAGTTTATGAAGCTGTTATTTATTTATATAATTTACCCCCAAAAGAAGCATGGTCAAGCCAACTCTCTTCTCTGTTAATCTTGCACTGAATCAGTTTCATCCTATGATAAATTGATAATTGCACCCAAGGCAACCTAATAAAATAAAGGTCTCCTTGACTTCTTGGATAGGTTTATTGATATTCAACTATATGCACAATATTTAACAATGTGCCTTCTTATGAACAGAATTTAATTTGTTGAACTGCTATATTGCCATGTGTTTAGTTTGGATTTTTAAAAAGTTCATGTGCTTATTTTGTTTTAGATTTCTTAAATGTGCATTTTGGAGTATAAATTTATAGTTGTTTGTGTAATAGTGATACTTTAAAATAAGAATTAAAAAGGAATTAAGGAATTATGAATTAATTGGAAAAAATTATAATCCCATACATTCATTTTATGGGCTATTACTTGCTTATTCCACAAGCCATACCCTTTATACTTGTCTTTTGACATTGATTAAATGAGTTGGGGATTTGCAATCAAATCATTGTTTATTTATTGGATAGTGGATGCACTTGAAATATGAAACAGAATTGTATAAAAAATAGCAATTGTTTGACTATTAACTGGTGTAGCTTCTACTATAAAAAAAGAATTTCCTCACAACTCTCAGTAATATATGCTCCTGATTCACTCTCTCCCATTTCTTAATTTTCTCTATCTGTATCTTTCTTTTCCATTTTGGAATGAGAAGTCAGAAAGCCTGGCATGTATCTAATTCCATCTGGTCCCAAAAATCAGTCTCCAATCATGAATGTAAGTTCATTTTTAATGTTCACATTACTTTAGACAGAATAATGATGATAGTTTAGCTCATCTAAGTTATTGAAGAATATTGAGATAGAGCAATATTATGCAGGCTTTTTTCTTTTCGAGATAATATTATAAAGCTCAGCTACCAATGCTCAAATTCTAATTGGCATGAGACTGAATCCCATGGGGCCAGAGAACATCCAGTGAGGGATGAAGGCAAGCTGATTTCCTTAGCTCAGATGAAAAAAAAAGTAACTTAATGGAATCTGACCCATTACTACTAAACCTTGTTGTCCTCCACCACAAAACTTACTGGATTGGTCTCCCATCTTCTTCTTAAGTAACTTAATGGAATCTGACCCATTACTACTAAACCTTGTTGTCTTCCACCACAAAACTTACTGGATTGGTCTCCCATCTTTTTCTTCTTCTTTTTTTGTTGCTCTTGCTGGTTGCTGCTCAGACCATCAACAAGATGGTTCCCCTTTGCCAATTTCATAGTTTTCCTTCTTAAATCTTCCTTACCTCTCACCAGCCTTGCTCAACATCTTGATCCTCCCTCCCAGGCGTACAGTGCAGTTGAATAAGGAACCAGCCAACTGTTCATCAGTCAATCCACTTTGCTTTTCTTGATAAGCAAAAGCTGGGTTTGCTGGCATACTTTGTTTCCTCTTTCTTTCTTTCATTAGTCAAACATGTACAAGGTAAGTATAAACATGGACATGAACACAGGAAATGAGTACAAATAAATGGGGACAGTAGGACAGGGATGGTAGGCATGCTGGTGCACTTATGCACGCCTCTTAGGAATGGGGTGAGGTCCACAGTAGACAGTTTAAGGTTGAAGCTGTGGGAGTTTGAGGTTGTAACAACAGAGTCAGGTAGAGCATTCCAGGCGTTGACCACTCTGTTGCTGAAGTTGTATTTTCTGCAATCGAATTTGGAGCGGTTTACCTTAAGTTTATATCTATTGTTTGAGGTTGAAGCTGAAGTAGTTGTTGACAGGTAGGATGTTGTAGCAGACAATTTTGTGTAGTATGCTTAGGTCAGACCGTAGGTGACGCAATTCAAGGTTGTCCAAGCCCAAAGTTTTGAGCCTGGTGGCATAAGGGATTCTATTGTGAGCAGAGGAGTGGAGTGCTCTTCTTGTGAAATACCTCTTCCAACAAGAGTCCCATCCTGTGTCTTAGCAATCTGTGAAGGTTTCTGTCCTAGCAGTGTCAGAGATCAAATTACATTAGAAGCCCATGATTGAATTCTTCATTCAGCATCACTTTATCCAATTAGTATTATAAATGAATAATGTCTGTCTTCTTTATTCATCCTTAACAAAAGAGATGCTCCTTTTGTCTCTGATCAGTTCTCAAATTCTTTACTCTTCTCTCTTCTGTTTGCTGGAGGTGAAGAACCCTCACATATTCAATGAATTAGTCAACCATTTTCCTTGGTAAATTTATATATCCTTTTTTCATAGTTATAAAACTTTGTGAAATAGATTCTTAATGAGATAAGATTTATTATGAATTTGGGTGGTCTCTTTACAAATTGACACAGAACGTCTTGTTCCCAAAGCCATTAAAGAGGCCCTAGGTCCTGCAAAAAATGCTATCATATTTTAATTTTTAATGTCAAAAGGATACAATTATTAACATGGATAGAGAATAATTACATCAAATGTGTTTAATTATTGGAATTTTAATTCAATGCAAGCTTAATTTTTCCCACTCCTTTTTTAAAGTGCAGACTCAGAAGATCACTTAAACATAGCCAGGCTCTTGGCAAAAGAAAAGGTGACATCGTAAGTAACCTGATCACTGTGATGACTAAAGAACATTTTGTGAGTGTGAAAAGACCGGATAGTGGCCATTTAATTCCAAACTTTTTAAAACTGAGATTCCAGACAATTTCTGGAATTAGCCAATGCTTTCGGTTCATCTTATGAATCTGTTCCATTTTCCAGTTCTGCTAAATGACATAAGCTGGAGAAGAGTTCATTTTATTTTGGTGCAGTCTGTCTGAACACCTCTAATAAAAATAGGCTTCTTTTTCCAAGACTGTCTTTTCATTAGGGCAGAAAGCAAAGGCCTTGAAAGTGGTAGAAAAACATGGTGTAATCACTAAGGAACCATTATCCTGTCCCTAGTAACCATTAAGTGTAAGCTTTCCAAAGCCGGGAGAGTAAATTACTCATTTATTGTTACTTGAGCTGTCTATGAGAGATTGAAATCTGGACTATTAATGATTTTTCATTCTGTTTTGGAGAGATTCTGTGAGAGTTCGTGTGCAACTTTGGATTCTGGCTGTCTACATTTTCTTCAGATGTGCAATAAAATAGAGGTTGTGTGTCATCTCTTCTGTATGAAAAACCCTTGTCTCTTAGAGCCGCTCAGTTTTTTTAAAAGTGTAATTCCATAGCAACTCAGAAAAATATTAGGCCGCTTGAAGTTTTATGTTTTCTCAGAGCAAAAAGATATTACTAGAGTTTATAAATGAAGAGAACATTTAATTTATGGTTGCCTTTTATTGGCTTTACAGGGCATAGTTTGTGATGACAATAAGTCCTATCCGAAACAGTCTTTTTCTGGTATCACATGACCAATATTCTGCTGATTAGTGCACAAGTAAATAATCTCAAACAGTGGCTAAACCAGGGGTGAAATCCAGAAGGTTCTGACAGGTTCTCGAGAACTGGTAGCGGAAATTTTGAGTAGTTTGGAGAACTGGCAAATACCTCTGGCTAGCCCCAGAGTGGGGTGGAGATTTTATGGTTTATGGTTTATTTGATTTGTATACTGCCCTACTCCCGAAGGACTCAGGGCGGTGAACAGCCAGACAATAAAATACATAAATACAAAAAATTTAAAAACCAGTTAAAATCAAATTAAATCATTTTGGCCCAGACAAATTAAAACACCCCAATAATTTAAAAACAGATTAAAATTTACATGTTAAAATTTACATATTAAAAGAGGGAGGAGTTTAGGCCAAGCCTGCTTGATGGAATAAAAAGTCTTCACAGCGCGGCGGAAGGTGCACAGATCCGGGATCCTCCGTATCTCTGGGGGGAGCTCATTCCAGATGGTTGGTGCCCCCACAGAGAAGGCTCTCCCCCTAGGGGTCGCCAGCCGACATTGTTTGGCTGACGGCACCCGGAGGAGTCCCTCTCTATGAGAGCGTACTGGCCGGTGGGAGGCTATTGGTGGTAGTAGGCGGTCCCGTAGATAACCAGGTCCTAAGCCATGGAGCGCTTTAAAGGTGGTAACCAAAACCTTGAAGCGCACCCGGAAGACCACCGGGAGCCAGTGCAGCTCGCACAGGAGAGGTGTCACATGGGAGCGCCATGACACTCCCATTACCACCCGTGCGGCCGCACTCTGCGCCAGTTGGAGCCTCCGGGTGCTCCTCAAGGGGAGCCCCATGTAGAGAGCATTACAATAGTCCAGGCGGGAGGTGACGAGGGCATGAGTGACCGTGCGTAACGAGTCCCGATACAGAAAGGGACGCAACTGGCGAATCAGGCGAACCTGATAAAAAATCCTCCCGGTCACGGCCGTCAAGTGCTCTTCTAAAGACAGCCGTGAATCCAGGAGGACGCCCAAGTTGCGAGCCCTCTCCGTGGGGGCCAGTGATTCGCCCCCAATAGTCAGAGATGGCGTCAACTGACTATA
Source organism: Arizona elegans (assembly GCA_022577455.1). Taxonomy (NCBI): domain Eukaryota; kingdom Metazoa; phylum Chordata; class Lepidosauria; order Squamata; family Colubridae; genus Arizona; species Arizona elegans. The sequence continues at coordinate 41,675,327 of JAKOOJ010000001.1, forward strand.
TCGGGACGTCGGAAACCACAGCCACTTGGTCTTGGATGGGTTGAGCCTGAGCCTGTTCCTCCCCATCCAGATCCGTACGGCCTCCAGGCACTGGGACATCACTTCAAGGGCATCGTTGGGGTGATCCGGGGTGGAGATGTACAGCTGGGTATCGTCAGCGTACTGATGGTACTCCACCCCTAAACCACGGATGATCTCACCCAGCGGCTTCACATAAATGTTGAACAGGAGAGGCGAGAGGACCAACCCTTGCGGCACCTCACATATGAGGGGCCTCGGGGTCGACCTCTGTCCCATCAATACAGACTGCAACCGGTCAGAGAGAAAGGAGGAGAACCACCGCAACACAGTGCCTCCCACCCCCAACTCTTCCAACCGGTGCAGCATGATACCATGGTCGATGGTATCAAAAGCCGCTGAGAGATCTAACAGGACCAGGACAGAGGAGCACCCCCTGTCCCGAGCCCTCCAGAGATCATCAACCAATGCGACCAATGCCGTTTCCATGCTGTACCAGGGCCTGAAGCCCGACTGGAACGGATCCAGATATGTCGTTTCATCCAGGTGCTGGGGGAGCTGTTTCGCGACCCCACTCTCAACAACCTTTGCCACAAAATGAAGGTTGGAGACCGGACGATAATTTACCAACATTGCCGGGTCCAGGGAAGGCTTCTGGAGGAGAGGCCTCACCACCGCCTCTTTCAAGGTGGCAGGAAAGACACCCTCACCCAACGAAGCATTTATAATCCCCTGGAACCAGCCTCGTGTCACCTCCCGAGAAGCCAGCACTAACCAGGAGGGACACGGGTCCAATAAACAAGTGGTCGTGTTCAGTCTACCCAGAATCCTGTCCACGTCCTCAGGGGTCACAGGATCAAACTCATCCCAGATAACATTCTCAAGACCTGCCCCAGTCCCTCCCCCTGAGACTACCCAGTCGGAGTCCAGATCTTCCCGAATCTGAGTGATTTTGTCATACAGATATTGAACAAAATCCTTAGCTCTACCCTCCAAGGGGTCCTCCTGCGCTTCCTGGTGAAGCAGGGTGCGGGTCACCCTAAACAGGGCGGCCCAGCCATTATCTGATGACGCAATAAGAGCAGCAAAATAGCTACATTTCGCTGCTTTTATCGCCACTAGGTAATTCCTAATATGAGATCTTACCAGTGTCCGGTCAGATTCAGAACGGCTGGTCCTCCAACTACTCTCTAGGCATCTTTTTCGGCGCTTCAATTCCCTCAGCAATTCGGTAAACCAAGGAGCTAAATGAGATCAGCGCCGGGTCAGAGGCCGCAAAGGCACAACCTGGTCCAGAGCTCCAGTGGCCGCCCTATCCCAGGTGGCCACTAGGTCTCCAGTCAGGGCATGTGCCAGAGCCTCAGGGAATGGCCCAAGCTCCATCTGGAACCTGTCAGGTTCCATCAGACGCCTGGGGCGGAACCATTTTACCGGCTCCGCCTCCCTGGGGCGGGGTGTAGCAGTTTGAAGGTCGAGACGAAGGAGAGAGTGATCAGACCATGACAAGGGCTCGGTGACTATATCCCCTATCTCGAGATCACTCAACCACTGTCCAGAGACAAAAACCAGATCCAGCGTGTTTCCCCCCGTGTGAGTAGGGCCATGAATTAACTGGGTCAGGTCCATAGCTGTCATGGAAGCCATGAACTCCCGAGCCACCTCAGACGCCTCGCCCACGGACGGTAGGTTGAAATCCCCCATGACCATAAGCCTGGGGGTATCAACCGCCACCGCGGCGATGACGTTGAGTAGCTCGGGCAGGGCTGCTGCCACGTGGCAGGGAGCCAGGTACGTGATCAGCAAACCCATCTGAACCCCGTGGCCCCATTTCACAAGGAGGGATTCACAGCCGGTCGTCTGAGGGACAGTGGCCTCCCTCGGTTTCAGACCTTCCTTAATGATAACCGCTACCCCCCTGCCCCTCCCCTGTGACCTCGGCTGATGGAAGGCAAGGAAACCCGGAGGGCACATTTCAATGAGGGGAACCCCCCCCTCATGGCCCAACCAGGTCTCCGTAACACCTGCCAGGTCCGCACCCCCCTCCTGAATAAGATCATAAATGAGGGGGGCTTTATTTACTACAGACCTGGCATTGCACAGCATCAGCCGAAGGCCCGGGCCCTGAGGGTCTGTGCAACCTGGAAAATGGGTGGAGCTTTGGGGGCCGGAGCACGCCATCGCTCGTAAACAGCGAGTGCGCGCTCCCCTAACACGATATGGCCCCCTGCTCCCGCCATATCTACCCCTCCCACTCACAGTATTGATATTCAAAACACTATCCCCCAAACCCACAACCTGAATTCTAATTTGGCCCTCCCCCTCCCTGAGACCACTTAAAAATTTAACTAAAAAAATTGATAAAAAAGCCCTCAGCCCCCTAGTTTTCACATGCTACCTCTCTGGGTCCCAAAGCCCGTCATTGAGGTGGGCCCTCGATAACGATGAGGGCCACATCTGCGAGAGGGGGGAATCTCGCAGCGCAAGCAAATCTGCAGTCGTGTACATCTCCAAGTGCAGCGATGGAGGAAGGGAACTTAATCAGGGGTCTCAAGATGTATCATGGGGCCATATTGTTCATTGATGTACCATTGGTATCTCTACTGTCCTCCCACGACAGTAGGAGAGTTCTGACAATTTCAGCCAATGGGAACAGCATCCAGTCCGCCCTCTCATGGCGGGACCCTCAAAGGGTCATAGATCGAAAAGTACTTCTCCCAGTGGCGAGAGTCCTGATGTAATAAGAGATTTTGCAATATCCTTCCCCCAGGAGTGGGGAGGGAATGGGGATTTTGCAGTATCCTTCCCCTGCCATGCCCACCAAGCCACACCACGCCCACCAAGCCAACCAAAAATTTGGATTTCACCACTGGGCTAAACTAGATTATATTCAAAAGCTTTGAAAGGTATGATTAAACACAAAGTATCTTCTTTGGACAAGGACTAGTAGTCCTTGTCATAGCAGGTATGATAAGTGTAGTATTTTCTTTTTAAAAAAATTACTTTCCCTTTGTCTGTTAAATTGCTTCCACTGTTTTCTTTGCAGTAAACAACCCACCAACCCACCAGGCAGATTCAAACAAGCAAAGGGTGGGAAGAACTGCAATGTAATTTACCGCACAAAGTAAGATATAAATGTGAAATGTTAGCCAGAGAATACAATCAATTACCATCTCGTCAAAATGCAAGAAACAACTCACTAGAAACAAAATGTTCTGGGGAAAAAATAAGATAAAATTGAAAAGTAAATCATATGGCATTCTCTTCCTTCAGGAGAACATTCCAGAGGCAGGGAATTACTAGAGAAAACTTTTTCTTTTTTTGTCCCTTCATAATGTATCTCTGTTGGCTATGAAATTCTTTGCAATTCATTGAAATGAATGTGTTTTAGCCATTGGAAATGATAGCAGAATCTTCAGAAGGCAGCTTTTTTTTTTAATAATTAAATAAATTTTAATTATCAAAATTAAAATAAAATTATTAAAACAGAATTAGTGAAAACAAAACACACAGAACAAAACATGTAAACAAAGATTTCAAATATACATTTTGTCAAATATATATTGTCAAATAAACAACAGTAATGTATGTTCTTATTTGTGTTTTGACTGTCCTTGTTTGATCTTACTCATATATCTATCTTTATGATTCATTGTTAATTTATGTTAGTGATTTATGTTCCTGTTTCTGTAACTCCAATTTTCTGACCATTTGGACCAGTATTTCCCAACCTTACCAGCTGTGGATTTCAACTCCCAAAATTCCCTCAGCCAGCATCCCAGTGTATTCTGGGAGTTGAGGTTCAGAAATATTGACTTAGATCATAGGTTGTTCTAGGCCAGGGGTGTCAAACTGACTTCGTCACATGACTTTTTCCCCCTTTGCTAAACCGGGTGGGGGCGGGGCCAGCACATGACGCATCTGGCCCATGGGCCACGAGTTTGACACCCCTGTTCTAGACTGTTTAGCAGAAGACAATAAGCTGCAGTAGTGATGTCATTTCAGTCATCTCTCCTCTCCAATATCCCAAAATGATACCTTGTCCTATAACCAATTCACAAACAAGACCTGCTGTTACTCACTTTTTACCCATTGTCAGACAATTGATCATAACCCTATGTTTTCTTGCCCAGTCTTTTCTTTTACGCTATGTGAGATCTTAAAGCAACGTCTTCTATAATATTGTATCCTGTAGGATGATCATGTTTCCATTGTAAGAGTTAAAGGACAGAGGTGGTATTCAGCAGGTTCTGACCAGTTCTGGAGAACCAGTAGCAGAAAGTTTGAGTAGTTTGGAGAACCGGTAAATACCACCTCTGACTGGCCCCACACCCATCTATTCTCTGCTTCCTGAGGCCCAGCTGATCGGGAGAAAATTGGGATTTTGCAGTAACCTTCCCCTGGAGTGGGGTGGGAATGGAGATTTTACAGTATCCTTCCACTGCCACGCCCACCAAGCCATGCCCACAGAAACGGTAGTTAAAAAAATTTGAATCCCACCACTGTTAAAGAAGTGTCTTGATTACTTATTATAGGTAGATAAGACATATGAGAGTCAGTTTGGTCTAGTGATTAAGACACCAGGCAACGAACAAGGAGACAGTGGGTTCTAGTTCCACCTTAGGTATGAAAAATGGCTGGGTAACTTTGAGCCAATCATTTTCTCTTAGTCCAACCTCCTTACAGGACTGTTGTTGGGAAAATAGGAGAAGGAAAGAGATATGCTTATCTCTTTGAGTTATTTGTAAAAATAATAAAGATGGATTATATATGCAATATGTTGTGGTATATTGAAGGGTTGTGGTCTGATAAAATGTGCATTCACTTTCTGTGAACTTCTCATATTATGTTGCATATCCTAAAGAGTTTTCCATATTAAAAAGGCCACCCTGGCACCAAGTATATTTTCCACTTATGGTATGGCATAACCCTATGTCCCCTTAGGTGGTTGAATGCTGACTGCAAGATGGCACCATGTGGTTGCAATGTAGCACAGTTTTCATAAAAAAGAAGTACTAAAGAACGCAATACAATTCAGTGTTATGTAAACATGCACAGGGCTTTATAGTAAGAGATACATATGTTTTTGCAGGCTAGAGTTCACTTGCTTAGATATAAGAAGCATTGTTTCAGTTGGCAGTAGATAGAAGAAAATGGGATCATGCGGCAAAAAAGGACAGCTTGTGTCAATTTAATACAAGACTTAAGATCAATCAATGGGATCCCATTTTTGCTTGGTTAGTAACCAATTGAAGCAGAATAGGAAATGTCTTTTCACTGTAATGCAGGCTCACTAGTTGTTTTGATTTTGATTGATTTTTCAGAGTAACCCATATCAAGAAATTAGGCAGAAGGGATTATTATTATTGATTCTAGTGGAATTTCCATGGTTTTTAATGATGAGAGCATGACAAAGATGGAGCCCAAGGGCATTGCTTTTGTTAGGTGCACTTTTACTTGGGGAACAAATCACAGAGTCTTGGGAATTTTGTAATTTTTACAGGATTTTATGTGTGTCACTCCCCCGTGCTATTCAAGTTCTGTGTGTAATGTGGGAGGATTGCTCAATGGACTTGAATTGTTAATCCTGAGGAAGCTAGATGGCAGTATGCTAGGTAGGGAGGGTCATGGGATCAGCTGCCAAAGTGTCACCAAAGTCTTGTCTTGCAACAGAAAGGAGTCTTGCCAGTTTGAGGCAAAATGTGCTGAATGCAAAGTAGTGTGATGTTCCAGAGCCCTATGTACATTCTGAATGTTCTCTTTGTTTTTAGTACACTGCATTTGCCTTTTAAAAGAGGCACGTTCAGATTTAGAGGACACAATCCTTCAATACAAAATTCTGAGGATCTGCCCCAAGACTGACTTCTGCAGAAGAATTATAATGGCAGGGAAGAGAAGAGGTCTGGGCTGGTTATCTCAATATGGCTGGAAGAACATTGCTTAACGCATTGTAAGCCGCCCTGAGTCTCCGGAGAAGAGTGGTATATAAATCATATATATAAAAAAAATGTCAAAATAATTACACCTTGCAAGTATTTTACAAGCTGCAGCATTTTAAAAGACAATCTAAATATAGGAAACTTCCTTTGCTCTTCTTTTTTTTACCTGACTTTGGTGGGGGTGGATGGCTGTATTCAAAATGAAACCAGATTTCAGGAATTCTACTAGACTGAGAAAATTCCACCCTCCCATTATAAACATGGATTTAAATTTTATTTTCTAATTTCCAATTAAACAGATGCATTTGATTGAAGCATAGGTTTATATTATTGCTTGATCTGATTTTGTCTTTTTTGAATGGTTAAAAATAAGCAGTATATTATTTATTGCCTAACTCTAGCCCCAAATAAATCATTTGTTTTATTAAATTCATAAATTCATTTAACATATCATTTTAAGGAGGGGCTGGTACAGGTACTCCTCGACCTATGACCACAATTCAGTTCAAAATTTCCCTTTCCAAACAAGACAATTGTTAAGTGAAGTTTGGCCCATTTTTCAAACTTTCTTGCCACTGTTGTTAAGTGAATCACTGCAGTTAAAAGGTTAGTAACACAATTGTTAAGTGAATCTGGCTTTCCCATTGACTTTGCTTGTCAGAAGGTTGAAAAAGGTGATCACATGGCCCCAGGACATTGTGTGTAAAATCATAAATCATTTTTTTCAGTGCCATTGTAACTTCGGTCACTAAATGAATGGGTGTAAATAGAAGACTAGCTGTATTGCAAAGCTTAAGAATCCCTGATTCTTATTTTTTATACTTTTCTTGAAAAAGTTGATCATTTGTGAATGCAAATTATGAAAAGGTGTTTAAACCTTCAACTGGCCTAAGAATCTAAGAGGAATTAGAAGTGCCTCAGTGGATCTGATCAAAAACGCAATTCCTTTTGTTTGCTGAAAGTGACTTGTTAGTGCCTACTTCAGTTTTCAGACCAATATATCCCCAGATGTAATTCAGCTGCATAATTATTTAGATATAAGTAAATTTAAAGTACACAGGACTACTGACTTTCTCGTATACGAGCTTGTCTATTTGTGTTTTCATTGAAACTGTTCTTTCATGCACTATTGCCACTAACACATCTCTTTCGGTGTAGCGAACGTAACCTTTGTTGTTGCAAAAATTACAGTGAGTTATGCTTTAGTTGAATCCAAGTACTTTTACTTTTTTTTGTTGTATTTCTATTATTCTTTTTTACTTCATGATTTTTGAACTGTCTTGTATGTATATACCTGAAAGCCAGGTATATACAGTACATGCTTTTACATTTCAATAATAATGATTAAGAACTCAGTCTCCATAGATATTAAGATCTCACTAGTTATAAAGATTTTAGGCTGTATTGTAATTAAAAACAGTTGGACTGCTGGCCACAATAAATTAATTACAAATATTTAAAGAAATAAAGGAGGGGAGATTGCAGATGCGTTTGCTTGAATGCATTGTCCTTCTCTTTCCAGTAGATGGCAGATACAGTTCTTCCAATATTAAAAAAAGAAGAAAATATTTGATTTGTTAAGAACGTATCATATACTTTTATAATGGGAAGCTGCAAATTTTATTGCCATTATATAACATATAACAATTTATAAAATACATTAAAGGGAAAAAATAAATTTATTGCTGGAAAAATATTGAATTAAAACACTGAAAATGGAATGTGTGTGTGTGTATACATACATATACATATGTGTGTATGTGTATGTGTGTCTATCTGCTGGGGTAGACCAGGTGCCTTGATAGAAAAACACATATCTCTCCCCTGGCTCAAGCTCATGAATGGAGGAGAACTTGTGACTCAGAGATTAATACAACTGCCTAACATGCAAGCAGTCCAAGTTCAAATCCAAGTAAGGGTATGGCTAGCTGATGAGAGCTAAATAGCTTGAAATACTAGTCTCCCTTTATTTCTTTATTGGAAAAATATACAGTAAATTTGATAGATAGTAGAATACACCTGTGGAATCTCGAGATTAAATACTGCTAAAACTAAATCTTTCTGCCAATACTGTATGATGACAGTAGTGTAATAGAAAATTGGATTTTATTCTATAAACATACTCAACAGGGGAAAAGGGGGATTGCAGATCTAAACTGGTGCCTATTGCATCTAAAAATATTTAGGTAATGTGATTATTCATCACTTGCACATTCAAATATTGGTGAACCCTAAATCTCTTTTCCCTACCATATATACTATATATATAGTAACAATGAATGGAATTGGAATCTCAAGTTCAGATGAACCATATTCAAATATGTTCCCCTTTTTTTCATGTAGAATACAAACAAGGCTTAAAAAACAGGATTATATCCAATGGAAAGATTGCTGATTCTTCAATGTAGTTGTTATTTTTTAATTTTAGCAGAATCAATGTGCTTTCCAATTTTGTAACCCATTTGCCCATTTTAAACATATTACATGCTTGGAAACACTGACCTTTGAATACAGCAATGAATGTGTACAATCCAAAATGCTGAGGGAAAGATGATCCTGACGCAGGTAGAATCAAACCTAAGACATATTGCCAAATTTGAATTCGCCAAGCTCAAGATGTAGAGTAACAAGACATGAGCATATTTGTATTCAAAATCATTATATTCTACCCAGATGGTAGATCAATCCAGTCAGTGCATCTATAAAGCTCATGGGAGTATAATAAAGAAGTAGGAATGTTGTAAGCTAGAGCAGATTTTGTTCCTTCAAATTGCTTTGTTTTTCAGAGAGAGAAACAGAGCCTGGGAAGGAGATAGACATTATAGTACTAAGGGGTTTAATTTGATACCAAGTCTTGTCAGAGAAAATGGACACTTTAAGATCTGACTTTCTTTGTTATACATTATGGACTTGATGTGAAATCCTAGACAAGTCACTAGATGGAAAATTGGAGAGAACCCCAAATTACTACCAATCACCTGAGAAAAATGGAAAGCATTTGAGGTAAAAGGGGACCAAAACACTTGAATCAGATTATTGGCACATTTATTTTCTCAGTGACATTATCTTATTTCAACTGTATATCTCTCTCTCTTTTTGCAGCTCTTTTCCTATGATACTATAGCTCAAGATTAAATCAAGGTGTTCCTGAACACTAACAATGTGCCCTTCCACTGATTAATGATCAACAAGATTGCCTTCAACACAAGCTTTGTATCCACATTTGATGCTGGAGAGAGGGTGTGACACGCACTATGTCCTTTTGAGATGAAATCGCTCTTCATGCCTGTCTCTTGGTTGTAGAGTTGAACAAGAGGTTGTCTGGGTAATAGCAGTGCTGTGTTACTCTTTCCCCATAAAATTTCTTGATTGTATTAGTATACTTAACATGAGGTGATGATGATTTATGTTTTTCCACTGAAGGCTCATTTAGGATTTTGAAAAACTATAATGGAATCTTTTTAAAATGGTTGCCATTTCTTAAAAGATAAGCTGATGAGCGAAGCTCAAATTAAAATCTGAACTTCAGAATGCAAAACCTTTTGCCTGAATGCAGTTTACTGTTTCAACACAATCACAGTTCAAATACAGTAACTTACTTTAGAAATCAAATTCAAGGCCGGGGTAATATCTGAGCCTAAGTGTCAAACTACATATCTGGCCACATTAAATCCAGAATGACAAAAAAATCAATTTTGATACTTTTATACTCAAATAATATATTTTTTAACTAACCCCCCCTCCCCAAAGAAGTAAAAATTATCAGGAAGAGCAGGATGTTCAACACATACTAAAAGAGTTACTCTTGAGCTTATTGGTTCAAAAGTGGACTTATCCACTTATCCACAATTATCACATATCTTTTTCATGACAAACCTTTTTAATCCTTAATTTTCAACTTCCTTAATTTTCCTTAACTTTCAACAAATTGCTTGTTCTGTTGAACAAATAATTTTTTTTCACCATATCATTTTTCTAACACTCACCCTCTATGATGGCCCTTACTAGAACTATTTCTACTTATAATATGATGGCCCTTACTAGAACTATTTCTACTTATAACACAATGGTCCTTACTAGAACTACAGTATTTCTAGTTACAGTAAACCTTTATTCATGATATGATCTGTATTTTACTACTGATCGTATCATAAACAAGTTTACTGTAACTAGAAATACTGTAGTTCTAGTATTTTTAGTTAGTTTTCTAGTTTTTCTAGTAGTTTAATGATCATTTAAAGTCACGGTGGTCCAGGAAAGGCTGCTTTATGGCCCTTAAAGCAGTTGTAGCCATCATAAAGTGTCATGCCGCCTAACTCATTGTTACATTATTGCATTTCTGGCACTTGACAACCAGCTCAGCTTTATGTCTGGTTGCAACATGTTCTAGCTGTCACATGACTATGATTTGTGATATTTTCTACTGGTTTCAGGCAGAAAATCCAGGAAAATGAGTTTACAGGACTTGCTTAATGATTGCATAATTTGGATTTATGACTGTATGATTTGTTTAATGACTGTTGTAAAAATGGTGGCAAAATCAGGTGCAGACATGTGGGTGCCTCAACTTACAAACATCATTACTTACGACCAAAATTCCAACGTGTAAAAGTCAAGGATTAAATGTATACCATGATGGTCTTTACTAGAACTATGTATCAGGGGTCACGCCTCTTCTACTTCTATCAAGTCAAGGCTGGTAACTAGAGTTCGTTGCCAATTTCAGAAATTTCTTCCAGGTGACTATAGTCTTGCAAATCTCTGTTCCTCTTTTATTCTGCCAGCCTACTTCTTACACTCATTCTCGTTCCTTTCTTTTGTACAAGCGTAATGCTAAATCATTAGAACATTTTTTATATCTGAACAATCAATCAAAAAGATAACTCTGAAGGAAGCTAAATCCATTAAAGATTCTGTATTGAATGAAGAAGGCCTGTCTCTCAGTGTGTTAAGGAAAGGGTTACAGAAGTGTCCTTCAATAACCTCTCAGCATTGAGAAGCTAACTGCACATAAAGAAAGCCTTCTTTCAGAAAACAAAATGTGCATATAAACTCCTCTTGCTGTTGATTTCTCATTTGTCCATTTTACTCACATTCCTCTGCTCTCGAATTTCTGGATTTCTAACTGCAGATTTGGGTATAAGAAAGAAAAAGCACCACAAGTTTTACAGCAAATCTCTTGCTCTTCTATAACTGTGGGTGGACTTGAAGGAGTCAAATAGGACAAGCAATATCATTTGGAACCATTTGTACGCTTTTAGGAATTAGAATATAATTCTTATGCTTCTTTAAAATACTCAGTGTATTTAAAGAGTGATTTTATTATCTAAATTATGCCTTAAAATAATACATACATAACAGCTACATTATTTCCATCTTCTATTTATTTAATAACAAAAGAAAGTACTGTATGATCTACAATGCAGCTCTGTCTTTTTTTAATTCACTCTTTTAAAATTTATAACAGTTAACCACCTCCAGGAAGGTGAAAAATATTTATCATCTCCAAATTAAAGAAATGGAGGAGAACGAAGAATCAAACCTGGGCAGCAAGAGGCTGTCTGAGAAATGGACAATATTGCTCAATTCTTCATCAATTCCAAATAATTTGATATCTATTTCCATTTTTCAATAATGATTGATCACAATTATGTTTATATATCTCTTCAAATTGGTTGCGTCCCTATGACTACAAGTATGGTACAAGGTTTTTTTTATATGCCTCCACTCAAATATGAATAGACTGTTTGGTTTAAGGAAATTTTACACTGAAATACTGAAATATGATCTATGTGATTTTGAGTTTAGCCTTCATTCATCTAAAGCTTGGCTTCAGATGGGAAGGAAACACGAAGTGAAAACCTATTCAAATTGAAAACATTAAGTAGTCAAGCAAAGTTCATTGTACCATAGCCAAAAAAGTTCAGTATGGAAACACTTTTTTGGGCTTGATACTATCTTTCAGAATTGAAAGAGCCTGGTGGTGCAGCAGACTAATAGCCTGTTATTATCATCCAGCTGCCTGCAATTACTGCTAGTTCGAATCTCTCCAGGCTCAAGGTTGACTCAGCCTTCCATCCTTTCTAAGGTAGGTAAATTGAGGACCCAGTTTGTGGGGGCAATAAGCTGACTTTGTATAAATATACAAAAGTATGAAGGCTATTGCTTAACGCATTGTAAGCCGCCCTGAGTCTCCGGAGAAGGGCGGCATATAAATCAAATTAAAAAAAAAAAATGAAATGCAAGACTGAGTAAAGATCCATTGAAACAATGAGATGTATTGTGTTGTAAATATCATTGCAACTTAAAATTAGTGACTACTATTCCCAAAGGCTTTAATGATGGTAATGCTACTAACAAGTGAGTAAAGAAACCTTGGCTACATGCAGTTTGAGGACTTCTTCTATTGAATATTTCTAGTTTTAACCTCTTTGTATCTCTGTTCTATAAGATTTATGTCCTTATATATGCATTCCTTTTTGTTATAACAGTAGAAACAGAAGTGAATCTGGATAATGTCTAGCATCATAGAGCAGCTCTTTAAGTGGCAGACAGTACTAATCTTGAGATAAAGGGGGAAAAACCTATCCCAGCAATTTTGTTATAAAATGGCATGTTTAGCTCAGCTAAATTGCACACCCTGGTGCAAAAGTAACTTGAGTTAAAGTACTCTCACTCTTAAGCAAGAATTTTAAATTCCCTAATCTTAAATTTGGAAAGAAAAGAGAAGGTGCACAGAATTCTGTATAATGTTTCATTTTATAGAAATTGTTATAGTTCTTGAACAGATTGGTTGTTTATTTTGGGATGTTCAAAGTTCTTCATAGACATAATCATGCTGGACATAGAGGCCTCGATTCATTGCTTCTATTACTGGAATCATTTACACACAGGGTTCCTTTAGGATTTTTGTTCAAAAAGAAAATATTTGGTAAGGAGCAAGAGACCAATTGCCTTGTGACTGATTAGACACTAGATTATTACTTTGCAATGTAGTTTAAAATTTTATAAAAATCAGGGAATGACAAACCTTTTCTTTTGAAGAATAAAACATTTCAAAACATAATACATGAAGTTTAAGCATAACACTAAAAGTATTGTATACTGTACCTGTTGATTCTAATCTAAATCCCTTCGAGTTTAAAATAACCTCTTCTCAGGTTTGAGTGATGGAAAAGATGTGAATCAATCAAAACACTAGGATGGATAATCTCAGCGGTTTACCTCCTATCTCAAGAAACTTTTCCATCTTGATGCACTACAATTCTTACATTTCTCAGTTCAGGGAAAGTCACTTCTTGATAGATATGTGAAGTTTTCTTTATAAGAATATTTAATTCTAATGCATTCTGTATTTCCATATTTCAATTTTCATTGGGCTTTTCTTTGCATTGGAATTCAGTAGCATCAGAGGTGGGTTTCAGCAGGTTCTCACCAGTTCTGGAGAACCGGTAGCAGAAATTTTGAGTAGTTCGGAGAACCGGTAGTAAAAATTCTGACTGGCCCTGTCCTCATCTATTTTCTGCCTCCCAAATCCCAGCCGATCAGGAGGAAATTGGGATTTTGCAGTAACCTTCCCCTGGAATGGGGTGGGAATGGAGATTTTACAGTATCCTTCCCCGCCACGCCCACCAAACCACTCCCACAAAACCAAGCCATACCCACAGAACCAGTAGTAAAAATTTTTGAAACCCACCACAGAGTAGCATATATTGTCTTTTTGTACCTATAAAGCTATTGACCATGAAGGTAGCAGATGGACTCTGCATTTTATTTAGTTCCTTGCCTAAGAAACTTATCTTGCATTTCTCTTTGCAACATGTGTCCTATTGATTAGACAGATATTCTCTGTCAGTCCATTTCTCTTTCTCTTCAGACACTGACCTATGCAGTTGAGACTTGCACTCTCCATAAAAGAACAGAACACATTATAGGCTCTTAGCTAGGCAGAATGACCATTTTTTATTACCATGCTGTCTCCTAAATAAATATTATTTTCTTTCATATAAGCACCAGTCTTTTTACAAAAGTTGCAATCCTAATTTTGGTGTTTCTCTCTCCGTGCATTGTCAGCTGCCTAAAACTTTTGATTATCCAAGATTTTAAAAACTTAAATAGCAACTAAAAATGCCAAATTATTATATTTTCTCACTGAAGAAAAAGATTGTGACTTCTTTCTTTAAAATAGAGACAAGGGTCTAGTCACCATTCCCAAGGATATGTTATTTCACAACACAAGAATGTTATGAACATTATTATAGGAAAAATGTTCTCCTGCATACTTGGTAAATTGAGGAAATTGACTTTAGTGACTGGAATGATTCACGCAAAGGCAAATAGTTAAATGCTAAACCATTTGGGGCTTTAATAGTTGAAGCAATACCCTAATTTTCTCTTCCAGAAAGCAATGGATAACTACTTCAGGGTTTTCCATTGGTAGTAGAAGAACCCAGCCATTGTATTTTATAGCAGCTGACATCTCTGGATACTTTTCAAGATAGCCACATGTGCAGCATGTTTCAATATTTTAACCATGATGAAACACAGCAAATTGTTCTGCCTTATTTGAGAAAGATGCTGCTGCAGAAGAAGAAGGGCCATACTAAGTCCTGTATAGCAGATGAATCCTAAGCAGGACTCAGGCCAAGATCAATTTCCTGCTACTAAGCACCTTCTACTTTGACTCTGATGTAGCCCAAACAAGGTGCTTCCACATCAGGATATAAAGGATTACAGTAAATATAGGTAGGCAGGGGGATGCTGAAATGCTTTTTTACAGGGGAGATACAGCTACAGGGATGAAAAGCTCAATATTCCTAGATGGCCTTGTCATCTAGATCAGATTTAACGAGCCTCCAAAGAGTAATGACTGGATAGCAGCAGCCTTTAGTAGAAAGCTTTCTGAGAATAAAAAACTACTCAGTGCTATTTTTATTATTTGTAAGGCCATGTGAGTAATTATCCTTGGGCTCTGACTACTTGTCTGTCTCTCAGCTTTTTCTAATGTTCGATCTCTGATGCTATACTTCTGGGTCTCAACTTTAGATCTCTTGTCTTCATTCTCTGGAACGTAAAGAAGAACCCAAACATTGTTGGTCTATCTTACTGACTATACTTTTGTGTGTCGTTTTGATCTTAAGTAGCCTGTTGTTTGAATGGAACCTCACACAATAGGCTCCAGGACAGAACACTCAGAATAAGTAAAGCATGTTTACTTTCTCTATGTACAGTATATATACTGAGCAGGGATATCTTCTGTACTGTATACTTATACTGCTCAGAGTCATTTTGGCTAGTGAGATGGGAAGCATATAAATAAATAAATTAAATACATCCTTAATATATGCAATGGAATGACATAATATAGAAGAGCATAATAATATTATAGCATAGCAGTGTTTAGTTCAATTTGAACAGGCTTCTCCCAATATCTGGAAGTTATCATTCTATTGCTACATATGAAATGCCAAATGTTCTTCTTATATCACAATGAAGCTGAATCGAGTAATAAATTAAGCACAGGATGGAACTGGGTCCTAGCCAAATTTCAGACTGAAAGAATAATTGAAGTGATATGTTTTCCCTCCTCCCCCCACCTTTTTAAAAGTACTGATGCATGAGCATCACTTTGCTTCTCATTGTCTGGTAATGAATTGCAACTGCATCTATCCCTATTCAGAACTGGGTTTGAATTGACAATGGGAGATATGGAAGTTCCGTGCTTCTCAATTGATTTGTGATGGCTCATTTATACATGAAGAACACAGTTCCACTAATCAAGATGTTTAAATAAATTAACTCACAATTTTTCATAGTTAAGAAAATGATGGGAAAATAAACAGAACTTTCTAGCTGAAACTCCAAAATTAGCAACTGCCAAAGTACTTGTTATAGCTTCATTTTTTAACATAGAAATTGTTAGATAGGACTACAACATGGAATGATAGTCCAATTCATTTGTATGACACTATCTAACTTATCAATGCATATGATAAGGCAAGTATAGTTAGTATAAAGTTAAACATAAGATATATTTAATTCTAAATAATCCTTCAAAAATCAGTCTACTTTTTCTAAAATTCCTATATTGCTACTGAAAAATATCTGGCAATTGGTAAATGTACTTATATTTCCTGCAGAAGAAATCAAAAGCTTCTTTTGAGCCCCATAAACTCTCTATATCATGTGTTTTGAATTGAAATCAAAGGAGTTACTCTGAAGTAGAAATAATTACTATATTTATGACTAGCCTAGCCTTGCTTAAAAAGATATGAAGCTTTTTTCTTAGTATACATATGAATAATGAGAAGAACAGAATCCTAATTATGATGAAAAACTGCCCAATTTTATATGTTTTGTGGGTTTTGTGGTTGAATTAGTTGCTTACTTTCATGGAAATGTGGAAAGAAATACTTCATAAACCCAAATCCTTTTTATTTTTATCAGGCTAAAAAGAGATCTCTTTCTCCCCCAAAAGCCCAAGTCATACTTGCTTCAGAAAGTCTGATGAACAGTTTCTGAAGGAAAAGGGTCTAAGATTCAGAACTGCTTAATTTGCTGCGCCTCAAGAGAGTGCTTTTATCTTGAAGTGGTGTTTATTTCAGAATAATTACATAGTGACTGTCCCACTCACATTATATCATTTAAGAGTAGTGCAGGCTTCTTACAATACCTTCTCCATTTCACTTAAGTTTCTGTACAAACCTCTTTATAGCTATGACTTTGACGATTGGCTCTTTCCTGAAGAAAAAGCACTGGGAGAAATGTGACAGTGTTTAGAACAACCACATTTCTAGTTTTTTGTAATGAAGGGGACAATAAATTCAGTTGTCTTCTCGTAGCTTTTCTTTTACCTGAACCCTAGAGTATTTAATCCCAGTTTTAGGTACTGTACTTGATGTGACCTTTCGGAGGTAGTTCATGCTGATTGGGGTTTATAGGGATTGCCTTCAAAATAATCAGATTGTCCACTCTATATTATGAGAACTGGAGGTGAATGGGGGCAGTGGAATAATATTTATGGAATAATAATAAGGACTGTGAAATTTCCTAAATTCAGCTAAGCTGATGAAAAATATTCTAAGTACAATATGATACAATATTTTCTAAGCTGTGTGGCCATATCCTCTCACTTGGGGAAACATTACTTATTTGTTAGCTGTCATATTCTGCTCACCGAGCTGGCTCGACCTGCTGTAAACACGACTCGCAGACAAACCACGAGGTTTAATCCTCATATCCCGGTGGAGTCATACACGAACGTTGCAAAGAACATAAAGTCGGCATTGGGAGCGGCTGCCTCCCAACGCCCTTTTAACAATAATCAAATTACGGGAACATCTCTAGCCAATTGGCAGTACTTCCAGGCTCCGCCCCACCCCTCTTTTGCAGTGGCCGGGAACTGCTCTCCCTCCCCTCACGTAGCCCTGTCCCGGTTGTGAGGTGACCGACTGCCTATTCTTCCGATTCAACACCCCCCACCACCATTGTGTGAGACTGTAATCAGCTGATCTGTCCCCGTCCCCCCACACACACAAACACAGCCAGCTGAGGGTTAAGGAAACACTTTGGAACACACCCATGTCTTATCTCCCACTTGGCAGCGATAGACACACCGTCTGCCAAATGCCTTTATTTTCACAAACAGAAAGATAAGATACTAACGTACAAAAAAGTCCAAGCAGAAATAATATTCCTCCCAGCAGTTCCGGATGAGGCTTTAGTGACTATCCAAGGTTTACTTTTGTTCATCACAAGGATCCCTGACCACTACCCTCTATTATATAGTCTCTGGGGTGTGGTCCAGTGACTCAGTTCTAATCCCTAGCACGCCTCCTAAGCTGCTGCAATCGTTTATCACGCCTTCGGAGGCGTGCATCCAGGAATGATGTTTCTTCATCACTCTGAGACGAACCAGCTGTCTCCCTGCTGATCTCCTCTCCCTCGGCCGGCACCTGAGACAATGCCAGAGGGGAGGGGCCTGGAGAGGGAGGCCTGGCTGACTCCTCTTCCTCATGCTTGGAGCTTTCTTCCTCCGATGGGACAGGCTCAGAGGGCGGGGCCACAACACTAGCGCTCTCCCCCTTCCTGTCGTCACGACATAGCAGAAACGTTGTTGTGCGGTAGAGCTGCCCCATCACTGATGGTCCTGCCGGATATCCCCTCCCCACTTCAATGTCGAGTTGGCTTGATACTCAACATTAGTCATGTCATATCAATTTTACTAGACTTAATAGAAGAAAACTGACAGAAACTTCTAAACCTGAATTTTAGACATGTACATTAGCTTATTCTTTTTATCACCTGTCACTTGGTATTTAGGGAATGCAAATGAAAATCTTATTATTTTGGATAGGCATGTAAGGGGGAAGAGCAATTCAGAGAGTTGAAAAACTTCAAGCTGTTCTTGTCAATCCTGAAGCCATTTTGGAGAATCTTCAGGGCTGCAACTGCAGGACTGGCTAGAGCTGTGGGAACGGGAGTGAAGAGAGAGAGATAACTGGGGACCTGTAGCCAAAGTAAAATTCTTTCTCCTGGGAACCAAGGACGTTCTCACCAGGTGCCGGGGAGGCATGGATGGAGTCCCCAACTGGAGTGTGGACAGTGACCGGATTGGACCATGTGACGGACATGTGGTCTGGGAGAAAGAACTTTGACTTTTAATATGGGTGGGGAAAGCCGTGGGACTTTCAGAGTGGGGTTTTCACCAGATGTGCCAATGACATGCCTAATAAATTTGTACTTTGAAGAACACCTAGGCCTCAGAGTCTTGATTGTGTTGGATCTGTTATTTGGAACCCTGACAGTTCTGACACTAATTTGGCGTATTTTCTTTTTTTTATTAAACGTTTTTTTAAAAACAAAAAGAAACCTTTAACATTTTTTCCTTTTCAACAGTTTCTCATCAGTCAAGAATTTCTTACTTATACCTTTTTTCTTCCTTATTCTAATATATTTTATGTACATATACTTGTAATATTAATTAATTTATTTACATATATACATATGAATACCTGTGTACACAATTTCATTTCTACAATTTTTGTTTCCTCATATTTGCTATTATACTTCTACTCCTATTTCGACCATTATTTAATTTTTTCTTGCCTTTTAACTATCTCCTCCAGCCATTCATACCATTTCTCCCACACTAAGTAATATTCTGTTTCCTCTTTTTCTTGTATCTCCTTTGTTAATTTGTCCATCTCCGCACATTCCAAAACTTTTCTGATCCAATTATCTTCGGTTGGTATATTATTGTTTTTCCAATTCTGTGCGTAGATTATTCTTGCTGCTATGATAATATGGATAATTAAATATTGTATTTCTTTTTCATATGCAATTTGGTGTATTTTCATTCTGTAAGTCACCTAAAGATGTCTGAAGTAATCCATTTATATTAAATACCATAGATAATGATCAGAGAAATCAACTACTCAAGACCTTGTGGAATGGAAAAGTGTATACATTTTATACAGTCTGGTGTAAAGTCATTTGCCTGATATCAGAATTGTTTCAAATTAGATCCTAAACAGTGATGTATTGAGGGCAATAATCTTTTGATAAAGACCACTAGCTATCAATCAGATAGTTTTCTAGGTGGCATGATTAGCACAACTATAAATACTGTGATCTAACACAACCAATATTTTTGATCCAGCTTTTGGTGTGAAGCCTTCTTTATAGAACAGGAAAACATTTCATTTTTGAAAGAAAACATGACTTGCTTTGACAGAAGCCTATATAAGTTGATGAGAAGAGATGCCATATATGGGCTTGGATGTTTCTTCCTAATCATGCTCAAGAGTTCTTCAAACAGAAGTGAAGGGAAAGTCCTCTGTCATAGTTGCTTTAGTGGATCCTGCATGGAACAGGTAGTTAGACTAGATGACTCTAGAACAGTGTTGATGAACCTTTTCGGCACTGAGTTCCAAAATGGGAGTGTGTGCATTTATGTGTGTGCACCAGAAGAGCAGCCGCCCGGTGCGCATGCATGTGTAGGGAGGCTGCTCTTCCAGTTTCCGGTGCATGCATGTGCACCAGCCACCTGGTTTTCCAGTTCCTGATGCACATGCACGTGCAAAAAACAGCTGACTGGTGCGCATGTATGCACCGCAAACCGGAAGAGCAGCCACCTCGTACACATGTGCGCACTGGGAAGATGATCTTCCAGTTTCTGGTGCTTGTATGCGCACAGGCCAACTGGTCTTCGTGCACGTATGCACCCCAGAAACCGAAAGACCAGTGGCTGCTCTTCCAGTTTGTGGTGCTCCTGCGTGTGTGAAGACCAGCTGGCCGGTGGGTCGGATCCGGAAGAGCAATGAGCGATGGCTCGCATGCCAGGAGAGATGGCTCTGTGTGCCACTTCAGGCACGCGTGCCATAGGTTCGCCATCCTGGCTCTAAGGTATTGTCTGACTCTGTGATTCTGTGAAGATCCTATGAATAAATTGTGCAACAGATGTACTGTATCATTGTGTGCTTCTCAACCTTTTGCATAATATATATAGCCATCTGTTATGTGGTCTAGAAAAGACTAGATATTGAGAACTGGGAAGCAACCCCCCCCTCCAATAACTCAGAAAAGTTGTAATTTATTCTTGCTATGTAACTTTTTAATATTACTAGAGTTCAATTGTTCCTGTAATTGTAGTTAAAATAAAAAATGATTTTAAAAAATGGTAAAAATGTTTTACTGGTAAATGACCATGAAAACTCTCCAAGCATTATTGTGTCAATGGAGAGAGTTAAAAAAGAACAATGATCAGAATTCCACATTTGGGATGGAAAAGTTCTTTATATGTCCCTACAATCTCATTTGTGTCATCACTTTTGTATGTCATACTTTGAATACGATTTCAGAGAAATCTAATTTTTGAATTGTTTGTGTGTATTATTTAAGTCTTCACTTGAATGACAGCATGTAGCCCACACTTGGGCATGAGAAAAATGGTCTGTCATTCCATTCTTCTGTGATTCCTGAGATGCCCCATTCCTAACTTCTATATCTAACCTACAGTTCTGATATTTTCTATTCAAATACTTATAAGTCTGAACTTCCTTAGAATTTTTTTCAGGTTTTTAGTTTATGTAAAGGACGGAGGCTGCATTTTCTTGTCTCAGGCCAAGTATAGCAACAGCTCAAATACTGTCTGAAAATGTATGCTACATCTTAAGTCTGAATGCCTTGGTCCTGCCTTTAGAATTATTGGGTTATATTTCAGCAGGAACTCTTGTCACTGTTTTCCTATGTATGCTTTCTCTAAAAGTATGCAGAGATCCTTTCTGCCTCATGGCAAAAAGAAAATAAAAGTACTCTAAAACGTTACAACATACATACAAAATACAAGACAGTGAAAAGTATTGCAAACATTAAATGTGCCTACAATTACAAACTTCCTACCAAAATGTACACAACTCCTCCAGATATTTAAGTCTATAGAAAATATGTTGGTATCCTAAAAAGAAAGCCACATTTTTAATCTAATATTTGCAGGAGCGATTTGATGTGTGAAATGTCAGATGGGGCTGGATGAAGCACATCCTGTTTTTTCTACTTTCTCTTAAAATACTTCTTACAAATAACTTAAAATACTTCTTACAAATAACTATGACAGTGCTTGACATCTTGTAATGCAAGCACCAAGTGTGACCAGATAGTTTCTTGGACCAGGGTGAAATAAGTTTGAAAACCTGTTTAGTTCAAATTATTGCCTAATCTTTTCTCCCAGAACAAATTCCTAAGAGGCTTTCCAGCAGTCTTCAGAGAAAGCCTGGGATGCAAGCGTGCTAAACAAATGACAGTGTTTTATCCTCCCTTTATTGTTTGAAAGACGGGGGCACATACAGAGGGAGGCTTGCATTTGTTCCAATGATGGAAAGACAAACTCCTCCTTCTTGGTGAGATTAAGGGCTTCTGCTCAGAAAATGACAATCACTAGATAGGATGTTTCCCTCACCTCATGTTTGGTAAATAGAAATATGACAGGTGGTGGGTGGGATTCTTGCTAGTTGTTCTTCTGTCACAAATCAAGGGGGAGGTGGAGCGGCAGCAGCAGCTGAAATAAGGGACAGCCTAGAGCCTCAACTCTGTAGTGACAGCATACTCTCTTTCCTCTCTGCATGTGGCTGCCTCTTGGTGGGGGTAATGGCACCACTCACTACTGTTCTGCTGGATGGGAGACAACTCGAAGGAATTAGCTGACAGGTTTAAGCTCTTACTTACACGGAAATTGTAACCCGGCTCAGAAACAGCTACAAAGCGGGAGGATTCAGAATTTCTTCTGGCTCTCCCTGCTAGTTAAGAGCTGTTTGTTGTTACCTTTCATTAATACAAGAGCATCAACTGGAAGAGCCATTAGCAGCCGGGATGAAGGCAACTTTGAAGGTACTGACCGAATCAAAGGGAACTTGGAAGATGTAACATTCTCTTTCTGGATCAACCCTTTTCAACTTCCTCCTCAGCAAATGTGCCATGCAGGCTGGGGGATGATGGAAGTTGTAGTTCCCCTCCCCTTTGGAAGGCACCTGGATGGGGAGAAAATGGATGGGTTTTTATTACTGAAAAACCAAACCTATGCTGGAGTTTTCTGAAAACAGGAAGGCTGTGGTAGATAGATAGATAGATAGATAGATAGATAGATAGATAGATAGATAGATAGATAGATAGATAGAAAAGAGCTAAGTCAGGCAGGGCAAGGCATAGAGATGTCTGGCCTAGGAGTTAGGGGAGTTTAACTTTGTTAAAAGTTGGAAGCAAGGGTTGCCAACTTGCTTTTTCCAAATCAGGCTTGTGTTATTTTTCACAGCTGTGAAATAAGATGAGGTACCCAGGTGACTCTTTCTCTCTAGCCAGAGTGGGACTAAAACTTCACCTGCTGATCAGCTATTCAGCGCACAAGAGCCTCACCAAGATACAGGCGACGGCAACCGGCCCTGAAACCCCCAGTTAGGCCAAGGTCGCGTTCCCGGAGCGCTTGTCAGGGAACAAAGCAGATCGACGCCTTAAAAGCGTCGGGGCGAGCTCGGACGTCAACTCGGAGCGCAGCCGGAGCGCGGGGGGTGGGTGGGAGAAGGGTGAGCGCCGAGGGAAAGGCGCGTCCAAGGGAATTGTTCGGTGCTACCTGAAGGGGAGGTCTGTCTCTTTGGGTTTGGGTCACTGCCCCGCCACTCGGGCGCCTCAGAGCGGCTGTTGCTGCTCAAGGCCGCCGGGTGGTGGCTCAGGCGCCTAAGCCTGTTTTCCCGCCCTTCCTCTTTCTCTCAAAGAGCGCTTGACCGCCCAGTGGCCGCCGCCGCCTCCTCCTCCTCCAGTGAGCGCTGGGAGACAAGGCGGCGGCGGCGGCAGCAGCAAGAGAGGCGCTTCCCCCACTTCGAGGCTCGCCTCTTCTCCAAGGGTGGCTTGAGCTCCGCTCGGGCGTCCTTCGTCGCTCTCCTCCTTGTGCCATGCGCTAGCGGCTTAAGGAAGTTTGCGAAAGCTCCCCCCCTCCCCATTTTATTGACGGCACTAGCAAACTCTTACTAAGCCGCGGTTCTCTCTCTCTCTCTCTTTCTTTCTTTCCGCCACATTTTTCGCGCTGCGGGAAGTTGTCGATGAGTGCTCCGCCGGTCATCCGGCCGCCCAGTCCTTCGCAACCCGGAGGAGGAGGAGGCGGCGGCGGCGGCGGCATCTCTTTCCACCTTCAGATCGGCCTCAGCCGGGAGCCGGTGCTCCTGCTGCAAGACTCCTCGGGGGAGTTTAGCCTGACCCATGTCCGGGAAATGGCTTGTTCCATCGTCGATCAAAAGGTAAGGCGCCTCGGTCCCCGGCTTGAATTTTAGACTCTCCGACTGTACAGGAGAGAGAGCATCTGGCCTTCACCCAGCTAGGTAGCTACTCTTTCCTCTACTGCCATTCCCAGCCCCCGCGGCCCACGCTTGCTCGCCTCGTTTGGGAAAAGTCTCCCGGAGATAGAGGCTGGGGGAAAGCCACCGTTTCGCGAAGTTTGGGATTCGTTTTAGTGAATAAAACGCCAATTCCTTTGGACTACACCGTCCCCGAACTAGAATATAATGTAATAAAGTTGTAATGCGCCTTTTGTTTGTTCCTTCCAACCGAATCCCCTGATTTCCTCCCTTGGTCGCCTTACACTTTCCATAGTGGCTAGTTGTATTTGTTGACTCTCGGCAGAGTTTGATTGCCACGCGCGAAAAAAAAAAAGTTTACTGCTCCGCCTTCTTCTCTTCTCTCCCTCTCTCCTTCTTCCTCCCCTCCTTTCTCCTGTGTCCAAGAATGAGAGTTTGGTAGGAGGGGCTGGAAAGAAAACGAGAGATAGGGGCGCACTGGCAGCTGTCAAAATAATCCCTCGACCCTGCATTATACCCGCTGGGGAAATAAAAGTTTCCACTTTGCAAGCCAGAAAGCAAAACAAGCCGGCACGCTTGGCAGCCTGTGCTCAGCAAAGTAATCCGATGCTTGCAAACCGGTACGACCTGGGATATGTGGAATGCCGGCTCTGACCTTACAGATGGAATCCGGTTGCCAGTCCAGGAAAAAAAAGACTCCTGGGCTGAAATACAAGGATTCCATAAATCCGATTTTTTTTTTAAAAAAATGTGATTTCCCAAAAATATGCAGAGGTATTGCTTCTACAAGGGGACACTCACTGGCTAAAATACTGAGCTTGTCGATCAGAAAGTCAGCAGTTTGAATCCCTAGTGCCGTGTAATGGGGTGAGCTCCCGTTACTTGTCCCAGCTTCTGCCAACCTAGCAGTTCAAAAGCAGGTAAAAAATAGGGACCACCTTTGGTGGGAAGATAACAGCGTTCCGTACGCCTTTAGCATTTAGTCATGCCGGCCACATGACCACAGAGACATCTTTGGACAGCGCTGGCTCTTCAGCTTTTGAAACGGATATGAGCACCGCCCCCTAGAGTTGGGAACGACTAGCACTTATGTGCGAGGGGAACCTTTACCTTTTACCTTTTTATTGCTCCTACAGAATTGGCATCTTGCAATGTAACCCCAACAGCTAAACTCTGCTGAGTCAAATTGTGCAAATTTCCCCAAAGTTGTAATCTTTGGATATGTCTGGAACTCTCATAACATCCAGACACCTTTTCCCTGCAACAGAGGTGACAAATTTAGGGAACACCACGTGGTGAATAGAAGTGCAGCCTCAAGCCCTATGCCTAATATGCCTATAATATTGAAAATATGTACAGTATGGTATTTTATGGATAGATGTGCATTTTGCAGCAGCCTTGTTTACTCATCTCAGGAACTATACCAATTTTTAAAAGTTATTTTGACCCTCTTTCTCATACTTTCCCTATCATCTGCTTTATCCCCATTCCTTCACTTTGAGAGGGATATTACCTTTTCCCCTCCTGTGGTACATCACAACATGTATTGATTTGGCAAACATGAGAATGAATGAATGCATGAGGCTGAGGAAAATAGGGTAATTCAAACTCCAGAACTGCTGACATGGTGTTATTTGTACCATTTTCATCTAAGAGCACTATCTGTCCCCAGTGGTTCCCAGTAGTTCTCATCCTAGTTTGGAAGGTGGTAAAATTACAGGGGCTATAATTTGGGGAAAGATTGTAACTTCCTCTTTGAAAGTTCAGTTCCAAACATCTGATGGTTTCACAGAAAGCCTTTTAAGATGTGAAGGGGAGTACTTTATAGACGAACTAGCTTGTTATGGAATGGGCTTTTCAAGAAACAGCCAATTTTCACAGATGCATAAAATGGATTTAGAAAGTAGCCCCTGATGACAGTTGATTATTTCCTAGATTTCTATTTATCCATAGCCAGCTACCATTTGTTTTCCCCAAGATTCAGCTTCCTGTTCACTGAATGTTTTTTGCTGTCTTTCTTTTGTGTGTTTGTGTATGAGAAAATAATGATGTCATATTGAGAAATTAAAGCTTAAGAAAAAAAAATGGTGTACGGAAGGAAATATTTTAATACCTCTAATGGGAGTATAAAGGGATTTGCAAAGAAATAAACTCTTTTCCCTAATCAAGTAACCTTAGGTTTGCAACTGAGGGTCCAAAAAGTTTCGCCTAATACTTTGTTACATGTGTGTGTTCTGCCTGTTTAAGAAGGAATGCTATTGTTGACAAAATCAGAAGGTAGATGTAGCCTGTGACAGATTCCTGTGCTATCAATACTGTAGAAAACAATATATGTAGGTCAGAGTTGAACTATGGAGGCCTTGGTACTCTCTGTGCTTGGTCATTTTCTTGCAGACATTACCTGACTCGGTAACATCATCAGCACTGAATGATGTTATCTAGTTAGATGATGAAATGTCTGCAATCAAACAACCAAGCCCAGAGAACACCAAGGCCTCCATAGATTCCTTTATTCTTAGTTACTCTTTATTCTTTACTGACATCTTAATTTACTGTGGTTTTTGTACTATCAATGTGGTTTTGCATTGATTCTGCATTAAGCTGCAATATACCAAATTTTTATTTGTTTTATTGGAGACTGAATAGACTGTGGAAGTTCAGAAGAATGATGATCTGCTCCCATTGTAGCAATTATGTGATGCATTGTAGCTTTTTGACACCATCAAGCAACTTTCATGGTTGAGTGACTACTCAAACAGGGGTTTCCCACACTAAAACTCCACACACTGATTAATCACTGCACCCTACTAAGTAGTTGGGGATGAGAATTATATTGTTGCTGCTGCTGCTGTTGTTTCATGGTGATTAAGGTTTGCATAGATCTAATCCTTTTGTTTGTTTATGAACAAAAATGGATAATTGTTTTAAAATAGTTTTAGTACAGCAAACAAATGTATTATGTTCTAGAAAACAATAAAACTAATATAGCATTGCATGATTCAGGTGGGGTATAGTGAGGAAAGAGTGATATGTAGTGCTAATAATTGTGTTTTAATTTAATTTTCCTAGTGGTAAAATGTTGTGATTTGAAGCATTGGTAACATACACAATTGTTGTAACAGAAAGGTGTTAGTACTTAGAAACAAAAAGGGACTGGCAATTAAATTATAATGTGGAAATCTGTAAGGTACCAAAGCACTTCATATTAGGCAATAATGAAGAGTGCAAAAAAGCTGTTAAAAATCAATGGCATGCCCTAAAAATATCAAATCTTGTGGGCATAAGGACAGAAGTCCCAAACTGTTGCAACCAAAGAACCTGATAATGGAAGCCAAAAATATTTTAGGATTTTACCCTTTTATATTGGGGACTTCCCTAACTACATAACAGATACTTTTGACTCCTTGTTACAGGAAATACCGTAGCAGAGGCTAAGACTTCTTTGGCACTGAAAGAAAAATGACAGGTGTACATATGCGAAATAACAAAGTCTTATTTTCTAATACCTGTATTGTGCTCAGTGAACTTTTAGGTGCTTAAAAAAATTGAATTTGATGCAAATGATTGGGATAAGTATATCAGGGCTTTTTGTCCAGGACAAAAATATGATGTCAGAGTGGATAGAAACCTTTTAAAAGCATCAGTGCTGAATTTCAGCTAGGGGAATTTTCAGGTGACCTCTTTGCATAATAAACTTTGAAAGGAGAACCTGATCACTGCTCTATGGCTGTAAAGAGTTAGTGCTTTCTGCAAAAAAACCAAAACAATAAACAAAAAAGAGATGTAGAAACCATTAACTCTTTGCAGTCATCCAGTGATGGTTTAGATCAGGGCTTTCAAACTCATGACCTGAATGTGTCATGTGCTGGCCACGCCCATGTCTGGTTTAGTGAAGGGGAAAAAAGTCACAATACATCATGTGACGATTCGAGTTTGACACCTCTGGTTTAGATTTTTGCAGCCCAGATCTTTGAGATGAAAATATATGCGTCTCTCATAGTCTTTTCATTTCATTGACTCACTATTGATGAGGAAGGTTTGCACTAAAATTGGGTTCAGGTTCAGTTAAATGCATCTTAGAGTGTAGATGGAGTGATAGGATCAATTGCTCTTCAACCTTAGGATTTTCTTTTACGTCTGAACAGGTTTGGTGGAGCTGTTCCCATTATATTTGCTTCCATTTACATTTTAAAATCATGTTACAGTCAACGGTTACAAACTTAACCACTTCTGATAGCTTTAAAAATAATTTACACAAAAACAGCATTAAGCAAAATCATTAAGACTGAAATTTTAAAACTATATCCCATTTTCAGTGTGTTAGGATTAACCCATAGCAAGTTTTTCAACTACATCCAAATATGATATAAACAATAGTTTTGTTTAGATAGTTTTAGTAGCTTGACAATATAGAAGTATTTATTTGGGCTTTATTGTTAAAGAGTAAGTATAAGAAATGTACTTAGGCCTGATTTTATTGGTTGATCTTGTGCATGCTTGTGCTAAAATCTGATTTCCAATTTCTTCCTTCCTTACTTCCTTCCATGAGGAAGTATCTTTGGTTTTGTAAAGCAATGTCAGAACGCTTTACATTTTTTTCTGGTTTTTAAATTTGTTTATTTTTTTCAAAATGTGAACAGTGTTGATTCTTGTGCTATTGTCTTCCCCAATTCTGTTTATAGTCTTCTTGTATAGAAAAAAATATATATTCGGGGAAAAAAATCAGCTGAAGCATAAGAAGTAAGGCAGGCAGGTGATGCAATTATGTAATAAATCAAATATGGAATATTTCCTTAGCTGAAATACAGCAAGGAGTATCGTTGGCCATATCCTCTTGCCAAAGCAGGACTAAAACTTCAGCTGCAAGATCCTACACCATATCCATGGAAAGGTGTAGGATCTAGTTTGAGAGCAAACTGTTTTTTAAAAAAATTCAATTACATTGAATGACTGACTATAAAAATCTAAAATACATTTCTTTGCAGCATTGATTTCAACTTCCCTAGCAGTGTTTATTTTTCTGAGAGAAAAAAGGAGCACCAAATATTGTACCCCTTGAAGAAAGGGTACCAAGGCACTTTATGCCTTGTGAAACATGTTCTGCTACAAGTTTAAAACTTTCCTCTCTTCCTGTATCCAGACAGATTCAACACTTGCAAAGGAAAATGCATCAGACTATTATGTATTGAGTTTCCTATGATTCTGTTACTGAAGTATTAACTACTTCTACATATGCTAAGAAATTATTGGTAACTTTTATATGAAAGAAATATGATTTCTTCATTCAACTCTTACTTAGAAGCTATGTTAAATGAGCCCAACATGTTATTAAAAGAGGAGAAAACAAAACAAACAACTCCATTAATTATTTTCAAACATTAGGAACATGTAATCCTTTCCACCAAAATCCAAGCCATTACCTTCCCTTACTTCCCATTAAACTGAAACAACTAATTAATTCAAATAGTATATAAATGGTTGAAAGTTAATTTGAGCTAGAGCTTTCTTACAGAGCTAGAATTTTGGTGACACAATGGTTAGAATGCAGAATTGCAGGCTGACTCTGCCCACTGCCAGGAGTTCAATCCTGACCAGCTCAAGGTTGACTTAACATTTCATTATTCCAAGGTCAGTAAAATGGGACCCAAATTGTTGGGGGGCAATATGTTGACTTGTAAACCATCCAGAGAGTGCTGTAAAGCACTATGGGATAATATATAAGTCTGCTAAGTGCTATTGCTATAATATTTATTATGACTGAATTCAAAATATGTATTTTAATAATTTCTGCCATATACTCCAAATAATCATAGTGAAACTGTGTTTATGCCTGGAGGTGAAGTGTCTTCCCATTTTGCAAGGGAAGTGGGGTGTCATTAGTCATTGTCATTAGCTAGAAAAGATGAAGTTCATATCTTTATTTTGTTTAGACATTTATTAAGAAGCAAAAAGCTACCATAGCAATATTTTTTTAGCTTCACCTAGAACTTACACAGACAATTGGGTATTGTTTAGAGTTTTACATTCTACATGATTATATTAGTTTTCCTTTAAAACTTCTGGAAAGCTGGCAAAGGATAATGTGTTTTGTGTTCTGCTGTATCAGTTCAGGTAACCATGTCAAATTTATTGAATTACAGTGATGAAATTAACTTTGACATCTAGTTAGATAAGAGGTAAAGTTTAAAACTTCCAAGTATGCTTTAATATCTAATTTATAATATGGGGAAAATGCTATTTTTCTCAGTTCCAGAGGCAACAGTCTTGTCTGCCTTTTCAGGAAAAAGGAAGACTGAGTAGGAAATCCTGTGAAGTTTGGGCTAAGAAACGACAAGACTTTTCCCTTTGTATTGGAGTTGTTGTGTGTGAAGGAGAGTGAGAGTGGGAGGAAGAGAGAGTGAGTGCTATCTGGCTGCATCCCAACTAGAGCCTTTACCTAACTTGCTCTGCAGGCTTTCCTCCTGCTTCCCGAATCTGATGAACAAAAACAAACATGGTGATGCAATTATCCATAGTTATATGCCACTTCTTTATTCTTCATTTAATCAAGGAGTATGTATCCTTTAACCTTAATGCTGAAGTTCTTGGTAACGAGCAGAAAACAATGATGAATGAGAAGAAAAAGAAAACTTTTAGGGTATGTATATGTACATCATGTGTAAGCCACAGGAGACGTGAGTTTGTGATTACACACCTACATTTTGGTTGTTCATGTGGACAAGGTGTTACTAGTTGGCTTCCTGATACACTCCACTGTTTTTGCATTTGGATATTTAGTGACAGGCTACCGATTCTATTTTCAGTTCCCCAGTGCTTGAGAATTTGAGTGCTGACAGCAGGGTGCATTTGGCACTTTTATTGGAGCCATATGGAGCCATTTGCTCTGCCTACCCTGACTGTGATGCCCATTATTATATACTTATAACGTAAAATTCTTTATTATACATACAAGTGAGTATGAGTATATGGTTTTTATTGAAGGTAAAGGTGAAGTCTGTTTGAACTTTTTAGTGGATTTTTGCTGTAGGATATACGTGAATCTGGAAGTTCTTAGAAGAGTCAGGAAATTAATATTTACAGTCAGAGTTGCTGTACATGCATAAAAGCCATGGAAGTGGCACATTTATTGAGCGTCTATGACAATTTGCTGCGGCCAACTTGCCACAACCAACTCACAATGGCCAACTATGGGACAACTCACTGAGGGACAAGAGTTACACTAATATCAAAGAAATGGTGTAATAGAATAATTAAAGAAAGGATGCAAAAGGAAGGACAGAATGAAATGTGAATGACAAAAATTAAAATAATTTTTATTTGTTTTGAACAATTAAATTGAATTAATAAATTGTCCAGTGGTGAGTTGTATCGTGGCAAGGAGCCTGAGTTCCGCAGCAGACTAATACTACTGTTAAAGGTAGTATTTAGCTTCCAGTTGCCTGCAATTACTGCGAGTTCAATTCTCACCAGGCTCAAGGTTGACTCAGCCTTCCATCCTTTCTAAGGTAGGTAAAATGAGTACCTGGTTTGTGGGGGCAATAAGCTGACTTTGTATAAAATATACACAAGTATGAAGGCTATTGCTTAACGCCTTGTAAGCCGCCCTGAGTCTCCGGAGAAGGGCGGCATATAAATCAAAATTAAAAAAAAAAAAGTTGGCCGTGATGAATTGTCCTGCAGTGAGTTGGCCGTGGTGAGTTGGCTGCAGTGAGTTAGCCATGGTGAATTGGCCACAGCAACTTGGCCACAGCAAGTTGGCCAATTCTGTTTATTGAGCTATTGTACGTATGCGTGCAGTATACAATGTAATGACACTTAAGTGGATAAAAACCTTTGCATCACTTTTTCTCTCATATTTTCATTCAGTGCTATAAAATATATCTAATTTTTCAGATAGACACTTTCTAGTACTACCAAGGAATTGCGTAGCTTTTCTTTCTTCTATATCTCTTTGGGTTTTTTTTTTTTTTTTTTTTTTTGGGTAACAAGTAAGACAGAACATAGGAAGGCTCCAAGGAGCTGGTGTGTCTGTGGGTGGGGTTGGTCAGGAAAGCCAAAGTGTCCATTATGTTTCTGTGATTGAAGCCCGTTTTGCATGTATCAACATGGTCCAGATTCCTTCTAAAATTCAGTCGATGAGATAGGAAATTCCATCTTCCAACTAGTGTTCAGATGATACATTAGAGAATATTTTTAGAATACAAATTTTCTGCTTCTTTCTTGTTTAAATCCTTAGTCTTTCAATGCATAATTCACTAGGATATTTAATCTGGCTATATTGTCTTACTTTGTGTGAGTGTGTATATATATATATGTATGTATGTATGTATGTAATGTATGTATGTATGTATGTATGTATATTTGTGAAAGAGAGCTGGAAGAGGAACTGACAAGATGATTTTACCTACCTTCCTTGAGATCAGGTAGTTTCATCTACCATCAAATATCTTGGAAGAGCAAAGATTGGTATGTAGCACCCACCAGTATTGTGTCATTCATAATTCCTTCAGATAGCATCCATAGGATTTCCCGAAAGTGTGAATATGTATATTTCAGAGCAATTCTGCCCTAATATTTCAAGAGAAGAGCTTATGAGATTTGATAGTGTTCATGTATTGCAATATTTTGTTTAGATGAGAAAGCATTGAATTTGTAACAGGCTGTTTGACCATTCAAACAAATACAAGTGGCTAAAATGACTCACTTTGCACTTTTTAAATTTGAATCATTTTATGCATCCCTAACTCAAAGCATTATGCAAAATTAGGTGACAGTGCCTGACATCTGAAAAGGTTGGTTCTTAATGGTTCCTGCCTACGATGCCTCTTATATGAGGAGGAAAAGAAGGAAGAATTTCTAACTACTGAAAAGTTTATTTCAGTTAGCAGATCCCAATTCCCCAACTTGAATCTTAATTAAAACTCAGATTGCCTAGCTCATGGGAACACTTATAGCTTTAGACAGCAGCAAAAGACAGAAAGAGGAGTGCACATTTGTGGGAAGAGGCATGTAGCAGGAATAGCTCTGCTTGTAAGTAGCATGTGGGCTTGAAGTGCCAGGCCTTGTAATTAGGTCTGATAGGCACCAACTGTGCTTGGCAGAAGCTGAGAGAATGTGTATTTAAGGCTTTACTCAAGCACTGTTAAGTGTTGAAATAGTTTTCTGTTACAGCTCAGACTGTGTTGATTGACTTCTGGATTCTTGGGTTCTGCTTTTACATAACTACATTTCTGCCTTGTCTAGTGAACCTTGGTATCCAAGTTGTTACCTGTATACCTGGTTTTTCTTTGTGTGTGTGTTCTTCACTCTGACAATGAGTCTGCTTTTCTTCTGAATCTGGTTTGCTGTTAGAAATTCTGTGTTTTGAAGTAGACTTGCACTGCAAATTTACATGGCTTAAATAATTTATAACTTGCTGAAAGATTGTAAACCAAGGCAATTGTTTAATCTTACCTCATTCTAAAGAAATAAAAAGGGACTCTACCTGTTATGTGAAATGTTAGGGATATGGGCCTCAGAAAAATCAAAAGTGATCCAGAGCGTTTACTCCTATTTAGCAGCATGGAACCATTTAGGAGATCCTGTTTCATACAAAGTTGTGTCATGAC
Organism: Arizona elegans; assembly: GCA_022577455.1. Classification (NCBI taxonomy): domain Eukaryota; kingdom Metazoa; phylum Chordata; class Lepidosauria; order Squamata; family Colubridae; genus Arizona; species Arizona elegans. The sequence goes on from JAKOOJ010000001.1 coordinate 41,708,729, forward strand.
TGAAGTTGCTTCTTCAATGATTGCTTTTAATGTGAACTTGGGAATGCCAATCAAACTGCAGTGAGATTTGAATCCATTATTATAGGTAGTATCCAATAGTTGGTCACAGCATATGGCAGTGCATAGTTAACAATGACTGATCTTAGGTAGGGTTTATTCTGGTTAAATGAGAGATGATCAGGAAATCTCTATTAAAGCATATGGGTAGAGATAAAACTCAAGAGCTAAACCGTAGGAATAAATCCTTGATCTATTTAAAACACCACAGTAGTGATTAATAACAATTCTTCCATGTTTTCCAGAAGTTATTTTTGAAAAAGGTTTTAAAAGTTTCAAGTGTCTGCATATGTAGGTATTCATTTTCTTTCATCACCTTAAGTGTAGCAAATCATCTAAGTGTAACTAAAAAGGATTTAAAAGTCAACCAGTGACTTTATTAGCGCTGGAAAAATATCTCTTCAAGAAGAGAGTGATTATACTGCAGTATGTACCGTAAATGTTATACATAGCAGACTATTAGCTTGAAATGTTAGCTTTTTACTGTATCATTGTAAACAACAGAATGAGTAGTTCAAGTTCAAGATTAACGAATAATACAAGACTTGTTGGCCAGATTAGGAAGAAAAATGAATTTCACATTTTCAACTCCAACTTTCATTTGTTTTCGGATAATCATTGCCCTGTTTCTTTAATGATATCATCAGAATGCAGTGAAAAAAGATGTTCTGTTTAGGCAAGCTTACTTGTTCTCTCCATCTGGTAGCCTTCTAGTGGCAAATTCCCAAGAAAAAAATAGTGCTGGACTACATGCTGGTAATTACTGGTTTTGAAAAGCTTTTTACTGGCAGTTATTGGGGAATGAAATAAATAATAGGTTCATCAACATTATGTGAAAATTAGCAATCTTGCTTTTATTTTATTCTGTTAATGCCAACATTCTGCTACTTCCACAAATCCACACGTTGATTAATTCAGCTGGAAACAGATAAACTGGTGGATGAATGTCTTAACCTCTCTGCTGGTTTCTATATTGTGATTTCTAGACGAGCCTGCTGTACTGTAGATAGTTTCTAATCTTTGCAGATTTCCTGGACTAAAGTGTGCAGTATTCCCCCGTGAATCCTTTCATAGCTGCTATTTTTACTTATTGTTTGTACAATTTCCCTAAATGTTAACCTGATTTGAAAAGGCTACTGAACTATTTTGTCAATGACAACTTTGCATGGTATTTCTCTGAATAGAAATTATGCATTCTTTCTGATAGACAAGGACTTTGGTATTCAGAAGGCCTAGTCCTAAAGCACCACTTCTCTTCTTATAAGAAGGAATGTGGAAACAACAGACAATAGTTGTAATTAATTTATACTGTTGCTAGCAGTAGTGATTCCTTAAAAATAGAATTCTGAGTCAGTTTTCATTATTCCTCATCTATATTACGTTTACACTCAAAGTTATACGGTACATGCATGAGGCTTTATGCTCTTAATTTATTACTGTGAACTTGCAGTAAGCAAAACATTCAAACTGATGTTGATGGCCGTTCCATTTTGGGCTAGGAAGTGTTTCTGGAGAGCCTTTGCCCCGGAGAAAGAGAAAGGAGCCAACAGTTTGACTCCCTATAAACGTCTGTGTTTCCATTTCAACAGATAATATATAAGGACTGGATATCTTGTGGCATTTTTTTTTTACAATCACAATGAACAGATTTGTGCCATGTTAAGAACTCCTAGACTAAATCATAAATTGTTGCAAGGCTAGATTTTTTTAATGCTTATTTTAAACTAAAATAGAGATATACAGAAACTCCTTACAAACAATTCCTATTTTACTGTAACATCAATTAGTTTTCTGTCTAGTTTTAACTATTTGTTTTTTGCTGCTTGAGAGCTATAGGACATTTTTGTTTTCTTTCTTAATATCTAGGTAAAGGTTCCCCTCGCACATACGTGCTAGTCGTTCCCAACTCTAGGGGGTGGTGCTCATCTCCATTTCAAAGCCGAAGACCCAGTGCTGTCTTAAGACATCTATGTGGCCACCATGACTAAACGCCAAAGGTGCACGGAACGCTGTTACCTTCCCACCAAAGGTGGTCCTTATTTTTCTACTTGCATTTTTACGTGCTTTCGAACTGCTAGGTTGGCAGAAGCTTGGACAAGTAACGGGAGCTCACCCCATTACCCGGCACTAGGGATTCGAACTGCTGAACTGCCAACCTTTCGATCAACAAGCTCAGCATCTTAGCCACTGAGCCACTGTGTCCCCGCATCTTAATATCTACCAGGAGTGATAATGCTTAGATAGTAGTACTCATACTTTTATGTGAAGATATTCCAACTTCATGGTCTCAGGAGAATGGCTTGAGATTTTGCAAATCTGGAGCTTTCCCCAAATCCATAAACCCCACTGTAAGGCAGCTTCTTTTGTTCTATATCCAATAACAATTAGTAAATTCCTCTATCTGAATGATTTGAAAACTGCTGCGTTTTTCCTGAATATGTATCCAGATGGACAGTTTTTTCCACAAAAACCTGTCAATTCCTTATACTAATAGCTCTATTTGAAGGTTTTAAAAATAGTATTTTTATTTCCATGAATAACATAATGCATAATCATACAGAACGTTATCTGAAAACATCTTTCTTCCTTTCTAATATCTAATAATTCCCGGTGCTATATCTATACTGCTGCTGTTACCAAAGTTTGCAAAAGCTGCTGACAGACTCAGCAGAACAAATAAAGTCTGTATTGTGGAAAAGGTAATGTATTGGATTGTTATTCCTCTTGGTTGGTTAACCTTACCTGTCATCTAGTAGTGTTGTTAATTGACCTGGAGTGCCTATGTTTTATTTATTTATTCAAAAGATTTGTATAAATCTTATCTTATCAAAACAGAGTTACACACACAACAAGCTCACAACAATAACATGTCCAGTGATTCTTGCAAATGCAAGTGTTTTTATGAAAGTTGTGGTAATACAAATAATAGAAGAATTGTCCTCCTTTGAAGTAACTTTGATCAGTAGAAAAGATTGTCAGGTAGTCCTCAACTTACAAACATTTGTTGAGTGACCGTTTGAAGTTAAAATGGCATTGAAAAAAGTAACATGACCCTTTTTCACAGTTAAGAGGTTTCCAGCATCCCCATGATCACATGATAAAAATTCAGAAGCTTGTCAACTGGTTCATATTTATGATCATTGTGTCTCCCAAGATCATGTGATGACTGTTAGCGACCTTCTGACCAGCAAAGTCAATGGGCAAGCCAGATTCACTTATTAACGGGGTTATTGCAACCCCGCATTGATTCACTTAACAAATGAGGCAAGAAAGGTCTTAAAATGGGGCAAAATTCACTTAACAAATGACTCGGTTAACACTAAAAATGTTGGGCTCAATTGTGGCCATACGTTGAGTACTTCCTGTATGAAATTAATGCTTTTCATTTTCAGGATGAGATAATTCACACTAAAATACTATATCTCTAGATAAATATATCAAACTTTGTAGTCGATGTCTTGCAAACAGAAGAGCTTTTTGTGTTTTTGATTATTTTATTTCAAGATGAACTGATAGCGTGCCTATTGAAGTCTTCAAAAATAGCCCAATCTGAGACATACTGTGCATATCTTCTTTCCCTCCCCACTCCATTTTTTCCCCTGACATCTGCAGCTCATGTGACTAAATATTTGATTTGCTGAAGTGAACATTTTGGATCTGACTGCCATGGTGTTTGCTCTGATATTACTGACATCTTACAAATGCCTTGCAGCGTATAAGTAATTGTCTCCAATTCCCAGCATCACATTTTAAGATATTAGTATGCATGGATGCATGTGAAACAGAACTGCAGCTGAAGGGTGTATGTGTGTGCGCTCATCATACTCTGCAAACTAATCTTGGTTTTTATTTGTTTCATAGATTGAATGGGATGTGGAAAGAATTCAAACTAGGGTTATTATCAGTTTTGATTGTACCCATTTTCTCTTCTATTTCAGTTTTGGAAAAAAAAGGAACATCCATTTTTTAAGGCAAAATAGTACAATGACTGAAGTGGGGAATGAATCCTGTAAAACAACAAGCAGTGGTAACTTATGGAGTAAGCCAAAATACATACTTTTATACTGAGAAAGGAAAATATTTTTTAGCGTAGAGAAATAGATTTGATTCCCTAAAGATGCATTACAATTAGATGGGGGAAAAAATTAAAAAGCATATGGAAAATGAAAGCAAAAGTTGGCAGTTTTAGGATTGAATTTAACATCACCCTGAAATTGCTATGGGACTCATAGACCTGAACAACAATGATACCCTTTTAAAAAAAAAATTGTATTTTTGGATAGGACCAAAGTAGAGTGAAGTAATTCTCTGATTTTGACTGATCTGGAAAAACTAAGCAGGATCAAGTCTGGTAAGTAGCTGGATGGGAAACTAGTAGGAAATTCTAGGCTGTAGGAGAAATCACAAATTGCAAAAATATTGTATCCATGAAGTTACATTAAAGTCAACTTGAGAGAGTACCGTCTTTTTTGCACTATAAGACGCACCGGACTATAAGACGCACATTAGCTTTAGAAGAAGAAAACAAGAAAAAAAAAATCTGTCTCTGCCTCCCAGCATCCATCCGGTATTCATCTGGCTAGCATCCTTGCAGCAAACAGCAAACAGCCTGGTCAGCTTCAGCACATTATTGCAGCCCCAGCATGTGGCTCATCAGGGCTCTGCTCCTTTGTGCCCACTACTGCCGTTCGCCTCCTCTTCCTCTGGTTGCCGCCTCCGATTGCCGCTTTTGCCACTGATAACCACCATTCGTTGTTGCCGCCTATTGCCACTGCCGCCAATCACTGCCACCAGCGGCAATCGGTGGTGATTGGCGGTAGTGGCGATTCCCGCCGCCTAGAACAGCTGATCAGTGGTATTCTGGGAAGCCGATCCAACCACCTATTTGCTGCTCGGCGGCGAAGGTCCAGCGTTCCCCAGTGGCAGCGATAGTCGGCAGCGTCTGTGACTTTGTATATGAAGAAAAATGCCTAGTTGGCATAGTGGCCTAATATATAACAGTCTGGTTTATTTTATTTGACCTTTGTTAGTTCCTCATATCTACTTTTGAATCCTTGCTTGCTTTTCTCCTATTCCTTCTTTCCTCCCATGTCAAGGCTGTTTTATTTGAATATTATAAATACTATGTATTTTTTTTTTGCAGTACTTGAAAGTACTAAAAATGGACTAGGTTCCAATTTCAATATGGATTTGTTGATATGATCATGGATTTTCAATACAGTTATTTTTACTTTGCATGCTTAAACAATTTCAAATGTTATTACTTAGATTTCTGTGTTTTTTTAACATCATTTTGGGCTTTAAAAATGGTTCAAACGTTGCTTTATAATGCTCATTATGGGAATGAAAATACAGAAGATAAGTTGGTACAACAGAATTTTACAACACAAAATTATATTTATTTAGTAAGTAAATCTATCTTGGGGTCACAAGGGGGCTACCAGGAGATTCAAATCAGCACAAAAGCTCTTGAACCAGACGTTAGTCTTTTCAGTCCATCATAATAAAAACACAGATCTGTATGCAACTCTGTAATGAGATGGCATTATTTGTATGGTGCCTATTGATTTTAGTTTTGTACGAACAATCAGAATTATATATTGTTGGCTGATGTTCTGCAATTACAGCAGAACAAAGTTAACATAATTGAAACAATATACCAGCTGATTTCAGTAAATTGCATAACCTTGTCATGTCAACAATTTTACAACATTTGTTTTAATATCAACAACTGTAACATCATTTGTTTTTATTTTAATGCATTTGTTTCCCTTTCCAGCTATTCAAAACAACGTACACTTAAAACTGTAAAATTCAAAATTCATTATAGAAATTGTACGGTCAAGGATAAACAGAAACTCATGGTAGTTAAAAGCTCTTTCAGTTTAGAAAGGCTTAGAAGAAAAGTTTTTATCTGTTGCCTAAAGGAGAACAAAGTAAATCTCCATGGAGAGTGTTTAATAAAATGGCTCTTCATTTTTGTATTGAGTTAGGAAGCAGTGACTTACATCTACCAGGTTGAACTTCCATCATAACTGTAAAGTCTTTCTAGACTATGTACTATTTATGTATCATCATTGTGTTCTGTTGCTGCTGTGATTTTATTCTGGATTTTTATTTTGGTGTGGTCATGATGCTATACAATGCAATTACTTTTAAACTATACCATTGCTGATTTCTATTTATTTATTCCCTGAATGTAAGAACTATATAAGAAAATTTTAATTATCAAATATTCTAAGAAGTCTGTGCCAATAACTTGCTCCTTCTGTCACTATCTTAGTGACTAGGCCTTTTTCTAGATGCTATATTTTTATTGTTACTACTTTACAGTAAAACACATCCGTACAAAGTCTGTGTTTGCTGTGTTTGAGTCCCTTTGTTCCCCTTTATTAGGAAATTTTCTCATAAGGATGCTCCCAAATATTTATAAGTAATTAAAATCATCTAATGACTTTTAACATGAAGGCAGAAATTTTGGATGTTTAATTAAGTATCTATGTAAGAATCTAATATTATTGAGTAAGAAACTTGAATTGGTGAGAGAACTGCAACTGTAAAATTGTGGGCATTACTTAACATTTCTTTCTTTGATACCTCAGATTGTTGAAGAAATAATTGTTGTATTCCTTTGTTCGCAAAGGAGATAAAACATGATTATGTAGCAAAATTAAGGGGGATTAAGTATGAGCAACCTAAAGTGTAACAAAGTGTTTCAGCTGAGGCAACCTTAAACCTCTTGAAAAATAATGGCTCATAATATATTAACCGATAATGGCTTTAGAGAGATCCATTTGTTGAAATGTCCCTTATAAAGAGCATTGTCTTTTAGCCTTGCAAGTTTGTAAAGGCTTCATGAGGTTGGTAATACATTCCTCAGACAAATTACTGCTTTAGAAAAATGAATAAGAAAATTAGTCTCGCTGGAGGATCTCAGCTAATCCTGATTTTGGCGCCCCTGCTGCCACTAGCATAGATAAAATACATTTATTCTTTTGTAAGGATTAGACCCAAATACTCTTGGATTCTTCCGTGTAAAATGTTACTTCTGAAACTGAAGGAACTAAATCATCTTCTTGTAACTTTTACTTGTAGGGGAAATTTGAATCATGAGTTTTTCAAAGAACTATCATGAATTTCCTTCAAGCTCCAGTAGGATTTAGAAAGGCTGAAAATGATATGACAAGTACATTTGGGAGTAAAAATTTTACTCTGAAATTTATGATTTAGATTGTGAGGAAGATATGTCAGCAGTTCTAAAAAGGAAACAAATTCTAAAAATTCATATTTTTAATAAAATTCGTAAAAAAAAGGGATTTATTTCCATGTGTGAGTTTGTTATTTGTACTTGTATTTTTATTGTTATCCCTCTGAAAGCACATATTCGCTAAATTAATAAAATTATAATGGTTTTTAATTTACAACTACATTAATATCAAGTGCTAAACAGTATATTTTTGTTCTTGCTGGCAGCAAGACTTTAAATCATACGCCAGTAGAAGAAAGAGAATTTCTGCACAATGCTATTTTATAAGCCATCTTGATCTTGTTGAGCTACAATCAAGCCAGCGTTGCCAATGATGCATTGGCATTAATTAATCAATAGAAACATCTGGATGGTAAAAAGTTCCCCATCACTGCTCTAGACAGAGGCCCTTTGATCTGAATGGATAAACTTGTAGATATGAACTCATGTCTCTAATGACGTTGGTACAAAATGCTACCATTTTAATTAAAATAATTTATTTATGATAAATTCAGTTTGAGATGCTGTGTCATTGGGACTAAAACATTTTGAGGATTAAATGGAATGGAGAATCAGAAACTAAACAGAGGCATCCATATTGGAAAGTACCCTTTATATACATCTAATAATTTATCATATAAGCAGGAGATATAATTATTAGGTGCCTAGAACATGAAATTTGGTTCAGATCTCCTTTCTGAACCATTCGTCTCTGTTTGGAAAAAGAGCTCATTTCTTGTTGGACTGCATCTTGAGCGGTTTATTCAGAATCCTCTTGAAGGAAAAGGCAGGAAAGGGGGTGGGGAAGGAAAATGAAGTTGATTACAAAACATATTTTTTAAAAAATGAAAAGACGAACATATCTATGGGGCATTTCTGCAGCAATGCAGTTTTGGTGAATAAAAAGTTAAACTATTTTCACAGATGAGTTTATATGTTCAGGAAGTCTTGAATTTCCCATGAAAATATGTTCATCTATATGCTGTGCTCTTATTTTTGTAAATAGGTATAAAATTCCTCATCACATGAAAACATTCAACATTGATTACTACAGTGTATTCAAGGGCACTGCCAACGGGGATTATTCCCAGAGGTGTTAGAAGATTTCTGTAATATTGATATGATGGAAGGAAGGAAACAGAAGCTCTCAATATAGGAGATTATAACATCTACAAGCCTGTTTAATATATGCAGGAAAGCAGATGATGACAGGGAGAAAGAGCAGAATAATGGTCCTGGAAAGCCACTTACTTCCAAATATTTCTAACAGAATTCCCAATGTGGCATTCTAAGATCTCCAAATTACCTTGCAATATTTTGATCACCACTAGTCAGGTTCTATACCTCCTCTGCATATATGTGTGAATGATCTGCCCACATCAATCCACTGCAGGATTATCTCACCACTGAAGATTATACAGGTAGTGCTCAACGTACTACCACAACTAAGCCCAAAATTTATGTTGATAAGTGAGAAATTTGTTAAGTGAGTTTTGCCTCATTTTACAACTTTTCTTGCTACAGTTGTTAAGCGAATCGCTGCAATTGTTAAATTAGTAATCCGGTTGTTTAGTGAATCTGGTTTCCCCATTGACTTTGCTTGTCAGAATGTGGCAAAACATGGTCACATGATCCCGGGACACTGCAACTGTCATAAATGTGAGTCAGTTGTCAAGCATCTGAATGTAAATCATGTGACCATGGGGATGCTGCAATGGTCATAAATCTGAATAATGGTTATAAGTCACTTTTTTCAGTGCTGGTATAACTTCGAACATGAACTGTTGTAAGTCGAGGACTATCTGTACTCTGATCTGTAAATCTGCAATGCTAGCCAATTATGGTTGGTCGATAGATGTTTTTCAAACTTCCCAATCTAGAGCTGAAAGAGTGTGACTAGCTCAATGCCATCCAGCCAGCTTCTGTAGCTAAGAGAGGATTAGAATGTGGATGTTCCTGCTTTTACTCCAGCACCATTACATCTCTATGCACAAAGAGCGAGTCAGTTTATTGCAGTGGTTAAAGAGACTGGATTAGAAACTTGGGAGACTATGAGTTCTAGTGCAGCTTTAGGCATGAAACCAGGCAGGGCACTCATACTTCCTGTCTCTAGGAAGAAGCAGTGGTGAAGCATTCTGAAAATGTTGCCAAGAAAACTGCAGGAATATGTCCCCTCACCAGGAGTTGAATTCACAAAAGAAAGGCACATAAAGACAGCTACTTTGTGAGAAGGTTTCATGAAGAAATATTGCAGTAAGTGTTATTCAGAAAACTCTCACAAGTTAGAGCAGTGTAACTGACATATTATAGGACCTAAACATAGGATATGTAAACAAGACAATGAATACAAGTGTCCTGAGGTCTTAACAGGATCTCTGAATAGTTTGTAGGTGAAATAACAACACCCTTAAGTGATTACTGTCTAACTCTAATCAGAATGTTACTTCTATAATGATAAAGTCAAATGAATCATGCAAGATGATTCAATAGTTTTCCCCATTTTCCTTTTAAATAAAATATTTTTAGACTGACAGCTAATGTTTGCAGGTTGCTAAATAATACAAGCAAATATACAAGTTTCTACATGCAGCTCACTACCATGACTTTAAATAAATTTGAGATTACCCTTATTATCTAATGATATGTTTAGAAAGAAGAGGTCTTTGAGATTTTAGTTTTCCAGATGCTTAGACAATGTACTTTAACTACTGCATTCACAGGCCAGTCTTGCAACACATAAGAACTGCTATTTTAAGATTTGTATAGTGCATAATATGCACAGGATTCAAATACCACCACATCATTAATACTTGGAAATGTGGATAGTCTGAATTAGCGGTACTGTCTTCAGTTCTATGTTCTGTTGAAAATTTAGGATTTGTAGGTATATATATTTAAAACTTTAACTTTGTAATATTGCTGAATTAATATCTGATTAATCATTCAACAAACATATCAAATATGTATATATATATATATATCATATTTTACCATAATTGAAATGAAGATAATTACTGTAAACAATAATATAAACTTCAGACAGTTCAGTCTTCTTAAGAGTTTAAAATCATTAATTGATTTGTAAGCTAAATGTATGTATTTATTTTGCCAAAACTGTCCTTTCATTTCAAAACTGTCAAGGCTTTCATTTTTATATTGTATAAATTTGATTTAGCTTCTTTAATATTTAATTGAAGATCCGAGTATGGAATAAACTAAGAATCAAAACCTTTAATATGTATGCTGATTCACATTTTATATCTAAAAAACAATAGAGGGCTTATACCTCGTAGGTAGAGTTCTACGAGTTTCAGTAACCTTCGAGTGACCGAAGTAAGAAATTGAAATTATTTCAATTTTTTTAATTCATATATGCATCACTACTGGTATTTTTCAAGTTGTCTGAAACGTACTCAAAGACCTATAATCATCAAGAACATTGATTTTCCTGATTACAATGAATGGTTGGATGGGTGAATTTATTTTGGATTTGACAGAACTTTGTTTAATCATTGGCTTAACACAGCTGATCCTTGTTATACTGGTCTATCTGCCTGAAAGAACTGCATATTTTCTGTCCTACACCCACAGTACCTGAACATTAGTCCACCAAGTACTTTGTGCTGCTTAAATTTAGAAACCAGAAATAACACAATCATTTATATCAGGACTGTCAAACTCACAGCCTGTGGGCCGGATGCATCACATGTTGGCCATAGGTTTAACGAAGAGGGAAAAAGTTGTGATACATCACATGACACCGCTGTGACGATGCGAGTTTGACACCCCTGATTTATGTGGTACTAGAAAATTCATCCATATATTTGTACCACAACTCTTAACACAGATTCATGAAAAGATTCCTTCCCTTCAGTTTATACATAACCTCCTTAATTTGCCTCTCAGAAATGTGGTATGAACATTTAGAGCTGCTGTGGCACAGTGGTTAGAGTGCAGTACTGCAGGCTACTTCTGCTGACTGCCGGCTGCTTGCAATTTGGCAGTTCAAATCTCACCAGACTCAAGGTTCACTCAGCCTTCCATCCTTCTGAGGTCGGTAAAATGAAGACCCAGATTGTTGGGGGCAATATGCTGACTCTGTAAACTGCTTAGAGAGAGCTGTAAAGCACTGTAAAGCGGTATATAAGTCTTAAGTGCTATTGCTATTTCCTACCATACAGTCAATTATCAAGTTGAAAAATTAATGTACTCTCTGTGTAATTTGATTTGCATCATGCTCTTGTAAAGCTGTATTTCTGTTGAAAATTAATGCCAATAAAAATCTCATCCATTGGTATTCCCATGATAGATAATGGAATAATAAGGCTCCAAAATAAATTGGCCATATCCAGATTTATCCAGGTTAATTGCCTATTATGGAAGTCACTTGGACTGGATTTGGACAGTTCTGAAGCTCTAGATCGGTTCTCTGAACCAGATGAATACTCTCCACACTGTTTTATTTTTTTATTTTTTTTAAATACTTTATTGGTTTTTAAAAAGTTTTTTACAAAAAAAAAAGAGAATATCAAATCTCAGGTACATCTGAGGTGTCGTGTAATTACATATGTACAGTACATATACAACAAGTATCTTCAGATCTATCACTATTAGAAATAGGTATATCCTTATAGTCATGTTCTATTATTCCACCATATATACCACCTTTGCCATACTGCCTTAAATTTTGAGTTCTCCTCATCTTTAAGCATACTGGTTAATTTCACCATTTCTGCACATTCCAAAATTTTATTTATTATTATCATCTCTGGAGATATTTGTTTATCCTTCCAATATTTTGCGAAGGTTAATCTGGCCGCTGTTATGATGTGTATTATTAGTTGTATTTTGTCCTTAGAGAGCCCATCTCCAATCATTTGCGAGACCGCCTGCTGCTACCGATAACCTCCCACTGGCCAATACACTCTCACAGAGAGGGCCTCCTCGGGGTGCTGTCGGTCAGGCAATGTCGGCTGGCGGCCCGTAAAGCCCTGAAGACGTTTTTATTTCATCAAGCCGGCCTAGCCTAAATGGTTTTTAACTGGGATTTTAAATTTTATGGATTTGGGGTTTTAAATTGGGTAGCCAATTATTTAATTTTTTAAATTATCTTAACTTTTGTATTTGTATGTTTTTTAATTTTGGCTGTTCACCGCCCTGAGTCCCTTCTGGAAGAAGGGCGGTATACAAATTAAATTAATAATAATAATAATAATAATAATAATAATAATAATCATTCCCAGTAAGAAGATTTCTGGAGATAATTTTATATCCTCTTCCACTATTTCCTGTAGCCAAGTTTGTATTTTTGTCCAGAACTTCTTTGTCTCTGAGCAGGACCACCACATATGAAAGAAGGTGCCAATCTCCTTTCCACACTTCCAACAAATTCCTGAGGCATTAGGAAATATTTTTGCTAATCTAGCTGGGGCTAGATACCATCTGTGAAATATTTTATAGTGGTTCTCCCTATAGGTTGCTGATTTAGTAAAATTATAATTTCTATTCCAAGCCTCCTCCCAATCATTGAAGTTTAATCTGTGGCCAATATTTTTTTCCCAAATGCTTAGTTGGTTCCTAGCTATCCCCTCTGCTCTGTCTTCGCCTAATAGAAGGTTATAGAATCTGGCTAGCATTTTCTTTTCAATCCCCAACATAATTTTATCTAGATTGTTATACTTCGTCTCTATCCCAAATTGGTCCCTATCTTTTTGATATCTAGAGCTTATCTGCATGTAACTCCACCAGTCCAAATTAAAGCCTTGATTGTTTAGTAGTTCTCGAGGTCTAAGGGTACCGTTTCCATCTAGTATGTCTTTGTACGTGCCAAATTTTCCAATATCTCTTTTGTTAGTAGCAATCAGCGCCTCCATAATTGAGAGCCAAATCGGAATTTTGGTATAAAATCTTTGTCTAATTTCTTCCCATGTTTGGATCAGAGTCTCCCTTAATTTGTGTCTGTGAAAATGTGGTTTCTTTTTATTCTTTGGGCCCCATAAATAAGCATGCCAGCCTGCCTGTAGATCGTGGCCTTCTAATGTCAGAATTCTCTTATTTTGTAGTGTGACCCAATCTTTGATCCATACTAATTTGGCCGCTTTCTGGTATAATTGCCAATCCGGTAATCCGAAGCTGCCCATGTTTCTTTTCCCTTGCAGCGTTTTATAAGCAATTCTTGCCTTCTTCCCTTCCCACAAAAAATCTCGCACCTTCCTTTCCAGCTCTAGAAAATATTTTTTATCCAGGTTCACCGGGATAGTCTGAAACAGAAATATGATTTTGGGAAGAATATTCATTTTAATTGCTGAAATCTTGCCTGTAAGGGATAGTTTTAATTTCTTCCATCTATCTATGTCCTGTTTTATTTTTTGTAGTAATGGACTATAATTGTCCTCTTTTAAGGAGGAATACCTTACAGTGATCCAAATTCCCAAATACTTTATCTTCTTTACTATTTGGAGTTCCAAGGACTTTTCTAATTGCTTCTTGTTCATCTCCGCCATAGTTCTTACTAAGATTTTAGTTTTAGTTTTGTTAATTTTAAAGCCAGCGACTTCACCATACTGTTGTATTTCCTGGAGTACCTTGGGACCAGATTTTAAGGGATCTTCCATTATTAAGGCCACGTCATCCGCAAAGGCTTGTATTTTAAAAATTTCTTTCTTAATTTGTAATCCTTTAATTTCTTTGTTGTCTCTAATCTTTCTCAATAGGATTTCCAGCGCCATTATAAAGAGTAAGGGGGACAGGGGGCATCCCTGTCTGACTCCCTTTTGTATCCAGAATGTCCGTGTCTTATCCCCATTTATTAATATACTTGCTCTCTGTTTGTTATATATATTTTCAATCATCTTTCTAAAATTTGTGCCAAATCCCATCAAATCAATTTGATTAATCATGAATTTCCAATTTAGATTATCAAACGCCTTTTGGGCGTCCAAAAACGCTAGCGCCAGCTGTTTTTTCCGGGTGTTGTTCATAATATTCTATGACATCTATTATTGTCCTCACATTATCCCTCATTTGCCTCCCAGGGAGGAATCCTTTCTGATCACTATGAATCCAGCCATTTAAAATTTTTTTTAATCTCTCCGCAATTATACTAGTAAATAATTTATAATCTGAGTTTAACAGAGAAATCGGCCTGTAGTTTGCTATTTGTTTTGGGTCAGCACCTTCTTTCAAAATGAGGGTAATATAGGTTTCCTTCCAGGAGTCTGGGATTCTTGTACCCACTAGCACCTCATTAAATATGTCCAACAATTCTAATAGTAGTTCTTCCTCAAATTTCGCATAAATTTCCCCCGGGAGGCCATCTGGGCCTGGTGTTTTATTTTTCTTTATTTTGGCGAGCGCAGATTTGAGTTCTTCCATTGTGATTTTATTATTTAACATTTCTCTCTCCTCTTCTGCTATCTGTGGCAATTTAGCTTCCATCAAATATTGTGCAATTTTGTCTGGATCAATCACTTCCTCTTTATATAAGGCTTCGTAAAATTTTCTCGCTCTTTCTATCTTATCTATTTCTTTTGTCAGAATGTCCCCATTGATATCTTCTAATATAAGAATCTGATTTTTTCCTGTTCTTTTTTTAATCTATAAGCTAGCCATCTTCCCGACTTGTTGGCATTTTCAAAGTGATAGTGTTTTATCCTCTTAATTTTTTGTGCCAACTCTTTTTGGTCCAGGACGTTAAGGTTATGTCTTGCCATCATCCATTTTTGTTTGGCCATCTCATCTCCCGGGTTTTGTTGCAGTTTACTATCTGCTTCCTCTAAGTTCTTAATATAGTCGTCTCTAACTTTTCTTTCTTCCTTATTTTTAAACGCCATATACGAAATCGCTACTCCTCTCAAATATGCCTTCATGGTGTCCCAAACAATTTCCTTCGCCGTATCTTGCCTGCCGTTCTCAATGAAAAAGCGCTTAATTTCTTCATTTAATTTTGTTATAAATTCTTTTTCATACAAGAGATTGGATCTTAGACTCCATCTTTGTTGTCTCCTCTTGTTAGCGTAGTGCCAATGTATTTCCAGAAGTTTATGGTCAGTCCACGTATTTATACTTATGTCTGCTTTCTTAATTTCTAAACCTAATTTTCTAGTAGTCCATACCATGTCAATTCTGGACCAAGAATTCTGTGGGTTTGAGAAAAAAGTGTATTGAGAGTCGTGGGGATGTAGAGTACGCCATATATCTATTAAATTGATTTCATCGACAAGATCAAAGAAACTTTTTGGCAGGGGTAACCTTTTATTCCTTTTTCTCTCTCCACTTTTGTAATCTTTCAATGGATTAACAATTCCATTAAAATCGCCTAGCATACATATTTCCACCTGGGCCCAATTCCCTAATTGTTCGTGCAATTTTTTATAAAATTGTCCCTGTTTCTCGTTTGGAGCGTATACTCCCACCAACAACATTTTTGCATTAGCCCTCCTAATTTCTACCATTAAGATTCTCCCTTTAGTATCCTTATGCTTTAATTCTGCCTCGATTCCCTTTTTCACATAAATCGCCACACCCCTTTTCTTTTTCTCCGCTAATGACACAAATAGTTTACCAAATTTAGTGAATTCTAAGGAGTTTGCCTCATTTTCTTTTATATGGACCTCCTGTAAACAAATTATATCTGGATTCTGTTTTGCCAGTTTTGATAGAATTATCTTTCTTTTTTTATGGTCATTCAAGCCATTGACATTTAAGGATAGGATTTTTAGGCCATCCATTTCTTATTTTGTGTCTGGGTTCTAGTTCTTGTTTGTCTTTAGGGTAACTGCTCTTACTGGTCTGGTCTTTTTTCCTTGTCCTTCCGCTTCTTCTTTTTTCTCCTCCTCCTCTATATCTTCTTTTGTGGTTTGCTCTTGTGAAGTCTCTTCTTCCGTATTTACTGTATCGAGCTCTCCTTTGCTGGTCTGTTCTTCTCCTCCTCTTATTTGATCTAGGAAATCTTGTGCTTCGGATAGACTATCGATTTTAACTTTTCTTCCTTGCCATGATACAATCATCCCCTCTGGTAGAATCCATCGGAATACAAGATTTCTTCTGTTTAAGTAGCTCGCCAGGAACCTATAGTTTTTCCTCACTTCCCTCACTCTTCTAGGTACCTGTTTTAGGATATTCACCTCCTTTCCTTGAAATTCAATCTTTTCTTCTCTCGCTATGTTGAGGAGAATATCCCTCACTTTCTTCCTGGCGAACTTCACATGGACCTCCCTGGGTAGTCTGTTTCTTCTAACATAGTTCGTTTGAACCCTGTAGACCTCATCAAGTTCTTTGATAATATCTTGTTTGTCCTGCTGGAGGACATCAGCTATCAACCCGGCTATTTTATCACTTAAGTCCTCCTCCTTCTCTTCAGAAGTGTTTTGGAGGCGAATATAGTATGAGGCCTTATCCATTTCCAGCTGTAGCAGGGACTCTTCAATTTCTTTATGTTGTAGCGCATATGTCCGGTCTACCATGTCTAATTTTTTCTCGCTTTGATCCATCCTCTGTTCTACATCTTGGATTCTCCTTTCATTATTTGCGATAGAGGCCTGGATCTCAGTGATTTTTGCGTCCAAAACATGAATATCTGTTTTAAGTTCGGAGTGACTATTTAGCAATTTCTCCTGCATTGCAAGCATGGTCTCTTGAATCAGGAATAGAGAGGATTGTACTGTTTGAAGGGTTGGAGTTTGCGGTGGCTTATCTGACTTTTGTATGCCTTCTAAGGGTTTCTGAATTACCGGGGACAGTGTTGTTAAAGCAGGGTTAGATGGAGCTTTTTTAACTGATTTCAGGATTGTCGAAGTCATTGTTGCCATTTCTTTCAGCGTTATCTTTTGTTCTTTTATAATTTTCTCAGTGTTTTTCCAAATGACCATTCAATAATTTTACCTTACTTGCTTTATCAATTCCTCTTCTTAAGTCTATTAAGAAGTTTGCTATCTTAATTAATTAGGATCAATTCCTCACTTCAGTAAACTATCTTCCTTAAATCAAATCTTATAGATATAGATATTGTAATTTATATAGCTAAATTCAGATCTTAATATAAAAGTTAATATAAGTCTTAAATATCAATGTTTGAAACTAATATATGACGTTAATATAAATAAATTAATAAATATTGTCTATAGAAATAAATACTGTATAAGAAGTAAATGTAAATAAATATATCTAAATAGATTTAAATAACTATATATGGAGATATAAATATAATAATTGTAGTTATATAATTAATTTGTTAATTTTAAATCTAAACCCTTATATATACATATATAGACATGGAAATATGTTCAATAGCAATAAGATAAAATCAGTGTTTAAATTTTATACTCTATATTCCTTAACCATTTATCATTAATTCTCGTTAATACTATTATTCAGGACAAAATCAAAGTTCCAATATTGGAAATAAATAATCAATTAATCAAAAGACGTAGACATTGGAAGTCAAGATATCACCAATTGTATATATCTTTAGTTGTAGAGGAGTGATGACAGCCAATTCAATCTTCTTCTCTCCGCTCTCCCCCTGTTTCCAATGCGTTCCAGCAGTTCTCTATGGTGGATCCTTCTGCTAGATCGTCCTCCTGTCAATCTTCTGCCAACTCCCTCCTTCGACTCAGTAATGGCTGCACTTCCTGTTTCTTTGCGATGCTCACAGGAATAAAAAAATTTAGAAGAATTGAGTCACAAACTCTTATTTGCTTTCCGCTCCGCTTCCAATCACAGCGCCAGCCGCATCAGCACTCGCCCTCCTCTCCCTCTCGCCACGACCTCCAGAGCTCTTTATATCGGTAAAACTGCTCTTTGCGTATTCCTGGTCGGCTTGTCGGGTCTCCGCCAATACAATCCGCTCCCACTCTCGCCGCCTCGCACGATCGGTCTCTCCTCACCCGACTCCGCCGGCCTCTCTCTCCACGTCAAACGCTTCCAAGTATGAAAAAGTGGTAACCGATCTAGCACGTCACCTCAGATCTTCCTCTTAGCTCCCGTCTTTTTTGCTGGCTATTGCGGCTTCAGGCCCGCCATGAAAAGGCCGGCTCGCCGCGTTGGTTTGACAGAGCTGCCGGGTCCAGCGGGGGGTGGTTGCGTCCCACACTCTCGCTCGCCCAGCTCTCTCTCTTGTCCGCAGGTCTCTCCGGGACCTGCGCCCCTAAAGGGTCCCCAAAACGCGGTGATAAAGGGTGTAGGGGAGCAGCGATCACTCACCCAACACCCTGTCGCCTCAAGTCACCAACCGGAAGTCCTTCTCTCCACACTGTTTTAATGAACATCACTTTCTTTCCACAAGTTTTTATTTTGGTTAATTAAACATAATTACTCATTTTATATTTGTTTGTTTAAAGCCATGGTGGGAATCTATGGTTCTTAAGATGTTACTGAACTATATAGCTCCTAGCAGTTCTTGCTTATATGAATAATGGAGAAGAAATCTGAAAGCTGCAATTTAGCAATAACCGGAAAGCCACAAGTTCACCACCACTGCTTTAAGTTGATTGCATTCCAGGTTTTGTTGTTCATCTATTGCTTCCTGAAGGGTTGTTTTCAAAAGACACAACATACATTTTATTTCTTGATTTACACATTGTTTAAAACCTACCATTTTCCTATAGTCAGATTTTATTTTTGGATACACAGTTTCTCTAATATGAAATTGAGGAATAGTTTTGACAGCTACAGTCAATGGTTTAAACCTGACCTGAAGCATTTTTCAAGGCTGATTTTGTTGTTGGTGAAATAAAAGGTGACACAGACTTGCTTTGATTTGGATGACATTTTCTTGGAACATTGATGCTGTAAAATATGGTGTGCAGAAAAAAACCAAGCTCAGCTTTGAAATCAGTACAGTTTAATGATTAATATGAAATGAACCATGTTGGATTGGATTCAGAGTAAATGAGTCAAACTGGAATCCTATTGCTTTTAACTGGAGAAGAACATACATGTTACCATTATATTCTTTGATGTACACTCTTTCAGTGCAGAACATAGACAACTTTCCTGGAAGAAAGTAATGACACGTCTTTTTTATATTTTTGCCAAGAAAACTGTATATCTCTGTCTATGAAGTTACCAGTGCTTCAATTATAAATTACCATTTCTTGAATATGTTGAAGTAGCAGAATGCTCTCCAATATTATGGGTCTATTATATTGGATGATCACACATAATATTTCATTAGTGTTTGGATAAATATAAGTCATCCATTTTTTGAAACTGGAGAATATAAAAGCAAGATTGGCATGTAACACTTCGTTGTACAATTGTTGGAGCTCTTGCACATTTGGGTAAATTTTTGAACAGGATTTTAGTTTCCATCCAGTTCACAGTTTGTGGGTTCCTTGCTGTTCTCTGAGCTTGGTAGTTTTCTTGCACTATTGATGTTACCTGGTTTGGTAATAAACATCTGCAAGAAAATCATCAAACTCAGAGAGCACCAAGGACCCCAGAGATAAAGCTGAGCTACAAATATTCTCTTCTATCAGTTCATAGTGTCTCTTACTTAGAATATCTACAAAAGACTTGGGGAATGGACTTGATGAATAAGTAGTTAAAAGGGCACCCTATTAATATACAGCCTATTTTTTTTATAATTGAATTTGGTCACATGATTAATTGTATCAACTAATACATAGCAAATTGAAGATATGCTATAGGTTTCGGCTAAAAGCTAGATAGTTTCCAGTTACTGCAGTTACAGATTTCCACTGACAAGTTGGCCAAGCTAGCATTGCCAAGGACCGAGATATATGGGTCATCTAAAACCTTGGTAGCGCCTCATAAATAAGAAAATAATTAGGTAACACCTTGCCAGAACTGAATTTGTCTATCCAGTGTCATCATGAAATGGTTCAGGTGAAAGTTTACTTTCCTTGTAAGATTTACAAGGTGTGGGTGAGATGGCAGCTTTCACAGCCCCACCATATGGAATTTTCCCCACAGATCCCACTTTCCCACAATACAGGTACATTTAATGAGTTTTAGTCACAGTTGCTGGGAACAGCTGAATTATTGTTGCTAAACTTGTTTTATTATTGGATGTTTTTATTCTTTGTGATACTGTTCTGGGTTTAGCATTTTACATGGCTTCTTTTTTTGATGTTTTTGTTTGATGTTGCATGTGCCACTCACGCTTATTTCGAATTGGGATGGATTACACATATTGCAAAATAATAAATATTGGCCAGATAGATAGATGTGTTATGCAGAATATTGGAACTTGTTTTTCTAAAACTTGGAACAAATAATAAGCACAAAATTTCAATATAATTTAAAGTTAATTATTTACATACTAATAGGAAAACATTTAAAGTAAAATAGGCTCTTAATATTAGTGAATTTATTTTCAAAATGTAGTAATGCCATTTATAATTGGGGGCTAGGATGGAATACATTGATTAAATCCAAAAGTAAAGCATCTTAATTTCATTAGTAACTTTTTTTTTGGAGGGGCGGGGGAATCAGAAAAAAATCCTGTAGCTTTCCATATTGTTGCCAAGAAAATGATTTGAGCATATCCATTGAATTATCTGGGTCAAATTTTATCTTAGGACATAACCTGCTCTTATACCTAACCAAACCCAAAGTTTAACTCCAGATCATAATTACAGGATTAGAATGTGTGTATGTGTATTATGTGCGTGTGTTTATTTCTGATTTGGTAATATTAATTTTGTAACCAAAAATGCTCCAAGGTCTCTTCCAACTTTGTTGTTCTGTTCTGTTTCTGTTCTGTTCTGTTCTGTTCTATTCTTGTTCTGTTCTGTTCTGTTCTGTTCTGTTCTGAATTACCATTTAACATTTAGCAGATACCATCTTGAAACAAATTTCAAACAAACAAACAAGAGCCTTGATAGTACAGTGGTTTAGTGAACCCTGTTATTAACACAGCTGCCTGCAATTTCTGCTGGTTCGAATCTCTCCAAGGCTCAAGGTTGACTCAGCCTTCCATCCTTTCTAAGGTAGGTGAAATGAAGACCCAGTTTGTGGGGGCAATAAGCTGACTTTGTATAAAATATACAAAAGAATGAAGGCTATTGCTTAACGCATTGTAAGCCGCCCTGAGTCTCCGGAGAAGGGCGGCATATAAATCAAATTAAAAAAAAAAAAAATTTGTGGCTGGGAAAAACTATATATACAATTATGTTGTATATATTGAACTGCTTTTAGTTTTTTCAGTGTAACAATCTGAATATAACTGTTTATGTAGCTAGTGAAAACTGGGGAAGATTAATCATATTATATTAATCTATTAATAATTTGGGTAAATTCTAATTGGTAGTATTTCTGAACATGGTGCGTACATATGCACAAGAGGCTAATATTTGTAATTGTAATCTTTAGAACTTCAATTTAATTTTATATTATTCAAATTTAAAATAAGATGTTAAGTGTTTTGTATTGTCATCTTTTTCAAATTTATAAAAGCTGCTTATTGGCTTGTTTCCTTTTTTAATGTAGCTATTTTAGAAGTGTAACAGCACCATCGATGCAATCCTTATTTAAATCAATATTAACATAATTGCTACTTTAAAGCTTCAAAGTTCTCAGCTTCATTTTTTTATTATTATTTGCATCGGGATTTTCAACTAAAACTATATTTTCTTTTCTAAAATTAGTTTCCTTCAGTTGTTAAGAAAGTTGGAATATAAACTTATTTTAATTTATTAAAATAAAGTGTTGCTTTTTCATAAGTACTTTTGGAGATTTGTTGGCAAAGATTTGATTTTTATGGTGGTTTGCTTCAAGACATGGAACAAATATTCATAAAGTGAAAATGTGAAATAGGTTTTGTAGATGTTAATAAGTGGTAGTTATTAAAGCTAAAGTCCAAGCTAACTATTGTTTTTGATCAAACTTATGCTTTTGTTTTGTCTGCCGAGCTCTTGAACCATGTAGTTTTTATGTAAAGAATGTAAACAATAATTTTATACTTCAGTCTTCCACACTGCAAATAGTACCATTCAGGCAATCTGCTGTTTTCTTTCCCTTGTATATATTTTTTCTGTTGTGATTATATTATATATATAGCAGTGGTGAAATGTAAAATTTGTTACTACCGGTTCTGTGGGGGTGGATTGATGGGGAGGGGTGTAATGTGACTACGTGGGCATGGCCAACTTTTTTTTTTTTTACTTTTAAAACCATTTTTTCTACAACCTCTTCGGCCAAAGAGGTTGTTTAAAAAATGCTTTTAAAAGTTTCTGACGATCCCAGCTGATTTGCCTGATCGTCAGAGGCTTTTTTTTTTTAAAAAAAAATTTCTACAACCTTTTCAGCTGAAGAGGTTGTAAAAAAACCCAATGCTTTTTAAAGCCTCTGACAATCCCAACTGAGCCGCGCAATCGTCAGAGGCTTTTTTTTTTTTTTTACTTTTAAAAGCATTTTTTCAGACAAAGAGGTTGTAGAAAAAATGATTTTAAAAATAATTTAAAAAAGCCTCTGATGATTACGCTGGGCATGGAGAGGGGGGCAGGGATTTTTGCTACCGGTTCTCCAAACCACCCGCCGCCATCACTACTGGATCGGGCGATCTGGTCCGGACCGGGAGCATTTCATCCCTGATATATAGATACCCAAAAGATGCAATAGTAACTCAGGTATTTTCCAAGCAGCGACTGTTTAGTGATGCTGTCTTGCAAATTTAACAGAATTTACAAGAACTGTTGCAATTTAGAATTATGAAAGCTTGGAACATTTAATGTTGAGGTTGAATTGTGGATATGTCATTTTCTTTTTCAATAGCAAGTTCAAGTTTGTATTGATTTTTTAAAAGGGGACTGTCATACTGATTGCTTCATCTACAATCTGCCACTCTAAACTGTCACCAAAATTAATTGAGTAGTAATCTCACTAATTTAGCCAATAGTTCAGTTATTAAATCTTTAGTGCTAATTTGAAAAAAAGAGTAACTGCATTAAAAAAGAAAGAATTGCATGTTGCATTCAGAGAAATGTATACCTTATTTTTTAAAAATTTAATGTATATTGAAAGATGTTGAGATTCTTCACAAGAAAACATCCCCTCACCATTTCCTAGTTTATATATAATGATTAAAAAAAAAAAAGCCTTCAGTTCTTAATTTCCCTCCCATACTTTTTTTGTCATCCTTTTCCTTTATGGAGACAAATACATTGTTTAATGGTTGCACATGCAATATGTTTTAATTTCTGCTATTCTGTATTTTACTGAAAATTATTTACAGTAGCAAAAAAGTAAAGATGATATCCAGCATTGATATTATAATGATCACCTTTATGCATGATTGTGAATAATACAAAGTGTTAATGTATTATTAGAAATACATACATGTCCTGTTTTCTAGGTAGCTGAAAGTATTTTGTGAGAAATCTGATTTTTTTATGTGTGTTCTTCTATGTTTTCAAGATTAAAAACCATTGTAATGCAAGTGTTTTGGCTAACATCTAAAATCAAATACTATCAAATTGATAATTAAAAAAAGAAGAAGATTGAATGAACAATAAAGCCTTATTGTCAGATCTGTCATTACACTGTTGCGGCCATACATGGTTTTGATGGCAGTCTACCATAAATATTCTGGGAGGGGGAGGATATAGGGAAGGGGGATGACAGGAATAAGAAATGCCAACCAGAGACTACAGCTGAATGATCCAAGGACACACCCAACAAAGGACGCACCCACAAAAAGATAAATCCACCCAAGCCCACCATAGAGACACCAAACCTAAGACTGTTATCAAAACAACTAATTTGAACTTTATTGGACCCTAGTGAGATCACCAAAGGGGAAAGGGCCTAGGAGAAGGGAAAATTATTGGTTTTACATGGAATATTCAGATCTGGCTTTTCTTATGCTGTAACCACTTGGCTTTAGTAAAAGTATATCTTTCTTGGAGTTGAGGGTCTTTCTTTTCTAAATTCCCAAACTGGGATAGGCCTGACACCTATGATTACAGTAAAGCCCTATAGTTACAGATACAGTAAGACTATTGAAAATGGTAACTCCCTATATGGCTCCCTATATATGCAGTTATGTCATTTCAAATCTCAGCAATGGGGGAAAATGTATTTCTGGTAACCATAGTTAAAGAAGGATAAGATTCAGCACAATTTACACTCTGTCTTTTCATTTAAGATGAAATTGAGAAAAGCCCAGAATATCTATGAGAACATCTGTTGTTTTGCATACATTACAGTCCCTGTTTTTAATATGTAACAGTTTTTTAACGCAAAATATGTTGTCGTTTTTGATAGTCTTACCTAATTAAAGATCCATTTAATTATTTAATAATGTTACTGTGTACAGAATCATGGGCTAGTCCCAAATGCAGGTCTTTGGGAGAATGAGTGACATTTTGTATAAAATGCAGATGAGGAGACGTAAATGATACTTTATCATAGAGTGTACAGTATCTGTATATCTAGGTAAGAATGAAAAGGTGATTTGGTTGCTTTAGAGCAATGGTTCTCAACCTTCCTAATGCTGTGACCCTTTAATACAGTTCCTCATGTTGTGGTGACCCCCAATCATAAAATTATTGCTAAAACCATTGAAAATATGTGTTTTCTGATGGTCTTAGGCGACCTCTGTGAAAGGGTCATTCGACCCCCAAAGGGGTCCCGACCCACAGGTTGAGAACCACTGCTTTAGAGCATAATACAGAAATATGGAGGAGGTGTTAGATATAAAAAGCTGTTTAGCACAAAATAATCCACACTGCTAAAGTATCATTAGCAGTTTACAACTAAGATAGAAGTAATAGATGGAAACTAATCAAGGAGAGAACCAATGTAGAACTAAGGAGATATTTCCTGACAGTTAAAACAATTAATCAGTGGAATGACTTGCCTCCAGAAGTTATGGGTGCTCCAACATTGGAGGTTTTTAAGAAGAGATTGGGCAACCATTTGTCTGAAATGTATAGGGTTTCCTGCTTGAGCAGGAGGGTGCTCAAAGATCCCTTCCAACTTCGTTATTTTATTATAATTGTCATCAAATTTATTCCCCATTGATGATAACCATGATACTTAGAACTTGGAAGGTAAATATCAACTGAATTATCCTTTATTAAATCATAGCTAAACTTTTGCTTAGCAATTAGATAATTTTAACTATGCTAGCAATTGGTTTTGAACACCGCTATTCTGTTCTATGCTGGTCCAAAACTATTCATTAGAATTCATTCCTGGTTAAAGCCAAGGAGTGCTTTGCAATCACAGAAGTAAATTTAGGGGTGGTATTTTATAATTATAATAATATAATTGTTATGATACTGAAGGTTAATATATGAATGCAAACAACTGATACTAACAGATAATGAACAGCTGGGAATCACTAATACTGTACTTCTCTGAATGTAAGGTAACATGAGTTGATGCCTGTAGTGCTAGCTTAAAAAAGAAATTTGTGGATCTGAAATAGGAGAGGATGGATGCTCCACTCTCCGTGATCTATCTTTTGGCGGCTCAGCCAGTCTGCTGCCACATTTGCGTCTCCTGATATATGGTCCGCCTTCAACGAGGCTAGATGTTGTTCTGCCCAAAGTATTAGTCGTTTTGCTTCCTGCATCAGAGACTTAGACCTGGTGCCTCCCTGGTGATTTACATGGGCCTTGGCTGATGTGTTGTCGATAAGAAACATAAACATGCTGCAAATAATAATCTTATGTATTTAGCTTCATTTTTTTAAAATAAACCTTTCTCAAAAGAAACCATTGAAGGTCTCTAAGGTGTAACCTGGCCCAGGGAACAATAGAAATGACCAAGACCATCTTGCCCAACAGTCTTGAGAGTAGCAAGGGGGATGCCCTTCTATCTTTTATGACCCTGGCCACAAGAGATCTCAACCCGGGTTGCGATCTGGGGAGAGGAAAATCTTACCTTCAACTGAATCAAATATAGTTCCTATACAAAGTCCAATGATCAAAACCGAATAATCAGATAAGAATAAAATACACTCTAACGCTGAAAGCTATCAGAGTTAAGTATCCACACAACTGTCCGGTCTGACGGACTGAGCAAAAAGCTGGAATCCCCTGGCAACAGGGGCGGAATTTAAATCAATTGATAGGCTCAGTCCTTTATTCTGACCAGTGAGCACAACCCACATCTGGCTGCTGTCTCCACCCAACAAGAAGGGGCGTATCAGGGAGGACCAACGCCCCATCTCTGTAGGTTTCAAATATACACTTTGTATATAAGATGAGAGAAGGAGAATTAAAATGATATAACTACAAGTAATGGGTGATAATTTTATATAATATTGGCATTTAGAAATCTACCTAACATAATAATACCATAAATAAGAGCTTCAGTATAATTTTGTTAAGTAAAATATGATTACAGATATTTTAGGGTTCTATTATGCACTTAAAACCCATTTCATAAGTTCATGGTACTTTGGTAATATAATGTAAATTTAAATTTGGTATTTGTACAGAGTATGCTAGAACTTCACTTCATTCAAACAGTGGATGATCCTGCTGGGAGTTTATAGTTCTGAACGTACCCCTGATAGAGTGGATTAGAATTCTATGAAATTTTATTAGTTTAGGTTTTTCACTTCTTCTCATTCCATCCCTTTCTCTTTGTCTTTGTGACACCACGATAGTAAAATTCAGAGTAGAATCTCTTGCTTTAAACGAAAATGTTTTCCATTGCAGGAGTTGATCATTATAGGTAGATCTTGATTAATGATGGCAATTAGGACTGGAATTTCCACTGCTAAGCAACATGTCAATGTAATGCAACATCATGTGACCATGTTGCTTAGTGGCAGAAATTCTGATATTCTGGTTTTTACTGTTAAGTGAATCATCCCAGATTAAGCAAGGGCATCAGAAGGTTGCAAATGGCAGTCACATGACCACACGGTCACATCAAACCCATATATGTATGAGGATTGGTTGTAACTACCACCTGTTCAGCACTGTTGCAAGTTTGAATGGTCACTGAATGAGTGGTCATTAAATGAGGACAACCTGTATATTTAAAAACAACAATTTAATGTAGGCATATGAACTAGAAAGTTGCTGCCTCTATATAGTTGTTGCCATCAAATACAGTATTTTATAATATATGTTGTTCAGGTAATATCAAATCACAATTTTATGAAATCCCAGATTACCTCCCCAACTCCTGCATGTGTTTGCTACAATTATAACAGTATTGCACAAAATATTTATGTTGAAATGCATCCTGAAAACCCATAGCTACTCATTGCTTTGTCGATATTGCTTAAGGAAGACTGTGTGTCTATTAGGTGTGGAAGGCATGTTATAATAACTCCAATGTAATTGCAGGAAATTCAATATATTGTTTTTGTTCCACTACTTTATTCTATTGTGTATTGTATTGTATTGTATTGCATTGCATTGCATTGTAATCTTTATTCAGTGACTCCTTGTTCAGCTATTCTTCAAAATTACAACAGACACTTATAAGCAATTGTCTTAATTGTCTAACAAGGAAAGTCAATGGGGAGCTAGCAGAAAGTCACAGATGGTGATCATGTGATGGCATACCTAATGACCATAAGGAATTCGCCTAATCATGGCAACCAGAACTGTCATAATTTGGCATGGACACATGATACAAATGTGTCATTTACTGTAGGAATCCTGGTCCCAATTATCATGATTAACTACCTAGATTATGTTTCAATTTAAAATGGGATTGTTTATCAGAGATTGTTCATTCAACTTTTTTGGCTCTATTATATATAAAAAAGGAATGGTGATTGCTCTTTATATGACATACAGATGGACATTGCAATATCAAAGAGTAGTTTTAGGATATTACATAAATTAAGTCAAGGTTGGGATCTAAAGAGCAGCTTGGGAGATTTATGCTATTCCAGTAGAATGTTTTAATTTTCCTCTTCTTCTTTAGATGGATGACTTTCTTGCAGTGTTTGAAAATATTTTTGAAAACTGCCATCTGTTTCAAAATCAATCTGTGCTACTACTGTGGCTACAGTGCAAGAAAACACAACTTTATGGTTTTTTGGATGCTAAAAATTGACAGCTGCATTATTCTCGTACCTACCCACTATAAGAACATAAATACAATTATTCAGAGATTAATAGTTACTATTCTAGTAATTTCCTTTAGCAAATTATTTCAGATAGAACAGATTAAAAAAAGTAATTTTATTATTTGGCACATTTCTTGTTTCCAGTTTTATTACTATGATATAATTGTTCATAAAATATTTCACATTAAAATGTTCAGAATTATCATTGAAATATAGATAATGTACAGGCGGTCCTCATTTAATGACACCTTCATTCAGTGACTTTTCAAGCTTACCAAAGGCATTAACCAAGTTGTAGTTATGACTGGTCTGCATCTGTTTGGCTGGTGCAGCATCCTGCAGTCATGTGATCATCATTTGCAACCTTCCCTGCTGGCTTCTGAAAAGCAAAATCAACGGGGAAGTGAGCAGGAATTTGGAAATTGCAGTTACATGAGGTCCTCACTTAATGATCCGCTCTGTCCTCATTTAACAATGGCGGCAAGGACTGCTGGAATTGCCTTCTTTCAATTGCATAGTCAGGTGGTTTTTTGACTTAATGAAAGAGTTTTTAGTCCCAGTTAGTATCATTAACTGTGGACTACCTGTATATAAATATATATCCACTTCATGCATTATACTTGACAACCATATAAAAGATAAATATTGTTAAACTATACAGATGTATTTTGAGACAGTAACTTTAAGTGGCTTTTGAACATCTGTTGAATGCACATTTAGTGGATAACTAAATTTGCCTCTCCATAATGTATAAAATATTCCTTTAAATATTTCTTTAACCAATTCATGCATATTAAAACTTAATTAAAATATCCTATTGAGAGAAATACAGTATAGAACTGATCTTCCTTTAGAACCAAATTATTTTATTTGAAGTGTGCCTTATCTTGTCTAAATAGTGTTTGGTTTGATAAGGAGCCTTGGTGGCGCAGTGGACTAAAGTGTTGTTAAATTAGCACTTAAGCTGCCAGCTGCCTGCAATTACTGCTAGTTCAAATCTCACCAGGCTCAAGGTTGACTTAGCCTTCCATCCTTCCAAGGTAGGTAAAATGAGGACCCGGATTGTGGGGGCAATAAGCTGACTTTGTATAAAAAAGAACACCGCTTGGGGTCCCCGAAAGCCGTACTAAGCAGGTATATACAAAAGTATGAAGGCTATTGCTTAATGCATTGTAAGTCGCCCTGAGTCTCCGGAGAAGGGCGGCATATAAATCAAACTAATAAATAAATAAATAAATAAATTTAATGCAAATCCAAGAGCATTTTAATATTAAAACTATCACACCTAAATGATATTTTCCTTTGCTGTGACATTATGTTGGCTTTGAGGGGTTGATTATCAAAACAATAACCTTCTTTTATTTCTACTGTAGAGACCATGACAAATAATTTATCATGGGCCAACTTTAAGAAATATTTTCTAAACATTTTATTGTATCCAACTATGTCTTTGAAACTGTTGACTGGCACTGGCCAAACTGAATATGTGACATAGATTTTTACACAGTTTCACTAGTTGCTACTTTTTTTTTCTGAGCATAGTTCATACTAGTTTTAATCTTCTGAGCTACATATTACCTGGGATTTAAGTACCTGAAGAAGCATCTTTTTGTGCTTAAATATGTCAGAAGTCTGAGATCTTTAAATAGCTTGAAGTGGTGGCACTTCAGTTCCTACGGACATTGGATGAAACGGATTATCTGGACCCTCTTCAGTCTGGCTTCAGACCTGGCTACAGCACGGAAACTGCTTTGGTTGCACTGATGACGATCTCTGGCGAGCCTGTGATGGGGGTCATTCCTCTATCGTGGTGCTACTTGACCTCTCAGCAGCTTTCGACACCATCGACCATGGTATCCTACTAGACCGACTAAGGGAGTTGGGAGTGGGAGGCATTGTGTTATGGTGGTTCTCCTCTTATCTCTCCAGTCGGTCTCAGTCGATGTTGATAGGAGGACAGAAGTCGACCCCTAGGCCCCTCGTTTGTGGGGTGCCTCAGGCCTTGGTCCTCTTTCCCCTTCTATGCAACATCTACATGAAACCACTGGGGGAGATCATCCGACGATACGGGGTGAGATATCAGCAGTATGCCAATGATATCCAGCTGTATATCTCCACCCCGCATCATTTCAGTGAAGCAGTGATGTGCCAGTGCCTGGAGGCTGTGAGAGTCTGGATGGGAGTCAATAGGCTTAGACTTAACCTAGACAAGACCGAGTGGCTGTGGGTATTGCCTCCCAAGGACCATGTTGATTGTCCATTCTTAGCCCTGGGGGGGAGAAGTTCGCAATTTGGTGTCCTCCTTGACCCATAGCTGAGATTAGAGCAACACCTGGCAGCTTTGTACAGGTTCACCTTGTACACCAATTGCGACCCTACCTGGATCGGGAGGCTCTTCTCACAGTCACTCATGCCCTTGTCACCTCACGGTTGGATTATTGCAACACGCTCTACATGGGGCTACCTCTGAAAAGTGTTCATAGACTATAGTTGGTCCAGAATGCAGCCGCTCGAGCAGTCATGGGTGCACCTAGGTACTCCCACATTACATCAATCCTCCATGAGCTGCACTGGCTTCCTATCGGTCTCCGGTCACAATTCAAAGTGTTGGTTATTACCTTTAAAGCCCTATATGGCTTAGGGCTTAGGGCCTATATGACCGTCTTCTACTGCATAGCTCCCAGCGACTGGTAAGATCCCACAGAGTTGGCCGTCTCCGGGTCCCGTCAGCTAAACAATGTCGGCTGGCGGGTCCGGGGGGGAGGGCCTTCTCTGTGGCTGCCCCGGTTCTCTGGAATCAGCTACCTCCTGAGGCCCGGACCACTCCCCCCCTACTGGCCTTCTGGAAAATGGTGAAAACCTGGCTTTTCCGGCAGGCTTGGGGCCGTTGATCTCACCGCTGTGATCTTACGAGATCCGGCCATGAGCGGTGTGTATGGGTTTTTTGTAACATCTCTTATTGTATATTGTTCATATTGTCTTTGTTGTAAGCTGCCCAGAGTCTTCGGAGAGTTGGGTGGCATAGAAATACAATCAATCAATCAATCAATCAATAGTTTGATATTATTATTATTATTATTATTATTATTATTATTATTATTATTATTATTAATTTAATTTGTATACCGCCCTTCTCCCAGAAGGGACTCAGGGCGGTGAACAGCCAAAATTAAAAAACATACAAATACAAAAGTTAAGATAATTAAAAAAATTAAATAATTGGCTACCCAATTTAAAACCCCAAATCCATAAAATTTAAAATCCCAGTTAAAAACCATTTAGGCTAGGCCGGCTTGATGAAATAAAAACGTCTTCAGGGCTTTACGGAAGGTCCAGAGGTCCGGGATCAATCGTATTCCGGGAGGCAGTTCATTCCACAGGGCGGGTGCCCCCACAGAGAAGGCTCTCCCCCTGGGGGCTGCCAGCCAACATTGCCTGACCGACGGCACCCCGAGGAGGCCCTCTCTGTGAGAGCGTATTGGCCGGTGGGAGGTTATCGGTAGCAGCAGGCGGTCTCGCAAATACCCTGGCCCTAAGCCATGGAGCGCTTTAAAGATGAGAACCAACACCTTAAAGCGCACCCGGAAGACCACCGGGAGCCAATGCAGCTCGCGCAGGAGAGGTGTTATGTGGGAGCGCCACGTCGCTCCCATAATCACCCGCGCGGCCGCATTCTGCACCAGCTGGAGCCTCCGGGTGCTCCTCAGGGGGAGCCCCATGTAGAGAGCGTTACAGTAGTCCAGGCGTGACGTAACCAAGGCATGGGTGACTGTGCACAAGGAGTCCCGATCCAGAAAGGGGCGCAACTGGCGTATCAGGCGAACCTGATAAAAAGCCCCCCTGGCCACGGCCGTCATATGCTCTTCTAAAGACAGCCGTGTGTCCAGGAGGACGCCCAAGTTGCGAGCCCCCTCTGTGGGGGTCAGTGACTCGCCCCCAATAGCCAGCGATGGCACCAGCTGGCTATACCGGGACGCCGGCATCCACAGCCACTCGGTCTTGGAAGGGTTGAGCCGAAGCCTGTTCCTCCCCATCCAGACCCGCACGGCCTCCAGACACTGGGACATCACTTCTAGGGCATCATTAGGGTGGTCTGGGGTGGAAATGTACAGCTGAGTGTCATCAGCGTACAGATGGCATCGCACCCCAAAACCACGGATGATCTCACCCAGCGGCTTCACATAAATGTTGAACAGGAGTGGTGAGAGGACCGACCCTTGCGGCACCCCGCAAGCAAGGTGCCTCGAGGTCGACCTCTGCCCCCCTGCCAACACAGACTGCGACCGGTCAGAGAGATAGGAGGAGAACCACCGCAGCACGGTGCCTCCCACCCCCAGTCCCTCCAGCCGGCGCAGCATGATACCATGGTCGATGGTATCAAAAGCCGCTGAGAGGTCTAATAGGACTAGAACAGAGGAGCAACCCCTGTCCTGAGCCCTCCAGAGATCATCCACCCATGCGACCAATGCCGTCTCCGTGCTGTACCCAGGCCTGAAGCCGGACTGGCACGGATCTAGATAGACGGTTTCATCCAGGAACTGTGGGAGCTGTCACGCAACCACACTCTCCACAACCTTCGCAACAAAGCGAAGGTTGGAGACCGGACGATAGTTTGCCAAAACGGCCGGGTCCAGAGAAGGCTTCTTGAGGAGGGGCCTCACCACCGCCTCTTTCAAGGCGGGAGGCAAGAAACTCTCTCTCAAAGAAGCATTTATGATCCTCTGGAGCCAGCCTCGTGTTACCTCCCGGGTGGCCAGTACCAGCCAGGAGGGGCACGGGTCCAATAAACATGTGGTTGCGTTTAGCCTCCCCAGGATCCTGTCCACGTCCTCAGGAGTCACAGGGTCGAACTCATCCCAGATAACATTCTCAAGACCAGCCTCAGTCACCCCGCCGGGATCTACCCAGTCAGAGTCCAAGCCTTCCCGAATCTGAGCGATTTTATCGTGCAGATACTGTGCAAAATCCTCAGCCTGCCCTTGCAAGGGGTCTTCCCGCGCTCCCTGATGTAGGAGGAAGCGAGTCACCCTAAACAAGGCGGCTGGGCGGTTATCTGCCGATGCAATAAGAGCGGAAAAGTGGTTACGCTTTGCCGCTTTTATCGCCACTAGATAGGTCTTAATATGAGACCTAACTAGTGTTCGGTCGGATTCGGAGCGACTGGCCCTCCAACCACTCTCTAGGCGTCTTTTCCGGCGCTTCATCCCCCTCAGCTCCTCGGAAAACTAAGGGGCCGGGCAGGTTCGGCGTCGGGTCAGAGGCCGCAAAGGCACGACTCGGTCCAGAGCACCGGCGGCTGTCCTATCCCAGACAGCCACCAGATCTTCAGCCGAGTC
Source organism: Arizona elegans (assembly GCA_022577455.1). Lineage (NCBI taxonomy): Eukaryota > Metazoa > Chordata > Lepidosauria > Squamata > Colubridae > Arizona > Arizona elegans. The sequence continues at coordinate 41,742,378 of JAKOOJ010000001.1, forward strand.
GTGAGCCAGAGTTTCAGGAACTGGCCCAAGCTCCCTCTGGAACCTATCAGGATCCATTAGGCGCCTGGGGCGGAACTACCTGGTCGGTTCCGCCTCCCTGCAGTGGGGTGCAGCCATTGAAAGGTCAGTCTCAGGAGAGAATGGTCCGACCATGACAGGGGTTCAATAACTATATCCCCTATATCCAGACCACTCCGCCACTGACCAGAGATAAAAACCAAGACCAGAGTGTGTCCTCCCACGTGAGTGGGGCCATGAATTAATTGTGTCAGGTCCATGGCTGTCATGGAAGCCTTAAACTCCCGAGCCATCCCAGACGCCTCACCGGTAGATGGCAGGTTGAAATCCCCCATGACCAAAAGTCTGGGGGTATCAACCGCCACCCCAGCAATAACGTTGAGAAGCTCGGGCAGGGCCGCTGTCACGTGGCAGGGAGCCAGGTACGCGATCAGCAGGCCCACCTGCATCCCATGGCCCCACTTCACCAGGAGAGACTCACATCCGGCTATCTGAGGTACAGTGGCCTCCCTCGGATCAAGACCTTCCTTTATAACGACCGCCACCCCCCCCACCCCTGCCCTGGGCCCTTGGCTGATGGAATGCGCGGAAACCTGGTGGGCACATCTCTACGAGGGGGACCCCCCCTCTTGGCCCAACCAGGTCTCTGTAATACCTGCCAGGTCCGCACCCCCTCCTGTATTAGCTCACAAATGAGGGGGGCCTTATTAACCATGGACCTGGCGTTGCACAACATCAGTCTAAGGCCTGGGCTCTGAGACTCTGGACAGCCGGGGAGACGAGAAGAGTCATGGGGGCCGAGGCATGCCACCGCTTGGAGATAGCGGGTGCGTGCCCCCACCACCTGATGTGGCCCCCTACTCCCGCCATATCTGCCCCTCCCAACCACGGTCCTGATAGAACTGCCCTCCACCCTATCCACACTGAGCTCCTCCACACCCCGCTCCCTGCCTTCCGTTCCATGCCCCTGTAACAAGCCTGACCTATGCCCCTCCCTCCCCACCCCCCGCCCTAAACCCCTTAAAAGATTACAAAAAGACAATTTTAAAAAACCCCACAACCTCCTCTTTGCGGCATGCCACCTCTCGGGGTTCCAAAGCCCGTCATTGAGGTAGGCCCTCGATAGAGTGGAGGGCCAAGCCTGCGAGAGGGGGGAGTCTTGCAGACCAAGAAGCTCCGCTGCGGAATACATCTTGACCACAGAGGATGGGAGCAACCATATCCTAGGGGTCCATATAGAAGGTCCAGGGGAGAGACATGGAATGGGAGTTTTAGGAGCATTTTCAACAAGACCGGTCCACTGTCCCCTCACAACAGAGGACGAGGTCAAGTTCCAGGTCGACCACAGACTGTCTATGGAGATTCTCAGTCTTCCAGGTCATGGATGTCTTTCATCCAAGAGCTGCAGAAGCTTCTTGGATGAGAAGTGAAACGTCTTCAAAGAAAAACCAGAAAGTCCAGTTGTCTCTTGAAAAACAGCACCTTTGGGACATTGATATTAGACTGTCTTGAAGATATTTACAGTTTTAAAAATGCTGACCACTAGACAGTGCATTTCCCCCAAGTTAGATTTATAATTTTTTTATTTGAAATAATAGAATGAAATGGAAATCAGTCTAAAGGAAGATGGATTCCAATAATTGACCTAGATTTTGGGTAGGTGGGGAGAGCTTACCAATATTGCACAAATGCATTCTTTAATAAGGAGAGACTTTTGATTAACATATTAAGAGAAATTGCTTGATAAAACAAACAGTCATCCATTTTTAAAAAAATCCATTTGATGAGTTTCACCAAAGCCCTCTTTGACTTACTCAGGCAGATGGGGTCAGACTGGGATTGCAGGACCCTGGATAGCTCCAAGCAGAAAATATCCTCTTCAGTCATTATTAAAGTATGTAACCTTTATTAGGTTTCGGCAGGTGCCAACACTTACTGTAACTGACTGTGTTTGGCTTGAAGCTAAGCAAGATGCACTCCAGTGAATACTTAGATTGCAGATCATCATGGAAGGCTAGGGAAATAGGCTTGATTGGGAAGTTGAAAAACATTTTGGAAAAAGTATTAACAAATATTTTTGCATGATTGTACACTGCACTGCAATCACTGTACTGCATGATTGTATTGATATGATTATCAGAGGTTGAGTTTAATATGAAAGAGTCTATACTTTTAAAGCAGGAGAAATAGGAATTATATACAGAATGCATATAGACTATATACAAAGTTTTAATGCAATTTTAAAACACTAAATTGCACTAAGACTTTTGGGACACCCTATATTCTGTCTTTGTTGCCATTTTTTGATCAGCAGAAACAGATAGTCTTATCATATATGTAAATACCCTAATGCATCTTAATCTTTTCCATTTTTAATGTTGCTTATATAGACATCAGGTAGTACAGAGTTTAAGGGCCTTACCACAAAGATAGAGGTTGTTTGTAAAACTTTGGAATGATCTCTAGTCAAGAAGTACCAATTTCTGTTTTTACCACCATAGGTGATAACATGACTCTTCTATCTTATTCAGGAAAAATCTGTTCAAATTATCACTTTTAATGAAACAATTTCATCATTTCTAATGAAACCAGTAGAGGTACACCTCATTTCAATTCAGTGTATCCTTTCTGGAGGTCAGTTCACTTTTTGTGCAAAACTATGGATAATATAAAAAGGAACTTCTGACTTGCCAAGAATATCATATAATGACTTTGGACATTCTAAATAAAGCAAGATATTTTGGTCTTGCCTCTGAAATTACTAGTTTAAGTTATTTTCTGAGCTCTTACACTATTGGAAAAATGATGCACTACATTCTGAAAAGATAAAACCTGGCTCTACTTGTATGAAATGATTAATATATGCTAATCGTGGTAGTATATACTTGGGTATTTATATGTATATGCTATATGTATTTTATAAATATATAAATATTGCAATGCATAATAGTTTTATTATTTCTTTAGAACTTTGAATCATAAAATTGCAAAATATGTTAATATTAAAGCTTAGTACAGATTTTATAATTTGACTAATTTTTTTAAAATATGATTTTTCCTTCTCCTTGCATGAGTCGTTATGCAAATTTCTGAAAGCTTTAAAGAGAGCTTGATATTCTGAAGACTTCTTGAAAAATGACTGTTATATTTATAGTAGAGAAATGTATGGCTTTATCAGCTCTATTTTGTTCAAAAGTAACACCTACTAGTTGGCTAAAATTATAGTGCTCTCACAATGGAGAAAAAAAAAACCAACCATGCTCTTTTGTTAAGTTTACATATTTCTCCATGTTTTATATTATCTCAAAAGAACTTTTCTCGTTCTTGGCAGAACATTTTATTTTGTAATATTTCAGGATTGAAAATGTATTGCTTTTAAAAAGAGATATTTGTGTAATTTAACTCATTATATAATTTCCTATAATAGAATAAAATAGAATTCTTTATTGGCTAAGTGTGATTGGACACACAAGGAATTTGTCTTTGGTGCATATGCTCTCAATGTACATAAAAGAAAAAATACATTCATCAAGAATCATAAGATACAACACTTAGTGATAGTCATAGGTTACTAATAAGCAATCAAATCATACTAGGAAACAAATGAAACAATATAAATCATAAAGATACAAGCAACATGGTTATAGTCATAAATGGGAGGAGATAGGTAATAGGAAGGATGAGAATAATAATAGTAATACAGTCTTAGTAAATAGTTTGACAGTGTTGTGGGAATTAGTTGTTTAGCAGAGTGATGGCATTCGGGGAAAAAACTGTCCTTGTGCCTAGTTGTTCTGGTGTGCTGTTTTGAGGGTAGAAGTTGAAACAATTTATGTCCAGGATGTGAGGGGTCTGTAGATATTTTCCCAGCTCTCTTTTTGACTTGTGCAGTATACAGGTCCTCAGCGAAAGGCAGGTTGGTAGCAATTGTTTTTTCTGCAGTTCTAATTATCCGTTGAAGTCTGTGTCTGTCTTGTTTAGTTGCAGAGCCAAACCAGACAGTTATAGAGGTGCAGATGACAGACTCAATAATTCCTCTGTAGAACTGTATCAGCAGCTCCTTGGGCAGTTTGAGCTTTCTGAGTTGGTGCAGAAAGAACATTCTTTGTTGTGCTTGTGTTCTTTTTTCATAGTCATAAATTATTAGTTCTCTCTGTATAAATATAAATAAGGCTGATTCAACATTCATGGTGCATTTAGACTTTCATGGTTTTGATTTGGGCGCTAAAACTACAGTGCCTAGCTTGTGAATGACCTTTTCTGACCAAAGAAATAACATAACTGTGAGACTGTATCATACTGACTCTTTTAAACATATTTTTAGGAATTTTATGTGTGTTGAATATCGGCTATATAACAGTTCTATTGTATTCCCTTGAATTTGCATGAGTAATGCAGGTGGCTTTCTGTTCAATCTTGTTCTATCTGTGAGGTCATTAACTGTTCTATTTAACCTATTTAACCCATCACATTAGTTAATATTTGTGTAAGGCAATCTGGAAATTAGGGCTGAATTCACATTTCAAGTTAAAGCAAACATAACTCCTTAAGTAAGGCATAATAAATGGATTGACAAATAATGTCAAATAGAACTGTCAATAATCTTTTTAGCATCAGGCTAAATGCAATCTTATGTCATGGTGTAGTTACCAGGTTTGTTAAAATGTCCTAAAATGGAATATATCACCAAAGTTTTCAATTATCTCAACCTTGATATCTCATCAGAACAATGAAAATCTGATAAGATTTTCCAATTTGCAAGACTTTGTTCTTAAAGTAATTAAAAACATAATGAACATCATGGTTTCCATAGATGTTATATTGTTAACTAAGGACGTGACTATAAAGTACACTTTTAAAATTACAGTGGCTAGTTCATTCAAAACAAAACGAAACAAGAAAAAACTTCCACATGGTGATGAATGCAGTTGTGAATGTCATTATGGAGGTCAATGCTCAGACCTCCGGATTTTTCGTTGGGCCCTGAAAACCTATTTATTTCAACTAGCTGGGCTGGCTTGAGTTAAATTTTAAATTGATTTTAAATTGGGTTGTTTTAATTTACGGCCAAATATTTAATTATTTTAATACTGTTTTTTAAAATTTTGTATGCTCTGTTTTTACCTTGGCCGTGCACCGCCCTGAGTCCTATTTGGAGAAGGGCGGTATAGAAATTTAATTATATAATAATAATAATAATAATAATAATAATAATAATAATAATAATGATGGGCTCAGGTTTTGCAGAAATGAGATTTACATTAGAGATGGCTGCAGAGAACTCCTGGCTCCATTTTGTACTCAGACAATCATGAAGCGAAGTAGAAAGTAAGAACATTATAAGAAGGTATGACTTTATTTGATATAATTATTTCAAAATAGCTGCTCTGGTGCTGACATGTGTGCTGAATAAATTAACACGAGTTAAGGCCTAGGAGGATGCATGGAGCATTTTAAACTGGCATAATGATTAACAAGCACACATCCTCCTGAAAAGGCATTAGCTTAAAAAGAATGCAATGTAACATATGAGGTTACCTATTTCTTGCCAGCTACCTTATGATAATGTACAACAGAAAGCTTTGTGGTCAAAAATTAACTCAATTGCAAGGCAAGTAGCTACTCATAAGAAAAAAAAAACCTATTTCAACGAAGTAATGGGGCATAATGATGGACTGGGGCTGAGCCAAGAACTGCAGTGGAAAGAAGTTAGAAAATGTTATTTGGGAGAACATTTTGAAATTTGTTTATAATCAACTAAATAGCAGAGTAATATTAGTCTTGACAAAATGAATGAATGAGTGAATGAAATTATTGTATTGGTATGTTACATGTTGCAAGAAATACATTGATTATTAACGGCCCTTGTGCACTCAAGTTAATTACTTATACAAGGTTGCTATTTTGTGTCTGCATGTATATATGCCGTGGTCTTGTCTCCTTTCATCCTGCGTTGATGTAACTGGTTGTTTTTCTGTATCCGAATTGAATATAAATGGATCATTTTAAGATGTCAGAAGTCCTGCTAAGGAAGCATGTACTTGACTCATTTTAGTATAAATTGCTAACCTCTTGCCTTAATCCTGTCAACATTCATTTTCAGATTAGTGAAACATGCAACAAATATAGAGTGGGATTTTTCTCTGTTACAGACTTTCATTAACTCCAATCCCAATTTCATTTAAGAAAGAGTAAGACATAAGCAAGAATTACAATTAAATAAAGTGCATAAATTATTATGTAAAATATCTGCAGAATGAAGCTGTTTGGGTGTTAGGCTGAAGTATGTATTAGTGAATACTAAAATAGAGCCATTCATTTGAGATTAACTGTCTGAATTTACTTATTACAAATAATTTTAAAGACTCGTAGCATGATTCAGAAACAGGACAAATGGAATTTTGTTGTCAACTATTCTGAAGTCAGTGACGATTGACTGGGGGTGGCTGTGTTTCCACCCACCATCAAACTGAGTATATAAATATGTCAACTGTTTTATTGTACAGCTCCATAGTCCTGGGGAGGAAAGGAACTCAAATTTTAAATATTTGCAAACCCCAAGGAAACACTGAAGGGCAGAAAAGAATGTCCTCTTTTTGTAAAAAAAGAGAATCTACATTGTACCAAAAGAATGTGCTTCTATTCTTTTTGATAATCAACTAAGAATAATAGGCTCAACTGAATGCAGATGTGTAGGCTTAGGTCTGTTCATTTCAGAATATTTATTACAAAGCTGCTCTTTAAAGGACTTTTAAATACAGTCTAAAGTTTAAAAAGAAAACAAAAACTCCTAACATTTTGATACAAACATGGTGACTAACATAATATACAATTTGCTTTACATGCCTGTATGAACCTTTATATGGTGCCACCTCTCCATTCTTCAAGACCCTCCCAAATTGACTTCTCCTATGTAATTTTGGTCTTTTCCTCTTAAACTCTATTTTCTACTGTTTCAAGCTTGAAATAGAGATCTCTATAAATAGAGATATAGGTGGCCACATTATTTCCTTTTCTCCGTGTTTTTTTCTTTCTCATAGGTAGATTGTATCCTCTTGGGAAGCAAGGATTTGTCCGTTCAGATTGAATGCACCATAGTCACATGATTAGAGGGGTTAAAAAATCAAATAAACTTCTTTCTTCTTTCTTCTTCCTTCTCAATATCTTCTATATAATATATTGGCTTTGTTGAAATCAGAAGTGACTAATCCCTTTTCCCTGTGGAAGCCACACTGCCAAAGTGTCACAGAAATCAATATTAGGTACTATTTAAGACCTCTTACCGTTCCTTTTCCAACATCTTCTTCAGCTCCTAAAGTTTCTTCTGCAGTTGTCCCAGAATTTGGCCTGATATTTGGTAGCCAAACTGTGATTTAATGATTTTTAGTGCTTTCAAAACCTTACATTTTACTTGCAATTGAGTCTTTTTCTAGTGCAGATAATCCTCGGATTCCCACGATGCAAATTAATGACAGCATCTGTTCAGATCTTTATTTGAACTTAAGACGATCACCCCACCCCCATGGTCACATGAATGAAATTCAGGCGCTTGGCAACCAGCTCACGTTTATGACTGGTTGCAGCATACTGTGGACATGTGATTGTGAACCTGCCATTGGTTAATCTGGTTTCACATTTATAACTGCATGACTCAATTTATGTTGGTATGACTCAATTTATGACTGTTGTAAAAATGATCTCAAAATTGGATCTGGTCACATGATGACTTATGACTGCAATGACTTATGAGGGAAATCCTAGTCCCAATTGTGGTCATTAGTTGAGGACTACCTGTGCTTTAGTTGAAGGAAGAGCATTATTTTTTTTTTGTGTATGGTCCCGGTCTTAATGTTGTGGGCCCTTAGCTATATAAGTCACCTGCCTCCTAGTTCTAAAAAGCATGTGGAACAAAACCCTCTTTCACTTTTTAGAACCAATCTTCTCTGTAGGAATAAAGTTATTTCATCTCTGTTCAGCTATAAGGTATAATAAGTCTACCAGTGATCTTCATATGGGGTGCCTTTTATTAGTCCAACCCATGTTATTTATGGGAGAGAAATTTATGACTAAAGTATAATTATTAGCATAAAGTATGATAACCTTTTTTATGAATTCGCCTTCTTTCTCAAAGTGGTTTTAATTGCTACCAGGAGCCACTTATTATTTTTTTTAGGTATGATAAATCACAATGCTCAGCAAACTTTTCAAAAATTTTGTCTATATCCTTAAGCTATAGCATCTGAAATTTATTTCATGGTCTGGGATCAGACTGTACTCTGGACTCATTCAAAATGCCTCAGCTATAATTTAAAGGTCTTGCTATTTTATCTCAAAAACCTTGCAACTCTGTCATTTGCTAACATTTTTTCATTTCTTGCACTGTTGTTTTCCCATTCTTGTCCTGTTAAATAATCAGCACTTTATTGATTGCTTTAATCCTCTACTCACGACATTATTTTATTCTTGTTGGTTATACTTCTGCCAACCTTAAATTTATATAAGTTTAATTATGTAAGTTTAAATTTATTTAAATTTACTTTGATACTTTTCTATGTGGATAATGTTGAGAAATATGGATAGGTATCATATAATGTATGATTTTCACATGACCTTATTGATCATTTAGTTTAATCCAGAGAACCATTCCTGATAAATAGTCCTCTAGTCCCTGTTTGAAAACTTCACGTGAGGAGGTAATCCACAACTACTAGTTAGATTGTCCCACTGCCTAATAGATCTTACTGTCAGGCAATTCTCCTGTCAGGGTGGTCATGGCAGTCAGGATGGGAGGCGACACGGGTGCGGGCTGTTTAGGACCGAGTCTGCAGAGGAAACGAAGCCCTGCCTCCCTGCTCTAGGCGTCAGTTTTTTTGACTCGGTAGAGTAGGACAGGCATGTCTCGCATTTCCTCTGAAGACCCGGCTTCGCTACCTTTAATTCCAGCGTGAACGGCTTCGGATTCCGCTGAAGACCGCTTGACGGTAGGGCTGTCGGCTGGCAGACCCTTCGGCGCGCACGAGCCTGCTCTGCCGCGCGGCAGCAGTTTCAGGCGTTCTTTGGCTGCCGATAGCTGCGACTCGGGCTTGGCCCTGCAACTGGGATGCGCGACATCCATTCCACGCCGCCTGCCTTGCCTCCTTGGACTGCGCTCCTCTCCAGCCTCCCCTTCACGGTCGGATCGTTGATTTAGCCGCTGTGAGTCTTGAGGGCTTAAGGGAGTTCGCTTTTCCTCGTTTCAGTTTTCGCGTGCTTTTGGAGGAATTTCAAAATGGCGGACACCAGTTTGAACGCGGCTTCCCGCCCAAAGAAGGCCAAGGGGAAACGGGCCCATGAACCTGATCCAGGGGAGGGTTCCTCTGGGGGCCACATGGCCAAGAAGACCAAGAGTCAGGACGTCCCTAGACCATCAGGGATCCGCTCCTCATCTTCCTCCACAATGAAGGATGAGAAGCGACGTCATAAGGCTATGGAGAAAGCCTTTAATAGGGCCTCCTCTTCCTCCGCAGTTCGGGACAAAGCCCTTCCCGCAGCAACAGCTTTGAAGGAGATTCGCCCGGCTAGGCACTCCTCTCGCACACCTGAGGCCCCCCCCTCTCTCCTGACCGTTCCACTCAGGATGACATTATCTCTATTTCTGATGCTGCGGCCGTTTTCCAGGGGGATCAGGAGGCTTCTACTGGGGCCTCAGATTCAGATCCCTCCCCTCAGGCTGTAATCTCTCTGCCTCAAGGACAGGCGGTTCCCCTGGCTCCAGCCATTATTAACCAAGGGCAGAATATTTCTCCTGATTTGGCTAATTTAATAGCTCAATCTATAAGACAAGGCATCGCCCAGGGCCTACAAGAGAGAGCCTCGTCTCGAGTCTCTGAATATTTGGACGAACAGGCCCTCTCCCTACGTTCTGTTCCCATGGAGACAAGCCATCTTCCTCAGGATCGTGCAGACTCTCCTTCCAAGGTCAGCCAGGGCTCCGTTTCTGTGGAAGAAGAGGGCGAAATTTTGGTTGACCAAGATTTATCGGAGGATGAGGGTTTGCAACCCGACCAACCCTCCTTTGTGGGTCTTTTCTGGCCACAAATGTTTCGGTCTCTTTTATTTAAAGCCCAGACTACCACCCGCTTGGGCATTCCCGGGGCAAAGACTTCCGGTCAATCTTCTGCTTCTGACCCTACCTCTGCCTTGTTTGAGTAACCTTCGGTTATGACTGAGACCATACCTGCTCCCAAGTTGTTCTCGAATGTTTTGCAGAGGCAATGGAAATTCCCGAGCTCGGGCCCTGTGCCCAACTCTTTGGATCGAAGGTTTTACCATTTAGCATCTGAATTTTCAGATCTATTACAGGTCCCGGCAGTGGATCCTCCAATTGTTGCGCTTGCTTCTCCTATTCCCTTGTCAGGTCCCTTGGAGGAATCTCTACGATCGGAGGAGTGGAAAGTGGAAATATCTTTGATTAAAGCTCATCAGTCATCGGCCTGGTCTGCTCAGGCTTCCTCTGCGGCTTCTTTTTTTAATAGAGCCTCTATCCTCTGGCTGAAGCAGTTGCAAAAATGCATTCCTAGCTCGGATGTCCGCTCACACCAGGACATAAACAAGATTCTGGCGGCGGTTGAATTCTCGGCCGATGCAACCTTGAATGCGGCACGTTTTTCGGCCAAGTCCATTGGCTCGACGATTACTTCTCGAAGGTTGCTCTGGTTGAAGAATTGGCAAGCTGACATCTGCCACAAGTGGCGTCTTGCCTCCTCTCCCTACGCTGGCGCCAACTTGTTCAGGGCTCCTCTGGAACCACTTCTCATTGAAACCTGGGACCACCGCAAGGTGTTACCATCTCTTTCTCGTAGATCAGAGTACCATCAGGCGAATTCCTTTTGTCCTTCATCCTTTAGCCCCTCGGACTCCACTCCGGCCTACCAACGATACCACCGTCCCTTCCAGTCCAGGGGAGCTCCTCTCCAGGATAACCAGGTCAGACAGGGGCCCCGGTTTCCCTCCAGGCGAAACCAGCATGGGAGGCATAGCAGGCCCTTTTGCAGATCTCGTTAAATTTCCCCAGACCTCTGGGATTGGAGGTCGTTTAGCCCTTTTTGCCTCCAAATGGGAATCCACAGTATCAGACAATTGGGTCAAAAATGTCGTTAAATTCAGTCTTCCCCTTGAGTTCCGATCTACCCCCCTCAGTTATTTTTGTGTTGCCCTGTTTCCCTTGATAGGACAAAGAGGGCCCGGGTGGAGGCTGCCATTAAACATCTTTTGGCCTCCAGGTCCATTCAGCCTGTTCTGGCCTCGGAATTTGGGAAGGGGTTTTATTCCCATTTGTTTCTAGTCCAAAAGTCCTCTGGGGATTGGCGCCCCATCCTTGACCTTAAGGCCTTGAACCGGCACATCACATATCGCCGGTTCAAGATGCAATCCCTTCAAACTATTTTGCTTTCCCTGCAAGTGGGGGATTTCATGTCATCTATTGACTTGACAGAGGCCTACCTTCATGTCCCTATCCTTCCCGAACACCGTAGGTACCTTCGTTTTTGTTATAATGGGAAACATTATCAATACTGAGCCCTCCCCTTTGGCCTTTCCTCAGCCCCCAGGGTTTTCACCAAAATTATGGCAGCCCTTATGGCCTTTGTTACTAATCTCCCAGTGAGGGTTCTCTTTTATCTCGATGATATTTTGGTTTTGTCTCGCTCCTCTGAGCAGGCCCAACGAGATTTAGGTTTGACCCTTAGAATTTTGCAAGAACATGGCTTTTCCATTAATTGGAGGAAGAGCCATTTAGTTCCTGCCACTAGACTGTAACACCTAGGAGCTATTATAGATACGGTCTCCTCGGAGGTTTTTCTCTCTCCAGACCGTATCTTGAGTTTAAGATCACTAGCATCCCGGATACAGCGACAACGCTCAACCTCTCTCCTCACCTTGTCTTGTCTCCTCGGCAAAATGGTGTCTTCGTTTGGGATCGTCCCTTGGTCCAGGCTGCACAGCAGGGACCTCCAGTGGTTCCTCCTGCCATTTCAGCGGGCCCACAGGGGTTCGTCCCCCCTAAGAGTAATTATTCCCCCGCACGTGCTGCAGTCTCTAAATTGGTGGATTTCCGACAACATCTGCAAGGGCAGCACCTACCTCAAGCCTCAACGCTTACTTTTGACAACAGACGCCAGCTTATCCGGTTGGGGCACTCATCTAGGGAGTCACCTGGCACAGGGGCAATGGTCCTCCCAGGAGTCGAAGATGAGCATCAATGTCCTGGAACTTCGGGCCATATTCCTCGCTCTTCAACGTTTCCAGCCCCTGGTACGAGGCCGGGACGTCCTCATCCTAACGGACAACGTCTTGGCAAAGGCCCATGTCAACAGGCAGGGGGGGACGCGGTCCCGTGCTCTCATGCGTGAATCTCACAGGCTGGGCTCCTGGGCGGAAACCAATCTGTCCTCCATCAAAGCAGCGCACATCTCCTGGATCGAGAATCGGACAGCAGATGCCCTCAGCCGGTCCATGATCGACCCAGCAGAGTGGAGCCTCCACCCGGACCTTTTTCAAGAATTGGTGGTTCGCTTCGGCCTTCCGGCCATCGACCTATTTGCCTCGGGGTCCAATCACCAGACACCACATTTCTTCGCCAGGTTCCCGACTCCAGGGGCAGAAGCGGTAGACGCTCTTCGCTGCAGCTGGCCGTCAAATCTCCTCCTGTACGCATTCCCTCCGCTGCCTCTCATTCCTCTGGTCATCAGGAAGCTCCTTCAGGAACGGGCGGAACTCGTCCTAATTGCACCCTTTTGGAGCCGCCGCCCTTGGTTTGCGGACCTACGGGCCCTCTCGGTTCAGCCTCCCTGGCAGATCCCGGATGATCAGATTGTGCTCCTGCAGGGATCCCTATCTCATCCGGATCCACACTGGCTCCGCTTAACCGCGTGGAGACTGAGCGGCTCATTATGAGGGACATTCCCCTTTCATCGGGTGTCATTGACCTCATTCAAGCTTCTAGGAGGGACTCTACTACCAGGATTTATGAGGCTACCTGGCAGTCTTCTCGACCTGGTGTCAAAGGCTTCAACTGTTACCGGCCTCTGCCTCGTTGGAAAATGTCTTGGAGTTTCTTCATGAGGGATTTCTGTCCGGCCTCTCGCCTAATACCCTACGACGTCAAGTGGCTGCTCTTTCTTCGGTTCTTTCCTGCGGCTCGATGCACCCAATTTCTCGACATCCACTCGTTCACCAGTTCTTAAGGGGCGCCACTAATGTCCGCCCTCCTCCGGTATGTCGTTTTCCTACATGGGACCTCGCTAGAGTCCTTTCGGCCCTGACGAGAGCGCCCTTCGAGCCCTTGAGGGAGGTGTCCCTTTGGCTTCTTTCTCTGAAGGTAGCCTTTCTAGTGGCTGTCACTTCCGCTCGCAGACTCTCAGAGATGACTTCTCTGTCGGTGCGCAAAGAACTCTGCATCCTCTACCCGGACAGGGTTGTCCTCAGATTGGACCCTTCCTTTGTCCCGAAGGTAAACTCCTTATTCCACAGATCCCAGGAGTTGGTTTTTCCAAACTTTTGTCCTCAACCACGTCATCGTTTGGAAAAGGACTGGCACACGTTGGATGTGCGCCGTGCTGTCAAGGTCTATCTAGCTCGTACGTCCTTGATCAGGCGGACAGATGCTTTCTTTGTTTCCTTCCTTCCTTCTTCGTTGGGGGCCAAGATCTCATCAGCGACCTTGGGCCGATGGATTCGGGCCTGCATCTCAACAGCTTATGTCTCACTGTCTCTGCCGGTCCCTCGTGGCATCACGGCCCACTCAACGAGAAGCGCCGCGACCTCTGCGGCCTGGTCGACCAGGGCCCCTGTGGAGGAGATCTGCCGGGCGGCCACGTGAGCCTCACCTAATGCCTTCATCAGACACTATTGCCTGGATGCTTATGCCTCATCGGATGCAGCCTTTGGCAGGAGAGTTCTCCAACAAGTCGATCAGGCATCCTAGAACCGGGGCCGGCCTTCACCCTCCCGACAGGACACAGGACTTGGGTATGTCCCATCCTGACTGCCGTGACCACCCTGACAGGAGAATGAGCGTTGGTACCTACCTGATACGCTCCTTCTCTGGCTGGTGGGCACGGCAGTCAGCCCCTCCCTTGGGCCGTTCCCGGTCTGGCGGTGACCTCTCGGGGGGGAGGTCGGAGGGTTCACTTACCTTTCTTTCTTCAATTTTTTTCTGCTAGACACGCCAGTCTGCCTAGAATTCCTCGTCTCAAAACTGACGCCTAGAGCAGGGAGGCGGGGCTTCATTTCCTCTGCAGACTCGGTCCTAAACAGCTCACACCCGTGTCGCCTCCCATCCTGACTGCCGTGCCCACCAGCCAGAGAAGGAGCGTATCAGGTAGGTACCAACGCTCATTCCTTCCAGTGTATCGATCCTTTCTGCATGTGATACCTTTTTAGATAGTTGCAGATCTCCTCTCAGTCTTCCCCTTACAAGATATACATGACTCATTACAATTCTTCAAAAACCTGTTTTTCAGACATTGTACCAAAGTGGCAGTTCTCTGAAATCTTTATAGCTTCTCTGTGCCCATTTTAAAGCATAGTGTCCCTCAACTGGACATAGTACTCTAAATCAGAAATATCTGGTAGTACAATATCTAATTAACAAATATAATTAAAAGCCTTAAACATTTTTGAGTTGCAGCTCATTTCATCAAATGCTTAGAGTGACTTAGTGTAGGACTTTAATTATAGGGAAGGGAAGAGTAGAGAGAAGTACATTGCAACTATTTTAACTCTAATCTAGATGCAATTTTTTTTAGTATGTTGCCCAGTACAAATATTAATCAGGTGGTAGTTTTCCTTCTCCTTTCTCTGTTTGAATATTGAAACTATGTTTGCTATTTTTTAGTTTTTCATTTTTCAGTAGGCAAAGCTGGGGAATGTCCTTAGGAAAAAGGGAAATATTCAATTATCCATATGCAAAACTAATACTTATGGACGTATAAAGAAAAGAAAGCACAGTCAAAATGGAATGATGAAAAAATTAGCTCTAAATCAGAAAAGGAAAGACAAAAGGTTTTGTGGTCTCATTATTTATTCAGTTTATATGCTGAACAGATATTGAGGGTAGCTGGATTGGAAGAAGATGAGCATGTTTTTAAAGTTGGAGGAAGAAACGTCAAATTGCATTATGTAGATGAAACCATTTGTCAGGGTTCGAAGTAACATCCCCAATGAAAGAAGACACCGAGGCTTGAAGTTCCTCAAAGTTCCATTTTATTAGAGATGTCATATTGGCACATCTGGGAAAATCCAAATCTGAAAGCTTCCAGGTTTTCCCCACCCAAATGAAAGTCCAGATCCCTGACCAGCACACACATGTCAATCACATGATTCAGTCAAAGCGCCATCCCATCTGGAGATGCCTCCCGGGAACACCCCTCCAGATGCAGGGCAAGATGTCCTTGACTTTCTGAGAAAGGAATGTTATTATGACTATATATCACCCATGCTCCATACAATCCCCCCTCCTAGTTTCCCACAGTACTAAATGTGGCAGGCCTGAAGGCCCAAGGCAAAAGATGGCTTCCAGGCCTCACACCATTCTGATAACTGAAAATGCAAATGATCTGCAAACTCTGCTAATGAAAGTGAAGGAGAACGGTGAAAAATGGGACTAAAACAGGAATCAGTCTTATAATTGACAATTAAGATATTGAAATAATTGACAATGAAGGTATTGAAATAGTGCATAAACTCTGTCTTTTAGGCTCCATTAGCAATGGAACCAGCAGCTAAGAAATATGCCACAGACTAGTGTTAGGTAGAATAGTCATGAAAGTATTAAACAGGAGGTTTAGGTGCCATGACATGCCTACATCTACAAAAATCAGAATCATGCACGTAATAATTTTTCACATGACAGTCAATGTAAACAAGGAGCCAATTTGGGCAAAGATCTCCTGAAAAAGGTTGATATATGTTGTTTTTCAGAGTTAACATTGATTTGTTGGCACATAAGCGATCACCCCTTTTTATTTTCAATTCTTTTCCTAATGATTTCCAGCATATAATTTGCTTTTCTTCATAGCTATTGCACATTGAATTTGCTACCTTCTGTGAGTTAGTCATTTTGCTTCTAAAATCTTTTTTGTGGAGTCCTTGGTGCTCTCTGAGCTTGGTTTCTTAACCTAATTAGATAACATCTTCCCTGCTAGAAGGGAATGAGGTTTGTACATGCTGTTTATATACTATGGCTTGCCCTGTCAGTGTTGGTGGGAGTGTAGTTTTCTTCTTGTCAATTCCTTGATTAGGAAACAATAATACTATTCACTTCCTCACCAGCAATCAATACCAAGACAACCAGAGATTAACATCTGATTAATTTTAATTCTGATGTTAAGAGATAACATCAATATTAACACCAGTGGAATGATCTGCACAAGCCTCTAATTTGTGCATTTTTAATCAAAGGAATTCATGTAGAAATCAATATACGTTTTGTTCTTATTTTTCCTCATAGGAGCCTTTTTGTTTTAATTCTTTGCTTAATAGATATATTTTCTCAGCAACGTAAATTTGTATGACAATTCTCTTTAATATCAACATTTTTGAAGGGTATTTTTGTCAGAAAATTGCATTGCAAAGTTCAGAAGAATGTATAAATACTAAAGGATTATTTAATTTACTATTAGGAAGAGTGTACTCTTTCTCCAAAGAATGAGTTTGCTATTAGCATCAGATGATATAATTATATGCTTATTTTCTGTACTGTTTTATTACATTATCTATAACATCTTATTCTATTAATTGAAATTCTTTAAAAGGAAAACACACACACATACCTTTTCTATTGAGTCTTTTCAAGTGACGTGTTTGTTCTGCTTTCAAGTGATGTGTTTGTTTGTTCTGCCTATAAATGTTTAATATTTTACAAAGCCTTTGCTTTGGCTTCCATGGTAACTAAAGGATGACTGGAAATCCACTGTCAGAATGACTTGTCAGCCTTCCACTTTATTACTTTGAAACTTCTGAAAATTAAGGCAGACTAAATGGAATTGGAATTGTTGTGAATGAATAGAGAACAGCTTTATGTGAAAACTTACCGGTACGTAAAGGGATCACAGCATACAAAAGTTTTCCCATGGTTATCCTTGCCTTGTATTTTCCAGATGCAGGGTCAGAAATAGTTATGATTTAGAGAGTACTTGCTGACCATTAGTAGCATCAGGGACATCAAGGTTGTTTCTCAAGCTGCATTGCTGATGAGAATATTGGATTGGCAAAAGATTCTGCAGAGGAACAGCAAGTTCCTTATAGCACACAATTAATTTAAGAATGTGCTGTTGGCCTTTATTTAATTGGCTTGAAAAGAGACAGAATCATGGCGATTCCGAACTTTGAATGGGTTTTTACTCAGTGGAAATATATTGTAGAATATCAGCTGGGCCTGAAGGGTAGAAAAACACTTATTTTTGAGTTTCTATATTTTCTATGAGGGCTTTCTGGAAGGTATGTCACTGTTGCAACAGGATCTAGAGATGGATAGCTTATATACCGTTTCATAGTGCTTTACAGCGCTCTCTATATGAGCGCTGTAGAGTCAGCATATTGCCCCAACAATCTGGGTGCTCATTTTACCAACCTCAGAAGGATGGAAGGCTGAGTCAACCTTGAGCTGGTCAGGATCAAACTCCTAGCTATGGGCAGAATTTGCCTGCAATGCTACATTCTAACCATTATGCCACCACAGATGGATTATTAATTCAATCTAGTAGGGCCATGATTATATTGTCTAGGAATCAAATATATTTTTTAATTTGTGTGGGTATCAGGTGTCTGGAAATGTGATAATATTAGTTTACCAAAACATGAATATTGGATAGTGTATGTATGTATTTCCATATAGTGTTGAACTATTTTAGAATTTCATTTAGATAACTGAATGGAGATGCAACTGCAAAACAATTCATGATTCCTAGCATCACAGAATTAGAAGAAATATATCAAGGAGTTTTCTAAAACTGAAAGGAAGAAAATATTAAATCCTTGAATTATATTAGTACCAAAGTTTAAAAAGAAAGAATGAAAGAAAATTACATCTAAAATTAAACAAGTAAAAACAAGTTATTCACACACAGGATGCTTATTTTCCATCTGTATTATCTTGTCATCATTGTTTTTATTCCCAAATTATGAGGCATGTAGAAGCCCCAGCCTACGATCCTACAATTAATATTTTAAAACTTGAGAAAAAAAGAGATGGATTTCAAATTATGTGATGCTGAAAAACAAAATAAGTGATTAATAGGGGACAATAAATCTAATAAAACAAAATGCAAGAGAAGAATTTGTAATATTTTAATAAAGGAAAGGCTAAAAAAGGGATTTTCTGAATTTCTCAGAACAACTTTTCCAGGTAGAATAGAGCAGCCTTTAGCAAATAAAGGAAAAGACTAGGAAGCAGAAGATCTTAATAGATCAGTAGATGAGAATAATTTCCAAAAAGACAGACTGAATTGGCATGTTTCATTAACCTAGGTATGTGGAGCAAAAAGTGTAAGGATAAAAGTTAACATTCAAACTATGGACCTTGTAGCAACTAATAGACATAAAATAGGAATACAGTAAGCTATTTGTATATTAAATCTATCTATCTGTCTATCATCTATCTATCTATCTATCTATCTATCTATCTATCTATCTATCTATCTATCTTTCTTTTTTATTTTTTTTCTTTCCTTCCTTCCTTCCTTCCTTCCTTCCTTCCTTCCTTCCTTCCTTCCTTCCTTCCTTCCTTCCTTTGAATTTATTTACCACCCATCTTGTAACAAAATGATTTACATAATCTTACATAATGATAGGCAGTGGTATAAACAACATGTATAAGATTGGTATGCAATGCCACAGTGAAAGAAGAAAATTAAACAGGGAGGTAATATGATATATATGGATTATTCACCCAAAATATAAAGGGAAGTGAAAACAGAATAATTTATTTAGAAATGTCCAATGGAAATAGAGTGGGATTTACTGGTGGTAAGAACTTCTATTAATATTTTCTGCACTAGTCAGGTCATGACACAACATTATGAAATCACAAGATCATTGCGAGAAATTAAAGCAGAGAATGGTAGCCAAGTATGAAGAAACAATATTGATATTCAGGCTTAATTCTCTTTATGTGATTTCTCTGGGAAGTACTCTGACTTAAAAAGTTGTATGAGTGAAGTGTTGCTGTGCTTTAAACACACTTGAGGCATTTTTATGTTAAAGTGAGAGAGAAAAAGGCTTCTTTGCCACCTTATGCATTTAACAGTGCAAAAATAACCTTTCTTGCCACCTCTGCAGTGTTTTAAAAAGAAATTCTTCCCTCTGCAAAAAAAGGCAGTAAAAAACAATGTATTTTACAGGACCAAAGATTTGCCTGAAAGTAGGTGGCAAAATTTGTCACAGCACTATATAGAACAAAAGCTTTTCATTTTAGCAAGCCAAATTCATCCTTGTCCTACCAAAAGAAAGAATTTAAAGGCTGAAAGAAAAGAGGTTGCAGGTTTTTGCCCTGCTAAGAGTGAAAGGAAAGCTATAACAGGCTTTTGGCTCTGAAAGACTCCAAGGGAAGAAGGAAATTGAGAGGAAAAGAACCAATCAACAGATAATTTAAAATTTATGGGGAAAAAAAACCCCTTAAAACAAAGAAAGTACTATATCACCAAAGCATGAAGAATGAAGAGAATTATGAAGCTTTCATGAAAACAGGGCAACTGCAGAACTCAATGAGAGTAATTAACTTTAGAAAACTGAGTGAAATCAGCAGGGAACTAATAAGCTAAGGTAGGTGGAAAAAAGAGAGGTAGAAAAAAATTGAAAGGCCAGCTGAACAGTAAAAATGAGTGGTGGAATGCAATATAGAATACCATCATAGAAATCACAGCCATGGCATATAAAATTATAATGGTGGAAAATCCTGTTGTTCTTCTGCAGGAAAAGAATTGATCACTTATCTTAAAAGAGAGAACAAATTTTGTAAAGCCTTCCTGCCTTCTTAGAAAAGGGAGACGTGGTTTCTATATGCATGCAAACCGAGGGGTCATTTACACTCTAAGTAGTACATAGTGGATAAGAAAATGAAAACTATGAATTCATGTCACATTTTGACTTTGTAAGTTCTCAGTTGCATTTTGAAAAACCTTCATTGTGTATTCAGTGCTAAAATATACTCCGTTGAAAGTTGAAAATTAGTATTTTTAGAAATCAATTCTATGTATAGCATATCATGAATGGAGTCAATATAGACAGTATTTCAGTTTTGAAGACCAGAGGTTCACAAAATACATTTTATATCTTTGTAAATATATTTTACAAAGTGTATTTGTGTATTTTACAAAGTGTAAATGTGTATTTATCTATGCGTTATTGTTTGGTTGTGTGATGATTTTAAAAAAATCTTGACCCCTATACCTGGGCCTAATTACTTGGAAATAAATCCTACAGTTCTTAATGGAATCTGCTTCAGTGTTGTTAATTTTATTGTTTTTTCAAGAGCTTTTTCCAAAAGATAACTGGACTCCCGCCCCTCCCCCTTTGAAACTGTTTTGCTTCTCAACCAAGAAGTTTCTTCAGTTCAGAACCATGACCTGGATGATTGAAAATTTCCATTGACTGTTCTTTCAGGAGTGTTGTATGCTGCCCAGAGTCACTTTCTGTCACATGGACAGCCATATAAATTCGATAGAGATATATGTACAGTATCAAATCTAAAGGAAGTTTATTATTTTCTGTCACTTACTAATTAGCTTTTAAAGTGTTTAATTTATCATTAGACCAGCTGCAAGCCCCCCTGAAGCCTCTTTTTGGTCATGATTTTAAGACTAGGCTTATAGACTCCATTCATTGACTCCAGAGTAAATTGTTTTCATAGTAAAAGTTTTGACAAATCTATTTTTAGATTAAAGGTTAGCAAAATAACACCTATAGTTCCAAAAATTAAATTATATTTTTTAAAGAATTAAATGACAAAAATCACACAGGACTGTCATTCAGACTTTTCATATGGTTCACACAATTTTATGAATGCCAAAACCATTGATTTATTTTCTAATATTGTACGATGTAGAGCAATGTGACATTGTGAGAGAATTAGACAGTTGGGGCTAGATATTACCAGATTCTTGATGTAGAATAATTGGAATATTTTTTTAATTTGTTTATTAAACAAAGGTTTTGATGGAAAGGTTTCTTGACAGATATCTTTTGGAATAAATTCAAGATCATGTGTTATACCATGAACATTTAGATATTTGTTTTTGCATGGGAAGTTCATTTACCACTTTCTGATTTAGGATAATTTTTTTCTTCCCAGTTATCTATGCATCTGTTCATTCTGTTTCTGCCAGAGGACAATTATTACCATAATAGAACTGGTTCTGAACTAGTAGCCAGTTTAGCACATTATTATGCTTTTGGTCTGTCTAGGGAAGTAGCCCCATAATTTTTAAGACCTATCACTTATTTTTTGAAAAATTATGGAAGAAAAACAAAACAGATCTTAGAAGGAAGTTTATTTGGCATCAACGTATGAGAGTCAGCACAACTTTATTCAGCTAAAGTAGGGAAAGTAGAATAATAGGGGATAAAATTAGCAAATAACTGTCTTTACTCAACAAACATATTCCCCTCCTTAATTGGCACCCCTTCTTCATGATTAACTATTTTACGTTATAGTTTTCTTAAATTCTTAAATTCTTAAGTTGGCAAGAAACATATTGATATATGATTGAACAACATTTTTCAAGGACTGTATTACTTTCCATCAATTTATACCTGCCAAAATCAGGTGGACTCTGCAGATGTGATTATACATGGAAGGGAAACATGGTTCAGTGCTACTATAGGAGTGATCCAGAATATTACTGCAGCAGATTTGAGATGTACTGGAAAATCCAGTGCATCCCCAGTACATCCAGTACATCTCTAGTACACTGGGTGGAGAAGAAGAAAAGAAAGAGCAAGTTCTACTATGCAAGTAAAATTTATATGATTTTTGATGCATTCCATCATATTAAAGATAAATAATCGAGAAGGGCTTGGAACCACTGAAATCATGAAGAGCTGTCAAGAACAGATGACAAAATATTACAGCTTCTTACAGTATATATCATAGTTTTACTTCACATCAAAATGACTTGATGATCTACTGAGATTGAATGATCTACTGTATAAGAGAAGAAATATGTATCTAAGATAGTCCCAGAAAATTGCTGGATTTTATCAGCAATATATGTGGTTGGGAAAGTGCTTTCACTTTTTTAAAAAAATATTTAAGAGTATATTTTCATGATGAATATATAGGAAATTTGTGGTCTAAAATGTCTCTATATCTGAAACTGTAGAAGTTATATTTGTAGCTTTATGGAAAGAGACATAGTTAATTATGAGCATCTCAACTAGTGACTGCATTACTTTTTGATTTTTCTGGGTTAAAACTAATAATAAAAAATAATGCTTAAATATTGTGTATAGTTGAGATAAAGTCTCAATACTATCCATTTACAGTTTCCTGAGTGTGGCTTCTATGGGATGTACGATAAAATCCTGCTTTTTCGTCATGACTCAACTACTGAAAATATACTCCAGCTGGTGAAGTCAGCTGCTGATATCCAAGAGGGTGATCTGGTGGAAGTTGTCTTATCAGGTAAAATACTTATTTGTATTCCTTTTTCCTGAAAACTTTAAATATATTTTGAATATATTCAAGGTCCACTAATTACGTAGGGGATAAAAGAGGGGAAGTAGGTGGTATACTGTCCTTTTCTGCAGTGTAAGAACAAGTAAGAATATAAATCCTAAATTGGAAAGATTTATTTGTAATGTACTGTAACAAATGCACAGTCATGTTAAAAAGAAAAGAACAGTTCAGAAAGAGGTGACTGCATGTAGCAACTAACATTTCTAACAAGGGAGAACATTTAGCCAACTAGAAGTCCATTCTTCTGTGAGAAAAGGTCATTTCTTTTAAAATTGGAATTAGAAGCTAAATATCCAGAAACAACTTTTCCATATAAATGTCTACTACAAACATGTTCTATATGGGGCTGCCCTTGAAGCTTCAGTTGGTTAAGAATGCAGTGTTGTGGCCCGTCGGTGGCCAGCAGAGCTGGCAGCAGAATCAGACAGTGAGGAGGTTGGGGAGGAATATGGGCCAGTCCTTGGGGCTGGGGAAAGCTCGGACGAGGGCTCTGCATCGGAGACAGAGCTAAACAGCAGTGAGGCAGAGGAACAGCTGTAGCCTGTTCCCAGTGTGTGCATGTGCAGAGCTGCCAGAAGACAAGAACAACTCAGAAAGCAGGGTCGATTTGGGAATAAAGCCACACCTTTTTTTTTTAAAGATAATTTGTGTGTTTTAATTAACTCAGGAAAGAAGTGTGGGTTCATTTGTTAGAGGATTCATTTGTGTTTCTGCTAATCATAACATTTGATTACCTAGGCTTGAAAACACCACAATAACTTCCAGATGTCTGCTTTAAATAAGATACCATTTTTCCTTAAATATTTCATCTTCTTCACACTCAAAGTACTGCATAATCTAAACAACAGGCCATATTTCTTTCTTTTTTTTAATTGCAAACGTTTTTCAAATACAAATTTTCCCCCTTTCCCCCCCCTCCTCCCTAACCCCCCCTCCCCCCCTCCCCCTGTGACTTCTTCATAATAAAACCCAAATTCATAACAGATTATATAATACTTTACCATCCACTTACTCCATCCCCATATACTGACCCTTTCTTTCTAATAAAATTATCATATCCCCCTTATACTATACATTTCAAAGTGACATTCTACTATAACATTATATAATAACTCCTAACTTAACATAATAATATTATTATATCTCCCAATTTAGTGATTTCTGCTCATAATCTACCCTTTTTCTACCCCAAGAGATACATATATCTCTTAAATCAAATCTTTTATGTATATTAATATAACATTTCAAAACAACCTTCCACTTTATTATAAAATTATATAATAAATCCTAATTTAACATTTATTCAGTTCATAGTCTACCCATTTCCTTCACCCCCATCGTTATATCTCTTAACTCAAATCTTTTACATATATTCATATCTAAACATAATATCCCTTTTTTTAAACTAAACAATCAATAAACTAACCTGTCTCCACCCACTTTCCTACAAGACTACCATACTTAATAAATCTTAATATCTTTATTCTTCTGCCCACTCCACTAAAAATATTCCCTTATATAAATAAAATCCTCTTAAAAAGACTTTAAGCTTGTAATCCATATAATATCTTCTGTAATGTCTTTCAGCTAGATTATAAACTCCATCACCCATGTAAGGGTAACATCACATTCTAATTCCAACAGTATTTTCGGTATCTTCAATTACCATCTGCCCCCATCAATAGCAAATATCTTCATATTAAACAACAACAACAACAACAACAACAACCACCCGAGTGACTTTATATTTGTATTCCATATAGTGTCTGTAGAGGTGTCTTTTATCCAGATTATTAATTCCAACCACCGTAATAGGGTAACAACCAGATGTTCTGCGTGCCCCAATCCCGTAACTCTCTTGCCTTGTAGCTCAGCATAAACGTAGTATATTTATCAAAAAATCCCCCCCCCCCAAAAAAGATAGTTCCAATCCATTCAATTTAAGGCCCTTTTCACATCCCAAAAGTTCAGCACTGCAGAGGTCTGTCACTCTCCTCAGGATAAAATAAACCAATACTTTGCCAATTATCTTTTCATATATTCAATCATCTCTTAAATAACTGGCATTACACTGTTGTTTAGTTTAAAAGTTTTTGTTTTTGTGAGACCTGCTTCTTCTTTTCTTGACTTTTTGTGGGTTGGATCTCCATCCTGAATTCCTTTCTGTAGATTGTATATTGACTATTTGGTTTTCATGCTGGTCTATAACTTGATCTTGTTGGTTTTGCTTTTGTGGCTTAAATCTTTCTGGTTCTATAAATTGTATATCAACTGATTGATTTCCATGCTGGTTTGTGACTTGATAAGTCATTACATTAGAATCCGGAACTGCCTCTCTTGTATTAAATAGTCCAGCTGAGACCTCTGAAAGAGAATCCAAAAGCGGCTCATCTGTAGAGACCTCTGTAACTTGTTGTTTCTTCATTACTTCCATCTCCTTCTGCTTTTCTTGAATTTCTATCTCTTGTTGGTTTTGCTTTTTAAGGACCTTATAGTAAAATTCTTCCGCTTTTTCAACAGTATTTAACTGATATCTTTCTCCTTGATATCTCAATATTATACCCACTGGAACATCCCACCTGAATAAAATATTTTGTTTCTTTAGCTCAGTCACCAAAAGTCCAAATTTCTTTCTATCTTTTAACATCTTAGGCAGCAATTCTTTATATATCCAGATTTTTCTCCCATACAGTTGTGGAGTAGAATTAAAAGATTTTTGCACAATATCATTTCTTATTTCTTTATCTGTAAAGTAAATCACCACATCTCTAGGCAGTTGCCTTTGCTTTGCAAT
Organism: Arizona elegans; assembly: GCA_022577455.1. NCBI lineage: Eukaryota > Metazoa > Chordata > Lepidosauria > Squamata > Colubridae > Arizona > Arizona elegans. The sequence continues at coordinate 41,767,904 of JAKOOJ010000001.1, forward strand.
CCAAGAATTTACTCTATAGGCCTTGTCAATTTTACAAGATACCTCCTCAGGATGAACCTTTAAAATCCCAGCCAGAACTTGAGCAGATATTTTTCTTAGATCATCTCTGTTGTTTTCCTGTAACCCTCTCATTCTGATTGCAAATTCTGTGAGCCTGTATTGCATCATTACAACTTCTCTTTCAATCCCTTGCTTTATATCTTCTGCATTGTAAGTCTTGTGACCAGCTTCCTTTTTAGACTTTACTTCTAAACTATTATATTGAATATTTATCAAATCATTTTCAATTCTTTGTATTTTGTTGTCCAAATTATAAATCTTATCATCAACTTCCTCCATTTTAGACTCTAGTAATTTGATATTTGTATCCATCTTTATAACAACTTCTGAAAAAGCATTAGTCACTGTTACAATCTTTCGTTGCAGATTATCATACTTTAGTTGTATCATTTCTTTAATTTCCTGCCTTAATTTTTCAAATTTCTGGTTCATAGTCTCATGATATTTTGCCATTTCCTCCTGAAGAAATTATTTTAAATTAAAACCATTCTGCAAAGTCTGTAGGCTCAAAGCTTGTTCAGATAACTGTGGATGGGGGAGCACCCCCCTCCACTACTTGTCTGTCAGGCTTTATAAGTTTTAACACCATCCTGCCAACAAACTCTTTTTTTAAAAAAGGAAAACTTTTCCCCAAACAAGGTCAAGTACAAATCTCCAAGAAAAAAGGAACTTAAAATAACTATTTTTCTTCCAAATTGTAACCAGCACTATTTATTCTGCTACTTTGTAGCTGTTACAGAAGTACTCTCACTTTCGGCTTTCTTCTACTTCCCAAGCCTCAGCAGTCGCCATTTTAAAGTTTTTTTTCTCCTTCACTCTAAAATGCTTATAAATTCATTAAGGATACTTGCAATTTAGGGTCCCAAGTCCAAGTCTCATCTTTTTTAATTAATCCATCTGTTAGGTTCATTGGTTGATCCAGTTCCAGCGCCTAGCTCTGCAAAAAGGCAGAGTTCTCCCGATGCCCGGAGCAGCGGCGAGTGGGAATAGGGAGCCACAACCTGCTCGACCCCAAGAGTTAAAAAAAGACTCTGGGGACTTCGCAGAGGGCTCTACCTGCCTTCGCCTGCTCTGACTCACATTTCCATTAGGAAATGGAGTTTTTCGAGCCGCTTTTCAGGTGTAAAGGCGGCTCTTTACAGGCATCGGGGCTGGCAGTCTCAAAGGACCATCTGGCGGCAGCGGAAACCAGACCGGAAGTCCAAAAGCCACACCTTAAGGTAATTGGCCCCTCCCATAGGAAACAAAAGAGGAGCGAACGGGGAGTGGGTTTTTGCAGGAAACAATTTGTTCATTCCGTGACTCTGAGAGACTCTGTGCCAAGTTTTCCCTTGAACTGCATTTGCAAATTAGTTACCTGGCAGCCTTTCAAGCAAGATCAGGTCTATGTTTATAAATATTCCTTTGAAAAACTGTTTGGACAGGCCTTGCTGACTGTGAATGAAACGAATTCACAGTCGTGTAAATAAAAGAGGTTTTGCCGGGACTAAGACTCTGCTTCCTGCTTTTTAAGGGAGCCTAGGTCAGAACATGCAGTGGCATGAGCAGCAATGGATATGCCTCAGTATGTATGACATATCTTTCTTTGAAAGCTGTATTGGTTGCCAGTTTGCTTCCGGGTACAATTCACACTGGTGTTTGTTGACATGGCTTAGACCTAATTACTTAAGGGACTGCTTATCTCCCCTACTATCTGCCTGGCCAATTCAATCTTGTAGGGTTGGTGCATATTAAACAATGTCATCCATCAAGACCCTGAAAATGCACATTCTGTATAGCAACACCTGCCCTCTGGAAGAAAGTTGTCCCAGGATTTAGATGGTCCTGATTCTGCTGTTGTTTAGAAGAAGACCTGGGTCTTCACCTAAACATTTGGCAAAGGCATATGAGACCACTTCAGTCCATCTGTCTGCCATGCTTGCTATCTTTTATCTTTGGTTGATTTTATTGCAGATTCTTTAATGGCTACCCAGAGTCATTGGGAGTTGCGTGTCATTCAGGTTTAATGAATTATTATTATTATTATTATTATTATTATTATTATTATTATTATTATTATTATTAAGTGAGTCATATAAAGATTGTAAAGGAATGAATACTGATGCGATGAGGAAAATTCACCAACAATCATGGTTAAAATCTGGATATATTAGGGAGCCTTTGAGGGCTTTATATTGGGACAGGGAGTTGGCTAAAGAAGGTTGCTTAATTGTTTTTTAACCAAATGAAGTGATAAGTATTGTCACATGATTAAATGTTTGATACCAGGGACAATGTCTTGCTGTCAAACCACATGAGAAGAAAAAATTCTTTCTTTCACAATTTGCAAAAATCAGAAGTTTAATTGGTACATAATATATGATTGTAGTATAGCCAGTTCTACAACATCCACTCCATAAGTTCTTTTGAGTTATTTCCAGATAAATCTGTCTATTATTGTATTTTGAGTGTAATTGTTTGCAATATAATGAAATGTAGTCAAAATCTAGATAAGGCATTTTCCCTTAGTCATTTTTGAGCATATTGTGAAATTTAAGCAATAAATTTAGGAAAGTTGATTCTACTTATGTTTATGAGATATAATGGGATGCAAGACATTAAGGCATTCAAATAATATGAAAAATATGTTATTTTAAAATATCCACATTTTGATGTAGAGGTATCTTTTCTTTTTCTACCAAACATTGTACTATGTAAAAGATTTTTATATCCTGAATTTGATAGATCCCACAGGGATAAGCTTCTTCTTCTTTTTGAAGAAAAAAAGAATAGTGTGCTCTATAGTTATTAGCACATTTTAGTAAAGTTGGTTCAGAACTCATGTTTCTTCATATATCTGGTTCTTTTTTGTTCAGAAAGGAAAAGTACATTTAAAATGATGTTCTATAAATTTGAATAGGCATTCAATTTGAGATGATGTCTTCCCTGGCATGTAAAATTACAGGTTTCTTATATAATGTAAAAAAGTAGAACGCCAGAGATATTTTCACAGGTTTGTTCCATCAGGCATTAATAGATTAAAACTTTTTTTAAAAGTCAGATTGATGCCACCTGCCAGTGAAATTCACAGCATCACATAATTGAAAGAAATGAAAACTATTATATAATAGTTTTACTCAAAATCTTAAATTTTATACCAGCACTGATTCAATATAAAATTACATTTTACAGATTTATCCTTGAAGGCACATGGGAATCATTGCATATCAACTTAATGTAATCAGAGAGAAAATGAGATATTTCATACAGGCATTTTTCTTTAGAAGAGAAACTGGTTAGAAAGGATTATTGAGCTTTGGCACACAATTCTAATAAGGACTCTCTTTTTTTAAATCCAATAATGGAAAATGATTTTTTTTAGTCCCTTTCTGCATTTGAGTGCTAGATTGGACCATGGGAAACAACATCGCACAAGTAACTATCTAGAAGTAAGCTGAACATTTTAAATTGTTCAAGGTATAACCCTCTAATGAGCAAATCTGATCTGAGATTAGTCTGAGAGTATGAAATGGAAAATAGTACTTAATAGTTTTTTAGGGTTAGTAAGCATACCATTTACAACCTATCTATAGTCACAGTACAACAAATCTGGTATATATGGTACAACCATATATCTGTGATGGCAAACCTATGGCACGACTGCCAGAGGTGACATGCAGAACCTTCTCTGCTGGCACACGTGCCGTCGCCCCAGGTCAGATCTCCTTGTGAGCTTCTGTTTCCCTGCAAACAACGAAACAGAAGCTCACGAAAGAAAAATATCTTACCTCTTGCTGCGCTGCTTGTGTTGGGATGCCCCGCCTCCCACCAGCCAGCTGGTCTTTGGGTCTCTGCTGCGCATGCATGCATGTCTGGGCATGTCTGTCCATGCGCACATTCTTGCGCGCACCTTTCAGTTTGGGCATGCGTGCACACGCAGTTTGGGGACTCGGTGTCTAAAAGGTTCGCCATCACTGTCATATATTACTTGTTATAAGTTTCCTATGATGTTATTCCTAAACTGTCTAAAAATCTACATTTCTTTTAAAAAAACCCATTCCTCCATGTACTTCCAAGAATGTAGTAATCATTCTTATATGGATTATTGTATGGAAGAAGAAATAATAAATTATTCACCCAAATCCACATTTTGACTCGCGTATAAGGGTATGTGTATGCTGACAGATTTAAAAAAAATCATTTTATTAATTCTACCTGTGTGTCTGTTTGTGATTCATATTGTGATTCAGATTATGTCAAACCTCTATGAATCAAATTAAAGGCAGACTGGTAGGTAATTAGATGATATTTATGAGATTCTCATAAACAGAGAAGATGGAAATTGCAGGAACCTTGGGTGAGAGTGACCATGTCATACTGGTATTCAATATAGTGCAAACACAAGCAATAGAACATAATGATATCAGAGTTTTAGATTTTAAAAGAATAAACTCAAAGAAACCTTGAGAAACTGAAAAATATGGTCATAAAATTCCACTCCAGCACAATATCATTGAAAAAGAAAAACAAGAAATCCAAGAAGAAACCAGCATGGGTGCACAAAGATCTCTCTGATAAACTGAAAGACAAAAAGGATAAGTACAAAAATTGTCGAGTGTCAGCCATTCCCTCGACACATGATCCCGGGGACTGTGACAAGCCAGAAGAACAGAGACACAGTGAAGGGGGGTGTTGTAGCGTTTAGCAGGGCACGGTGATATCAGGTGGTGGACGGTATAGGGAATCTGGGGACAGGGTCAATAAAACAATGTCAAAGGAATCAAACGCCCTTCAATACGAGGGACAGCGAGATCCGGAAGTAACTGGCAATCCACAACGAACTTGAAGGAGTAAATAGCGTGGTCACTTTAAATGCACAATTGAGCAAGGGCGGGGTGCTTGGGGGCGTTCTATAAAGCCAGATAAGCGGAGGAATCGGGCGTCTCCGACTTTGTTTTTCATCAGAAAACTTCAGCGCTTACTGTATGACCACCGTATAAGCTACGATTAAACCGGATAGCTTCACCTTTGAGTGTGTGCGTGTGGTGATTGTTCGGCGGAGCACAGGTGGTTCCAGAGGAGGCTGACAAAAATATGGAAAGAGGGACACATAAGAAAGGCAAAATATCAGGAGATAGCCCAGGACTGTCAAACTCGCGACCCAAGGACCAGATGCATAACACGCTGGCCACACCCATGCCGGGTTTAGCGAAGGGGAAAAAAGACAGGATACCATCATGACACCATGACGATGTGAGTGTGACACCCCTGAGATAGCCAAAATCTGCGAAAATGAAGTCGGCAAAGCAAAGGCTCAGAATGAACAAAGACTTGCAACAAAAGTCAAAGATAATAAAAACAACAAATAACAAGGAAAAAAAATCAAGGAGACAATTGGTCCACTAAAAATAGAAGATGGGAAGGAAATAACAGGCAGTAGAGAGCAAGCAGAGCTTTCAATCTTCACACAAAAAGAAACTATAGCCCAAGCTACCAAAAACATAACTGTAAAAGACAGATAGAAATAAAAATTAAAATAAGCAAGAAAATTATAACAGAACACCTGTCTGATCTTGATGAATATAAATCACTGGGATCTGATGGATTATATCCCAGAGTTCTAAAGGAGTTGGCAGATGCCAACTCAGAACCATTGTACCATATCTTTCAAAAATCCTGAAGCACCGGAAACTACCTGAGGACTGGAAAAGAGCTGATGTTGTTCCTATCTTTAAAAAAGGAAAAACAAAACAAAACAAACAAAAAAAAACAGACTCAGGAAACTATAGACCAATCAGCCTAACATCAATACCCAGGAAGATACTGGAAAAGATAATAAAAAAATAGATCTCTGAACATCTAGAAACAAATAAAGTAACAACTAGAAGTCAGTACTGGTTTGTTAAAAACAGATCATGCAAGCCAATCTTATTTCTTTCTTTGACAAAGTGACTAAATTAGTAGAATATAGGTTGTTGTACAATTGTTGTTGTTGTTGTTAGTTGCGAAGTCATATCTGACCCATCGTGACCCCATGGACAATGTTCCTCCAATTCTTTCTGTCCTCTACCATCCTCTGGAGTCCATTTAAGCTCACACCTACTGCTTCAGTGACTCTATCCAGCCACTTGTTCTCTGTCGTCCACTTCTTCTTTTGCCCTCAATCTTTCCCAGCTTTAGGCTCTTCTCCAGCGAGTCCTTCCTTCTCATTAGGTGGCCAAAGTATTTGAGTTTCATCTTCAGGATCTGGCCTTCTAAAGAGCAGTCAGGGTTGATCTCCTCTAGGACTGACCAATTTTATCACCTTGCAGTCCAAGGGACTCCCAGGTACAGTCATTTAAAACAAATTATTCCAAAATGGAAGTATATTTATTGTGTAACATATTGAAAAAATCAAATTGAATGTGGCATAATCAGTCTTTTTCTGATACCTATGTTTATATAACATGCTTATTGATGATGAACTTTAATATGGTCTCATATTTTTCTAGTTTCACTTGTTGTTCTGAGCCATAAACTGTAGGTACACAACCTGATAGCTATAAACTAAATTTTGTTGATTTGTAGTTCATTGTGTCATGTGAAAACAAACAATTGATGTGCAACAAATTGAAAGTTCTTTGTATATGGTTGAAGGCTGTGACTAACTAGGATGCACATTCCAATGAGGGCAACTGAAATGGATTGTTAGTGTGATGTGAGCAGGGACATTACAGAGGATATTGTCAGCAAGAGAAAACAAGAGAAGATACTTTTGTTGACAGGATGTGCTTAGATCTGCAGAAGTATTTCACATGCAAGAATACTTGAACTTCACATTTTTAAATTTTTCTTTAAAATGCCTTGTCCCTCTCATATTTTGTGATGACAGACTGTTTTTGGAATTTTATAGAGCTCCTGATTTATTTAAGACTACCTAGACCTTACCTCTCTAGGAACAATATGTCTTGCCATTTACTTGGCCATGCCCTTTTGAACAGAACAAAAGATTATGACTCAATCAAGCCACAGAGAAACAAGAAGAAACAGGGTGGGTGAGTTACATTTGGCAAGTTTGCATTGAAAATGATCTTAACTCAAGGCGGATTTCAGTTCACCTCTTTTCAGACAGGGACATTGATAGAGGAAAATGGTATAAGAAATATAATGGTTTGCAGTCAATATAATAATAAAATTATTTCTCAAATAAGGATTCATGATATGTTGTAACCCTCTTTAGATAAAACTAGACAACCCATGATTTGTCGGGTCATCATTTCAGAGATATTTCTTTACCTAAAAAATGAAACAGAATTTGATGTGCTGGCTTTCCTTGCACCCCTTCAGGAGACAGACCCACACAATGTTAGAAGGAAGAATTGCTTCTGCAAGTTTTGACAGCAAGGCAGCAGAAAACAGCAATCAGATGTAGATAAGGACTTAGGTGAGAAATGCAAATTTGAAGTCAGCAGTACAAAGTCAAGCAGATGATTTATGATGCAAGCCAGGATGTAAATAACTGGATATCATGAGTCATGGTATGGTATGCAAGCCAGATGCTGCAGTTGCTTCTAGCAAGGGAATAATGTTTCAGTGAGGCTTAGATCCTTTCCCTGCTTAATATGCACAGCTGTTGTCATACTTCGCTGATGAGTGCAGTGTTTTGCTGCTTGTTCCTGAGTTATACCCTTTAGAGAGGTGCAGAGATCCTAGAAGGGTTTGCTTGGGAAGGGGGGAAGTAAGTGCTGGAGCAGCCCATGTTGCAGCTAAATCAGACTCCTAGGGCATGACACTTAACAACCATAGGTGGGCAAAAATGCATTGCGAGTGGGAATGATTTCTGACTTCCTGCTGGCTTCCCCATTGACTATGCTTGTAGGAAGCTGACAGGGAGTGTTCCTCCCTTCCTCCTTCCATTTTCCCTTTCCAGATGGCAGGTAAGTGGCTGCTGCCAATTGGAGGAGGGAGGGAGGGAGGGAATGGGCAAGTAGTTGATGCAGTGCAAACACAGAGGTCTGGCAGATGGTGCACGGGTGATAGAGACTTACCCAAGTAACCTGGAACCTTCCCTTCCCGGGTTCCCCATTGACTTACTCCCCCAAGCACTGATTTTGTTAGTGGGAAGGTGTCAAGGAGCATCATATCAGTTCCCTTCCAAATGAATTATTGTTGGGGATATGTTAATTAAACAAATTACTCAGTAAAACATTACAAGTGTATTAGTTTTATAGTGGAGTATTAGTTAGATTTTTAAGGTTTATGTTTTAGCCACACACTTAAGGTAAAACAACTAAAAATGTTCAAGGAAAAGAAATAATAAAATAAATTGAGGACTATAGTAAAACACAGTGTATAATTCAGCAGAAAGCTCTTCTAAATTGCTCATAAATAAGGCATAAAAGTGATTTACTGCAGTTTACCATTCAAATGAATGGGAAGAAACAATTGCACTGAAATCCTAAATATGTTTCTAATCCGAAGTGGGTTCTAAGGGCTTAGTGATGCTTAATCCTCAGTAATGAGGATAGATTTATGGAATTAGTATTCTGCTGGTGTGAATTACGCTGGTATGATTTAAACTAGAGATTTGAGATTCAAGACGGGCCTTATCTAAATTTATAATTCAGATTAAAATGCTGCTGTTGTTTTTAAAAAGATCCATAGGCTGTGATAAGGAAGCATCAAAGCACCTGCAATTGCTTCATCTTTTGAAATAGAAAGAATGAGAATAGCTAGGGCAATGAATTTGTTAGTTGAAATAGGTCCTGCAGTGTGGCACTGGATATCTTCCCATTTTCCTCTTTAGTTTTTAAAAATATTCTATCTGCACCTCTTTTCAGGCAGGGATGTGAAGGATAGTACAACAGCTTCTGAATTGCCCAGCAAAGAACCTAAATTATCCTGAACTAATGCAATGAGTTCTATCCCAACTGAATACCAAACCCTTTCAGAAGCTGTTTAAAAGGTATGCTGTAATTTTCCTGTTTTCTTTTCTAAGATATCTCACTTAAACTTGTGTGGTAGTATAGCTGAATGTTGACTTTATGGGGCTTGGCTTTGTTACCTGGTAAGGTTGGTCCCTCTGAGAGGGACCTTTCATCAGTGGTAGGGTTAGGCTTGTGCCTTACTGGCATTACTATATACAAATGTCCCCATTTGTGTTCATGAATGTGCTTCTCTGGAGTAATCTGATGGAAGCTTTATGGTATCAAAGCAGTCCCCTTGCAGCTTTGCACATCCCTTGAAAGCATACATTCAAGTATGGACAAACTGTTTTTAAATTTTCACCCTGGAATATTGCTGAGAACTTTACAATTACATTTTTGTTAAATAAAACTAGGTTAAAATATCAAGCGCATACCTTGCGTTAGAAAAATATATAGGGCTGGTTAACATAAGATTAATCTTTGTGTGATTCTCAATTGCTCTTGGATTATATGGAATAATATTTCATAGATATGTTTCCACGGGAATTTCTCTGATCCCGGTAGTACATTTTTGTTTACTCCTGTGACAATTAAAATTGCATTACAGGTATATTTATGGATTATTGGTTCACATAGTTCACTTCTAAATGAATTTTTTGTATTTGTGCTCAAATTATTTTAAATGTAACGAAAGCTTATTTATAAGTATCTTTGGTCTTCATCCTACTTTAATGCTGGTTTGAATTGCTCATTTGTGAGGAAGAAGCACTCTGCATGCCTTCCAATGCACTGCTACATTTTTTTGTCTTCACATGTTGCAGCTGAAAAGAAAAAAACTAGATTCCTCTTGAAGCCCTGCTCACTACACACCCTACATAATGGGATATATTAATAGGAAACATATTTGATTGATTTAACATTTTTTTGAGTTGTCACTTTTGTTTGGGTTTAGCCCTCAAGTCTATTTACTCATTCTGATTCTATGTCAAGAATAGGAGTTGTGATAATCCCATAATTAATCTGCAGAGAGCCTTGCTGGACAAACAGTGGTTTTAATAAGATATATGTTAATTATTTCCAGTGGTGGGATTCAAATAATTTAACAACGAGTTCTCTGCCCTAATGACTGGCTGGGTGGGCGTGGCTATGGTGGGTGTGGCCAGGGGTGTGTGAGAGGCAGCACTCAGCCTTCTGCACCCGTCTGGGAGCAAAAACAGGCCATGGGGAAGAGATGCACCACACACCCCTGTGTCCTGTTTTGGGCCTAGGAGGCCTCCCTGAAGTCTCCTGGGAGCGAAAATGGGCCATGAGGGTGGGGCTAGCCAGCAATTTAACTACCAGTTCTCCCAAACCAGCCCGAACCGGCTGTCTCACACCACTGGTTATTTCACCATCAACTGACTTGGAATATTAGGATGAAAGCTGTATAATAATAAAATTGTTACAGTATTGGAGGGTTTAGTATTGGGAGTTATTCCTATTATGTTTACTTATGAGTACGCATACATGGGATTGTGTGCCTATCATGAACAGAACAGTTTAATTTGAATGTCTGTTAAAAACATGTAGGTGCATAGAGCTAAACTAATATGTTTGTATACTGTATATATCTGAATATGTTCTGAAAATGATCCTTTGTGTTGAAATGAACACAATTGTACATCAAGAGAAGAAACTAAATGTTCATATTTTAGTTGTTTATGGCTTCTTGTTTAATAACAAAAATATGTTTCAAAACAAAACTAAAGCCTTGTTAGTTTAAGTCAAATATGCTATCTACAATATCAGAAGAAATTAATTGGTGAAGGCCATGACATTACCCATATAACCAAAGTGGAATCCTGGAAAAAGCAAGCTATTGGTTGATTAGAAGTGATGTCCTCTTCACAGGGGAAAGAAACTCCTTAATCCCCAGTGCCTGACCATATTTGGAGTATACAGGTAGTTTTCACTTATTGAACACAATTGGGGCAGGCAACTCTGTTGCTAAGCAATGTGGCCAGAAAGTGAAATGTCATGTACCACATCCAACTCATGTTACTTCCAGTCATTAAGTGAATCACTTGTGATTTCCCCATTGACTTTGCTGGTTGGAAGTCAGCAGTGAAGATTTCAAATGGTAATTATGTGACCATGGATATGCTGTAATGGTTGCACCTTGAGAACCATTGTAGGTTTCCTTTTTCAGTGCCATTGTGACTTCAAATGGTTGTTCAACAAATGATAGCTTAGTGAGGGCCACCTGCATTCCCTATATATGGTACATTTGATACATCATGGTAGCATACAAGCCAATATATAAACCAAACCAAAACTAATATTTTAATCAAGGAATTATCAAGTAGAAAATCACACTCCCACAAATACTGGTAGGGCAGCCCACTGCACCTAAACAGGGAACAAATCTGACACTCATTAACATCAATAAAGTTGCCTTAGTTGGTAACTAGTCTGAATTTGTTTTCTGAGGAGATATCTAACTTACACAAAGTTAGATGTCTTCTCAGAAAACAAATGCAAATGATGCAAAACAAACACATTCTCCTCAAAGCGATCTTGCAGTTGTCCTAGAAATAATTGTTTCTTAGCCCTTCAATTTATTCACACTATCCTCGATTTAGTTGTTGACCTAAACATTTTTTATTCCATTAGGCCAGCAAGTTTGTGTTCTGTGAATGGATTTGCCTCATATAAGTCAGGGATGAAATGCTGCTTTTTCCACCTTTCTGACTGAAATGATTTAATCCTTCCATCTTCATTGGGACATAGATTTCTCGATTCTTTCTTAATTTCTAGAAATAAGTAGAAAAGAATAGAATAACAGAGTTGGAAGGGACCTTGGAGGTCTTCTAGTCCAACCCCCTGCTTAGGCAGGATATCCTACACCACTTCAGACTGGTTATCTAATCTCTTCTTAAAAACTTCCAGTGTTGGAGCATTTACAATTTATGAAGGCACATAGTTCCAATGATTAATTGTTCTAGCTGTCAGGAAATTTCTCCTTAGTTCTAATTTTTTTCTCTTCTTGATTAGTTTCCACCCATTGCTTCTTGTCCTGCCCTCAGGGGCTTCATATTTACAATATTGTTTAGGATATGCTTTTATTAAATAACCTCAAAAATATTTCTATAGCTGCAGAACAATTTGACAACTACTTTGGGAATGCTAAATAAACTGTTCTACATGCTCCACTCATTATTATTATCCTCCTGAAACTGTGAATCTTTGTTTTGCATTTCAGTTGAACAAAAGTCTTCAAATGTATACTCCTTTGCCAGAATAACTCAAGTATTCAGTTGTTTAGATGAGCAATAAACAGTGATGAAATAAATGTAGCTCTTAAATCACCATCTTATAAAATCTTCAATTATCTTTTATTTCACCAGCTTCTGCAACTTTTGAAGACTTTCAGATTCGGCCACATGCTTTGTTTGTCCATTCCTACAGAGCACCAGCCTTCTGTGACCATTGTGGAGAAATGCTGTGGGGGCTTGTACGTCAAGGACTTAAATGTGAAGGCAAGTGAAAAACCTACCTTTACGTATATTGCATGCTTCAAAATGTACTGCAAGTTTTATAAACACACACGTGTGTGTGTGTTCAAGAAAATGTAATGGTGAAATTTTGGAAGTACAATAGATATATTTGCATGTATGGAGAAAAGACATACTTTATTGTTAAATGTGATTGTTGAGGAAGTAAGATCATTTATCTGGGTAGGACCTAAGTACTGGATCCATTAACTTTCCATATATGCTATTTAGCTCATTCAGCAATAATTAAGTTTATTCTCAATTCAGTCTAGTTCTAGTTCCAATCCATCTTTGTCATTCCATTCAGGCTTTGCCTACCATAGAGAAACCATAAGAATATAGAAAGCTACCTTTTGGTTCATCAAATTATACTATGTGCAACAGAGGTGATATTCAGCTGGTTCAAACTGGTAGTAATGATTCTGCGCACTGGCAAATTGCCCCACCGGCAAATTGCCCAGCTGACCCACCCTGCCCTATACATCTTGCCTTCATCACACGGCCCAGCTACTCTCCTCACCTTGCCTCTGTGCCTCACCCGCTGTGCTTAACAAAGGTAAGCATGCCACCTGCTTGCCCTTTGCCTCAGGTCAAGGCCCAGGGATGTGCCATTCCCTGGCTCTAGCCTTGCCTGAGAGCTTCCACCTGCATTGGCCGGGTTAGGGAACATGCCATTCCCCCGCTCCAGCCTTCCCTGGAGCCTCCACTTGCCTTGGCTGAGGAATGCACCATGCCCCTGCCTTGGCTGGGGAATGCGCCTTGCCCTGGAGTCTCCGGCCACTCACCGTTCACCTCGGCCAGGTCGAGGAACACATCATTCCCCGGCTCCGGCCTTGCCCCAGAGCCTCTGCCCGCTTGCCATTTCCCTCGGACAGGTCGGGAAATGTGCCATTCCCCCACTCCGGCCTTGCCCCGGGTTCTGCCCACATGCTGCCCTCTTCTGGCCTCAAATTACCCCCCCCAGGCCAAAGCAATTTATTTGGTCTGCAGCCTGCTGCACTAGGCCAAAGGGCTGTGGGAGGGGGGTGTATATGGCATGGGCACAGGAGGGCTGAAGTGGTTTGGGAACAGACCTGTAAGCGAAGATCTTGCAGCAGCTTCTTCCATCCCTTGCCGAGCCTTGGTTGCTCGCGGAGATGCTCCATGTGCTCTCTGCGTCAGCAGCTGCTTCTCTCTACTGCTGCTCTTCCTGGGAGAGCGTCTTGTGCAATTTAGCAGCTGTGAACTGCTGCCTTTCTCTAAATCCCCTCTGGAAAGCCTTGTGGAACTGAGAAGCAGCAGCCATGTTGAATGCTGTTTCTCTCAGCCGCAGCACTTTCCGGATGGGACTTAGAGGAAAGCGGTGGCTCACAGCTGCTAAATTGCACAAGATGCTCTCCCAGCAGTGCGGAGAGAAGCAGCTGCTGCCCCGGAGAACAGAGATGGAGGAGAGCAGGCCCCGAAAGGCTGCTCAGTCAAGCCTCGCTGCAAGGTGGAAGCCATATGCATGTGCATGCATGGGAGCCATAGGTACTTGCACGCGCAGAAGCCATGCACATGCACAGAAGGCGCATGCACACATGCATGTGTTCACATTTTCGGTGAACCGGTGGTGAATTTATTTGAAACCCACCACTGATGTGCAAAAGAGCTTTCCAAGATTTTATTTCAAATAATAGTCTTTTTTCCGGTTTCTCTGATGAAAAACAAAGAGAGGGTGAGGAATTCCAAGTTCCAAATAAAAAAAGTTTTTATTTGGCTCAATATGTTTGGAAAAATGTAGTCCTTTTTACTAGAATGACTTGCAATTTATATATAACAATATTTCTAAAAATGGTCAGTGTTCTTTGTGTGTATTCAAAATAAGTCAGTAAAGGTCTAAAACAGAATAGCCTCATCTTACAAATGCAAATCATTTCCATGAAAAAGGAATGATATGTGTGTTTGCTGAACTTAGCTATTAAAGATAGGAATGTTGCTGTAACAAGTACAAGAATAGTTATCTACAAGTAACACAGACATTCTTAGAACATTTACTTCTATTGTGAATAAAAAAAGACAAAATTAAACACAGGATTGTTTTAACTTCTGGAATGTCATGAGCTTAATTGATTGGTGTACTCTATAAAACTGACCGATGTTGATAGCAGTTGTGGCAATTTGTAGTGCAAATGAGAGCAATGAGCTGCAAGGGCAAACTTTTAAAGAGGAATATGTTTAAATAAAATAAGTTACTGAGTGTTTTTCTTCTGTAGTTAGGATTGTTCAGTACTAAAATCTATTTGTTATTTTTTTAAAAGTAACTCTGTCATATAAGCTCAGTAGGATTTCATTGCCCCAAAGCATAAATATGAGTGCATTTTTCCCTAGAAGGGCTCCCATTTTGTATTTTTTATGATGCCCAAACCATCTCTAATTTTGGTCTTAAAAACTCCAGTTGTTTTGTCCATACAAGGTTCAGGATGGGGGCACTGAATGGTGTACACTGTGTGAGCTGGAACTTGTAGCAAGCATAAGTCAAGTAATAAAATACATTGAAAAGGTTGTTTTCTGTGTGCTTGCAAAATATGGGAAATTCTTGTTTACACAACATGGTCATTGCAGGACTTGCTGCTTCTCAGGGATATTTGCCCTGTGGTCAGTGCTTTTATTACAAGGACATCCCTCCCCATCTTTTTCATCAATCCTTTGAATGGATAAAGACACTTCCTGCAAGGGATCATTAAATATGCTAACCTTGCCTGTTAGCTGGTTTCCCATAAACAACATTTTTCATGCTGGTTCACAGAAGTTCATAGAAACAGGTTGAAGGGTAGATTTTGATGGTGATCAGTAAATTAGCTAGATTTTGGTTTAGCTTGGAAACTAAAGCTCTGTGATAGTAAAAACAATTTTATAATCACAGCTACTACAAGCAGAACAGTTTTTTTTTTTTACTACACTGATAAAGCACCAAGAAAGACTAAAGAAGGATATTAGGAGCTGTGGTGACGCAGTGGTTAAAATGCAGTATTGCAGGCTGACTCTGCCGACTGCTAGCAGTTGGATCCTGGCAAGGTTCAAGGTTGACTTAGTCTTCCAAATGAGGACCCCGATTGTTGGGGGAAATATGCGGACTCTATAAACCACTTAGAGAGAGCTGTAAATCACTGTGAAATGGTATTTAAGTCTTAGTGTTATTGCTGTTGTCGAAAAGCTACATATTTATTTTACTTACTAAATATGGTTTTGAATTTGGATCACTTCAGAAAGAAAAAAAATCTGTGCTCAAGGGAAACCAATTAATATAAGGTGTGTTAGATCATCCCTAAGTGAAGAATCTTTTTCAAATCTAATTGCTTTTTTAATGCATGCTCTTGACAGCATAAATGGAGTCCACGTATTAAGAGATTCGTTAGCATATTCCAGAATATAAAAATTTGCTTTGATGAGAAGGACTGTGTTACAGAAACAAACCATGGAATATTGGTGAACCTGTACATTTTACTTTTCATGCTTATATAAAAATGCAAACTTAAAAAAGATAGTAGCCTTTTTATGAAGTTCTAGTATTCATTGCACTTGATTTCAATTTTTCCATCACATTATAATATGGAATAATAGGTTTTTATGTTCTTTTCAGGATGTGGCTTAAACTATCACAAGAGATGTGCATTTAAAATCCCTAACAATTGCAGTTGTGTCCGGAAGAGGCGATTATCAAATGTTTCATTAACAGGACTTGGTAATATCAGAACAATGTCTGCTGAACTTTCGTCTACACCTGCAGATGAAGGACTCCAGGTACAGAATGTCTAAATGTTGAAAATAGTAGGTTGAGTAATGAATATATTTGAATATTTTTTTCTAGGGTAGATGGGCTTTACGCATGTGCATCCCAGAATAAATGCTTTTGGAATCCCATAACCAAACTCATTGTAGAAACAGCACAACAGTTTCTACAAATGGGGGTGGGGGGTGGGGAATGTTAGTTGCTTCTTATTTCTTCAGTATGGTAGAATTTTTCAAACTCTTGTATCAAATTGTTCCAACAAGATAAACATGTTTGGGATCAAAAACATTCCTTAGGTTTTTTTTAGGTATGTGGAACCTTCTGCTCCAATTTTTTTCCATTCTTTTCTTTTGAACTTTGAAAAGTTACAGTAGTTCATTTGTGGTATTAAAGTCCAAACTGTAAATTACCTAACTATAATTTTCTGGATTTTTAAAAATAGCAAAGAACATCCAACTTTGCATGAACAGAATTTAATTTTTTTAATGAAAAAAAATTTCATTCCCCCCCCCTTTTTTTATTATAAGGGGCAGCAAGGAGACGGAGGAAATCTATGTTGCTATCTGTGTTTACTTTGTTGGCAGATGAGTGCAATTGGGGGCAATCCTGAACTTGTTGATCAATTAATTTTATAGAATCTGTACACATTTTAAAAATGAATAATTGTGTAATGAGAATGCTCATATTAAATAATTTCATGCAAGTTTCAGTTTGTTACTTTTTGTTCTAAACTTTATATTTACTTTCTAAATAATATTGCTCTACATTTTTTTCCCCTTGTTCTGAATGTGGTCTTCATTTTCTAGATTCCTGTAAGCCCCAGTTTTGAGGTGGGTTTTTGTTTTTGTTTTCTCTTCTCTCTTTAAAATGTTATATCAAAACATATCAGGAATTTGGCCCTTCTAGTTTTGTTGTAAATTTCATGTAAAACTACAGATAGATCATGATTCCTTAGTTCTAGACAATTGGAAGTTGTAATAATGATACAACTCCTCAGGGTGCCATCAGCCAAACAATGTAGACTGGCGACCCCCAGGGGGAGAGCCTTCTCTGTGGGTGCCCCTGCCCTCTGGAATGAATTACCCCCGGACATACGAAGGATCCCCGGCCTCCGCGCCTTCCGTCGTGGAGTGAAGACTGTGTTATTCCAGCAAGCCACTCTGATGGGATAAATGATTTTAATTTGGTTTTAATGGGGTTTTAAAATTGGTTTTAAAATGAGAGTTTTAAATTCGGCCTATGATTTAATTATTTTTAATCTGCTTTTAAATTCTATTTCGTACATTGTTTTTATTATGGCTGTTCACCTCCCTGAGTTCTTCAGGAGAAGGGCGGTATATAAATAAAATAAAATAAATAAATAAATAAATAGTAGTATGATTAAAACATATATTCTCAGTGCAGAAATGAAACATTAAGAAACTCTCCTATAATTCCAGATGCATTATGCTGCACTATTTTAAGAGCACAGTGGAAAAGGCATATTTTTACCACGTATCAGCCAGAAATAGGGATATGGATAATGTGTCTAGGCTTCATTATGTTGTATCATAACATAGCTAATGCCCAGGAGACAAGGCTTGTAATGGAAAATATTGATATTTTAAGAGGTGGTTCATTGCAGACTAATTCATCCAAAACTTTCATTTTTGTTGTCAAATATTATTTTATGTATGCATTTATCAAACTGAAACAAAACTTGTTTCAATATAGCAAAGTGGCTTATCCCTCTAGTGCTTGGAGAAAAGGGTTTAAAAGATTATTCCCTTTTAGCTGAAAGAAGAGAAAAATGATTTTGTGATGAATGGGTTTGGAGATTAGAGTAGTTTATGGAAAGAAGGAAATTATGATGTAACTTTAGAGAGAGAGGGCAAAATTTAAATGTATCTATAATTGTTCTCAAGAAAATGAGAAGCCACAACTGTATAATTATTTCTTTCTTTTTATATTTTCTTTTTTAAAGCTTTATTGTTTTCTTTATTTTCCTTTATTTTTTTTACTTTGTTAAAAATTGTTCAATAAAAATTAGTTTTAAAAAGTTTAAAGGAAGAAAATGCAATGCAAAGGGAAAAAAATGAAGCCCCGTGTTAAAAGAGTTAAGATGCTTTGAGTGTTAGAGGTTTTACAAACAAATAGATCAGCGACTAATCAGAAAGCATCTGAATTTGAAAGCAGATGTGTTGACAGAAATAGAAATTTGGAGAAAACTGGGAAGTTTTGGGATTTCAGGTGACACTTCAGGTTTGATATCTTGAAACAAAACAAAAATATACTATGTCAAACTTTCTCTAACACACAAAAACAGGTGTGTATATATCTGTGTTTACTGAAATCCTTTATATACCTTCATGAAATGTGGTTCCACACTCACTAACAAAATGAAAATTCCAAGGAACGAAAAAGCCACATAATTAGAATGGTTAGCAAATAAAAGATGACTCTATAAGGTAATTTTTTAAATATTACTTTGAAACTCCAAGGAACTAGAAGAGTTTGTTATGGCTCCAAAAAGAACACACTGTTTGTGCAAAGCATGTTTTCTCAGAGATGGATGAAGCTGCCGTGACCAAAAAGGTTGCTTGTTTAGCTCTCTATTGTTTCATTTTAAACAAGAAGACAACAGAAAAGAACAGAGATCAGAGCAAATGGTGTGTATAAGGTGATGAGACGGTTTCAAACATTTAGGTTTCAAGACATTAGGTCAAGGATGGATCTACAGCTTAACAATACTCTTTTAAGGTTTCATTTCTGAAAAAAAAAGCAGCAATATTAAAAATTGCCAGTTTGCATTATGACACTGTTCTGAGAGCTTTGGGAGCCACAAAAATGGTTTTGGGAAGGCCACAGGTGGCTCAGAGGCCCAAGGCTGCCTATTCGGATTTAGCAGCTTCCACAATTTTCTTCCTTTTGTGAAGACAATCCTATATTTGGAAGATGAAGTTCTATGGATATTTTTTCTTTTCTCCTTTGGTTATAATTGGCCAAAGCTGAACTTTGAATTTTTGCTGTTGAAAGGATAGTTTAGATTTAATCAGTTTTTTTTCTGAAACATTTGGTAATGTGGCACTTGTAATGCAACCTCCATAGTATTTGCAAAAGGTTCTTGTAGTATTTCAAGGATATTATTGCCCAGACTCAGAATACTTGCTGCAAATTAATTGGAGCAATTTGCTTATTGCCTGACAAACATCTGGCTTCTGTAGTTTCCATAGTGTAATCTGAGCAATTGTTTCCTGGTCAGAATCCAAGCTTCCCGAGTCAGGAATTCTGGCTAGCTATTCGGTGAGGCGGGGTGAAAGAAATTTGTAGCTAACCAAAACATACTGAATAAAAAAAAAAGTCCCCTATGCCTTTGATACAAAAACCCTGAGCTTTAGCAGATATTTCTGCAACATAATATAATTTTGTGTTGAAAACTTCAGATATAGTGCTACCTTTCATGCTAATGAAACATTTCTAGCTCATTTCATTTTGGGGAATTTGTGTCTGTTGCCCTGCAGAAAAAGATTTATTTATAATGTACTATGTTGAATGCATGAATCTGTCACCTGTTTGCAGCTCCTTATGAAATTAAGGACTCCTGCATGTCCTGAAGCACCTTTCTACTTAATGACTGTAGACTCCTAGAGCTTCAAGTGATGAAACAATACAGGTAGTCCTTGATTTATGACAACAGTTGAGCCCAAAATTTCTGTTGTTAAGCAAGACAGTTGTTAAGTGAATTGTTGCTAAGACCTTTCTTAAGATCACAGTTGTTAAGTGAATCACTGCTGTTGTTAAGTTAGTAACATGGTTGTTAAGTGAATCTTGTTCTTCCATTGACTTTGCTTGTCAGAAGGTCACATGACCCTGGAATCTTCATAAATATGAACCAGTTGTCAAGCATCTGGATTTTGATCACATGATCATGGGGATGCTGCAACAATCATAAGTGTGAAAAATGGTCAAAAGTCACTTTTTTCAGTGTTGCTGTAACTTTGAAAGGTCACTAAATGAATTGTTGTAAGTCAAGGACTACCTGTAGAAAGAATTAAGGCATCCCTTCACTTTCTTATGGAACACTGTGCTTTAACTTTTAGTCCCAGTTTTAGGTCTTCTATTGTCTGCTTTTCATGAATAGAAAACATTGGCAGGGAATATTCTAGAATTGCTTCATATGTGTTACTTGGTCATTTAAAAGGTGGATCTTCTTAAATGACATAGGAAGCAGTGCTTATTACACATTAACTATATTGGACTAAACTGTCCCAATATATAAGGATATATTCAAAACCCATTCTAAATATTTCTAATTGATTAAACAAATTGATAAATTAAATAGTTATGACCTAGTTATCTCCGAGACCGCCTTCTGCCACTGACGACCTCCCATCGACCCATGCGCTCCCACAGAGAGGGCCTCCTCGGGGTGCCATCAGCCAAGCAATGCAGGCTGGTGACCCCCAGAGGGAGGGCCTTATCTGTGGGGGCACCCACCCTCTGGAATCAGCTGCCCCCAGAGATAAGGAGAATCCAAGACCTCCGTGCCTTTTGCTGTGCCCTTAAAACTTTCCTTTTCCAACAAGCCGGGCTGGCCTAACAAATCCTTTGAAATGATTTTAAATTTGTATGTTTTTTAAATTTTTGGCCAAATTGAGATATTTCCTTTTAATCTGTTCTTAATGTTTATATTATGTGTTTTTATCTGGCTGTACACCGCCCTGAGTTCCCAGGAAGAATGGCGGTATATAAATTCAAAGTAAAATAAATAAAATAAAAATAAAAATAAAATGCAGAAATGTTACAATTTATACGTCTGTGATAGAAATGTACACAAGTCTGAAGTTTAATTGTTTTTTTCTTCAACTTAACTAATCAGTTCCAAACAATGACTTAATAATATCACTCTTTTGTATTTAAAAGTATACCGTCTTCTTATGCATGTATTATATATTTTTTTATGTTTACTAAATAATATGCTGGAGAACTGATTGGATTTAAAATTAATTGTATTGCTGAAATTGAACACAGAAGCCATATGTAGGTTCATTTGGCCAAGTGTAGAATTTTTCATGTCCAGAAGTCAATTGATAATTTATTTCTGATGTTCTTCGGGGCTGCTTCACTACAAATGCTTTGTGGGTAACGGAGAAAATGCAAAAAGGAATTCCTGTAAGGAACTTGAGAGACACTAGAATATATGTTTTAGCTCTTTTTTTAAAAAAAAATATATGCAAAGATGCCTTCCATACTAAAATGACTTTATGTATCTCATTGACCTATTGTAGCAGAAATCACCACCTGATTTTTCACTTGGAAGAGAGAAGAGGTCTAATTCTCAATCACACATTGGGCGACCTATTCAGCTTGACAAGATTTTACTTTCCAAGGTTAAAGTGCCTCATACTTTTGTCATTCACTCATATGCAAGGCCAACTGTTTGTCAGTACTGTAAAAAGTTACTTAAAGGACTTTTTAGACAAGGCTTACAGTGCAAAGGTAAGCAATTTAGAAATGAAAGCATGATAATGATGCATTTGTTTTAACAATTTTTAAACATTTTAATATTTTATTTCTTACTACTGTGCCCTGATTTATATGCTGTTATATATTTCCTAGCTGGTGGGATACAGACAACAATATGTCAGCTTGAAAGATAGTACGTGTTTTGGAGAACAAAATCTTAATTTGTTTGTTTGCAGCTGTGCTAAACTATACAACTCTTCTTATCATTAGCTTGGAATACCAGAGAAATAGTTTACACTATATGTCTCCAATGTCTTTCCCAATTATTACACTCTAATGCAGTGTTTCTCAACCTTGGCGGCATAGTATGAGATATGACAATGGTAAATTTTTGCCCATGAGCTGTGTGGCACAGTGGCTAGAATGCAGTAATGCAGGCTGACTCTGCCCACTGCCAGCAGTTTGATCCTGACCAGCTCAAAGTTGACTCAGCTTTCCATCCTTCCGAGGTTGGTTAAAATGAGGACGTCTTGGGGGCAATATGTTGATTCTGTAAATAGCTTAGAGAGTGCTGTAAAGCTTTACGAAGTGCTATATAAATCTAAGTGCTATTGCTATTTGGAAGTAGAGTACAGTTTAATGTTGGGCAGTGCTTGTGGAAACCAGATTTTAGCTTTTCAGCAGGTCATTAAGAAATGTGAGATTATGGGAATTTTTTTTCTACAATTGATAATTTAGTGTACCATACCGTAAATAGGCTTGAATCTTTGAACAAGTTTTCTGAAATATGTTACTGAAAGATAATTAGCTATTTTAGCTTTGATGCTTGAATATGTCCCTGAATGTATGTCTGTTGCTTATGAAACTTTCATATGCTGTAGAGGAGTGAAGAATAAGATTTCTCTTAATTAGACTGAAATCCTACTGTGTCCGTCATAGTAACATTCTGTAACAGTGTAGCAAATTTGGAATAAAGGATACAAAATATTAAAGCATTCCAAATATAGGATGCAAAATAGGCTATAAATATACAAATAGAATGCAGATGTTCTTAGTGCAGGATTCTCACTGGGATTCATAGATAGCAAAGCTTTCTTAAGAGGTAAAATGTCATACTTCATTTGGATGTACTTTCTCACTGCCTTCTAAAAATAGGGTTAAAATGTATTTTATATGATCCTATACTGTGGAATAGTCACTTGATTGAATTGTATGGAATAGCTGGCAGGGAAGTAATTCCAGGAAGAGGACGAAATATCTGGAATTCATTCCCAGCTTTTTCACATAGCATCAGACCTTGGTTTGCTTGAATTGAGATCTTTTGTCTGAGTCTAGAACCACCGTCCATATCCAGCTTTAACAAGGTTCTTTGTATCTGAAACTGTCATATTATAACCAAGCAACTTGCGCAAATCATGCATCTTTTCTTTAAAAAGATTGTCGATTCAACTGTCACAAACGCTGTGCACCTAAAGTACCGAATAATTGCCTTGGAGAAGTGGCCATTAATGGAGGTAAGTTGCATCAAGGATATTAGTACTCTGTACTCTAAAAACTATTTGAAAAAACAGTCATTTATTAGTGAGATGAAAAAATAGATGTAAAAAAGTTGTTGAGACTCTAGATAAAGAGTGCAGAGAAGAGCAACAAAGATGATTAGGGGACTGGAGGCTAAAATATATAAAGAACAGTTGCTGGAATTGGGTATGTCTAGTTTAATGAAAAGAAGGACTAGTGACATGATAGCAGTGTTCCAATATTTGGGGGCCTACCACAAAGAAGAGGGGAACAACCAATTTTCCAAAGCATCTATAGCAGGGGTGGGTTCTACTTACCTTTACTAACGGTTTGCAATGGGAACAGGAAGCTTCTGTGCATGCGCAGAACGCCGATGATGACATCTGGGGTGGGGGGGTGGGGCCTCCCGCTGGTTTTACTACCAGTTCTTGCTAACCGGTCCGAACGGGGGGCTACCCACTATTGACCTGAAGATAGAACAAGAAGCAAAGAAAGAAAACTAATCAAGGAGAGAAGCAACCTAGAATAACCTACTGTAGAACCAAGAAGAAATTTCCTGACAGTTAAAACAATTAATCAGTGGAACAACTTGCCTTCAGAAGCTGTGAATGCTCCAACACTGGAAGTTTTTAAGAAGAGATTGGACATTTGTCTGAAATGGTATAGGATTTGGTTTAGATCATAGTGTGTCAAAGAATGTTTAGATCATAGTATGTCAATAAGCCTTGGATTGAACATCTAAAATACTGAGAATAAGCTATTAATACAGTTATTGTAAATGTAATAATCTAGTCTTTAATAATTCTAGTTCATAAATAATAAATAAGACAATTGAACTTTAAATAAAAATATGTAATTTTATTTAAAAGTAAAATAAATCTTCCTGTTATACGTAATTTTTTAATGCATCAACATAAATGAATTCCATATTGGAGAGAAGCAAGCAGCCCTCTGATGTTCTTCTGTAGATCTTGGACCAACTCTGTGATCATTGACAAGCCAAACCCTTTTCTTGATATTGGGTTTGCTCACTTTTGGAATACAGCTTCTGGCATACAATTATCATTCAACCATTTTGGAATGGATTTCTGCCTAAAAACGTTGTCCACAACTGATCAAAAAATAAATGAGACATTTAGTTATTATACATGCTAGGGTCAGTGTAATCAAGGTCTATCATGAAGTTGAGATTTAGGAACCCCAGAGTTCCTAAAGAGCCCAATTTTACAGTTTCCATAGATAGTTTTTTAATATATTTATATTCCAGAAATAACAAATGATCAATATTGTTTTTATAATATACTTTTTTTAATAGTGCAGTCTTTCAGTATTTAGAAGCAACCTTTCCTGTAAAGAATCTCCCAAAAATGAATCAATTTTAGGCAAACAATATTTGCATGTGCAATTGTTATGTCTGCCAAAGGAGAATAACTTTCAGGAAATTACACAAGGGTGTTTGCCATCCTTAAGCAACCAGCCAAGGATTAGAAAAATGTTTATTGAAAATTCATTCATTCCAGAGAGAGAAGCAAGATTACAGTACTGGTACTTACAGTATTATATTATTCTAACTAAAGATAATTAAGGAAAACAATTTCTTTCTGGCACAAAACATGTAAGTTTACAGAAAAAGATACTAGAGGAAAGGCCAATTCCCCTAGTGTATTTTCAGCTGATAAGAAAATGCTTAGAAAATGAATATATATATGACACTGTGTGAGAAAGATTTGAATTTTATATGTTGCCATTGATTTGATAAAATATTTGTTGTAATCTGTGGATATTTTTAATATATTTACAGGCTTAGCTCTCATATTGTAATGCACTATTTTATTCATTGTGGGCTACAGCAAAATGCTAAAATGTTGTTTAATTTTGTCAATAGTTCTACTAATCATTATTTGCTCTCCTCTCTTTAATAATACCTGATGATCTGTTCCTTCACCAATGTCTTTGACTTTGGTTTTTTTAATACTTTCTTCCCCTCTTCTCCTTTTTTCAAGTTTCTGTGAAGATTTTGGCTTAATCTAGTTTTGTAATTTATACAATTAGATAAACTGAGATTAAAAACTAGTTATATCTAACTGCATGACATGCTACTTATTATTCATACTTTTCCCTCACTTTGTTGTTTTCACCTATGTGCATCTGATTACAGCAGATGGAAGCCAATATTAGCTGATCTTAAAAAGCTAAAAAAAAATAGAGATGAATGAGAGATGAAGAAAAAAAATACAGGTGTTATATTAGACAGAGAAGTCAAAAAATATCATTGAAGGTAGTCAATGTCTTTAACCATGATAAACTATTTCTATACTGTTACAAAAGCAATATATGTGTGTCTATGGAATAATTTATCTTTACTTTATATTCATCAGGCTTTTTCATCCCATAAATAAAATGGAGCATTACATATGCCTACATTGTATATAAAAGTTGTGCTGTTCCTTGCTTATTAATAGGAAAAATGCTTTGCATTGGCTAATATGCTAATGCATGGTTGCAAGGACAAGATAGTATTTTTGTAGAAGTTAGAGAATATTCTTGATGTAGTTTCACTTCTGATTTTCTACATTTATTTTAGACATAAAGGTAGATATACTGTTTAGATATAATATTCTGTTCAATTAGCTTCATTCAATGACTAAATTTGTATTCACCAATGAGCCAGGAAGTTTTATTCTTCCTTCACTCAACTGCAAAATCTGCCCCAAAGATAAAGAGCCCTGCAAAGCAGATTTAGAGACTTGAGGATAAGATAAGGTTTAGTTATGTGATGTGGGATAATGTAGCCAATTCAGCTTGAACTATTTTTCCAGATTGTTATAACAATGTAGTTTTTTAAACATTCCAGATTTGCTTAGTCCTGGAACGGAGACTGATATAGTGATGGAAGAGGGAAGTGATGACAATGACAGTGAAAGAAACAGTGGCCTCTTAGATGAAATGGAAGATTCTATGGTGCCTGATGCCGAGATGGTGACTGTGAATCCAGGTGACAGTGGAGACATGCAAGACACTGATCTTGACCATGATGAGAGTAACAGAATGATCAGGTAAATTTAGCTTAGTGAATTTAGCATAGTGAGAGAGCAGTTTGATCTAGTGGTTAAGACACCGGGCTGGATAGCTTGAGACTGAGTCTTAGTCCTGCCTTAGCCATGAAAGCCAGCTGGGTGACCTTGGGCCTATCATACTTTCTCAGGCCAACTCACCTCACAAGGTAGTTGTGGGGAAAATAGGAGGAGGAAGGTCTGTTGGATATGTTTGCCACCTTGAGTTTCTTGGTTCTTTACCCAAAGTAATATCATACTGATATCAAATGATATACAGTAGGTCTAAATTTAAAGTTCCATGTTAGTTTTATTGTAATATAATTTTAATGTTCTATTTCATTGAATGTGTCATTTAGATATAAGGTGAATTATATATGATCTAAATCAGAGATGTCAAACTGGCAGCCCAAGGGCTGGATGCGTCACACACACGTCCCATCCACCCCAGCTCCGCAAATGGGAAAAACATCGCAAAATGTCACGTAATGGCAACAGTGACTGCGAATTTGATACCCGTGATCTAGATCAACCTTCTGCACAGTGCAAACTCAATTAGATCATACAAAACAGGTAGCCATGTAGCTCCTTTTAAAACCTTCTAGTGATATTTCTGTGTTGGGGTGGCTATGTAAGTTCATAAATGTAACAATTGAATGTGATTCTAGATATTATTATGCTGCAATAAATAGCTGTTCAGAATTACATGAGTTGAACAAGTAACCCTTTAAATTGTCTCTCTTTGAAAGCTTCATTCAAATAATGTTATTCAGTTTGCTGTTCTTTTTTTCAAGCCCTTCAACAAGCAATAATATCCCATTAATGAGAGTGGTACAATCTGTCAAACATGCAAAAAGGAGAAGTAGTACAGTAATAAAAGAAGGATGGATGGTTCACTACACAAGCAAAGACAGTTTGGTAAGGAAGTAATTAGCTGAATCTATTCATTTATTTAACATGGAACATTCAGGGTATTTTGCAGAAGTCTTTCATTGTTCATGATTACATTGTGTATGCTGCAGTTTAATTTCCATGTATACAAAATGCTTCAAAAAACAAACAACCTGGGATGGTGTTCAAAGAAGTGTACAAAGGGACACTCAGGTGTACCCACAACATAGGTTTCCTATTGTATGTATTGGAATAACATCTAACGTCTATTTTTTTCTAAGCTGTAACATTTCATTTAAGAGTTTGTTATAGAGGGAGCAATCTCTGTATTGAATAATCTTTTCTCATTGATGTCTATAAGAATATATATTTTCCACCACATATTCCATGGTTCCTTTCCATTAGCTTATGTTGATTAGTATGAAGTCAAGAACAGGAAACCCCAACTTCCAGTCTGCAGCCTGGTGTGAGGCTACGGCCTGTTGGGAATCAGGCCATTCAAGCAGTGGGCGATTGTGTAAAGCTGCATTTGTGCAAGCAGCATGCACACAAAACAATTCCCTCTCCTCCCCTACTGCCACCGATGGTCCACAGAGCTGGAAAGGTTGGGGACTGCTGGTCAAGAACATCTTGGATTTATTAACAGGCACTGCAGTGGTGGGATTCAAATAATTTTAACAACCAGTTCTCTGCTCTAATGACCGGCTGGGTGGCTATGGGCATGGTGGTCATGGCCAGGGAGTGTGACAGGCAGCACTGGGCCTTCTGCACCCCCTTGGGACCAAAAATGGGCCATGGGGGGTCACCCCCATGCCTCATTTTGAATTTAGTAGGCCTCCCTGCAGCCTCCTGGGAGCAAAAACAGGCTGTGGGAGGCCGCACCCACATTTTGGGTCTAGTAGGCCTCCCTGCACTTACCTAGGAGCTAAAACAGGGTGCGTGGGGACTTCTGGAAGGGGAGGGGTGGGGCAAGCCAGCAATTTAACAGCCGGTTCAGCTGAAGTGGTGCGAACCAGTTGAATCCCACCACTGAGGCACTATTATTTGATAGATCCCAGCTTCTTGCTTTGAACAGTGCCTTATGTATAATCAAAAAATAATATATAAATTTAATAAATTAATTAATAAATATCCTTTTTCTAACACTTCATAATTTGACATATAATACCAGTCTTGACTCAAAACGTTGTATATTAATCAGTCTGTATCTGCTTAGTTAATGTGAAATGATAAATAGAAACTTTGTACAGTATAAACTTTGGCAAGCAAAATATTATTTTATTGATAGATATTTATAAGGGAAGTGAAAGACACAGTCTTCAGAGAATAACTTAACAAAACATGGAGAGAAAGCGGCACTACTGAAGATTGGATTTAACACATTACTTTTAGGCAATATAAAATGATGCTCTGAAGCACTTCTGTATATTAACTGCAACCACTTATTTGTCTAAATCTGCATCATTGCATTATTTTATTTTATTTCATTATAGCTGCATTCTTTACTAGTAATTAAATTATTTTAATTTTCTATTTCCATACAGAGGAAGCGGCACTACTGGAGATTGGATAGCAAGTGCATCACTTTGTTTCAAAATGAAACTGAAAGCAAATATTACAAGGTAAAAATGGCGTCAGGTTTAAGACAAAAGTTTAATTCCATACTTACTTATTTGGACTTGGATGCTGCCTGACTTCAATTGGCTCTGGATGGGCACAACATAAAAAAACAACAACAGATACATAATAAAAAATCAGCCTATAATATTACTGAGAGTTATCCTCTGAAGAAGTTTATCTTGTTGCTAGGAGTGGGGAAGGTCCTTTTCGTTTTCACATGTTAATGTCTAGGAAACAAACTTGGCTTAGTTTTCCCATTAGTACAGTGATTTGGGAGAATCCGACTTCAGCTCCAGTTTGAATCTGAGCAGACAAGAATAATGTTTTTAATATACTTAGTGTGGAAATTGTGGGTTTCCAAACCTCAAATTAAACTTGATCTTATCAAGTTTCTCCAATGTTTCTAGTAAGCCTGTGCAAATTATCTGATGAGCCTTCACTGATGAATTAAACATCCCTCTGGATCTGCTTCTCAAAGCCATGAAGCAGCTGCAGCTGCTTTGAAAGCTCAGAGCAACTGCTTCCAGGTCCTCCTGAGATCTTTTGGACATGCATCTGCATGCCCAGAAGACATTTCCAGTGGGGTAGTTAGCAAATCAGCTCATCAAATGATTTGTAAAACCCTAATGTCTAATACATCACTATTGATGCCAATATTTATCATTTAATTACTAAACATAATTATAATATTTAAATCGGCAGATGCCATGCAAAATGTAGGAGGTAATATTTAAACCTAACCTTTCTCTGAGCTTTTTTTTAAAATTGGGGTTTCTAAGAATAAAGGCTAAAGAAAGTTCTCTGCAATTATCTTTTCAGTTATTCTAATATTAACCATGATTTTGGCTAAAAGTACTATCTGGATTCTAGCAGAATATTTGTGAGTCCCTCTGTGCGGGAGATGGGTGGTTTTAAAATGTGATAAATAATCACATTATTCATAATGTGGTATAAAAATTAAATAAAAGAAATAAAGAAATAAATGAATCAAGTAAAAAAAACTTTAGGGATATGTAGATTGTTAGGAACAAGGTGTATGTGTGTGTATGGGGGTGGGGTAGGATTGAGCTCTTGCTATTTAGAACAGAGTTTGCAAACTGTGAGGTATATCTCCCACAGTGAGGTATAGACCATGTTCAGATGTGTGAAGAACCTCTTATTTGTCCATTGTCCATTGTTAGAATAAATATATGGGATGGGGTGACCTAGCGTTTAAGATGCTGGCTTGTTGGCAGTTTGAGATTCAGATACCACATGACAGGATCAGTACCCATTCTTGCCCCAGCTCCTGCAGTTTGAAAGCATGCAAATGAAAGTAGATAATTAGTTACCACCTCAGTGGGAAGGTAACAGTGTTACCATTTAAATCTACCTTTACCAAAGTTTCATTGTATTTTTTTCATTGTTCATTTGTGTCCATTCTGTAACTGAATTTTTAAAGGAAGTGTGACAGATTAAGGGGAGCTATCATGGCAAAAAGTTTAGGAACTCCTGATTTAGAAGCTACTTTGCTAAGAAGAAGATAAAGTTTAAGCTCTTGATTCTCAAAGTTTGACCCTGTAAAATGTAAAGAACATTTAGTTTCCTCCCCAGGTGGAATACCACGATGCAAGGACCAGAAAATTATAGAAGAGATAGAACTTCATGAGCTGGATTTCACTAAGTTCTCAAAAGTTGGGGACAAATCAGTATTTAGATAGATAAAGTAATCAGAACACCAGTCCTGCAAAGAATAAACAAACTTTGGAAAAGAAGTCTTGGAATAACATGAATAACATGTTCTTCACAGGAAATTCCATTGTCTGAAGTACTATCCCTGGAACCTGCAAAAAATTTCAGTTTTTTACCACAAGAAGCAAATCCCCACTGTTTTGAAATAACTACAGCTAATGTAGTTTATTATGTTGGGGAAAACATTGAAAACCTACCAAGTCTTTCAGTTAATAACAGTGTTCTCACAAATGGTTGTGGCCCAGATGTTGCAAGAATGTGGGAGATGGCAATCCAGCATGCTCTGATGCCTGTCATTCCTAAAGGAGCATCCTCTGGTTCAGGACCAAGTTTACACCGTAAGTCTGAGCTCTCTGACCCCTATTCATGTATAACACAGAAACATCCCAGACCAGTTAAAGGCTCAGTTGACATCTCCACATCATTGAAGCAACTCATAATAACAACAGACATTTATTAGAAACAGTTTATTGGGTAGTGAACTAATATTTAAACAGGATACATGAGTGCAAAGAATGAAATGAAATTCTGCATTTTACCCCAGCACTTAGGTCCATACCAGTGGAGTGGTGTGGTGACCTAGAGGTGGAGTTCTCACCTCACAATCAGTAGTCTGTGAGTTCAATCCTAGGTAGAGGCAAGTATTTCTCTCTCTGGGCAAAATGAAAATATATCTGCTGAACAAAACTCTGCATTGGCGACAGGAGGGTATCTGGCCATTAAACACTCTGCTTGCTCCATTCAGTTGACCAGACTCCACCACACAAGGGATTATGGGCTCATTAAAAGATGATGCTGATGACTTAGATCAGTACCAGTAGGCAGGGGTTCAAATCAGTGTGCTATCAGGTGAGCGAAGTCCGAAGAGGGCAGAGTCAGGCAAAATCTAAATATATTTTCATTACAATTTAATTCTAATTTAATTTGGTTACATAGAAGTGATATACTGTTCCTTACTCTTATTCTTGTTTTCTTCTTTGCATGTGGCAAGTTCTCACAAATGCATGTATGACTACCTGCTGTTATAGTTTATAGTACTGTAATATTCTTTTATTTGATATTATATGTTATAAAATAATGATTGGATCTTTTCTTTCTAGGAAATATATCCATAAGTATTTCTGTATCCAATTGCGAAGTCCAAGAAAATGTGGTAATTTACTAGTTATTTCCATATTTTATTGTGGCAGTATGATTTTCCCCATTCTTTACTTGCATTTAAGAATAGTTAAACAAATGAAGACATCCTCAATTCAATTCTAATTCCATTCACAGTGACATATGTATTTACATATCTTAGTTATACTAATCTCAGAAACTATAGAAGACATTAAATGAACCTAACAAGAGAAAGCTCCTTCCTTAAACTGACATTTTCACTGTTGTTACTATACCCGCTTTCCTGCTGTGTAGCAACCTCCCTGCCTGGGTTTCTAGACTTCATTTCTGGTAGAGTTCCTCTTGTAGACTTACAAATTTGGAGGTCTTCAATCTGCTTTCTCTAGGTGGGAGATCTGATACAGCTAAGGAGTTCATGGCTACTATCATAGTCATAGGCCTATCCTATGTTTCCAAGGGAGCTGGGAATTGTGGCTGCCAGACTGTTGCACAGTCCATTTGAGGCCTTGGTTGACACCTTGAACAGGAGAGCTGTTGAGACCTTAGATAGATAGACTGAACCTTTGTAAACCTTTCCTCTCTTGTGGATCCTGTCATTCGCCATGGTTTATAGAAGAACTGAGCAAGATAAAATGAGAGAAGTCCTAGAACATTGCTCGGCCCAACAAGGGATGAACTCATCTGAACATGGGTTAGAGATGCTATTACAGCCTACTTAGTAGTGATAAGAACAATGAAGCATCAGTACTTCTCTGCTCTTATTTCACTTGCAGATAGTATTTTAGATGACACATACCATCTTGGGTAGAGGGACTGCAGAAATGCCCCAGCAGAGCCATGCAGAAGAATTTGTTCAGCATCTATTGGATAAAGTCACTCAAATTTATTTGAGTTGGACACTAGCCTTGTTCTATGTTCTAAGGAGGTGTCTAGAGTAAAGTCTTGCCTTGTTATCTGGGAACAGTTTGAATTGGTTGGCCTGATAAGTGGACAGGATCCTTATGACTGTGAACATGGTCACTTGCTCTTTAGTCATCCCCTCCTGACTAATTAAAGCTGCTCAGGGGATGTCATGTGAATGGGTTCCAGTGGTGAGAGTTTTTCCTTGGGTGAGGAGGTGATTTCTTTGCTTCTTGAGGTATTAATTCACCCCTTCCTCAAGTAACCATTGCTGGATTTCACTATAGTGGACAATTTCTCAGTGGCCTTTGATACCATCACTCATGGTATTTTTCAGCACCAGCTCTAGGGATTGGGCAGCATGTTACCGTACTAGTTCTTCTCCTTTCTCTTGATATCAGTCAGTGGTGATTGAGGGAGGGAGATCCCTTAGCCTCTACTTTGAGGGTGCTGCAGGATTCAGTGCAATCTCTGCACCAATTCAACATCTATGTGAAACCACTGGGTGAACTCTACCATGGGGTAAGGTATCATCAGTATGCTGATGATAGCAATAGCAGTAACACTTAGACTTATATACCACTTCATGGTGCTTAACAGCACTCTTTTAGCACCATCGTAACTTCTAACAGTTGCTGGATTAGCGGTTGGTAAGCAAAGACTATTTGTAATTATAGAACTGGATGAACTTTAGAATTCATCTAGTTGAATCCCATGAATGAATCACTATTGCATCTCTGTCCAATGACCATCCAACCACTGTTAGAAGACCATTAACAAAGGAGCACTCACCACTTAATGTAGCAGCCTATAACTGACAGCTCATATAGTCTGAGATTCTAGCCTGAATTGGAAGTTGTGATTTTGACCCTGGCACAATAGAAAATAAGTCCATTCCCTTCTTTATATAAGAAGTCCTTAGATATTTAAAGATTGCTATCATATCTCCCCTCAGGTACCTTTTCTATAAACAATTGTACCCATATCCTTTAACTGTCCATCATAGGGTTTGGTTTCCAGATCCTTCACCACCACGGTGGCTTCCTTTGAATTTAATTCCAATTTTTAGTGTCTTTTTTTGAAATGGGTGGTACCCAGAACTGGATCCAGGACACTGACACAGTATTCAAAATCAGATTGGACTAGAGCAGTGTAAAGTGAAACAATAGAACCTCCTTGACCAAAATTGATTTAAACCTCCTTTGTCAACATTTAGGATACTGCCCTTTGTGCAGAATTCAATGGCATGTTTGTTTGATATTTGCTTTAAGTTTCAAGAAATTAATTCAAGTTGCAAAATATTTGTATCCACAGGATATCAGTACAGTATATCAAATATTTCCAGATGAAGTTTTAGGATCTGGACAGTTTGGAATTGTTTATGGGGGTAAGACTCTTTATCTATACATTGGGGAAATGAAATGTAAATGCAGGATTTGTAGTCATTTAAAATTTATGTAATATAAACAGGAAGGTATTCAAAACGTAATTGCATGGAAAACAAAAGACAGAATAATTATTTAGTCATTTTCAACAAGTGGCACAATGTTTTATAATCTGAGATACACTGTTCATGATTATCTGAGAGCACTTTGCAATACTTTCTTTTGCATTTTGATTTTTTGAATTTGAACTCTGAGAAATTTACTCCCCTGTAAGTATTACCATGCTGCTTTTTTAAAACAACAAACTTGCTTTGAAGGCAAGGTCTCAGGCTGCTGAACAAAACTCTGAACAAAACTGGCTTCTCTTGAGAGTTGGTCTCATATTCATCCAGTTCTTTTTCTCTAATAGCTTGTGGGAAACATGTGCACATACTGGACTATGACTAGTGGTGCTTTCTTTCAAGTGCCTTGGTTTGTTTGCATGACAAAATTATGGACTATATTATCTGTAGTTCTTTGACAAGTTTCATAATTTTTTGACATTTTACAAAACATAGAAGCAGAGTTTGCAAATGAAACTCTGTTATGTATTTTGGGTAGGTACATAGCCCTTTGCTCTTGCAAATGTGTATAAAAATATTGTGTAGAGCTAGAAAAAGGGAATGGCTCATTACCTTTGTCTGTATCCTATTCTCATATGTGTGTGTGTGTGTGTGTGTGTGTGTGTGTATGAGAGAGAGAGAGAGAGAGAGAGAGAGAGAGAGAGAGAGAGAGAGAGAGAGAGAGAGAGAAGAGTGAGTTTCTCCTTTGAACATAGGCAGATGACAATTTATGTTTAGAATTATCTACTGTTTTAGTAGCAGTACTGTACTGTTTTTGCCCCATCAGAAATGTTTAAAAAGGATTAAATGTGAAGGAGATTTATTGCATTTTGTTTTTATATTTGATGTGGAAAATATATGATATGTAAGATTGATGGGTATTGTAATCCTAAAATATGTCAAGATCTCTAGTTGGGGAAACCTGCCTTGGGTTTACTGTTAATTGGATGACAAAAATTTCCATTATAAAAGTCAAAACTTAGATTTTATTAAAAGAAAAAGGTGAATTTTAAGAAGGTGCTGCTTCTTAGAACTGATCATGTTAATTGGCATATTTTTCATCAAACAGGAAAACATCGGAAAACAGGAAGAGATGTAGCAATTAAAATCATTGACAAACTGAGATTTCCAACTAAGCAAGAAAGTCAGCTTCGTAATGAGGTTGCAATTTTACAGGTATCTTTTATTTAATTACCAATTATATCCTGTATGTATTTAATTTAGAGCAGGGCAATAAAACTTACTGAGAAAGGCTCCAGCAGGAGAAATCTATGGAACTAATTTTTACGCTGAATCACCAGATAAAGTTCTCAAGTAATCTCTCTCTTTTTTTAAAGACAATTTCTAATCTGTTTTAAATACAGGAATTTGGAAATCAAAATGACCAGTATTTATAGTGGTTAATATACATTGGTAAGATAACCTATGACAATTATAATTCAGATATATATCAGTGCATATTAAGGTTCTGTTTGTCCTTGTACCGGTACATGTAACAATGTAAGATTAACCCATATTAGTCATTTAGAAAAAGGGAGGGACTTGTGGAATGTTTTTGTGGGGGGGAGTGTGTGTCTATGTGTGTGTGAGAGAGAGGGGAAGGGAGGGAGGATGGGAGAGAGAGAGGGAGGGGGAGAGAGAAGAGTGAGTTTCTCCTTTGAACACAGGCAGATGACAGAATTATCTACAGTTTTAGCAGCAGTATTTACAGTAAGAAAGCCTTCCTGTGTCTGGCTCTAGATGGGAACACTAAATTTAAATGGGGCAGTATATGTGGTTTTACAGTTAGATGCTAATGGCATAGGTTTTACATACTAGATCAGTGATGGCTAATCTTTTTGCTATCGCATGCCAGGAGGGGGGGACAGGGGAGGTTTACGTGCGTGCCCACACGCATAATTCTATGCACCCTGCGCATGCGCGCTCAACCCCCCTGCCACCCCTGCTCCTGGCACGTGATGGCCCAGTAGGCCCGTTTTTCTTTCTCATCTGGCTCCAGATCCTCTCTATGCATCTGGGGAGGGTGAAAACAGCCTTCCCCACCCCCTCGGAGGCCCTCTGGAGGCCTGAAACGGCCCATTTCCCAACTCCCAGTTGGACAAGAAGTGACATTTTTTGCTGTCCCCATCCTCCAGAGCCTCTCTAGGAGTCTCTGGAGGATGGGGGAAAACAAAAAATGTCACTTCCTCTCCAACTGGGAGTTGGGAAATGGGCCGTTTCAGGCCTCCAGAGGGCCTCCGAGGGGGTGGGGAAGGCTGTTTTCGCCCTCCCCAGATGCATAGAGAGGATCTGGAGCCAGGTGAGAAAGAAAAACAGGCCTTCCCCTCCACCTGCAGGCCTTCCAGAGGCAGGAAACAGCCTGTTTCCCTACTTCTGGTGGGCCCAGAAGGGCCGAAAATCAGTTGGCCAGCACGCGCATGCGCATCAGAGCTGAGCTGGCATGCCCACTGATATGGCTATGCGTGTCACCTCTGGCATGCGTGCCATAAGTTCGCCATCACAGTCCTAGATGCTAAAGACAAGCTCTTTTTCCAAATGTTAATCTTAATAAATCAGAGACACTACTCATGGCAAATTCATAGAATTTTATATGATAGATGCTAATGGGGAGCATGTTCTCCCAGTGTCAATCCTAATTCATCATAGTTCACTTCACAGACACTTTTAATTTGTCTTTAGGCCTGGTACTTGACTGGAGATTGTGCAGATCACTACATATCTCCGGAGTAAATATTAAAGAGCAGGGAACTTTACTTGGTAAATTTTAAAATATAGGTAGTTCTTGATTTACGACCACAATTGAGTCCAAAATTTCTGTTAGATATTTGTTAAGTGAGTTTTGCCCCATTTTACAATGTTTCTTGCCACAGTTGTTAAGTGAATCACTGCAGTTGTTAAGTTAATAACATGGTTGTTAAGTGCATCTAGCTTCCCCATTTATTTATTTGTTTGTTTGTTTGTTTGTTTGTTTGTTTATATTTATATACCACCCTTCTCCCGAAGGACTCGGGGCGGTGAACAGCCAACAGATAAAACACAAGAAATACGAAATTTAAAAACAGTATTAAAATCCAATTCAATTAATTTGGCCCACAATTAAAAACACCCCTACATTAAAACCCATAATTAACAATTTAAAAATTAAACAATTTAAAAAAGTTAGGCCAGCCCGGTTTGCTGGAATAAAAACGTCTTTAGGGAGCGGCGAAAGGTGCGAAGATCCGTGATCCGCCGTATCTCCAGGGGCAGCTTATTCCAGAGGGTAGGTGTCCCCACAGAGAAGGCTCTCCCCCGGGGGCCGCCAGTCAACATTGTTTGACCGACGGCACCCTGAGGAGCCCCTCTCTGTGGGAGCGTACTGTTCAGTGGGAGGCTATCGGTGGCAGAAGGCGGTCTCGTAAATACCCATTGACTTTGCTTGTCAGAAGGTCGCAAAAGGTGATCACATGACCCCAAAACACTACAACCGTCATGAATATGAGCCAGTTGCCAAGCATTCAAATTTTGATCATGTGACCATGGGGATGCTGCAATGGTCGTAAATGTGAAAAACAGTCGTAAGTCACTTTTTTCAATGCTGTTGTAACTTTGAACAGTCACAAAATGAATTGTTGTAAGTCAAGGACTATCTGTAGTTTGATTAGAACAAAATAGACCAGTTCCCTATCTAGAGAAAAATGTGTCAGACCAAATTTTTGACTGGTACTAAGCAGAATTGTGCTATCCTGGGTACTTAATCAGCACAGTATATCATTCCTTGCTATCCACAAAATACATTCCTAATGTATTTTCTCCCTACCTTGTTACACTTACATTGGTGCCAAAGGACTTGAAAAATGAATGGCTGCACAATAACCTAATATTTCCTTGTCATTGGATGGAGACAAATTGGCTCATTTAAATAGTGTTTATCTTTTATTATAGAATCTGCATCACCTGGGGGTTGTAAATCTGGAATGCATGTTCGAGACACCAGAAAGAGTGTTTGTTGTTATGGAGAAGCTCCATGGAGATATGTTGGAGATGATTTTGTCAAGTGAAAAAGGAAGGTTGCCAGAGCGGATAACCAAGTTTTTAATTACACAGGTATGACAAGCCTTTTAGGATAGGCCTCAGATATGATACTTTATTTCGTGTGAGATTCAATTCTATAAATGAAATATATTTTCAAAAATTCTTTATGTATAAAAAATGTCTTCTTTTTTGTTTTAATTTGATTTATATGCCGCCCTTCTCCGGAGACTCAGGGCGGCTTACAATGCATTAAGCAATAGCCTTCAT
This sequence comes from Arizona elegans, assembly GCA_022577455.1. Classification (NCBI taxonomy): domain Eukaryota; kingdom Metazoa; phylum Chordata; class Lepidosauria; order Squamata; family Colubridae; genus Arizona; species Arizona elegans. The sequence continues at coordinate 41,806,177 of JAKOOJ010000001.1, forward strand.
ACTTTTGTATATTTATACAAAGTCAGCTTATTGCCCCCACAAACTGGGTCCTCAATTTACCTACTTTAGAAAGGATGGAAGGCTGAGTCAACCTTTAGCCTGGTGAGATTCGAACTTACAGTAATTGCAGACAGCTGGTGTTAATCACAATGCTATCAGTCTGCTGAGCCACCAGGCCCTTTTAGAAAATAAATGTACAAACCAATTTTGGCTTTGTTTGGTTTGTAATGTTTTCAGATCTTAATTGGCCTGTCTTATTTCTACATTAGTTTGCAATTTCTTTTTTTAAAAAAAAAACTCTATGAGGATATTTCATGTGCGTTTCTCCTAATTTACACATTTTGTAGGCATTTTTGCATCGTCGACACATTTTTTTTACAAGCAGTTTTCCTTTATAGTATTTCACCAGTGTACATATTTTTGTTTGGAAAATTGCTGTGCAAAACTTTTAAGAAGTGTGAATACCAAAAATGACTGGTAGCATTGTTCGTGTATTGATTCAGAAGGTGTGAATTGGTAATTGGATATTAAAATGCAAACTGAACAAATTCTCCAGTGCAATTCAGGTTAAGCAAAGAAATTTTAAACTGCTTTTTCCTGAATTAGTATGACAGTATGTGCTGGCCAATGTTTTTATAGAGTCAGTGATAACAATAGAGTATTAGTGACATTTTTTGGAAACTTAATATTATGTTCCTATCATTTTGTAAGTTATTGCTCTGATTTGGAATAGGATCATAAACATAAAATCTTTAAAATCAGTTCAAATCAATCACCATTTTGTGTTTGTTGATGTTATATCACATTTCTAGGAACGCATTAATATGTAAAATAAATATTGAATGGCTTTTCTATGTTGCAGCACAGTTAATTTGTTTCTTTACAGATTCTTGTTGCTTTGAGGCATCTTCATTTTAAAAACATTGTTCATTGTGATCTCAAGCCAGAGAATGTATTGCTAGCATCAGCTGACCCTTTTCCACAGGCAAGTCAGAATATTTTTCTTTGCAGGAATACAGTTCAATCATTTATTAAAACAAAGCACAAGTTACTGAAAGTGATTTATAACATTCAAACTTTAATTGCTTTTCAATGAAATATGATTTTTTTTTTAAAATAACATGTTTCATTTCCTTGAAGCTGAGCTCCTCAGTGTATGATTTAATTCTTTTTTCCTTTTTGAAGAGGTCTTCAAATTTGGCAGCTTTGAGACTTGTGGAGTTCAACTCCCAATTCTCGGTTGGCTGGAGAATTCTGGGAGTTGAAGTCCACAAGTCTCAAAACTGCCAAGTTTGAAGACCTCTGCAATAATGCTTTCCATGACCGTAGTCCCATAACACAAATAAAAAATCAGTAAAATTTATCACTTTATACCTCTATAAATTGCATAATGTGAATCAATGCATCTTGACTTTAATATGAATTATATGGATGTAGACAGTGGTGGGATTCTGCCGGTTCTAGGTGGTTCGGCCGAACAGTTTGTTAAATTGCTGGCTTGTCCCGTCCCTTGCCCCGCCCCTCTGCACCACTGGGTGAGGGGTGGGTGAGCCAGCAATTTAACAAACGCTTCGGTGTTTTTTTATAATTTTATTGGCCTCGCAGCTGCCGCGGGGCTTCAAAGGGCTGCCCTACAGCTGATCAGTGTTAAAAGAAAACAAATGAGTAGAAGGCCCAGTGGTGGGATTCTACTTCAGTAGAACTGGTTGTTAAGTAGTTAAGACAGTGGTTGCCAAAATGGGCGGTACCGCCCCCTGGGGGGGTGGAATGTCTTAGGGGACGGTAAGAGGCAAGGGGGGCAGCAGGGGGGGCTAAGTGGCAAGGAGGGTGGCCCCCACCCTTTGGCCTGTGCCTCGCAGCACTTACCTCCTTGCAAGCAAACAGCAAGACAAAACATTCCCTTCAACTTCAGCATCGGTTAATTAGCACAAGTTGATTAGATCGGCCTCCCAACTCTCAGCTGATTTGCTCTCAGCTGTTTTGCCAGGGCTCTGTTGCTATATGCAAAGAGTGCTGGAGCAGATTTTTTCCCCCTAGCCTAGCTATGCTGAAAAAGCGAAACTGAAAGTAAAGCAGGGTCTTTGCTGCAATGTGACAAAATGAGGCAGAGAAAGATTTCTTTTTCCTCACCAAAAAAGGTAGGTGCAAAACTGCAAACAATGGGAAATTTAGGGCAAAAGAGGAGAGTTCAAGATTTTAAAACACAAAAGGAAAAAAGCTCTATTTAACTAGGGAATTGTAATAATTGAGGTACTATTAATTGTATATTGTGTTGAAAGCAGAAATGGTTAAGTTGTGGTTTGGAGGAATATATGGGGGAAATTATTTGGTTTATTATTATAGGTAAATATAATTAATTGATTTGTAAGAAATTGGATTGTATGGAAATAATTGGAATATTCATATTGATTAATAATTATATAACTAATTGATTTATATTAAAATGTTGAATTTGTATTAAACAACTGTAATATTACATAATTAACCAATGTGAGGATGGATATAAAAATAGATGACAATGGGAAGGGGTATAATATAGAATAGAAGGGAAAAATTGAATTTGATTAAGATTAGAGATGAGGATGAAGGGTAATATTGGTTTTTAAAAAAATAGATGAGGAATAAATATGGCAAAAAGGAAATATAGAAATTGTAAATTTAATTGAAATGACTAAACACTATTTAAATTTGTGAACCGGCCAAATACTCTGTTCAAAGAAAATTCATTGTATGTTTGTATGTGTGTTTCTAATTATTGCTATTTATTCATATTTGTTCTCTTTTATTCTTTAAAGTTTAACAATTCATTCTTTATCTTAATATCTTTATATTTGTTTGGGGTTGGCTTTCTTCCCTTTCATCTTTTTTATTGTACAATAATCTTTCTCCTCAAACCTACCACCTCTCTCTTTTCTTTCCTTCTTACTTTCTCTTTCCCCCCTCTTCTTCTCCTCCCTACTTCGTCTTCCTTTCTCCTTCTCCTCCTCTCTTCCTCCATCTCTTACCCTCACTCCTACTCTAATTTCCCTTTCCTTCCTTCCTTCATCCCTTTCCCTTTCCTTTCCTTCCTTCATCCCTCTCTATTGCTGTATCCTTTAATCCATATGGCTGAAAAAGTTATTTTTGACTGGTCCTCGCACTTTTGACCAGTCCTCAAACTTACGACTGTCCTCACATTTTATGTTTTTGCCCTATCTTGTCACCATGGTGAAGAGAAGCAGTTGTGAAATGAGTGACACGGTTGTTAAGAATGCCGCAACGGGCATAAATATGAGGATGGTCATAAGTGCGAGGACCAGTCAAAAGTGTGAGGACCAGTCAGAAATGACTTTTTTCAGCCCTCTGAGTAGTCCCTATGCAGATAGCCACACGTACCCGGTCACATGACCATCTAGCCACGCCCACCCAGTCACATGACCAGCTAGCCACGCCCACCCGGTCACATGACCACCAAGCCACACCCCCAACTAAGCCACGCCCACAGAACCGGTTGTTTAAAAAATTGAATCCCACCACTGGATGTAGATTAAATTATATGTGAGAACCCACATGATACTTTCTAGATTTTCTTTATGTGCATCTATGTATAAGTTAGTTAGCTATCATGGGAAATTCTGGCATTGTCATTGCCTCTTATAATATAAGCTTTAAGTTACGTGAAGATGAGTTCCAGACTGTAACTTAAGTGAAATGTTTTAGTGTATCTAAGTTTGTGTAATTTGTGCTATAAACTCTCTATGAAGTACAGTACACTTGCCAATATAGAGACAGGGCATAGATGAAACATGTTCTTCATGGTTGTAGTCAAAGCCAAATTCCTAGGGATAACTGGTTGATTTCCTATGATGATAAAACAGCAGCATCCTTCTGTCCTGGAATTCGGTAGTTTTCTTAGCTTTAAAGCAATGCTTCTATGCAAGTTTTGAATCACAAAGAACAATTAATCAAGTCAGAAAACACACATGCCTGTCTTTATCTTCCTTCCTTCCTTCCTTCCTTCCTTCCTCCCTCCCTCCCTCCCTCCCTCCCTTTCTTCCTTTCCATGCCCAAAACGCTTGTTTGGACATGGAGGAAAGGTAAAGCAATCAACTTAATTCATGTACAACTTCACTTGTATTTCAAATATATGAGGAAACTAGTTTGTTAATATTGCTAGGGAAATATATGGCCTGATATTAGTACATCATATACATTCTATAAGAAACTGCATTTACTATTCCTTTCCTTCATTTTCTCTCTAGCTCTATAATTGTTGCTTACATTGTAAGGCTTTGAATGTACTTAAGTTGTTTCAATACTATTACTATACTACTACTACTACCTTTAGAATTCGAACAGAAAGGCACCTGTCATATAACATGCCAGACTTAACAATTGTCAATAAGAAAGACAAAAAAGTCTGGATAGTGGACATGGCAATACCTGGAGTCTAAAGAACAGAAGAGAAGGAATTGGAGAATATTACAAAGACTTGCAAATAGAAATAGAATGACTGTGGCAAAAGCAAGCAAAGATAGTGCCAATAGTAATAGGCTCTTTGGGTGCAATCCCAAAACAACTGGAGCACCACTTGAATACCATTGACTTGACAAATTCATCATCAGTCAATTGCAAAAGTTTTAATCAGAACAGCTTGCATGCTGCAATGATACCTTTAACACTATATAACATCAACATGCTTATTTAACCCTGCCTAGTTAACTTATATGCAGAGCACATCATGAGAAAGATGGGGCTAGTTGAATCAAAAGTTGGAATTAAGATTGCCAGGAGAAATATCAACAACCTCAGATATGCAGATGATACCACTCTAATGGCAGAAAGCGAAGAGGAAATAAAGAGCCTCTTGATGCGGGTGAAGGAGGAGAGTGCAAAAGTTGGTTTGAAACTCAACATTAAGAAAACTTAAGATCATGGCATCCAGCCTTCTCAATTCCTGGCAAATAGATGGAGAAGAAATGGAGGTAGTGACAGATTTTATTTTCCTGGGCTCCAAGATCACCGCAGATGGGGACTGCAGCCAAGAAATTAAAAGACCCTTGCTCCTGGGGAGGAAAGCTATGACAAATCTAGACAGCATTCTAAAAAGCAGAGACATCTCCCTGCCAACAAGAGTGCGTATAGTCAAGGCTATGGTTTTCCCAATTGCAATGTATGGCGGTGAAAGTTGGACCATAAGAAAGCTGAGCGCCAAAGAATTGAGGCCTTTGAACTATGGTGCTGGAGAAGACTCCTGCGAGTCCCTTGGACTGCAAGGCGATCAAACCGGTCAGTCCTAGAGGAGATCAACCCTGACTGCTCTTTAGAAGGCCAAATCCTGAAGATGAAACTCAAATATTTTGACCACCTAATGAGAAGGAAGAACTCACTGGAGAAGAGCTTAATGCTGGGAAAGATGGAGGGCAAAAGAAGAAGGGGATGACAAGAATGAGGTGGCTGGATGGAGTCACTGAAGCAGTAGGTGTGAGCTTAAATGGACTCCAGAGGATGGTAGAGGATAGGAAGGCCTGAATGAACATTGTCCATGGGGTCGCGATGGGTCAGACACGACTTCACAGCTAACAACAACAACAACATCTGCCTATCGCAGATCCTTGGGAAGGACTTGATAGGTAGATAAAAATGCCAAATCCAGTCTGGCTCTGTGATGAACCATAATGAACTATAATAATATCAGTCTTTTTTGAAGTTATCAAAGATATAGGGATTCTAGCTGCCAACTATTTTTGTCCATTACCAAATGGACATCATACCAAATATACCACTTTTCTCCAGTAGGTGAGAGTATCTTTTACAACAAACGAGCGGGATGTATATGGAAAGGAGAGGGCAGTTATCAGGATATCAGTTATCAGTTATTCCATTGTATAAATAAAAGGTAATTTACCTGATATTGGATATCATAAGAGTTGTCTCATCAATTTTGTACCAAATAGGTGAAGCTTTGTGATTTTGGTTTTGCCCGGATTATTGGAGAGAAGTCATTCAGACGTTCACTTGTGGGTACACCAGCATATCTTGCTCCTGAAGTTCTGAGAAATAAAGGATACAACAGATCACTTGATATGTGGTCTGTTGGGGTCATTATCTATGTTAGCCTCAGTGGTACTTTTCCATTCAATGAAGATGAGGATATTCATGATCAAATCCAGAATGCTGCTTTTATGTACCCACCTAATCCTTGGAAGGAAATCTCTCATGAAGGTATTTACTTACTTACTTACTTACTTACTTAATGAATATATCTATTAATTAAATATATTTTGCCTTTCCATAGATGTTATCATCTATTTCATAGATGATTTCCAACAATAGATATTAGATATCTATTATCTAATAGTAAGAATCCTAATTATCCACAATCAAATCCAAAGATTAAAAAGACATTGTTATAAAATTAAGAGAATATTGTTACTGATATTCAATGTACACTGCGCAAAAAAATAAAGGGAATACAAGCAGAAGACATCTGATATTTGAATGAATAAAATAGCCTTATTAAATACTTTGTTCGTTACATACAGTAGTTTTGTGTTCCCTTTAGTTGTTTGAGCAGTGTATAAACTACTGTATGTAAAGAACAAAGTATTTAATAAGGTTATTTCATTCATTCAGATCTTGGATGTCTTGTGTTGCCTTTATTTTTTTGAGCAGTATATTATTCTAAGATTTTATTATATTTTAAATAGAAAGTGGGTAAATTCTTTCCTTTTTATAAACGATCAAAAGAAAACATTCAAGAAGTTACTCGACTACAGATTTCTTCCTTTTGTGTACTTGGAGACACAGTGCCTCTAGAGCACGGGTGTCAAACTCTCAGTGTCACATTGCTGTCACATGACATTTCATGACTTTTTGCCATTCACAGAGCTGGGGAGGGCATGGCTTGCATGTGACACATCTGGTCCGCAGGCCGCCAGTTTAACACCCCTGCTCTAGAGTGAGACTTTATAATATATAACAATTTATCCTTTAAATGGGACCTTTATCCTTTAAACATAGGGTCCTGTGTTGCTGTATTCTCACTTAGCTTTATCACTGAAAATATTTAATCATGTCTCATTGAATTACATCAATTTATTAGAATAGGGTTGTGTAGCATTTCCAATTTGTTTCACAAAAATTGTTTCTGAGAGCCCTGGAACACAAAGAGAACATGTCTGCAATGCCTTAAAGTAGCCTAACCTTTTCCTAAAACTGCTCTCCAAAGAACTTTTGGAGATTGAATCTGAAGCTTCAACAAACATACCAGTGAACATTGACTTACTGCCAACATCACAAAGACATTGACCAGAGATGGAATCCTTCCATGTTTGAATCTCTCTGTAGGTACATTAAGTTACGTACGTCTTCAGAGACACACTGGAGTATGTATCAGCCGGATAGCTTCTTCCAGTAATGTAGAATAGGAACACTGGGACACATTTGAAAAGTGGAGTCCCTGATGTTCTCTGAGCTTGGTGGTTTTCTTGCTGACATTTCATTATCAAACTAGATAACATCGGCAGTGTTTTATTGGTACATTTGAAAAGAACCAGAAATTTTCAAGAAAAGTGAATTGGAACACTTCTTAAAATAGAAGTGGAAAATATAGTGTACTCTAGAAGTTGATGAACTAAAACTATTTTTGTATAATTCTATGATGGTTACAGGTCTATATAATGCCTGTCTTGAATTATGGAATGAAACAGTCCAGTTTTTTAAAACTAATTTATATATGTTCTTATTATGCTGGACATTGAGCTCATTAGGATCTACTTTTCCTGGGACTAGTACCATGCTTAAATAGGTAGGCTTATAATTCATGGTTTCTGTGTGACTTGTTAAGCCAGCTCTCAACATGTTAAGCTAGGAATTTCAGAAAGTAAATGTGGGAATTAGCAATTACTGATAGCAATAACAGTAACACTTATACTTATATGTTACTCATAGTACTTTACAGCATTCTCTAAGCATATTGCCCCCAACAATCTGGGTCCTCATTTTACCTCAGAAGAATGGAAGGCTGAGTCAACTTTGAGCTGGTCAGGATTGAACTTCTGGAAGTGAGCAGAGTTATCCTGCAATACTGCATTCTAACTGCTATGGCACCAATTGCCTGCCATTTGACAAAAGGCTATAGAAAGTAGTAAAATAGAACGATGCAATTTAATAATTTCAGTGAACAAAAGTTGACTAACAATACAACATACATTTTCCATGTATAGGATGTTTCTTATTTGTTGTAGTCTCATTCTTTTAGCTGTCAATATTCTTGATCTGGCTTCTAAATAATCAGTAAAAATTGTTCAAGCTTGTAAGCTTATACTATAAAAAAAGAAAAAGAAAAAGAAGAATGATGTAGACACATATCCCTGGGCATTTTGTGACATTGTTTAATGTGACTCTTACAATAATGTAATAATCCTGATAAATAGTGTATGTACTATTTTATTCCAAATATTATGATGCTTTTCCATGGATAATATGAAACATACTACCAAACAAGGAATAGACAATAAAAACGTACTAATCACAATAAATATTTATTTATTATTTATATTTCATATCTCTAAACCACCCGTCTCCTTCAAAAGAGGCTCTGCGTGGTGTACAATATAATATAGCCAATAAATAAAATGACATAAAAATAGGATTTAAACTTTTAGAATTATGGAATAATGACAATTCAACATCGAAAACGGAAAAAAAAACCTAAAATAGCCATTTAACAATGGCTATTACAGGCAGAGGGGGCCAGTTTTCATGGGACTAGCCAGCCCCACAGTTGAGTAGTCTTTTCCGGGTCCCCAAAGCTGCAGAACCAGATTTTGACCCCTTTGCAAAAAACTAAGAGATTGGGGCTTTCCTTCCCTTTGGGGGAGGGATGTTCCACAAAGCAGGGCAGAAAAGGGTCTCTTCCTAGACCCTGCCAATCAAAATTGCTTGACTGATGGGTTCTGCATCATACCTTTCCTGCCTGATTGAGTGACAACAGGCTGATGAGATAGGGAAAGGCCAATTCTTAGGTAACCTGGTTCTATGCCATGTAGTGCTTTATAGGTGATGACCAACATCTTGAATTGGCTCCAGAAGCAAACTGGTACCCCGTGCAGTTCATGGAGCAAGAGTGTTATATATGCTCTTCTTCGACCACTCACTATGGACCACATTCTGTACCATCTGAAGATTCCAGATACTTTTGGAAAGTATCTAAAGAGTATCTAAATTTATAAAGGGAAACTTAATATAAAACTTCAGATAACTTACACTAAAGACACATTCTTAATTCTCTTATTGAGAATAGCAAATCATGTTTAACCAAGAAAAAATAAATTGAAGAATACATGGATGTGCAAGTTTTACAGCCAGAACTAAGTGTTCATATGAACAATACATTATAAGCCACCTTCATGTATTTCCTGATATAAAGAGGAACCATGTAATGATTGGAGAACATTTCTATGGCCCTGGAAGTGATTTGGTATTTGCTGTTTTAGCTGTAATGGGTATGTGTTGAGAGTGGATATCTGGAGAAGAATACCTAATATATGGAAGCCCTTTCCCTTGAACCAAATCTACACAATGCATGGAAGTAAGATACATTTAGGGGATGCGGTGGCTCAGTGGCTAAGATGCTGAGCTTGTCGATCGAAAGGTTGGCAGTTCAGCGGTTCGAATCCCTAGTGCCATGTAACAGGGTGAGTTCCCGTTACTTGTGCCTGCTTCTGCCAACCTAGCAGTTCGAAAGCACGTAAAAAATGCAAGTAGAAAAATAGGGACCACCTTTGATGGGAAGGTAACAGTGTTCCGTGCACCTTTGGCATTTAGTCATGCTGGCCACATGACCACAGAGATGTCTTTGGACAGCGCTGGCTCTTTGGCTTTGAAACGGAGATGAGCACCGCCCCCTAGAGTCAGGAACAACTAGCACATACGTGCGAGGGGAACCTTTACCTTTACCTTTAAGATACATTTAACAGTGCTAATAACACTTTCATTTTATAATATTTTATCATATGAGTAACCAATGAAGTCTATTGGACCTTTTCCAGTTGTAATTGTCCTCCCACCCCAAAACACTGCAACATTGATTTAGGAGAATGGAACAGCTAGAGAATAAGTTTCTTTAAAAAGCCCTATGTTGAATTACAGTATCATATTCTATATATAAAACCATCTTTTGAAATCTCCTATTTGATACAAATGCTAGCATAATCATATTGATTTGTCTGTAGAGAATAGATATATCAGCACACAAGAAGACCATATTTCACTTTTTACACTATAGTTTTCCAGCCAAACAGCTTGTCTGGCAATGAAAACTGCACAGAGAAAAGCCAAAACAAGAAGTTGGATATTATATGTTAAGGTCCTGCCCATTAGGCTGTTGAATCAAAATCTCAAAATACGACTGATATGATTGCCTCCTTTCTGTTCAGTTGAACTTCTCTTCTTAATACATTTAAGCTACAGCTTTTGGTCAGAATGGATGACAAAAACTGAATTATTACTTTGGCCTTCCTGTTTTGACTTTGTTATCGCATGATCCTCGAGCATCTTTTAGAGAATGGTGTCCTCTGAAATTGAATTCTCTCTCTCTCTCTCTCTCTAGCTATTGATCTCATAAATAATTTGTTGCAAGTTAAAATGAGAAAACGTTACAGTGTGGACAAGACATTAAGCCACCCCTGGCTGCAGGTAATGCTATAAATTTCATGCCTTTTACCTCTTTTTTTAAATTGGTAGTTAAGGTAACAGTTTACCACAATTGCTACAAATTTGAGCACAATTACCTGGACATGTGAAAAACAAGGGGCTGGTTTAAATGCTAATAGCCTCATGTCCAGGCTGGTTAAGTATATGATGAGCTTTCCAGAGTTCAAGTGTAATTCTACTTGAATTGTATACAGTGTTGCTTAGTTGACAAGAAGTTACAATGCACCCCATACTTTACATGCAGAATGTCCTGGGTTCAGAATTGCCAGAATCCTGGAAGACTATTGCCATTTAGTTACACCATCTTTCCCCAAACTGGCATCTCTGACATGATCGGATATGAAATGTTTACGATATTGTTTATATGTTCAGTGGGTTTTTTGAATATTAATTAAAATTGTTATTTCGTTTTACAGGATTACCAAGCCTGGCTAGATTTGCGGGAACTTGAATGCAAAATAGGGGAGCGTTATATCACCCATGAAAGTGACGATTCCCGGTGGGAACAATATGCAGGAGACAATAGTTTACAGTATCCAGCACACCTTATGAGTCGAAGCCCTAACCACAATGAAAATCCTGAACTAGAAGAAGCAGAGTTGAAAGCCCTCAGTGAGCGTGTCAGCATCCTTTGAATCGCAATCTGTCAAAACACTGTGGAATTTAATAAATACATACGGTCATGTTTAACTTTTGCTTTGTAGAACATGCCATTAATTTCTGGAACAAAGCTGTTACACTGTTACCACCACTGATGTATGGGAGTTGCCAAGACAAATCAACAGATTATTAGTATTGCTATTATTATTTGTGAACGAACATGTTATATTAACAAACAAACAAACAAAAAAGTTCCTGGGAGTATTCACCTGTTGTTGTGAATGATTTCTATTATATGTTGAGCATCCAGACCTGTTTCCACTGTGCCTTTTTGGGTAAAGATTTCCTCTTAGTCAAACTTTTCTGTCTCGGATGGAACTGAATGACCTTTGATTTTATGTGTAGCATGGACTAGCATTGTTTGCAAACTCTTGAAGAGTAGATTACTACCACTGTTCTGTGAACAACTTTTTACTGTTTTTTAAAATAAAGTTAAGGACTTGCGTTTTTTGTTTTTGCCATGAAACAATGTATTGGCATCCTGATACCAGGAAGCATGAATAGAAATTGTACAGTTGCACAGTAAGGGTGCAGCCTGCTTTTAAGCATGGACACCTTATAAGAGAAACTGCAGCCTCTTCTTAGTAGCTTATTTCCTTGTTCTAATACCAGTGTGCTGTAAAATGTACATTTAGAAGCTGAGCAACATGATATTTTCATGAATGTTTTGAATAAAATTCTGCTTAAAGCACTCAAAACTTTGAATTACTTTGCCAAGGTCGATGCTTGCCAGACTTAATCCAAGAGTATTTGTTGAATAATAATTATAAAGACTTTGCAAAATAATTATCTAACCCCATACTTTTTTTACCTCTCAAAATAGGCTTCTACTTTTTTGCTTCTCTGTATGCTTCAGAACTACTACTGATAATATTTAAAGTTCTTTTATTGTTGCTTGATGATGCAGGATATGAATGCTGCCCTTTCAGAGAGTCTATAGACCACTGAAAAAATAGTTGTATAATAAGGCAGGACACTCATACATATCCCTTGGCGATCTTATAACTAAAAATAAGGGCCTGAATCTATCAACCCTTTCATCAGAATTTTTTTTTTTAAACATCAGATTAAAGGAAAGAAATGTGAGAAATTGTTGGCACAGCACTAGATTATTTATTCTCTTCAAAATAATCACAAAGCAATGTGGTGGTTCTGAAAATAATTAGAATGGGTATATTATTCTAACCTAATCAATTACTTACAATGCTTTTTTTCATAAAACCAGCTTCAGCAATCAGCTTGTTGTCTTTTCAATGAAGGTATTGACAGATCATGGTTGAGATTCAGTGGCCAATAACAGGATTGTATCTTTGGGATAAATGAATTTGCCAAGATCAATGTCAGTCACTTTTAGTAAGAATTTGTAGTTATTTCCAGGGGAATGAGAGTAGGAGGTAAAATACATCTTTTGTACATTTTATTCATTTTACTTTCAGGTTGTAGAACTTACATACCAGGATAAAAGGATCAGAAGCAGATATTGACAGAAGAAAATGCTGATTGAGATGTAATGTTTATATCCAGAAGAAGTGACCTTACAGTCCCAGAACAAAATCCATTTTTAAGCTATGCAAAGGTGCTCTCAGCACACCAACCCAAGTAATTTACTATTTCATTAGTAATTCTTCAAAGCTAACTTTTTATAATGCATCTCCACTTCTTTTAAATAATAGTTGCTAGACCTGATTTAATGGTAAATCTGTTACTTATTTTTAAAATGTATTTTTAAATACTGACCATCTGTGCCCGCAAAACCAGTCAGCAAAACAAAAGGACAAAAAGATTCTTCTTTGCAAGAAGCAGAAGATCAGCAAACTGCAGCTATTACTGGACCTTGCAAAATTGGAAGAGATGGAAGCAACAAGAATTGTCTAAGGAAGGAGTGTTAGGAGTAAGTCAATACAGAAATGACACCCTTTTGTATATTTACAACTCTTGCCTCTAATTCAATTTGTGCCTTAAAATCTGTGCTGACTCCTGGTGACCATCTGGACTAGTCTCTAGTTTTCTTGGCAGGTTTTTGGAAGTGGTTTGCCCTTGCCTTGTCCCTAGGCTGAGACAAATTGACTGGTGCAAAGTCACTCAAACAACTTTGTGCCTAAGGTGAGCCTAAAACTCACGGTCACCTAATTTCTAGCCTGGTGCCACTAGACCAGACTGGCTCAAAGAATTAATAGAGTTAACTCCCAATCAGTTCACAGAAGAAGGCAATGTATAACCTTGTCACAAACTGCTTCTTTATGTATTAAAGGAAACACTTCATGCTATGCTTGTAAACAATCTGGAAATGTGATATTGATTGAGGAGCAGTGCTCTATATTCATTTCAAAGGGCACAAAGAACGAATTGCAGTATTTTAAGGAGTTGTATTTAAGGCATAAATAGCCAGTTTGGTGTAGTGGTAAAGCCATCAGAAAGAAACAAATCAGAAGGGCATAACTTCTTGACCTGCCTTAGGAACAAAACCAGCTGTGCAACTTTCAGGCAGCTGTTACCTCTTAGCCCTAGGAAGAGGCAAAGGCAAATCACTTCCAAAAATATTCTTGACAAAAATATTGTCAAGAAGATTGTAGGAACTAACAGGCATTCATGAATAGTAAAAACTGACTTGAAAAAACCAAAATAACAGTAAATAAGACATGAACAATTATGATCAGATAAGATCTTCTCAAAAAATCACAGTGGTGTGAAAAAGTTTAAGTGCCCCTAATCAAACTGTATCCTGAATTATCTACATTTTCACATTCTAAGACAGCTGCTTAGAAAAGCCTAGGGTGGTTGACTATAGACGAATACTGTAAATTTGGGTCTTCAGAAAGAACACATTACCATTCAAAAGACAAGCTACAGTGTTTTAATTCCAAAATGAAAAAGGTCTGATAGAAGTGGATTCTATCTTCTAAATATTTTCTTCATTATTCTAAATAATGAAGAAAAGCTATTCAGTGCATAGTGAAAGATGACAAATTTTTATTTCGCCAAGTTTTATTCCTAGCACTCCAAGTAACTTTAGGCTCAACCTTGGAAAATATTAAGCAAATTAAACTTTGAAGGTAATTTACAATGAAAATTTTTTTTGCGGTAGTATTTTGAAATTTATATAACTATTTTAAAAATGTAGAAAATTATGCTATGAAATAGCATTTGATAGTTTATGATTATAGGATGATATTATTTGTAACCCATGATGCTTTTATCTGTGCAGACCTTTGTGTCAGAACATCAGAGAAAAAAAGTCAGCATATAATATATTCATACCTTGAGCAAGGAACATATCCAATGTAAAAGTTCTTTTCTTCTGAGCAGTTGTATTTCCATGCATATTTCTTAGTTATCAGACAAACAATGTAATAAAATTGAGGTTCTTGTGGCACCATCCCAGAGCTACAACAATGAAGCTCCACTCTCACCTCATAAAATTATTGTAGTCAAAAAAGAAGAAAATAGCACCATGCAATCAAGCACCAATTTAATCAAATTATTAAAAAGTATTCTGAAACAGAATCATAGGTAACTTGAAACATCCAGAAAAGCCCTACTCATCAAATTAATTACATTTTTAGAACCCTACAACTCCATCTACTACTGCTGTCATTGTCATAGCTCTCTGCCACTAGCAGCAAGCTGACAGACCCTAGTCCCTGCTATGAAGATACCCCAGTGTTGGATGTACAGTCACTTTCTTGGACTGATCAACTTTCTAGTACTGAGACATCCTCATCCCAAATTTGCAATGAAAGAAGACATTTTGAAGAATGCTGTGCCAGTGTAACCATATGATATCAGTAGTGCAACAGTTCCCATGGACTACCTTGCCTGGGTGTGGAAGCATGTCCTTTTGTTATCCCAAGAAAGAACCACCCAAGCTCAGTAAGCACTCTAAGCAGGGTCCAAGAGTGAGACACTGTCTACCATTCTAACCAGTGGTGGGTTTCAAAAATTTTTACTACTTGGTGGGCATAGCATGGCTTGGTGGGCGTGGCAGGGGAAGGATACTGTAAAATCTCCATTCCCTCCCCAATCCAGGGGAAGGATACTGGAAAATCCCCATTTCCTCCTCAATCCAGGGGAAGGTTACTGGAAAATCCCCATTTCCTCCTGATCAGCTGGGACTCATGAGGCAGAGAATAGATGGGGGTGGGGCCAGTCAGAATTTTTACTACTAGTTCTCCGAATTACTCAAAATTTCCACTACCAGTTCTCCAGAACTGGTCAGAACCTGCTGAAACCCACCTCTGATTCTAACCCATTCCCCCAAAGCAACATTGCAAGTTGCAGAAAACACGTGTGATCTGCAGGCTTGCATATTAGATGCCTGCTGAAAAAAAGAAGAAGTTGGAATAGAACTGAGTTCATAGGTTGCTTTCGTTAGTGAAATTTCTTTCTGTGAGTCCCTGAATTGTGAAATTCTGGAGTTATCTTCTGAGCTGGCTCAGTGGCTAAGACACTGAGCTTGTCGATCAAGAAAGGTCGGCAGTTCGGCGGTTCACATCCCTAGTACAGGTCTCCTGCGTGAGCAGGGGGTTGGACTAGATGACCTCCAAGGTCCCTTCCAACTCTGTTATTGTTACTAACCAATGGAGTTAAGGTAAGACTGACTTGACAGAATTTCTCCTCTTTGCCAATAAGAATCACCATTGGCTTAGAATCTCTTCTGTGAATGAAAGGAGTTGTTTTGTACATTACAAGTCATTTCAGGATACAGGCTGCTAAGTTTACCTGTTGACACTGTTGTGAAACTATAGAGGAAAATGCACAGCATGCTTCCTTGAGCTCAGAAGATACATGTTTCTATCATAGCTGGGAAGAAATGCAGTAGGCAACTCGGTGTCCTGTAGATGTTTTGGACTTCTAATTTCCTTCATCCCCAGGCATTATGTCCAATGCTGAAATGCTCAGTTGCCTTTTCTTAAACTCAAAGATAGAAAAACCATTATCTATATTTCCTACAATAAAAGTGATGAAATTAAAATAGAAGCAAGTGAGGCTTAAACCACCCTAGAATTTGAAGAATTTTAAGCAACTTTATTCTCAGAAGAAGATACCTTTTGAACTGGGCAGACCAGTCAAAAAACAATTCATGTTCAATATCCTTGCAAATATTTTCAAAACAAATCAGCTATGCTTTGTTGTGTCTAAATGATGTGGAATATAAAGAAAACATAAAGCCAACTGAAAAACCAACAACTTCCTCGGATGTGGCACAAACTGTCTCATTATCTTCTATTGTATTGTTTTCATTTAAAATTCTTTTAATCACGGAATGCCAACTGAATCATTGCTCTGCACAAACATACATACACACAAACAATAATGGTCTGCAAGAGAACTTGCTTTTGAAAATGTGTCAAAATTGGAGATACAGGCAAGAAAACAACACAAATGTGGCTTTTGTATAGTTGAATTTTTCACAATTATTATAATTAAGTTAAATTTGCTCCGACAATAGCAGGATACATGAAATCTGCAAAGTATTTAACTTTCATTGTATTTTAAAACTTACCAAACCTGTTTGTTGTTGGAAGTTATACCTAGAGATTAAAACTGATAGAAAAGAGGGCGCAAATTAGTATAATCTTTCAAAAGGCTGCATTTTGAATGAGATGTTTGCCTTCCAACTCAGAAGCTGGATCATATTTCATGGCCAAAGCTTGCGTTGAATTACACCCTTGAAAGTGCAACAGAAGGAATTGGCAAGGGTAGAGGAAATGAGGTGACTATTGTGCCGAAATGAATATGTTGTTATTTGTGTGTTTGAGTTATGTAGCCTGACTTTTTTTAGGAACAGAAAGGGGTGTGTTAAAAACAAATATATACATGGAACATCTATATGAAACTAGAGTCTTGTAGCCACAGTATGGCTCGTTAATCCAATTTCAATCTAAATATGCCCTTGTTCTTTTTATAAACTTTTTGGTCTAAGTGTTGCAGGCTGCAGATCATCTTACAGTATGTTTTTATTTGCTACGCTTGAGATTTCCCATCATGGAATTCCATGCTTTCCCATTGTTTTAATCACTGCCTTTTTTTTCAGCCTTTCTTCAGGCACCAGCTGTCCAGTCTGCCCCATATGCAAAATGAGTTGAATGCAAACTGTATTAACCTCAGAATAGCCATTACAAAATTTGGAGCTCAAAACAAAACACATGTATTCTGAGACTTTATTTAAAGGTCAGAGCAAAAGTGGGTAATTTTGTATAGCATGGTGTTTCAAAGGTTCTGTTTATAGAAACACTGAATACTGTTTGAAACTTTGAGGGCTATTTCAAGTTTTTACACTCAAAATAAAATACATGGACACATTTGTCTACAGTTGGAGCAAAACAAAGCAAATTGTTTGGATGAAATGTTTTTAGTGGAACTAAATTGCTTCAGGTTTGAAAGAGTATGCAATCTTCATTTCATGCATTCCTCTATTATTGCTTTGGAAATGGACAACCTGCCCTATTACAGGAAAGTTACCTGTCTTTTATCTATCTATCTATCTATCTATCTATCTATCTATCTATCTATCTATCTATCTATCATCTATCCATCATCATCTCTGTGATCTCTCTGTCTGTCTATCATCTATCTATCTACCATCTACCATCATCTACCATCATCTATCTTTCATCTTATTACATTGCATAAAATCTTAATGCAAGAGAGACTTAAGACAGCCTTAGAAAAACATTCTTCACCTATTATTTGCCAGATGAGTTGGAATACATAGCTAGGAATTTCCAGATAGCATTAGACCACTGTCAGCATTTTTGGTCAGCATTTTGACTTTGAATATGGGAGTGGTAATTTAACAAAAATATAGTTTGATCTAGTGACTAAGGTACTAGATTACATACTTGAGTAGGACTGAGATAAGCACCTTCCTATCAGCTCTAGGAAGAAAGCAACAGTGAACCACTTCCAAAAAATTTGCTTGGAAAACTGCCTGGACTTGTTCATGTAGTTACTGGTAGTCAATGCTGACTCAGGACCACCCTCCTCCACTTCCTCTAAGAAAAATTATCTTCACCTTCAGTCTGGTGCCTTTGATATGTTATCCATCCAAAATGGCCTCCAAATTATGAAGTGCATCACATCTACAGGCTGCAGCTAAAGAAAGGTATCATTATAATGTCACAAACTATTTTATAACCCTGTGATGGCAAACCTATGGCACGTGTGGCAGACGTGGCATGCAGAGCCTTCTCTGTAGGCATACATACACCGTCACCCCAGCCCAGCTCCAATCACGTTTCTCCATTGCGTTTTACTCAATCAATTCCAACTTCTCATAAAAGAAAAAGATCTCACGAAGTTGGAATTGATTGAGTGAACTCTTTTACTTGCGCACTTCACAATGGGGGAGGCAGGGTCCCATCCTCCTCTTGAAGCCCATTATGACGCAGAGCCACAATGCAAGCCATGTGGCTCTTTCACCCCTCTGCTACGGCTCCCTGTCACCCTGTTGCAGCAGAGGGATGAAAGAACTGTTGCCCTGTCGTGGTGGTGGTGATGGGCGGAACCTTTGTGCTGGAGCGAAGTGCCCCTGCACTTGCCTTTGTGTGGCAATAGGATTCTGCCTTCATCATGGTACATTTGCTGTTGCCACCAGCAAAGAGGGCTGGGAGAGAATGGCAGGGGTGGATCTTGTGGGATGAAGGCCATCCCCCAAACCTGGCCTTCCTCCTCCCTCATTGGCAGGGCCAAGAGAAAGAAGGTGGCAGCATGGGGAAGCGTTCCCCCGGCCAGGCACTGACCACAAATGCCCAACAGAAGGGGGTGGCTGGCCCAATGGAAGCACCCCCATTGGCGAGTCAGATGGTGGAGAGGCCTGGCCCAGCTCTTACAGCTGTCCTGCTGTTCGGCACCTCTAGACGCAAGCTTCTGCCTTTGAAATGCACCAAACCTTTGAGGAAGCCAGGCAGTGATGGTTGGGGCTGTGGGGGAAGGGCAGTGGAGATGTTAGGGCTGCTCCCCCCCCTCCTCAGCAAGCCAGGCCTGGAAGAGCATGGAGAGTTGTAGGCCAAGCGCTGGAGTGTCAGAAGGTGCACTCCTGGCTTTATTTGCTAGCCTTGTTTTAAGGGGAGAGGGAAGCAAGGTGGGATAATAGTAGCTAAAAGGCTGCAAGGGGGGTTAGGGTTAGGGTTTATTAAAGATGGGGATGGGGAAAAGATGCCATTCCTTTCCCAAGGACCCAGGGAAAGTGGAATAAAAATAGAGGTGTGTGTGTGTGTGTGTGTGTGTGTGTGTGTGTAGTAAATAACAGCCCAGGATAGCTTCAGCCACAAACAACTGCTGTTATTTTTGCCGAGAGCTTCTAAGCTACACAGCATTCTTTAATAAATACTAACAATAATGAACCATAATATACAGGATTAAAGGAAGGGAGGGAGGGAGGGAGGGAGGAAGGAAGGAGGGAAGGAGGGAAGGAATAAGGATGTGATGGCTCTCCAGAGGCTACTGTACTACACTCCCATCATTCCTGAATTGTGCTGTTAAAGAAGCCACCAGGGAGAAGTCAAGTTGTGAAAGAGTGATTGAAATTCCTCAGAAAACCTCATTATTCAGGTTAAATTGCCATGTTGGCACTTTGTGATAAATAAGTAGGTTTTGGGTTGCAGTTTGGGCACTCGGTCCCTAAAAAGTTCACCATCACTGTTATAGCCCATTTGCAGTTCAAACCAAGCTTTTCCACAATAGTGTACAGTATAAGGATATATTGGACTTTAACTGTGGAAACAATTCATATTGATCTAATTGGAAGAGTATCTAGGATTTCAGTCTGAGGTCTTTCACATCACCTTTCATTTAAAACAGCAGAGATGGAACTATGAAAGTTCTGCACGCTATGCTATTTCAATCATTTTTTCCCCTAGTACCTTGTATCAAGTTCTGCTTCTCATTTTCTTTGGCCATTGGCATCCCTAAATGCTATTTCATTTTTTCCCAGATACAACCCATAGTTCTCTATTTCACAGGCTGAAGAAAATATACACGAGAGAGATTCCATTAATTCCTTTGTTTTGCTGAATAAATAGATCAAGAGAATTATTTCTCTGATGAAAATAAGAAAGAGAGATGGATAATGGCTGGACATATACTTTTCCACAAATATTTAATATTCATTAAACATTTAACAAAGTGGGCATTTTCCAAATAAAGCAATACAGTCTTCTCTGCAAGCCTTTTCATTTGGGTTATTGAACATGCCAAATATTAGAAAATGTGTACAAATATTTTTATATAAGCATACATCTTTATTAATCAATAGAAGAAATCTCATTTTTCTCCATAATTAAACAAAAAGCCTATTTGGTGAAATCAGAACAGATCAGGCAGGCAGGTATACAGACAATTCCTTAATGTAATCAAAGTTTTGTTTAAATTACTGTAGAAAATAGAATTTTGGTGGGCTAGATCAATATTTTCTTCATTTTAATAATCAGATTTAAAATGCACTATTATAAATGTTGATATCAGTCTCAAATGATTTCTCAATATTGGAACTCTCCATCTACCTTAAATATAGTTGTAGAGAGCAATTTAAATTACTGCTTCACCATATTTTTGAAGAATATTTTGAATTACCTGAAATGATGTAATAATGCTGCTACAGGAAATCTTTAAGGAACATCTGACAATTTATAAGATATCTAGAAACCCCCTTTCTACTACATTTCCCAAAATATTATTTTTTTAAAAAAATTCTATGTCTCCAAAAAAACTTTTAAATAACACATCTGAAATTCAACAGCTTTAAAAAAATTCACACAAAATTATACTTTAAAATACAGTTATTACTGGCAACTTCTTCTTTATGAGTGTTTATGTGTGTGTTAATTTAGATATTCTTGGGAAGAAGTATACATCTTTATCTCTGTCTCTCTTTCTACTGCTTGCTAGAGTTAGTGTATTTGTGTACCTTGCCACCTTGTGGCTATTTTAGATATTTGCATAAATCTGTTAGCAGCTTCCAACAGTAAATACAATGGACAAGATTTTATTAATGAAATCAGTATCTGGCAAATATTTGAATATCGTTTTGTACTTGCACCGAATTTTATTCCACCTATGTTTTCTATATTTAGGTAAGAGTATTTTGCATATATACTTTGTAATACTAAGCACAGTTATTTGATTCTCTCTTCTTCTTCTTCTTCTTCTTCTTCTTCTTCTTCTTCTTCTTCTTCTTCTTCTTCTTCTTCTTCTTCTTCTTCTTCTTCTTCTTCTTCTTCTTCTTCTTCTCTCTCTCTCTCTCTCTCTCTCTCTCTCTCTCTCTCTCTCTCTCTCTCTCTCTCTCTCTCTCTCTCGCTAGCATAATCACATAAAAGTATCATAAAAGGACAAGAGTCAGCACACCAGCCTTTGTTGATAAGAAAGGATTTTCTCTAAACCTTAAGCGACATATCCTTGACCAGAAGCTTAATTTATACTTAACCTGACGCTTTTATGAATTTGGATCAATTCTGGAAACCAGAAAGCTAAGAAATGAACAGGTTCAAACTGTGATAAACCATACTATCACCTTGCTTTGGTTTTGCCCTAGCTACCCATAGCATGGTGACTAGTATGGTTTGTCAGAAACTTATACCTCATTTCTTAGTTTCTGTCTTCTTTTTTTCTGTATCACTTATTATCTGGGAATTCTTGCAAGAGGTTTGCTGTGGGAAATTGCCATAGGATTCTCTGGATCCCTGGGCATCCTGCCAAGCACTAAATCTCTCATTTAATGCTTTTACCCAGACATTCAGTTAGTTATCTGCTGTGCCTTAAGAAAATATGTTCCTTTGATCAGGGACCTAGTTGCTACATCTCTGGGTAGCCAGTTCATTATAAACTATTTTTATTTCTTAGCAATATAACATCATATGATTTTCTTGTTTTTGGTGTTAGTTTTCATTTACGTAACTCAAAACTGAGTAAAGGTGTTACTTAAAGCAAGCAAGATGTGTTTCCAACGATTTGCCACATATCTTCAAAAAGAGAAAGATTAGTGTAGTTATTAATAATCATTTTTGTAGAACATGTAGTGAGTCATAACCACACCAACAAGACAGTTTTGGTGGTGCCATGGACCAGTAAAATGTCAAACAGGCTGACCTATAAAATCCTGATATTATAAATTCAGGAATCCGCTCAAAATAATACAATATAACTAAATATAAACTGAAATCTGTAAGAAACACAGCAGTTTTGGGATGTAAGAATGACAGGAAAATATTTTCTATATAGAGAATTTTCTTTGAGCTGGATGGTGTTTTTTTTGATAATAAAGGACTTTTAAAAATTGGTCTTGATACTTTATTCAGAGAACTGAAGAAATAATTTGATATTCTTCTTGAGTATGGATGGTAGAAATATGAGTGCTTAGAGATATTTTCCTTATTAGCTCTCCCCCTCCCAATTCCTTTTTAATAGTGCTGATATGGGGACTTCCGGTTTGCTGCTGGCCGCCGCCAGACGTTCCTTTGGGATCGTCAGCTCTCATTGCCTGTCAGAGCCGCCTTTATAGCGGAATGGCGGCTCGAAAAAACTCCGTTTCCAAGAGGAAACGGAGATAGAGCCGGCAGGGGTGGGTAGAACTCTCTGCAGAGTCCCAAAAGTTTTTTTTTTTACTTTTGGGACGGAGCGGATGAGAAGCCCCATATCCCCTGCCGCTGCTCCGGGCTTTGGGAGACCTCTGCCTATGCAGAGCCAGGCGTCAAGAGCAAGCCTGCGAATTTAACAGAATAATCAAAGAAAAGACGAGCTGGACCCTTAATACTGAATCGCAAGTATTTTACCCTTTAAAAAACTATTTAAGAGAAAAGAGGAGAGGAAAGAGGGAAAAAGAGCCTTTTAAAATGGCGTCTGCCGTGGCTGGAGAAGGGCTGAAAGGGAAAGTCCTTCCGTTTTTTATTACTACAATGTAGCGGAATAAATATCACTGGCTACATTTGTAGATAAAACCTCGCTCCTGTGCTGTTGATAGAAAAGAAGTTTTTTTTTTTTATTTTAAGGGAAAGTCCTTTCGTTTTCTATTTCTTCTCTTTTTTTTGCTAAATCTTGCCTGTGTGGGAAATGGCATCGGGACTTACACAGCTGGACAAACGGGGGGGGGGGAACTTCCCCCCTTAAGAAACTGCACCAACAAATTCTAACTCTCCAGTGTCAGAAACCTGATTTTAATATATTAGAATTTCTCCTTGAAGAGATTGTAAGAAGGGATGAGATTGTGAACCAGCAACTTGAAAAATTTAAGCAGGAAATTAAAGAAATTGGTGAATTGGTGAAATCAAAGTTTGACTTTTTGAATCAAAAGATTTTAAAATCTGCTAATGGTTTATCAGACTTTCTGATTCGGGTGGATACAAAGACTAAATTATTAGAGTCTAAAATGAAGGAAATTGAGGAGAATTTGGATGACATGACTCCAAAAATTAAAAAGGATTTGATAAACACTCAGGATAATAGCTCAGAAGACAAATCTAAAATGGAGACTGACCAAAAGACTGGTAATGAAGAAAATGTACAACAGAGGATTGAAAGAGAAGTTTTAATGATTCAATATAATTTTACAGAATATGCAATTAGACTGAGAGGTTTGCAGGAAAATAATAGAGATGATCTAAGGAAAATATCTTCTGAAATTCTGGCTGGGATTTTAAAGGTTCAACCTGATGAAGTGTATTGCAGGATTGATAGAATTTACAGAATAAACTCCTGGTTGGCAAAGCAAAGGCAATTGCCTAGAGACGTGGTGATCTATTTTACAGATAAAGAAATTAGGAATAATATTGTGCAGAACTCTTTTAATTCCACTTTGCAATTTCATGGAAGAAAGATTTGGATTTTTAAGGAGCTCCCGCCCAAGATGTTAATGGAGAGGAAGAAATTTGGCTTTCTAGTGACTGAATTAAAAAAAAGAAATATCCTATTCAGGTGGGACACCCCAGTTGGTTTAATATTGAGATATCAAGGACTAAGATATCAATTGCACACTGTTGAAAAAGCGGAAGATTTTTATCAAAAAATTTAAAAAATGAATTTAACACCTTTAGGCATAATACAGGATAAGCAAAAGGAGTTGGAAACAAAAGGAAAATATCAAATTACAGAGACTGTTGCAGATAAATTGTCTTTGGATCCCCTGGATACCCCAGCTGGTCTGTCTATAAACAAGAGAGTAGTGTCATCCGACACCAAGCTGATGAACCATCAAGTCACAGACAAGTGCGCAAATCAATCAGTTGACATACAAGTGACGGAGAAGAAAGATGAGATGATAAAACTAACCCAACAAGAACAACCCATAAAGCAGAATGAAAATCAACCAGCAGACACACAATTGGTAGGCAAGAAACGAGGATGGAAATTCAACCCGCAAAAGAAAAAGAAAAGAAATAGATCTCATAGAAACAGCAATTTCTAAACTATGCAACAGTGAAGCCAGGGACTTTAAAAAACGAATGAATATTTGAAAAGATAGTGGAGGCGAACAATTGTTTGATACTATCCTGAGGATTGTGGCAGATCTCTGCAATGCCATGATTTTGGGATGTGAAAAGAGCCTCACTTTGTTGGATTTGAATCATCTATTTTGGAATTTTTTTTTTTTGGTAAATGTATTATAATTATTTTGAGTTATAAGGCAGGAGAGTTACGCTGGGGCATGCAGAAGATCTGGATGTTACTCAGTAGGATGATGGGAATTAACAATCCTGATGAATACCACAACTATAACCATATGGATATAATCATAATTATAATGTCACTCGGGTGGTTGTTTTTACTTTTATACAGATGCGAGGATATCTACTACTGATGGGGGCAGAAGACGATTGAAGATTTTGAACAAACTGTTGCACCAGCATGTTATTTTACCCTATTATGGGTGATGGATTTAACAATCCAGTGGAAAGACATCAAAGAAGATATTATATGGATTATAAATTTAAAGTTATTGTCTTTTTTCTTTTTACAAAATGGAATGCATATATAGATATGTGTATATCTTAGTAATGTGGGCAGTGGATTATATTTAGAATTGTATTGCATGATTTTGTAGGAACTGAAGGGTTGAAATAGGTTAGTTTACTGATTGATTAGTTTAAGAAAAAGGATCTTTAAGTCATATATTTAGGGGAGTGGAGGATTTAACAATCCAGTGGAAAGACACCAAAGAAGATATTACATGGATTATAAATTTAAAGTTATTGTCTTTTTTTTTTTTTTTATAAAATGGGATGCATATATAGATATGTGTATATCTTAGTAAAGTGGGCAGTGGATTATATTTAGAATTGTATTGTATGATTTTAAGTCATATATTTAGAGGAGTGGAGGAATTGGACAGAATTGAATAAATGTTAAATTTGGATGTAGGGAGAAGGCCGCTTTAAAATGTTATATTAATATATATAAAAGATTAAATGTTAAATTGTAATAATACACTATAAGTTTAGGGGAGGAGAAAAAGGGCAGATTATCGTGAAAATGGGAGTTATAAGATTAATATGCTAAGGGTCAGTATTC
Organism: Arizona elegans; assembly: GCA_022577455.1. Classification (NCBI taxonomy): domain Eukaryota; kingdom Metazoa; phylum Chordata; class Lepidosauria; order Squamata; family Colubridae; genus Arizona; species Arizona elegans. The sequence continues at coordinate 41,832,034 of JAKOOJ010000001.1, forward strand.
CGAGAAGGGACTAAGGGAAAGGAAAGATATTATGTATGTAACTAGTTATGAAATAGCCTATTGTTGTGAAGAAGTCACAGGGGGGGGTTGGGTGGAAAGGGTGGGTTAGGGAAGGGGGGGGGGGAAAGGGGGAAAACTTGTATTTGAAAACTTTTTCAATAAAAAAAAAATAGTGCTGATATGATTCACTGTTAGATCAAAAAAATTGTGTTAAAGGTTTTACTAGCTAAGAGGCATCAGCTGCAGTCTAAACACACATGCTAAATAAGTACTTGAGGTAAAATGATTTATGCCCATAATCTTACTGAACTAAATAAGCATTCATGTACATGAAAAAATTAGGATACATTTTCATTCTTAAAACCACAATAATGCACATCAAGTTGTATTAAAAAGGAAACATTATTTATATACTTTCTCAAATCTCAGTATTTTCAATACAATTAGAGCTCTCAGTATTATTACGTTTTTTGAAGCAATGATCAGCAAAAATTTAAAATAGTAAAATCAAATAGGTGAGGTAAAATGGTAACATAACAAGAATTTTCTGTAATAAATATGACATGCTACTATAATGGCATATTAATTAACTGTGCAAGCATAAAGTATAAGTGCAAATATAAACCTGAAATATTAAATCTGTAAAATAAAAATACAGGACACCTCAAACAAGTAAGTCTGAAATGAATAAAACAGAATTGGTTATTCTTGTCACTAGTTATGCCTTATTTCCTCATGGTGACAAAATCTGGCTATTTCACAAGCAATTGGATCTACTAGAACAGAGGTGTCAAACTCGTGTTGTCACAGTGGTGTCATGTGACATATCGGGACTTTTTCCCCCTTTGCTAAACTGGGCATGGGCCTGGCCAGCACATTATGCATCTGGCCCACAAGCCGCGAGTTTGACACCCCTGCTTTAGAACAATCTCCAGAACATTCAACCTTGTCAACTTTAAGATGCATAGATGTCAACTCTCAGAATACCCCAGGGAAAGTTCAGAATTTTTCCTTCTGGGAGTTGATGTCCACACACCTTAATGGAAGAATGGGAGAGGCCTGGAACCTGGTCTTCTCAGAGGTCTGCCTTGCCTCTGCATGCAGTTTGATCCACCTGCAATGCAAAGTAAGAAAAGATGCTTTGGCTTAGCTGACAGAGATATGACAATTTAACAACTGACTCTCATAAACTAGACCAGTTGCTATTGAATAGCCTTGCTAGTGAGACATTTCTATGAAGATCTCAATCTACATTGGAACTACTTGATGTTTTATAGGCCTTTAAAAACCAATTTGTTTGGAATTCCAGGAATGCTAGTAAAGACCTATCCTATATTCAATGTCCTCCCCCACCTGTCTGTGATCCTCATCATTGTACTGTAGCTGCAATCTGAAAATCTCTTTCTTGTCTGTTATTAGCAACAATAGCTTAGATCATGTCAACACTGGATATTCAAATGAAAAAAAGAATTTTGTGGTGAGTAGGTGCAACAATATGTACACACACACACACACAAATATATTTAAGCAAGTGGGATAATTCAGAGTAATTCAAATATATATAAAATGTTTGCCTATACAGTTGTAGCTGACTCTCTAGGGAAGAATCTCTGTTTCTTAGCCAAGAGAGTCATCATTGTCCGAAGGCCCTTTCCATGGTCATGTAGCAGAATGACTATATGCTGTGGTGCAGGGAACATTGTTATCTTCCCATCGAAGTGGTACCTATTTATTTATCACATTTGCTTGCTTTCAAACTCCTAGGTTGGCAGCAGCTGCAGCAAGTAATGGGAGCTCATCTCATCGCACAATGCTCAGGTCTCAAACTCAGGCTATCAACTTTCCAGCTGACAAGCTCAGCATATTTCACACCCTCCATTTCAAATAATTTGTTTTTATATCCAAATGGAGTTTATGAATTGCCAAGTGTCCATAGTTACATTTAATTTAATTTAATTTAATTTATATTATATTTTATTATTATTTTATTTTATTTTATTTTATTTTATTTTATTTTATTTTATTTTATTTTATTTTATTTTATTTTATTTTATTTTATTTTATTTTATTTTATTTTATTATTTTATTTTATTTTATTTTATTTTATTGTGTAGGAAGTAGTATGTGAAGCCCCTTGGAGCTTATATTTCCAGTTTGAAGATAGACTGTAGTTTAGATAATGAATATTATAAAGACAGGTTTTTTTTTTTTAAAAAAAATCCTCATTTCCTATAGATTTTAAGAAGCAAAAAAATTCTACCCTATGGTAGAAATTCATAGTGTCTAGGATCAAGGACTGCATTTGAGAAGCAGTTACTCTAAAAAGTAAGTAGGCCTTGGGGAAAAATACTAATATATTTTATCATAAATATTATAATTAATTAATTAGATTGATTATTCTCTATGTATTTAATATTTTGCCTTTCCATAGCATTTCTGGGAAGTATATTTAAGCTTTTTAATGGTTAGGATCAGATATGGCCCTCAATTTCAGTTTGTGATCTCCTATGTTAGAGTCTACTAAACACAAACATGCACAAACATATATTTTTAAAATTGTCAGGAACTGCTTGATTGATTATTGTCACAGGATCTGCAGGATCCAATCTGGGTTTCTCTACCAGAATGTGACCCACAGAGAAGTTCCCTGAGAATGGGCTCCAGCATGAGTCTGAAAGCTCAAAAGACTAAACCTCTAGTGATCCTGGTGATCAACTCAGATTGGATCCTGCAACATTATCCTCATGCATGTATATTTGCCTTCATTGCTGACACTTAGCAACCACATAGGAAGATTTTCTCCATTATAATATGGCCTTTCATGTCTTCCAACCATACACTCATCATCACTTAATTAAGTCCATCCATTTTGTTGCTGATTGTCCTATTCTTTCCCATCAATCTTTGTCTTTGTCAGAGTCTTCTCTAGAAAGCTAGATCATCTCATATTGTGTCTAAAGTAGGATAATTTGAACCTGGTCAATGAGAACTCTGGGCTGGGTTAGTTTGTTTGATGATTCTTTGGTTTTCTTGGCTGTTTGTAAAATTCCTGATTACCAGGAATAATATAATTGAAATTGGCTAATTTCATTTAAATTTCATTTAAATTATGAAGCTCTAGATATACTGATTGATAAATTCTTGATAGAAGGACTTCCTTCCTTCCTTCCTTCCTTCCTTCCTTCCTTCCTTCCTTCCTTCCTTCTTTCCTTTCTTTCTTTCTTTCTTTCTTTCTTTCTTTCTTTCTTTCTTCCCTCCCTCCCTCCCTCCCTCCCTCCTTCCTTCCTTTTTCCCTCCGTCCCTCCCTTCTTCCCTCCATCCTTCCATCCATCCATCCTTCCCTCCCTTCCTCCCTCTCCAGTTCTAGACCAGAATGGTGCTGTAAAGCCTCCATCTCAATCTAGATAGTCTCTACGAAGAATCTTAGGATGTAAATGGTTATATTTTTTCAAAATCCTGTTATTTGTTTTAGCTAAACAATTAGTTTAGCACTTAGCAGGCACATTTAGAAATTTTTAAGTATACCTTCATACTTCCCAAAGGACTTGTATCTCTCTGGAGTCTTAAATATATGGAATTTACCTTTTAAATAAGTCTATGAAGATAAAAGATTGCTGTCTCTCTTTTTACTAAAATGGTAGCAAAATGCTATACAAAACTACTGTATTATTAGTTATGATCCATTTGAATTATACAGTAGTTAGATGCAACTGAGCTTTCCATTTGGGAAAAAGTGGCTTCAGCATTACTTAGATTTACTAAATTCATGCCCTCCCTTTATTTTGTTCATCTCAAGGTGGCAAACATAATGCTCTCTTCTCCATTTTCCTCTACAACAGCAACCCATAAACAGGGTGGGTTGTGGAAGAATGGTTGGCCCAATGTTGCCCAACTAGCTTTTATGCCTGACAAAAACTTAAGTTCACCATCTCTTTGTTTCTAGTCCAGCAATTTAACCACTACACCAAGCTGGCTTCCACTTCCACTTCCACTTCCACTTCCACTTCCACTTCTATATACTGTATACTTATAACCAGTGGTGGGTTGCCCCCGGTTTGCACTGGTTCTATAGAACCAGTAGTAAAACTGGTGGGAGGCTCCACCCACCGACCCCAACGTCATCAAAATGCTTCTATGCATGTGCGCGAGGGAAGCGAGTGCACGAATGCGGCCCCATTGTGAACCGGTAGTAAAGGTAAGTAGATTAACTTAATAGTTGATGTCTCATGCTTGAACATATTTATGAGCAGATTACCTGAGATAACAATCCTTTCTCTCAAAACTATAGAACTTTGGAAAATGGAAAGTGCATTTTATGAGAGGTAATGTGGTGGTGTGATTATTATATCAGATTTGAACAAATGCAATAAAAATTCAAATTCTTATTTACCAATGATCATTATTTGATAACCCTGTGCCAAAAATATTCTACTTTAGAGAATTTGGGCAGGTTAGAATGTGGAAGATAGAGGAGATACTATTGGCTTCTAGTTGTTTCAAGAAGATCATACCAGAATGTGGGGCATGACAAAGTAGCAACAATGGTTCCTTGGAAGATCTGCAAGAAATACCATTTGCCAACAAGCAAGAACTGATGGAACCACAAAATAGGAAAAAGTAATAGAAAATGAAGAAGTTTCATTTTCTTTATTTTCATTGCTCTAGGATTTTAGAATTCAACAGATAAGCACCTGCCACATATTACTTAACAATTGTTGGTAAGAAAGACAAAATCATCTGGATAGTGGACATTGTAGTACTTAGAGGCAGCAGAATAGAAGAGAAAGAACTGGAGAAAATCATAGCATAAAATGATTATAGGGAAAAAAAGCAAAGTTAGTAGCAATAGTAATAGACATCTTGGATACAATCCGAAAACAAATGCAGCGCCAGTTGAACACCATCGTCATTGGCCAAATCACCACTAGTCAATTGCAAAATGCAGTTTTACTTGAAACAGCTTACAACCTGCAACGATATATGTAACACCATCAAACATCCACATCTGCCTATCCCAGTCCTTGAGAAGGACTTGATAGGTGGTCAAAAATTCCAAATCCAGCCTAAACATCTGGTTGACTGTGTGAGGAGCAACAATAACAATAACAATAACAAGATCCCTTACTGGGATCTGCTCGCATAATCCGCCGATATATAACGTAGTCCTAAATGCTTGGGAAGTGTTCGACTAGTGATTTGAGATACGAAATCCAGCATGGTTATCTTGTTTGCTGTGTATACTGTCAAGTTTGTGTAAATAACAACAACAACAACAACAACAACAACAATACCCAATACCCAAAGGGCTACCACGCTATTTAGAAATTTTAAATTTACCGGACTTGAACATTTTGACTCTACAAAAAACCGCCTTACTCAAAACAGCTTACATCCTCCGATGATACCTTAACAGTTCCTAGGTCCTTGGTTAGGACTCGAGCTGCTGAGCTATTAACCAGCCTCAAAGGCTGTGAATCTCACTAAAGATTTAATAATAATAATAATAATAATAATAATAATAATAATAATAATAATAATAAATCAAGGAATTAACTTCAGCCAAGTACATTTGACGAACTCGTAAGATATTAATGTCCAAACTGAGTGGAGGAAACATCATAAAAGCCATAAATACCTGGGCTATACCTGTGATTAGATACTCTGCAGGAATAATTGACTGGATCCAGATGGAGTTAGACAATCTGGACAGGAAAAAAAGGAAGCTTATGACAATGAATCATGCTTTTCACCCTAAAAGTGATGTTGACCGATTATATTCACCAAGAGCAGAGGATGGTCGAGGACTCCTACAAGTAAAGCAAACTGTGGAAGAAGAAAAACACAGCTTGAATGATTACATCCAGAAAAGTGAAGAACCAGTGATTAAGGAAGTAAATAAAGGAGGCCTTTTAAAGACAACTAAAACAAAAGCAGAATATAAGAAAGAAGTAATGCATGGCCAATACTTGAAAAGTATTGAAGGGAAAGCTGACCAGAAACTAACTTGGAACTGGTTAAGATCAGGAGTCCTGGAAAAAGAAACAGAAGGCTTTATTTTGGCAACTCAAGAACAAGCCCTAGCCACAAACTGCATGAACCTGCATGATCAACATGTTACCACCAACAGTAAGTGCCACCTCTGTAATGAGAAAGATGAGACAGTCGACCACCTGATCAGTGGATGCGGCAAAATTTCACAAACTGACTATCTACAACACCATGACCACGTTGCTAAGATCATTCACTGGAAATTGTGCCAGAAATTTGGATATGAGTATGCAAAAACCACTGGGAACATCAGGTTGAGAAAGTTTTAGAGAATGAGAAACTCAAGATCTTGTGAGACTTCTGGATTCAGACTGACAGGTACTTGGTCCACAACACCAAGTCCCGCCTGGACTACTACAATGCTCTCTACATTGAGGAGTACCCGGAGGCTCCAACTGGTGCAGAGTGCGGCCGCGCGGGTGGTTATGGGAGCAACACGGTGTTCCAATGTAACACCTCTCCTGCGCGAGCTGCACTGGCTCCTGGTGGTCTTCCATGTGCGCTTCAAGGTCTTGGTTACCACCTTTAGAGCGCTCCATGGCTTAGGACCTGGTTACCTACGGGACTGCCTGCTGCCACCAGTAGCCTCCCACCAGCCAGTACGCTCTCATAGAGAGGGGTTCCTCTTGGTGCCATCGGCCAAACAATGTCGACTGGCGGCCCCCAGGGGGAGAACCTTCTCTGTGGGGGCACCTATTATCTGGAATGAGCTCCCCCCGGAGATACAGAGGATCCCGGATCTACGCACCTTCCACTGCGCTCTCAAGACCTTTTTATTCCATCAGACTGGCCTGGCCTAATTTTTTCCCTTTTTTCACTTTTTAAAATGCAAATTTTAATTTGTTCTTAATTTATTGGGCTGTTTTAAATCTGTCTTTGGCCAAATAGTTTAATTCGATTTTTATCCAGTTTTAAATTTTATATTTATGTGTTTTTATCCTGTGGCTGTTCACCGCCCTGAGTCCCTTGGGAGTAGGGCGGTATACAAATCAACTAAACTAAACTAAACTAAACTAAACTAAACTAAACTAAACTAAACTAAACTAAACTAAACTAAACTAAACTAAACTAAACTAAACTAAACTAAACACACCTGACATAACAATAGTTGAAAAGAAAAAAGTATGGTTCATTGACATTGCAATACCTGGTGATGCACGGATTGAAGATAAGCAGCAAGTAAAAATCACAAAGTATCGGGACTTGCAAATTGAAGTTGAGCGATTGTGGAAAAAGAAATCGTGTGTTGTCCCGATTGTAACTGGAGCCCTTGGAGCAATACCCAAAGGACTACCCCGCTATTTAGAAATTCTAAATTTACTGGACGTGAACATTTTGACTCTACAAAAAAATACCTTACTTGGAACAGTTAACATCCTCTGACGATACCTTAACAGTTCCTAGGTCCTTGGTTAGGACTCGAGCTGCTGAGCTATTAACCAGCCTCAAAGGCTGTGAATCTCACTAAAGATTAATAATAATAATAATAATAATAATAATAATAATAATAATAATAATAATAATAATAATAATAATGCTGCATTGACTCTTGGAGGTTGATATTGACCACTTTGGGGAACCCTGGATTAGTGGAAAATAGCCTTACTCATTTTTTTTTTATTGCAAAAGTTTTACAATTACATTTTCACCCCTTTTTCCCCCCTCATCCCACCCCAAACTTCCCAACCTCCCTAACCCACCCTAACCCTCCCCTCCCCCCCAGACTTCCACACAATATACTCATATCAAGTAGAAGGAAAAACCCTCATTTGTATATAAAACTTGAACCCCTCCCTCCCCCTTAAAAATTTTCATCTTCATTACCTTAAAATATTTCTATCTTAATAAAACATTTTGAAATAAATTTTTCATCCTCTTTACCTTAAAATATTTCTATCTTAATATAACATTCTCAAATAAAAGCTATTTGATACTTCCTAGTTTGATATTTGTTCTGAACATAATCTATCCACCTCTTCCATTCCCATTCATAAGTCTCTTGTGAACAATCTTTTAAATATGCTGAAATCTTCGCCATCTCTGCGAAACTGGCCATCTTCAAAGTCCATTCCTCAATCGTAGGCAGCGCTTCATTTTTCCAATATTTACCTATCAACAATCTTGCTGCTGTTATCATATGCAATATTAGTTTTGTTTCACCCAATGTAAAACCCTTAGCTATACCCAATAAAAACAATTGTGGAGAAAATTGAATTTTTTTCTTCAAAACATTTTGCATGACCCACCAAATTTTTATTCAAAAAGCCTTAACTTTCTTACAGGTCCACCAAACGTGATAATATGTAGCATCTAGACAGTCACATCTCCAACATTTAGGCTGCACGTTAGAGTACATACACGACAATTTTTTGGGGTCTAAATGCCATCTGTAAAACATTTTATAAAAATTTTCCCTCAAATTCTGCGACTGTGTAAATTTAACATTCTGAACCCAAATTTTTTCCCATGTTTCTAACATCACTGGTTCTTCAAAATTTTGTGCCCACTTAATCATACAATCTTTAACTAGTTCAGTTTCTGAATCCCTTTCTAACAGAACATTATAAAGTCTTTTAATATGCATTGGACCTTTCTCTTTTATATGTCTGACCAATTCTTCCTCATACTCCATAATACCAGTTTTTTGGTCCTCTTTCCATCTCAATTGCAATTGGTTATATTGTAACCAAGTTAGATTAATCCCTTCAGCCAACAATGTCTGTAATGTCTTCAACTGCCTTCTGCCCGCATCTGTAAAAAGAACCTCTTTATATAAAAACCCCCCGAGTGACATTATATTTGTATTCCACAAAGTATGACCAAGATCCAGCCATAGCGGTATTTTATAATCCCAATTGATTCGGTGCTTCTTCCAAACTCTCAACAAAGAATCTCTAAGTATATGGCTTTTAAATACTTTATCCACTTTGCTGTCGTAAAATAAGTAAGCGCGCCATCCAAGTTCCAAATCAAAACTTTCTGCATTCAATATTCCAGTCTTTTTTCCTCCAAACCAATCACTTGCTAAAGTCAAAGCTGCTGCATCATAATATAACTGTAGGTTTGGAAGTTTAAGACCTCCCCTTTCTGGAACGTCTTGCATGATTTTCAATTTTACTCTTGGTTTTTTCTCATTCCAGACAAACTTGTTCACTCCAGTTTGCCATACTTTTAGTTGTTTATCATTTTTGAGCACCGGAATCATTTGAAACAAAAAAAGAAATCTTGGCAAAATATTCATCTTAACTGCTGCTATTCTTCCAAGTAAAGACAGCTGCAGTTTTTTCCAAGTCTCCATATCTTTCTGCACCTCTCGCCACAACACCTCATAATTATTTTGAAACAATTTCATATTTGATTCTGCAACCTGAACTCCTAGATATTTTACCTTTGGTACAATCTCAAAACCTGCCCTCCTTTCAAGCTCATGTTTACGATCTTGTGTCATATTTTTGACTACCATCTTAGTTTTTTTCTGGTTCAATCTAAAACCTGAAACTTTACCATAGTCTTGTATAATGTCCTTCATCTGGATTATTGATTCCATTGGCTGTGTTAGGGTAACAACCAGATCATCTGCAAATGCCTTTATTCTGTAATCCTCTTGCCTTATCATTATGCCTTTCAAGGTATTAGAGTCCCTTATTGTATTTAACAAGACTTCTAGTGTTAAAATAAACAACAATGGGGACAACGGACATCCCTGTCTTGTTCCTTTTTCGATTTTAAACTCTGTTGTCAAACTTCCATTAATAATAATCTGTGCTTTTTGATCTTGATAAATTGCTGAGACCGCCTGTATAAATTGGTCCCCAAAGCCCATCCTTTTTAGAGTCTTGAGTAGAAAATTCCAGTCCACTTTATCAAAGGCCTTCTCTGCATCCAAAAAAACCAGCACTGCAGGGATCTGTTTATTCTTCTCAAGATATTCCAATAAATCTATTACTTGCCTTACATTGTCATTCATGTGCCTACCCTCAATAAATCCCGCTTGATCATCATGAATCACCTTTTGAATTACTGGCATCAATCTGTTGGCTAGTACTTTTGCATAAATTTTATAATCCGTATTCAAAAGAGATATTGGTCTGTAATTCTCTGGTTTTTTGGAACCATCTTGTTCTTTTGGTATCAAAGAAATATAAGCTGTAGTCCATGATGGGGGTACTTTTCCCCCTTGTTGTATATTACAAAATAAGTCTCTAAGTTGTTCCACCATTTCTGTCTGCAAAGTTTTATAGTACACTGCAGTCAGACCATCCGTTCCAGGAGCTTTAGCTGTTTTTAATTGTTTTATTGCTGCTATTATCTCCTCCTCTGTTATAGGATAGTTCATTCTTTCCTTTTGTTGCTCAGTAATTTTTGTAACTCTTTTATTGTCTAAGTATTTTTCTATAAGTCCATTCTGCACCTCCTCTCTGGCATATAGTTTAGTGTAATATTCAAGAAAGGCTTCTTTTATTAATTTCTGTTGAAAAATTTCTTTCCCTCCGATATCAATACTATCAATAGTCCGTATGCTCTGTTTCTTCCTCAATGTGTAGGCCAACCACCTGCCCGGTTTATTGGCATTGCAGAATGTGTTATGCTTCGCATATTGTAGATTTGTTGCAACTTGTTCCGCTATAAGCATTTGGAATTGATCTTTCAAAAGTTTTATGACACCACGTATTCTTTCATCTGTTGGGTTTTTGATAAGTAACTGTTCTTTGTTCTTTATTTCTGCTTCCAGTTCAAGTCTTTTCTTTTGTCAGATCAATCTATGTTTAGAGTTCATATGAATAAGCACCCCTCTCATGTAAGCTTTGCTTGCGTCCCACACAATTTCCATTGGGGTGCCTTTATTCAAATTCATTTCAAAAAACTCTTTCAAATACTTTTTAAGTTCTATTATATTTTTTTCATATCTGAACAAGTTTTCATTTAATCTCCAAGAGCGTCTCTCAGTCTTGCATATCTCAATTTCTATCCACACTGGGCTATGATCAGTCAAAGTTCTTGGCAGAATCTTTGTTCTTTTTGTCCTAACAAGTAAGTCATCTGACAACAAAATGAAATCAATCCTAGAGAAGGATCTATGTCTATCAGAAAAGAAAGTATAATCCAGTTCTTTTGGGTTATATACTCTCCAAATATCTTTTAATTCCAAGTCTTCTTTCATATCAAAAAAGGTCTGTGATAATCTAATCCTTGACTTCGCCAAAGTCTTTTTATCTAATTTGGAATCAATTACTCCATTCCAATCTCCCATAATTAAAATAGATCTATAATCCCATTGTAGTATTTTAGTATGTAACATTTTATAAAAATCCTGTTGTTGATTAGGAGCATAAATTCCTATCAAAAGAATTTGACTATTAGCAGAAAATAATTCAATTGCTACAAAACTGCCATCTTGATCAGCTTCTATAAGTTTGGCTGTTAATTTTTTATTTACATAAATAACCACACCATTCTTTTTTTGGTTAGTTGAAGATATAAAATGTGTTCCTAATTTGGAATTTTTCAAATAGTTTTGATCTTGAACTGTAATATGCGTTTCTTGTAGACAAATTATATCATTATTATGTTGTTTTAAATATGCAAATACTTTCTTCCTTTTCTGTGTTGCATTCAGCCCATTCACATTCCAAGATAAACATTTAATCATCATTATTCTCTTTCTGGAGCAGAGAACAGAATAATCGGATTTCATCCGAAATCTTCTGTCCTGCATTCCCCATGGCCCCAGCCTTTTCATCTTGTCTTTCCTGCTGTAACTTTTCTTTAAGTTGCTTGGATTTTGCTCAGGTTATACGCTGGTCCTTGACTTCAGCCATCCAAGCCGGCTCCAAGATTGGAGAAGGTTCCAGCACAGGCTCATCCAGGAAGCCTCCTTCAGCGCCCTTCAACTCCTCTGATTCCTGCTTAGATTGTTGTTGCGGTTCTTGAAGTTGCTTCTTATCACTCTCCTTAATCTCCAAAACTGTAGATGTACGTGGGGATGGTGTTCTTTCTTTAAAGATCTCAGTATAAAATTGCTCCGCCTTCTCCACAGTATTCAAACGGTGTTTCTCTCCCTTGTATCTCAAAATTATGCCAGTTGGAGCGTCCCAACGAAATGGGATCTGATTATTCTGCAATTCTTTAACAAGAAAGCCAAAATCTTTTCTGGATTTCAACATCTTAGGCGGAAGCTCCTTGTAAACTGTGATCTTCGATCCGCCCACTTGCACAGAAGTGAGAAAAGATTTTTGCAGGATATCATTTCTTATTGCTCTATCTGTAAAATATATGACCACATCTCTAGGCAATTGTCTTTGTCTGGCCACCCAGGAATTAACTCTGTAAATTTTGTCTATTTTGCAGAAAACCATATCAGGATTAATTTTTAAGATCACAGCTAGGGCTTCAGCACAGATCTGTCTCAAATCTTGTCTCTCCTCTTCTCTAATTCCTCGAAGCCGTATAGCAAATTCCATTGCCCGGAATTGCATCATAACAATCTCGTTCTCAACTCTCTGCATCTTGTCATCAACATCAAAAAATTTATGATCATTATTTTTCATCTTAGCATTAACTTCTGATTTAAATTCATCCACTTTTGACTCAACTTTCATAATAAATCCTGCCAGGCCAGACGCCACATCTGTTATTTTTTTGGTCACCTTCTTTTGGTTCTGCTGCATTTCCTGCATAATTTCCTGTTGAGACTTTTGAATTTTATCATCTATTTTATTTATTTTATCATCTATTTCCTGTTGAGCTTTTTGAAATTTGTCATCCAGAATTTTTGAAATAAATTCTTTTAAATCTCCCATATCAAAATCTTTTTTCTGAGCTTGTGACTGCATGTCCTGTTTGCGTGTGGGGGATCCCCCCCCTGTTTTGCCTTCCTGCTTCTTTGAAGCCATCCTGCCACGTAGGCTAGCTTTTCTAAAAAGGGAGGTTCCGCTTCTTCTGCCACCTCCACAAAGCCTTCTAAAAAAGTCCCCCAGATTTAAACAGGGCAAAGCTATAATGCAGCAAAGTCAAGTAAAAGGGAGAGATTTTCCTCTTGTTCCTGTTACAGCCGGAGCAACTTTGTAGCAACTTATTAACTTTGTAACAAAGCAAGATGACTTCACCAATCCACACTCGCTGATTCATTTACTCTAATGCTGAGCGCCATATTTTTTCCAGTCACTTTCACTCATTCAGAAATTTTCACTTCAATATAAAAGATCAGCAAAGTGCTAATACTTGCAGTTCAGAATTTCAGGGTTCAAGTAGATTTCGGCTGTTTATTTGGGTTGTTTCCTTGCTCTTTTGAAGTTTCCTGCAGCCGGCTTGTTCTGCGGAAGCAGAGACGTCCCACGCCGCCCGGAGTCTCAGCAGGTTGAAAGGGAGCCACGCCTGCTTCCTCCCCAGAAACAATTCCCTGGGGGGGTTGCAGGGGCTCGACCTGTACCCTGCTGCCTCTTCTTCAAAAATCCTAAGGATTTTGAAGCTTTCAAGCCGCTTCGCGATCGAGAAGCGGCTCTACGAGCGGCGGTGCTGGCGGTGCTTAAAAAGGCACCGTCGTCGCCGAGGACGAGGAAACCGGAAGTCCTGCCTTACTCATTTTTGAAGTCTGAATATGAACTCAGCTTTTGGGCCAGTGTCTGACAAGAAATTCTCTTCATATTTTTCTCTAGCAATTCTCATGCAAATTTGCTTTAGATATTCTTCCAAAGAGCATATGCAGTATGTGGAGCATTGTGTATTTGCAATTACTTAGTTACAAGGTTTTATTTTTATTTAGCATATGGCAGAGGTCATACAATCACTGAAGTACAACACTAATAAAACACATTATACATACAAACACAAATATAAGTTTAAGCAGAACATCATTTTATACTATATATAAAATAAGTGGACAATACAATATATATGAGATAAAAATTTAATTTAAGGTAAATCCCTGATAAAAATCACGATAATTTGGTGCCATAGAATTACAAGGTAACCAAGAGGCATGTATTTTGTATCTTTCAAAATACAATTATTTATTCAATGATTTTCAGCCCCACTGGCTTCCTGTGCATTTGTAATATGCCACCATTAGGGGATCCTCTTCCCTGAGGAAATTGTTGAGGAATTTGTTTGGATTCAGTTTAAAAATAGAGCAAACATCTCCATCAGCAGCCCCCAAACTTTTGGGCACCAGGGACCGGTTCAGTGGAGAAAGATTTTTACGTGAACTGGAGGGGGCATGGTTTCGTGTGTTGCCTGCATCCCATGGATGAGGCTTTGCTTGTTTGCATGGCTGGTTTCTGGTATGCCATGGACTGGTACTAGACCATGGACTGGGAGTTGGGGACACCTGATCTACATAATTTCTCTGTTCATAGATGCAGTGATGTGGTGGATTTTTAAAAAAATCCTGCCCAACTCCATATGGAACTTTGAAAAATGGAAATTGCATTTTATGACAGGTAATATGCAAGGCAATCAAACCGGTCAGTCCTAGAGGAGTTCAACCCCTGACTGCTCTTTAGAAGGCCAGATCCTGAAGATGAAACTCAAATACTTTGGCCACCTAATGAGAAGGAAGGACTCACTGGAGAAGAGCCTATTGCTGGGAAAGATTGAGGGCAAAAGAAGAAGGGGACGACAGGGAACGAGGTGGCTGGATGGAGTCACTGAAGCAGTAGCCGTGAGCTTAAATGGAATCCGGGGGATGGTAGAGGATAGTAGGGCCTGGAGGAGCATTGTCCATGGGGTCATGATGGGTCGGACATGACTTCGCAACTAAGAACAACAACAAATATGGCAGTGTGATTACTATATCAGGCTCAGACAAATGCAATCAAAGTTCAAATTCTTATTTATCAATGAGGGTTATTTGATACCTTTGTGCCAGAAATATTCTACTTCAGAGAATTTGGAGAGGATGGAATGTGGAAGATAGAAGGGATACTATGCATATTATTATGTGCATCTTGATAAAAGGGCAGAAAAGTCATAAAGAAATACTATAAAGGGGTAAAATGAAGTTACCTCTGTTGATTTTGTTGATGCCAAGATATTGCTGTATACACCTAACTCCCCCTCTATTCACTGAGGAGGTGGAGGTAGATTTGAGCCTGCAGTTGCTGATTCTTTGCATGTCTGAGCTCCTGGTTTGGTATTGTGTGAATAGCACAACAATAGCACTTAGACTTATATACCACTTCATAGTGCTTTACAGCTCCCTCTAAACCAGTGGTGGGTTTCCCCCGGTTTGGACCGGTTCACAAGAACTGGTAGTAAAACCAGTGGGAGGCTCCACCCACTCACACGGACATCATCACAGGTGATTGCTCGCACGCATGAGCGAAGCGAGCAAACCGGTAGTAAAGGTAAGTAGAACTCACCCCTGCTCTAAACCATTTACAGAGTCAGCATATTTCCCCCAGCAATCTGGGTCCTTATTTTACCAACCTTGGAAGGATGGAAGGCTGAGTCAACTTTGAGCTGAACTGCTGGCAATCAGCAGAGTTAGCCTGCAATACTGCATTCTAATCATTGTGCCACCAAGGCTCTTTGTGCCAGAAAGAAAGAACAGAAGGAAGCATTCCTATACAAGTGGAACTGCATTTTTTACTCTTCTTTGTAAAGGTGAATGTTTAAATGGTCATCAAAAACTCTGACACCAAAAATCACAGATTTCTAATTGTTAGAGTTTAACAGATCAAGTCCAAATCTTAATGAATGTCCAGATTTAAAATGCAGCAGGTTCTAATTCATCAACTTTTTTCAGATCAATGAAAAACCCTTATAAATTATCCAGTTTTATCTGAGTAGTGTTTTTTAAATTGTCCTAAATGTTGTGAGAGGCTGCAGGATGGCCATTCTTTCTTAAAATCTTATCAGATTTTGACTCTTTTTTTTAAAAAAAAAAATTTTATATGCCGCCCTTCTCCGGAGACTCAAGGCGGCTTACAATGCGTTAAGCAATAGCCTTCATACTTTTGTATATTTTATACAAAGTCAGCTTATTGCCCCCACAAACTGGGTTTTCAACAAAATCTTGTGAAATTTGAGATGGGAATTCCCAAATTGTAGATGGTTTGGTAAATTCAGCGATTATTTTTTTATTTACCGTATTGTTATTTAACTTTAGGATCTACATATACCATCTGAGACAGAACACATGTGCCAGGATGCTGAGAGACTACACTGCCAATCTGTTTCTGATTATGTCATGCTCCAAGCCTAGTCAAAAAAAAAAAATTAAGTTTGATATCAAATTTCAGTAGCCATGCTGAATCCGGTGCTAGCAAACATGGGTGAATAGTTGAATAGATCACACTACTTTTTCCGTACTGATACTGTAGTTCAGTCAATCAGGTTTGAATCCTTGTAAGGAAAAAAAATGATATAACAATTTTCTATTAAATTAGTCAAACACATCTTGCCCAAGATATCTGTGGCTAGCCGTTTTTTCACAAGATTTCTAATCTAAAGCGTTCATTGAAGATAAATGCATAAAGTATTTCAGCTAAAAGCAACTAAACTTGAAAAAGAGGAAAAAAAGATAAACACATTTGCTGAGACCTATTTCTCCTAAAAGGATCTAATTATACAAAGAGCTGTTGAATGATGCTTTTGAATGATCTTTCGACACTATTACTACTGCCAACAACAACAGCAATAACCAAAGCACCTTAGCAGTTGCATGCAAGAAAATAAAGATGTCAAGGCAACTAGATTAAGCTAGTTCTCTTCTTGTAAAATTTGCAATTTTAGTGTAATGTCAATAAATATTAGCGGGGATTCAGAGGCAGAAGCATTTTGGAGATAATTCTTAGCAATTATCTACCAGGAGATGGCACCATTGACAAAATAATTTTGAGAACTACAAACAAGCTCCTTGCAGCCATCTGTTTATCTGAATATATTGACAGCCCCAGGTGTTCATCATGGGCCCAATCCTGTCAATTAGTATTCACTCCAGCAATCTTTCATATAAGCTTTAATGTTCTGGTAGTAAGGGCAGGTAGGCAGCAATGGATAGTTTGAGTCAGATCAGTAGCAACTTGTGAAATGAAAAAAGCTGTTGGGGTGCGGGGGGGGGGTGGCGGCAGGAGAGGAGGGTGGTTTTCTTTATTGGAAGATTATCTCTGTTGTCTCTTTCTCAAACTGCAATCCTGTGCATTTATCTCAGAATAAACCCAACCAAAACACAGTGGGGCTTCCTTATAGATAAGCACGGAATGAATCAGGCTGCATTTTTATAAACTGTCTTTCATCAAAAGGTATCTGGGGAAGGCATAATAAATACAAAAAAAAGTCATGCAGTCATGAAATGCAATAAGAACAATAAAATGCCAACATAAAAGAGCATTGGCAAGAACAAATACAATAAACAGAACAGGCTGGCCAACTTAAAATGCTTCAGCAAACTGATAATGTAAAGCGGAATTGGTTTCTGAACAAAACAGATCAATTTTAATTTTTTTTTTCCTTTTAGAAAGGAATTTTCACCATAAGTAGAAAAGACAGCGCCAGATATTATTATTTTATATAGGCTGGGATATGAAATGCAATTTTTCAGATGAAAAATTCAACTACCATTCAACTTTCTTAGTACCTGTTTTATTGGAATGGATCATTAAACGTAAAAACCAAACCAAACCAAAATGGCAATTGATATCAGGTTATCTGGGGTGGGTTGGTGATCAAGGAGAACAATCTGAAATGACTGCATTCCAATGGATGGTATGTTGCTATTCTGAAATTTTTGTTAGACATTATTAGAAGTGTTGGTGGAAGATTGTGTCCTTGGTGTCGTATGTCAGATGGTCTGAAGGAGTTTAATGGGGAGATTGGATGACAATGGTACCAAGGCTGGGTCATTTTGGGAAAGGAAAGTGAATGCTTATTGCACTTGATGGAAATGGCTAGAGTGCTTGATGACATTTCTCTAGAGCAGCCTCTTCCTGTACCACAGATCCTGGGTAAAAGGGCCTTGATTTGCTGAGAAACACTGGGAGATGAAGAAGCAGAACAATCTCCTGAAATATTGTGTCAGAAAGGGTACAGGAGGTAAACTTGACAAAATATGGTTAAGAGCTCACATCTAGCTATACGCTGTATTGATAAAAATAGTGAAGCAAAATTAATCCTCTGCTGTCAATGCATTAGTGGCTTGAGTTCTGGCAGTCATTTTCACAGTGACATGCATCTATTGGGGGATAATTGTACGAAGACCTTGTGAATGCTGCTGTGAGAACTTTGTGCAATATTTCTCTGAAAATCACTGATGAGTCAACATGGGAAGGGTCAAAGGGAAATGGGATAAAATCATACAAAGTTATCTGGGTTTGTTAATTTGTTAATTCCAAGGACCTGGAAAAGGTGATTTGCAATGTGAATTTTGCTACCCATGGGTTAGACCAGGGGTGAAATCCAGCAGGTTCTGACAGGTTCTGGAGAACTGGCAGTGGAAATTTTGAGTAGTTTGGAGAACCAGCAAATACCACCTCTGGCTGGTCCCAGAGTGGGAAGGGAATGGAGATTTTGCAGTATCCTTCCCTTGGAGTGGGGAGGGAATGGGGATTTTGCAGTATCCTTCCACTGGAGTGGGGTGAGAATGGAGATTTTGCAGTATCCTTCACCTGGAGGCGAGTGGGAATGGAGATTTTTTTTAGTATCCTTCCCCCGGAGTGGGGTGGGAATGGAGATTTTGCAGTATCCTTCCCCTGCCATGCCCACCAAGCCACGCCCACCAAGCCATGCCCACAGAACCTGTAGTAAAAAAAATTGAATTTCACCACTGGGTTAGTTCCATGCCCAATCGTCATGAAGCTGCAGGAGTAATAGTGTTGGTGGTTGTCTGAATCTGGGAAGTGGAGACGAGGAGACATGATGACAACCACTTTGAAAAAGGCAGTTACAAATCCCTTTCAATCCCATTTTAAGGAAATTCTAGATCAGTGGTTCTCAACCTTCCTAATGCCACAACCGTTTAATACAGTTCCTCATGTTGTGGTGACCCCCAACCAGGGGTGGCTTCTAAATTTTTTTACTATCGGTTCTGTGGGCGTGGCTTATTTTGTGGGCGTGGCTTGGAGGTCATGTGACTGAGTGGGCGTGGCTAGATGGTCATGTGACCGGGTGGCCATGGCTATGTGTATAGGGACTACTCAGAGGGCTGAAAAAAGTCATTTCTGACAGATCCTCACACTTTTGACTGGTCCTCACACTTATGACCATCCTTACATTTATGCCCGTGCAGCATTCTTAACAACCATGTCACTCATTTCACAACTGCTTCTCTTCACCATGGTGACAAGATAGGGCAAAAACGTAAAATGTGAGGACAGTCGTAAGTTCGAGGACTGTCAAAAGTGCGAGGACCAGTCAAAAATAACTTTTTCAGCCCTCTGAGTAGTCCATATGCATAAAAGGATACAGCAATAGAGAGGGATGAAGGAAGGGAAGGGAAATTAGAATAGGAGTGAGGGTAAGAGAGGGAGGAAGAGAGGAGGAGAAGGAGAAAGGAAGAGGAAGGAGGAAGGAGAAGAAGGGGGGGGAAGAGAAAGTAAGAAGGAAAGAAAAGAGAGAGGTGGTAGGTTTGAGGAGAAAGATTGCTGTACAATAAAAAAGATGAAAAAGATGGCCATTCGACCCCCAAAGGGGTTGCGACTCCCAGGTTGAGAACCGCTGTTCTAGGTAGATCTGGCCAATTTAGATAATGATTGCCTTATCTTTTCAGGAAAGTTGATCATGAATGAGGTGAGGCTACAATGACAGAACGCCCTAGGCAACACATTACCTGGTTCCATTTTAGTCAGCCTTAAGACATGGATATGAGATGAAAATAGCAATGATCACTTTGGTACAATCTTTGCTGAGCTCTGGATGGAAGAAGTGGGCTTAATTTTGTTCTTTTGGATCTCCCAATGGTTTTCAGTATTTTTCCTGAACTATAGGTACAGGGAAAAACTGAAGTTGCATAGAAACCATTTATTTTTTCCCCCTCTGCTTCAAATATTACTCTAGTTAGCCAAGGTAAGCATTTTTTTCCTAAAGATGCAGGTCTGTGACTTGGAAGGCTTCCTCCACTCTCAGCTATTGTGAAAGAGATAGGTGGATGCTATGATATTTGCCCAACCCTATCTGGTCCCCGGTTGTAGCCCAAGATGGTAGGAATACTTTGGTTTCCCTTACACCTACCCTTGTTAACTCCAGGATGGCCTATTCATGCTCTGATAAAGCTGCCCTCGAACTCTATTCAGAAACTGCAAGCAGTTCAAAATACAATAATTTACTTGCTGAGGGGTATAAGCAGAACAGAACAGAATAACAGAGTTGGAAGGGACTTTTGAAGTCTTCTACTCCAACCCCCTGCTCAGGCAGGAATCCCTATACCATTTCAGACAAATAGTTGTCTCAATCTCTTTTTAAAAACTTCCAGTGTTGGAGCATTCATAACGTCTGGAGGCAAGTCGTTCCACTGATTAATTGTTCTAACTGTCAGGAAACTTCTTCTTAGTTCTAGGTTGCTTCTCTCCTTGATTAGTTTCCATTCTTTGCTTCTTGTCCTGCCCCCTCTTCTTTTTGTTTCCCTCTTCTGAGATATTGGAACATTGTTATCATGTCACTCCTAGTCTTTTTCATTAAAATAGACATACCCAATTCCAACAACTGTTATTTATATGTTTTAGCCTCCAAGCTGTCAAGATCACATAATACAGGAGTTGGTTGCTAGTAGATTTCAGAGTACAATTCATAGTATGGCTCATTACCTATAAGGAATATATACTCCTAGGTATCTTCAGGATCACTTGCTTTCAATGTAAATGATTCATCCAGGGTATGTTTCCAGGTTAGAGATAATGAGGACCCCAAATTCTGAAATAAGGCAAGTGGGGTGGAATGACTCTTAATTGGCTTTTGGAAATGCAATCAAAACAAAACTATATTAAACAGTTTTAATTTACAAAGTTGTTGGAAATGGAAACCTATGAGAAATTGTGGAGAAGCTGGAAATGTTAAATGTAAACAACACAAATAGAACAAGAGTCAGTTGCAGATTCCATAACTAGCACCTCAGTTCACATTGCCGAAACCCAGGAAAATAGAGATTCCAAATATTCAAATAAATGATGTCCTAATTCACTCACTAGGGCTGCAAGTTTCTACTCCAGTTTTTAAACTTCTGTATTTTACCCCTAATTTGTTCATTAAAACTCCTTACTATATTGAAGCTTCCATGATTTTTGCTTTTTGAGTTATCTGTGCCCTGTGGTCTAAGGCTTGATGACACAAAGAATGGAATATTATTTATGGTAAGATAAAACTTAAAATGAAAACATTTAACATTTTATGGTTTTAATTAATCAACATAAGTAAATTGCCAGCAGTTCATATGGAATCATGTTATATATTGAATAAAATAAATAAATAAATAGTTTGTGTATTAAATAAATTTATATAAACATGATCTATCACAAGGAACTCTGGGCAGCAAAGAGAAAAAAAAACAATTAATTAAAGAATTAAAAACAAAAATAACTTAAAATAGAAATCAAAGTTGCCACCCAAGAATCAACTACCATATTTTTCAGAGTATAAGACACACTTTTTCCCCCCTAAAAGGGGGTGAAAATTTAGGTGCGTCTTATACACCAAATGTAGCCCTGCCCACCCGCTGGCCCCCACACTTTGGCCTCTGCCTCCCAGCAGGTACTCCTTGCAAGCAAACAGCAAGGAAAAACAGCTCCTTTCAGCTTCAGCACAGCCTAATTAGCACAAATTGATTGGATTAGCTTCCTGACTCTCAGCTGATTTGCTCTCAGCTGTTTTGCGCAGGGCTCTGTTGCTTGCTGCAAAGAGGTAAATTGCTGGAGCAGATTTTTTTTTCCTTGTGCTAATCAAGCTATGCTGAAAGCGAAAATGAAAGTAAAGCAGGCTGTTTGCTGTTTGCTGCAATGAGGCAAAATTGCTCAGAGACAGAGACAGAGGGAGATTTCTTTTTCTTCTTTTCCTCATCAAAAATGGTATGTGCATCTTATACTCCGGTGCGTCTTATACTCCAAAAAATACGGTACATCATGCTAGCTCCATCAACATCCTGGCTGAAATGCATGGATGGGAGGGAAAGCCAGGTCTCTACTACTTTATAAAACTCATAAGGGCTATCCATATCTGAAGGGCGTCTGTCCCATAAGGTAGGGCCATGACAAAGAAGGTACATTTCTAAGACCCTGCCAGATGACACTGTCCATCAGTAAGGATGGGGTGTGTGTGTCTCTCATGAGTAATCTGACCCATCTCATGTAGGGCTTTAAAGGTGACAATCACCACCTTGAATTGCAATTGAAAGCCTACTGACTCAGTGCAACTTACACAGCAATATTGTTACATAGGGTTATAATGATGCATGCATTACTGTGGATCAATTTCAGTTTCTGAATGTTCTTACAAGGCAACCTCATATAGAATGCATACTAAAATAGAGAGGTGATGAGTGAGCAGTTTCCTCCCCATCTATGAAATGATACAACTGACACACCACATGAATTTGAGCAAAGACACTCCTGACTATGACTGCCATCTGCTCTTTGAGCAGGGGCTGATGTGGGAATAGTTGTATAGAAATATACTTGCATATTAGAATTATCCGTAGGTCTTGCCACAGCAGGGAAATAGGATGTTGACGTCATCTGGAAAGTCCCGACTGCTCAGGCAAGAAATACCTACATGATTATTCTCGTACCAGCCTGGGAAGGGTCTACGTAACTAATATAATACGAGTGTATACAACCCGATCATGTAAGCACCCCCAATCCCACCTTGCTATGATGCTGTATAATGAGTTTTATGAATTTCTAATAAAAAGGGGTCACGGAGTCAGCTCTGGGCTCCCATCCCGAGATACCTGTCTGCGTGTCTCATTTTTCTCATGGGAGACCACTACAGGCTGTGGCTCCAGGCAAACTCCCAGATTGCATGGAAGTTCTGAATGGAGAATATAATCCCAGCCAGAGTTAAAGATGGCAACACACTGTAAGGGATGGCCCTAAAACCCATAGTAATTTGGTTTTGTCGTTATTGAGCTGATGATTCTTAACTCCAGGCAAATGGATGGCCTCTTCCAGCAGTTTCATATAGATGTTAAAAAGCATTGGAGAGAAAGTTGAACGCAGTGGCACCCCACAAAGCAAAAGTAAGGGCTACAGCTCTCCCCCTCAAGTCTGCATTGACTGTAAACAGCCTTGGACGAAAGAGGAGAACTACTGAAGAACTGTGCTTCTCATTTCCAACCCACTCAGCCATCCCAGAAAGATATTATGATTAATAATGTTGAAATATATATACTTCCACTATCCTGGCTAGTCAGAGGTATAGGTATAATCAATATCATCTTGATACTATATCCTGGTCTGATATTGGCTAAAATGGGCCAAGATAATCTGCCTCCTCCAGGCATTTTGTAGGCCTATCACTATGAAAATAATAGGCTGAAATCTGGATGGAAATTGTCCACTGATGGACAAAATTGTCCATCCAATGAAGAACTCTTGAAGAAAGGGCAGAGTACCACCTCATTCAGGTCATACAGAACCACTTCCTTCCATACAGAAGCATTTACCCCTGCTGGACCCAGCTTAATATCACCTACCAAGAGGCATAGACAACTCACAGGTTACAGAAGTCAAAACCCAGGACCCTACTTCCTTGTAATAACTGGATTCAACTCAGCCCAGAAAAATTATTTATTTATTTATTTATTTATTTATTTATTTATTTATTTATTTATTTATTGGTTCGATTTATATGCTGCCCTTCTCCAGAGACTCAGGGTGGCTTACAATGCGTTAAGCAATTGCACAAGATCTAGCCCCAGGCATCATTACAGATCCAGCTCAGCCAGATTCTAACTCTGAGCAGATCATACAGAGGTCCATGTACACAGAGCTCAAGGCTTAGGCAAGCCCATGGTGGGATTCCATTTTTTTTTACTACCGGTTCTGTGGGTGTGGCTTGGTGGCATGGCATGGCATGGGTTGGTGGGCGTGGTTTGGCGGGTGTAGCAGGGGAAGGATACTACAAAATCTCCATTCCCTCCCGATCAGCTGAGACTTGGGAGGCAGAGAAAAGGTGGGGGTGGGGCCAATCAGACGTGGTATTTACCAGTTGTCCGAACTACTCAAAATTTCTGCTACTGGTTCTCCAGAACTGGTCAGAACCTGCTGAATACTACCTCTGGGCAAGCCCAATCCAAGGTTACTGTTACTTGCCTATTCTAAGGAACAGCTAAGGCCTCAGTTGAATTGTCCATCAACACTTCAGAAATTGTCCCAGTGGATGTTTCAGGCATCTTGGGTGGATCAATTGAACAAGTCCTTCTTCCCTGCGACGGGGTGGGGGGGGAGGGGGAACAGCCTCTTATTGAAAAAATAATTCAAAAAAGTTAAGGATACTAAGTCACAATTCATTATATTAAAATTCCTTTTTAAAAAAAAGATAAACAATAACATTAGACTAAAGAAACACCGAGAATTGTCATGAAAGAAACAATCATAAAGAAAAACTGAATGGACATTTTGGCATAAAATTGTTCTTTTAGGGATGTTGATGGCATTGATGCCTCTCATATAAATTGATAATAAAGATGAAGATGCCAATGATGCCAATATTGATAAAGATAATAATGAGAGGAAAAACCTATAGTATCTGAAAAGATCACTTCCCTTTTCACAATTCTGCTATTATTGATGAAGTTGGCTAATGGTTGAGGTTCAGGAGATTTTATTTTATTTTTTATTTTAGAAATAATGAATATTTACCTACATTTCCTTTCTAAGACTTCATACAATTATTGATGTAACACCCGAATCTGATTCAAAGTTCCATAAAAGGATCTGTCTCAATCATCTCATCAGCCTAATTCTAAGGGGCTGCCACAAAGAAAACTATTTTCTAAAGCACCAGACAGCAGGAGAAGAAGCAATGGATGGAAATTAATTAAGGAGGGAACCAATGTAGAACTAAGGAGAAATTTCCTGACAGTTAGAACAATTAATCAGTGGGATGACTTGCCAGCAGAAGTTGTGGGTGGAAGTTTTTAAGAAGAAATTGGACAACTATTTGTATGAAATAGTATAGGGTTACCTGCCTGAGCTGGGGATTGGACTAGAAGACCTTCCAGGTTCCTTCCAAGCCTATTATTCTGTTATTTTGGTCATATGCTGCATACTTAATTAAAAAGAAAGAAAAAGTGAGGTAAACTCTTAGTTTATTTTAAATACTATAATGTATACTAATTACATGTATACAAAATGTAATTGAATACATTTTACATTATTTTATTTTTGCTATATTTAATTATAATTTAAAATAAAATATATTAGAAAAAGCAATAACTAATTTAAATTTTGATAAAATGAATTTGGGATGATTTGAGGGATCTGCTTCTTGTTCTCCTCATCGTCCTCTTTATAAAGCAATCAACTCTTAGAGATCTTCTTCATTTAAGTTCTGAGTATAGGGTGACTGAGTCATGTGCATGCCTTTTAATCTCTTACCTATCAGTTGTCATTCTAAAACAACTACCTAGTTAACCCCATCAGCAACAGCAGAGTATCAATTATCAGTTTCTTCCAGGGGTGAAATCCAGCAGGTTCTGACAGGTTCTGGAGAACCGGTACTTCACAGACTCATTTATTTTCATTCCAGAAATCAACTTGGTTGTCATCCATAGCACCAGCTATAGAACTCAATAGAGTACAACTACTCCCTCTAGAAGGGACGTGGTGGCTCAATGGCTAAGATGCTGAGCTTGTCGATCGAAAGGTTGGCAGTTCAGCAGTTTGAATCCCCAGTGCTGTGTAATGGGGTGAGCTCCCATTACTTGTCTCAGCTTCTGCTAACCTAGCAGTGAAAAGTACTTGAAAGCACATAAAAAATGCAAGTAGAAAAATAGGGACCACCTTTGTTGGGAAGGTAACAGCATTCTGTGTGCCTTTGGCATGTAGTCATGCTGGCCACATCACCACAGAGACATCTTCAGACAGCGCTGGCTCTTCGGATTTGAAATGGAGATGAGCACTCCCCCTAGAGTCGGAAACAACTAGCACATATGTGTGAGGGGAACCTTTACCTTTACCTTACTCCCTCTAGAGTTCAAACTCCCAGATGACCCTAGGATAGCAGTCAAAGTCAAACACCTTACCTATTACACTACACTGGCTATTCACTGATGAACTGCAGGATATTGGTGGTAATTCTGACTGTATTTTTGGGGTATTTTCTCAGAAGATTTCAAGAGCACTTTGCTAAGACTAGCTAATTCTGGGTAAAAATAATTAGGTATAAAATATAGGGTTTTATTTTGGCATATTGTGACTAATCAGAGAGCATAGAGTTTTGTTTCTGATCAATAACATTCATCAGAAAGATGTCGGATTCTTTAAGAACTGAAGGTGCCCCCAACCCAGAGATTTAGGAAAGAAATTAAAATCCAGTGGAGAACATGTTTTCAAAGTAACATTTATTTACCTAAACAGTTTTTATTCTACATTTAATAAATATTTCTAATTAGGGATACACAGTTCAGTTTAATTAAGGTCCATATCAGTTTTGCACATGTTTTCCCTCCTATTACTGTTCCTTTTGCAAATTAACAATAGGGAAATCCATATTATGAAACTTTTCCTAACGTGGACTACAACCACTCCTAACATGTTTCTTTGTTCTCTTTTCTGGATGTTTCTTTCTCTCATATCTACTACTTTTACATGCAAATGGATTCTACCTGACTAGGAATTGAGTAGAGAGCAACAGAGAATAACAGATTTCATTGATTGTTCTCCATTGCACTGCAAGTTCCCATAATTTCACTTCTGTATAAGATTTCTTTTCCTACCTAGGTATAAATATTGAAAGATATGAAGACCTACTATTGACATTGGTGACACAAAATCTGTTCACAAAGCACTGATATAAATCTTCTCCCTAACTTTAGATATGCAGAAAGTCTAATCTTAGCTTTAGGAAACAGGGAATTTGTTTTAAAATTTAACATTTAATCTCTCCCATATATTTTCTGCAGTGAAGGTTTGGCATGATTCAAAAGAATGACTATTGATTTCTCATTGTGGCATAGGTGCTCTGCTGCCTCTAATCCAGTGGTGGGTTGCCCCCAATTTGGACCAGTTCGCAAGAACCGGTAGTAAAACCGGCGGTAGGCCCCGCCCACCGTCACGGATGTCATAATCATCAATCTGCACATGCGCAGAAGCTTCTGCACATGTGCAGCAAGGTGCGCGCACGAGCAAAGTGAGCGCGCACAGGTGATCCCATTGCGAACTGGTAGTAAAGGTAGTAAAGTAAGTAGAACGCACCCCTGCTCTAATCAGTGAATATATTGGGTATTAGGAATGTCAATGTGATTGTGGAAAAAGTTTGTCCTCTCCTGCTGAAGATCACCACATCACTGGGTCAGGTCTGGGCAGGAACGTTGGAAAAAGTGTCTTCTGGACAGGATTGGGATGAACGATTTTGTGAAATCTGTAGCTTTCCTGCCTTTGATCTTTATGATTCCTGGGGTACCAGGATAGTTAGCATAGCTAATTGGCAAATTTGACTTATCCCTTTCTTCATCACTGGCATGACTCAGGTCTTATACATAGATTTCAGATTGTAATTAATTGGCAGAAGCAAAAACAGGCTGATGCCATAGAATATTTTCTATGGTTTCTGCCTAGCCAGTATCATCATTCAAGACCAAGAGGCATGCTTTCTCTGTAATAACATATGCTCTCTGGAATGAGGTTCCCCCCATCTCCCCCATGAGATCTACATCAGAGCTTCTACACTGATGGCATTCTAGAAGTCCTTGAAAATCTGACTATTCAATCAGTCAGAACACAGCTGGAAAGGATCTTGGAGGTCTTCTAGTCCAACCCACCACTCAAGCAGAGGACCCTGTACCATTTCTGACAAGCGGCTGTTCAATGTCTTCTTAAAAACCTCCAGTGATGAACCACCTACAACTTCTGATGGCAAGCTGTTCTATTGGTTAATTGTCCTCACTATTAGGAAGTTTCTCCTTAATTCCAGGTTGCTTCTGTTCTTGATTAGTTTCTATCCATTGTTTCTTGTCCTGCCCTCTGGTGCTTTGGAAAATAAATTGACCCCCTGCTCTCTGTGACAGCCTCTCAAATACTGGAATACTGCTATCATGTCACCCCAGTCCTTCTTTTCTCTAGACTATCCATGCCCAATCCCTGCAACTGTTCTTCGTGGTTTTTTTCTCCAGGACTTTAATCTTACTTGTTTTTCTTCACATTTTTTCCAAAGTCTCAACATCTTTTTTTGTAATGTGGGGAATCAAAATTGGATGCAGTATTCCAAGTTGGAATACTGATTATTCTCTCAGGTCTTGGGGTAGACTGGTTAGACACTCCTATTATTTCAAATTGGTTCGTTGTCTGGGTTGCCATTTTGTAATCCTTTTTTAAAATCCTTTTGGGATTAATGTTTCTTGTATTGTATTTACTTGGGTTTTTTTTTTTTTTTTACTTTGTAAACCATCCATAGTCAGTTGGAATTGACCTAAGTTAAAATCAGACCAAACAAATCAAAAATTAAATATAATGACATAGAAATAAAGCTGGCATTATACAAGTGGCACATGTAGCCTTGCCTTTCATCCTATTTTGAGACTTAGAAAAGTTGGGGGCAGTGCCTGTAACTGTAAGCCTGGCACTTATTTATTCATTTTCAAGAGATGAAAAGTATCTCAGATTGCACAGAATAAAAACATAGCCCCATATTTAGCATGCTGAGAGTTGAGACTCAATTGTGTTGGCAGGGCCAACACAGAACTGTAATATTCTATTAGGCCAAGCAAGAGCAAAGCTATACTTGTGGTTGGTCACATTAAAGAAGCTGAGAACTGAAGCAATATCAGCCCTGCCACCCAAAATAACTCTGAATGGCAGAAAAATTAATGAGCTACTAAACTGATTGGCTAGCTACTCATCTTAATATCAAAGAGTCCCTCACATCACTAAACTCTCCCCTGGCACTCTTCATATATAGAACTGAAATTACTATCAAATCTGCAAAATGCTCTAAAAGGCTTCGAAGCACTTCAAAGCAACTACACTCAGTTCACTGCTTCACAGTACATCTCTGCTTCGATTTGTGAATCTGCTTTGATGGGATAATTCAACTAAAGCTTTGTCAAATCAAATCATCCTTCAGAGCTTTACATAGCCCTGGATGCCTTTGAACTATGGTGCTGGAGAAAATTGTTGGGAGTGTCTTGGACAGCAAGAGGAACAAGTCATTCAATACGAGATGAAGTGAAACTAGACAGCTCAGTAGATGCGCCAATAATGAAGCTAAAGCATACATATTTTGGGTATGGAAATTTTGGTGATTGGAAAAAAAATCTATAGCAATTAGAAAAAGAAGTCGAAAGAAATAAGACAGCTGGACACTATATCTGACAAACACAAGCATCAGTTTACAAGTATTCAAAGACACATTTGCTATCAGGAAATTGTGACAAATTACTGTCCAGCAGGTCATGAAGATTCAGATATGACAAAACAATTGAACAAACAATGGGTACTTATAGGGCTAATGTGAGTTGGCTGCCTCTGATTCCTCAATATTTGGAATCTCTTCTAAATGAGTAAAGCAAACTTATTGTTTAGACATTTCAATAAATAATTAAAAGCGATTCACACTTCTTCTGTTTGAATAATTTCAGAGTTTGGGGGACAAACTTACATTTGAACATCAACTATCTATATTAGGATTTCTATAGCATCCCACTGGTAGAAGATCCATCTACTGAGAGGAAAGCTCATTAGACGTTTCAATATGCCAATAATGTTTTTTTTTCTTTAATGAAATAGCCCCTCTTATTAACATAACAAAAGATCCAGGCCTCAAGAAACAATTTGATATTGTGGCAATGGCATGGAAGTAAAGTTATCTTTGAAGTATAAATGGACAAAACCATTGATAGTATCATATTTCAAAGAGAGGACTAGCAGAGCAATGGGTTCAGCAAAATTAGTATGTTTATTTCATTCAGCAGAGTCTCTCCCAGGATGCTTAAAAAGTTCCAATTCCAAAACTCGTGTGAATCTGGATTAAAATGTATCCAGCCAGCAGTTAATGCTCAGAGGTCACTAATTGTTCAAGTACCTTGCTAAAATATTAGTATCTTGATAATAAAGAATCTAGTACAATTGGATCTCAATAAAGATATTACAACAATCAATGCATCCGATTCAGTAAGTGTTCCTTTACCTGCTTAAATCAGAGTGAAGCACTCACATAGTTACTTTCACAATATTAAGGATCATGTTGACATTTTCAAATTGCTTTGAATTAAATTAAAAGTGTGCATTGCATAGGGAGATGTGACAAAGCAGAGGGTAAGAGCCAAGGTAGACAGACAAGTATCTGACCCTTTGTTACCACCATCCCATCTTTTTCTTCTCAACTAACGGTAGCTTGGCATTGCATTTGTGCTGTTTTCTTTGTAATGACTTTCCTAGTCTCCATGGTTTAAAATAGGACATTTCAGGGTGCCAGACTATCTGAAACCATTATGGAAAATACTATATATTTTATTTTTTCCTAATTTTGTCCTAAGACAAAGGATATTTGTTCTAAATTTAGAAAAATCAAAATATCTGTTCCAAGATTTCAGAATATTCAGAAACACTTTATTCACAGCCAAAATCAACACTTTTATCTACCTAATAATTCTTGTTATTTAAAAAAAAAGTTAAGGCTAAATTCTGCTGTGTAAGAACCATAACATATTTTGGGACAACTCTACAGTTCCATGAAGACCCCAAAGTCTTGAACAAGTTCCTGAACAAATAGTCTCTGCATAGAAGGTGAATTCTTCCAGTACCACAGTTCAGGTGCTGAGAGAATGCAGTAAATGAACTCAAGCATATTATGTACAAACTCAAGGCCTGGGGGCCAGAACCAGCTCATGGGGTTGCTTAGATTTGGCCCATGGGGCTGCCCTAGAAACAGCAAAGGACTGGCCCCTTGCCTCCTGCCTCCTGCCAGAGGGCGCCAGGAGGCTGTCATGGCTGAAAATGGAGCTTGGGAGCCTGTTTTCGCTGGCAGAGTGCTTGAGCCACCACAGACACTCCCAACACGAGTGACGTCAATCTGGGCACACCCACCCTGGCCACGTCCATTCTGGCCCCTGAGATCAAACTCAACCCTGTTGTGGCCCTCAATGAAATCAAGTATGACACCTCTGCTCAAGAGTATTCTAGCTCCTGCACAGCAGATGGATGATACACACTGAGAATGCTTGTTGTGGCTAGGGTGCCTATCCTTAAGAACAAACAGTTCAGTTTTCCATATTTTTAATTTAATTTAATTTAATTTCCAATTTATATACCGCCCTTCTCCCTGAGGACTCAGGGCGGTGTACAGCCAAGATAAAAAACATAGAATACAAATATTAAAACATTTAAAAATATATATAAATTTGGGCCGAAAGTTAAGAATCACAAACTAATTAAAAAATTTAAAAATTTCTTCTAAGCCAACCCGGCTTGCTGGAAAAGATGGGTTTTCAGGGAACGACGGAAGGCATTGAGGTCATGGATTCTCCTTATCTCCGGGGGCAACTGATTCCAGAGGGTGGGAGCCCCCACAGAGAAGGCCCTCCCCCTGGGGGCCACCAGCCTACATTGTTTGGCTGATGGCACCCTGAGGAGGCCCTCTCTGTGGGAGCGCACGGGTCGATGGGAGGTCGTTGGTAGCAGCAGGCGGTCTCGGAGATAGCTAGGCCCTATGCCATGGAGCGCTTTAAAGGTGATAACCAACACCTTGAAGCGCACCCGGAAGACCACCGGGAGCCAGTGCAGC
Organism: Arizona elegans; assembly: GCA_022577455.1. Lineage (NCBI taxonomy): Eukaryota > Metazoa > Chordata > Lepidosauria > Squamata > Colubridae > Arizona > Arizona elegans. Next base: position 41,863,948 of record JAKOOJ010000001.1, read on the forward strand.
TTGCGCAGGAGCGGTGTTACATGGGAGCGCCATGTTGCTCCCATCACTACCCGCGCTGCTGCATTCTGGACCAGCTGGAGCCTCCGGGTGCTCTTCAAGGGGAGCCCCATGTAGAGAGCGTTGCAGTAGTCAAGGCGAGAGGTGATGAGGGCGTGAGTGACTGTGCACAAGGAATCCCGATCAAGAAAGGGCCGCAACTGGCGAATCAGGCGAACCTGATAAAAGGTCCCCCTGGTAACAACCGTCAGATGTTCCTCCAAGGACAGCTGCCTATCCAGGAGGACTCCCAGATTGCGAGCCCCTTCAGTGGGGGCCAAAGACTCGCCCCCAATAGTCAGCGATGGAGTCAACTGACTATATCGGGATGCCGGGAGCCACAGCCACTCAGTCTTGGAAGGGTTGAGCTTGAGCCTGTTCCTCCCCATCCAGATCCGCACAGCCTCCAGGCACTGGGACATCATATATATATCAGGTGAGCTCCTGGATGTTTCCTTTTACTGGCTTGCCAAACAAAATAATTTGTTTAAACTGGGGAGTCATTAACCACCAGAATTTATAGCAAGATAAATGATAAGGAGAAATGAAAGACTTCCAGAGGATTTATTTATTTATTTATTTATTTAAATTTATATGCCGCCCCTCTCCGAAGACTCAGGGCGGCAGTATGGTGAACTGAAGATGGATCTTGAAAAGTAGAGCTAATAACCATGACAAAGACCAAGGAATAGACCAGTTCCTTGAAAATCTGTACCTGGATAAAGAGACGTTGGAAGATTGCTTACATATGTGGTCAATAGGTGACTACTCCTTGCAAGGGGACTGTAGGATAGCAGTTTTCCATTGATTTGAACTTCAGGACAAGCAGAATTAGCCATCTTGCTTGCAACCCCAGCAAACACTTTTTAAGGACACTAAGTTTGCAAATCTCACTTTTTAATTACTTTCGGAAATTGCTCATTAACTTCTTAGAAATTTTTGGAATGATACATTTGAAAATGCTGGGTAAGTCTGCCTTTAATCCTGAACAAAATAAAACTTTAATTCAAAGCTTTAAAATGTAAGAATCTGAAATAAACAGCAAAAAGTTAAATAGGATTTTGATAGAAAGTTATAAACATACTAAGCGCCGAAATAAAATTTGAATATTCAATTTTTTATAATAATGTTTTTTGAATTAATTATAGAGTACAAACAGCTTTTCCTGGAAAGCAGACCCTGTTTTGATTTTTGCAAGAAGTAACACATATAAATCATTTCATGATTTCAAAACTGGATACTAGAAGGTTTAAAGATTTTAGGCAAAATAGGCATGCCTGCAGTATGATTATGACAATAAAAATACAAAAGATGACTTGTTAAGAATAGAATCAGATAATAGTAGCCATGATATCAACAATGTCAGTACCAATGTCTGCTTCTATGACCAGACTATGTCTAAAAATGTTAATGAAGAAATATTAGATGTGGAACAAATTTTAGCTGATAAGACAAAGATAATATCAAAAGGGGACTTACAACTGACAGACCAAGGTAATGATTTAGAAAAAGGATATTTCAATGGATCTGCAAAAGAAACTGGATGAAATTTTAAAATTGAAATGGGAAATACAGTGACAAACCAAGAGACTGATCTGGATAACTTTTTTCTACTGGACTTTCAAAAGAGGTTGTTGAAGAATTCTATGTAATTCTTCAAAGAATGACAAAGAAGTAATGAAGAGAAATCAAAGCCCTACAACAAGATTTGAATGAATTAAAGAGTAAGACTGTTAGAGGCAAAAGGTAGAAATATATAGTTGTTTTATTTTTAATAAATAAAAGGTTAAAATAAAACATATTGTTACTTTTTGAACTTTCTGCTAACACCAGGACTTAAAAGAAGAGGCTTTAAGGATTTAGTTTTAGGTAAAGATAGTATATGGTATGAAGAGATAAATGCTTGTAATTTTAGTGATTACTACTAAATTTGTTTATACAAATTTAGGTTGGAAGTAACTTTTTTATATATTTCTTTTCTCTCTCTTTCTTATATTCTTTCTTATTTCCTTCTTCTCTTTCTCTCTTTTTCTTTTTTCCCCAATCCAGTTCATTGCTCTTTCATCTTTGCTCCCCCTTTTTATTTCTTATCTCTTTTAATTTCTTGTTTCTAATGTTTTAAATAATTTGTAAACTGCCCAGAATCACTGAAGATGGGACAACATATAAATTTTAATAATAATGCTCCATGACTTTTATTTACAATAACTTTTAATTACCTATATTTCTGTATTTCAAGATAAATTGGAATAGAACTGTACCATACATTTCTTGCTATGTGTGGAGAACTGTGAGTCCTTAGTTTATCATTTACCATAGCTGAAATTACTAGCTAAACAGGCAGCATAATGCACCTGGCCTTCATCCAGCCTAATCACATATTTTTTCCATGCATGTACTTAGTACCAAGCGGGTACTAAGTGGGAAGTTCAGATTTGTTTGCTGATTTGATATCCATCATAGCCATAATTAGATTTTGGGGGATGGGTGAAGGAAAGAGAAGATGTTCAGGCAGCTCCTAACAAAGAACACCATTTTCACACTCTCTTTCTATCAGCGTAATTTGTTTTCTCCACTTTACCCTAAGAACTAAAAGTGAAGCTAGCTAATAAAACACATTAAAGTCAGAGGTTTGCTAACTGTGGTCATTAACATACCCAAAGTTGTTTCCCTCTCTTCTCCTCCCCCTCCCCCCATGTATTAGCACCACCAATGCAAACTGGATGTTTAGCAAAGAGCACCTGTCAAAACAAAAAGAAGAGCTTCACACTTCACCATTTTAAGCCCCAGGTAAGAAAGGCAGTCTTGTGGATCAGCAAAAGAGGAAGATGTTGCAACCTGAAACGAGAAGACTTGGAGCACAGTCAATGAGATGCCTCTGGCTACTCAGGGGCTTTTGTTTGACAAGATTAAAATCCTCTTTGTTTCTTTACCAATTGAAGGCAAAAACAAACAGCCAGAGAAAGCTAAAGACCTTGCAGCATTTGGTGATGTTTTTTCCCTTCTTCCATCATCACGGTTGACACCTCTTTAGTGGACAAGCTTAGAGGAACTTAATAATTCCACTCAGATAAAACTGATGAGGCCTTCAGTGCAGGTGTACATGAAAAGCCTGAGACATTTTTTTTTTAAAAGAAAGGCATGAACTACTTGTGTCAAGGACCTGATCAAAAGATAAGCATGCTGGCTTCTTTTCCTTTCTAATTAATTTTCTCTTTGTGGAAAGAAACAGCTTCAATTTACATGATGCTGAAGAAGGTTTAGACTTTACACCAGGGGGAGGAACATTTTATCATAAGAGGGGGGGAACCCACACTGAAATAACAGCTCACATTCCTGCAGGCCTCTACTCTATATGACATGGAACATAATTTGCATCAGGACTGCTGCTTCTTGGATTTAAAAGCCAAACTTCTCCTTTAAAAAAGCTTACTTTAATGTTATGGAACACTAACTCCTTCTGCCTAAACAAACAGAGAATATTGTCAGCTTTCGAGCTCTAGGAAACTGACAGAAGCTGAGGGTCATATGGATACACATTTTAATTATCTCGTTCAAATCAGGAACATCATTAAGCAACTATAATTGTCGTGCATATATCATGAAATAATTAGTCTCTATAACAAATTCTGCAATGAGCAACATGTTTATTCAAAAGGAAGTCTCTCTGAGTTCAGTAAGAGTTACTTCCAGGAAAGTATTTGAACTAAGCTATCGTAGCCTCTTTTCATCATCTGCTCATAAAGCTAAATAATCTCAACACCAAATAACTCTCCATAAGACTTAATTCTATCCTCTGATTATTCTGTTCCAGTTTTTCTGCATTTTTTCCCCATTTCCCGGATATACTGAAATGTTTATTTGGCAAATGGCTACAATGCACCCTGTACTCCTCTCATTTGAATAGTAATTTTTCGTTGCAAAAAGAACAGATGTGTTGTGCTAGCTATCTCTGACTATATTTATGTAGCTCTAACTGTATATATGAACACATGTACACTCGGGGGTATAACTAGCTCTTGTCTTTTGACTTGGGGGAGCTCTATCTGAGGCACATTTAGCACTTGGTGACTTGCTGAGTTCTGGCTTCCAAATTGCCATTAGGGTATTGTCTCTGCATGCTGACAGAATTCAGGGATATAGGTTTACAGAATGTGCTTGCTTTAACTCTTATTTGCAGAAATGGCCCAGAGTTTAAAGAAAATGTGGGGGAGAGGGGCTATCTCAGAAGCATACATTGAAAATCAATGATTAAGTATTCTACAATATTGTTCCAAATTAAACTGAAGCCATGTAATGGGAATCTGAAATTAAAATGATTATGTTTTCATAAGAAGACTGAAATTTACCAGACGTTTAAATCTTGTCTTGTATAATGCAGCTTGCTTCTGGCTAAACATACAGTATGCATATTAATTATGGTTAGTTTTATATTTGAACCTGGACAACAAAACTTGATTAAAAATCCAGTAGTACTATGCATGAATGGATCTTTCCCTTAGCATTTCCCTGAAGTTCACCAGCCCTCTACTCTCCTAGCCTTCCATAAAGCTTTGAAGGCCTGGTTCCCCCCACCCTCCCCCAAGTGTGTGCCATGATAAAAATGTGTGCCACAGAGCCTGCTTTTACTTCTTTGTATGCTAAGCCATTGCCCTCAGATGTACTAGAACAGGGGTGTCAAACCCAATCACATTGTGGACCATATCATGATGTATCGTGATGTTTTTTTGCCTTTGCAGAGCCGGGATGAACGTGGCCTGTTTCCAGCCCATGGGCTGCCAGTTTGACAGGCCTGTACTAGAAGAACCTCTATCGATTGTTGAACAACAACAATCTGTTCAGTGGTGGGATTCAGCTAGTTTGCACCACTTCGGGAGAACCGGTTGTTAACTTTCTGAGCAGTTTGGCAAACTGGTTGTTGGAAGAAATCATTAGGGCAGAGAACCGGTTGTTAAATTACTTGAATCCCACCACTGAATCCGTTGTTGAAATAAGATTTGGTGACAAATCCAAATCAATTTCTGCACAAGAATGTGGACAATAGCATCTTATATTTTCTCTGGCAGTGAAATTCCTTAGATTGTCCTGCAAAATGCATTCTAAAATAAATAGTTCTGAATGAGATGTGTATGCCTTACACGCACTCTTATTTTACATACAGATTCTGACTATGAGAAAAATATGTGGTTTCAAATTTAAGAAATGTGTGATTTTATTTCCAGTGAAGACATGGTGAGCAAGACATATCTCATGAAAGGCAGAGATGTCTGTGAAGAGCAAAGAACCGATGAATGTTCTTTGGAACCTGTTTGGATAAGGAAAGGATGGGAATTGCTCACACGTGCTCCTGACAGCTGCTCCTCATGAAGAGCCTCCAGCACATCAGAGTCCAAGAGATGAAGGTAATAATAATCAATCTCACATTTATGGCTGATACCTTTTAGAGCAGGGGTCTCCAACCTTGGCAACTTTAAGCCTGGAGGACTTCAACTCCCAGAATTCCCCAGCCAAAGGAAATTGAAATATTAATAGGCAAATTAAAAAAAAATGGTGCATGAGCAATGTTGAAGTTTAAAAAGACATTTTAAGATGGGAGAAACTACAGCTGTCATTGCTGGGAAGAATATCTATGTTAAAAATGAATATCTTGTTTAGAATGATGTTTTTGTTTCAGACAATACCAGTTTAGACAACTGATACGTTATTTAAACATTGGCAGAAGGATATATCTAAATTTGTGTGGCAGAAGAACACTATCACAAGTCAAACAGAGGTAAGAGACCTTAACTTTTAAATTGGATACTAGAAAGGCAGCATCTGAATTAATTAAAGATCAACACTGTTAGAAATAAAAGGAAGGAATATAAAATGGTTTATTTGATCAAGGTTAAAATAGGATATGCTTTTATAAAGCTGTGGTAACCTTTTGTGAAGAGTTGACACCAGAACTAAAAAGTTGATTTATGGTTCTGCACATGGAAGGAATGTGTTAGGGTAAGAAGAAATATTTACTTGTAACTTTTAGGGGGTCATGATTTATCAAATTTGCTCTTACTTGTGATGTAGATTAAAAGTAACTTCTTTATATATTTCTTTTCCTTTATTCTACTTCTTTTTTTTCCTCCCTATTTTCTTTCTTTCTTTCTTTCTTTCTTTCTTTCTTTCCTTCCTTCCTTCCTTCCTTCTTTCTTTCTTTCGTTCATTCTTTCTTTCTTCTCTATATTCCTTTTTCTTTTTCCTGAGTTTAATTTGTTTTCACTTATATTATTGTATTTAAAGTATTTAATACATAAAATAAAAGTATTTAAAGTATTTAAAACATAAAATAAAAAAAAATGATTTTGAAATTCAAGGCAATAAAAAAATTAATAACCTTTAATACCATCTTATCTTATGGAAAGTAGTTTGTGGAGTAGTAATAGATGTAGTAGTGTGGAAATGTGAGCAAATAGCAAATGAATCAAAGAAAAATATTTTAGAATAGGTTAGTTTAAAACCCTAATGCTAACCCTGACTTTTCATAGCTCTTCCTTCTCCCAGAAAAAGGCAAAGGAAAGAGGCAAAAGTTTCCCCATAAGGAAATGTGCTTTAGCCCATTTTAGGCTCCTGCTATTGCTGAACATGGGGGCATGGAGGCCTAGTGGTTAAGCTATTGGGCTTGTTGACCAGAATATCAGTAGTTTGAGACCCAAGTACTATGTGATAGGGTGAGCTCCCATTCTTGCGCCAGCTCCTGCCAACCTAGAAGTTCAAAAGCATGCAAATGCAAGTAGATAAATAGGTACCACTTCAGTGGGAAGATAACAGCATTCCATGTGCTTTAGTGTATAGTCATGCTAGCCATATGACAACAGAAGTGTCTTCAGATAACGCTAGCTCTCTGACTAGGAAATTGAGATGAGCACTGACTCCTAGAGTTGGACACAACTGGACAAAGGAAATCTTTACCTTTTTTATTGCTGAACATGGATTCAATCTATTAAGCAGGAGGTTTTTCTTTCTTTTAGTTGCTAGACTCTCATGAGGAAGGTCTCCCATGGCGCAGAGGCTTCTAAGATCGAACCATCAGGATTCCTGCAAAAAATACAATGGCCCTAATAGTCTAATATAGGAACATCAAAGCACATTTTTCAAGATTAATCTGGAGAGAATTGACACAAAATTGAACATAATGAAGATCGGAATGCTCAGAGTAAATCAGCAAATCCTAATAAACTTTCAAGAACTTGTTAATAAAATAATAGAAAATTTGGTCCTTGAATCTTTGTAAGATCTCTAAAGATTAAAAAGCATTACTGTATATTCAAATTTCGCATACACGTACAGTTATCAGATTTTTATGAAGTATTTTTTATTTATTTATTCATAATTTAATTTATATACCGCCCTTCTCCCGAAGGACTCGGGGCGGTGTACAGCCAATTAAAAACACAAGATACAAACAACAATTTTAAAATAGTTAAAAATATTAAACAATTTCAGCCCGAATTTAAAACCCAAAATTTAAAACACCCAATTTAAAATCATTTACATAGATAGCCCTGCCTGGCAGAACAGCAGGGTCTTAAGGGCACAGCGAAACACACGGAGGTCGGAGATCTTGCGTATTTCCGGGGGCAGTTCGTTCCACAGGGCAGTGTGGAACGAACTGTCCTTCTTTCATACAAAATGGAGTGTAAATTCCTGTAAAATCTAGTTTGATAAAGAGTCATGGCAACTATAACTGTTCTAAGAAATGAAAATAAGGAATGGAGGGTACTGTTCTCTAATGACTGGAGAGTTCAGAAGCTGGTAACCACAGAGACATTGTTTTGTCTTGATGACAAAAAAATCTTTAATCAATAAATTCCTTTAGAAATGTCAACTCTATATATGATCTTTGATAAAGGTACTTCATTGCCATTTGGGATGTGTGTTTCAGCAATAAGGCTGGTAATGCAATCTCCAGATCAACTGGGATCAAAGTCCTTTTCTAAATAGAACTGCCTTTTCCTAAATATTTGGAAAGCAAGATTGGAGAGTTTACTTCTTTTGAAAATGTAACTAATGTGGGCCTCCCAGGGAGTCCAAGATGATTTCATCATGTTGTTAATGGGTATTTGATATGTGAGGTTATAGCCAATCTATTCCCCGAATTACTGAAAAAAGTAAGAGGTAAAAGTAAAAAAAATAAAAATAAAAGTGCTAAGTAAAGTTGTGGAAATTCATGATGGTGAACTATACATTAAACATCTGGTTATTGATCATCACAATCATAACAAGGGGATGCACAGAATGAGTAGGGAGAGCATACTGTAGTTGCTACAATGGATCATTCAATGAAGTTACCAAACTTTAATATTAAAACCCTGGTTTTTTTCAACAGGTTGTCCTTTCCCCCACCTGCTATACTGGCTTATAGTACTGAAGAAGTTATGATTTGAAAAATATGTTTGCTCAGCACAATTTACTTTTTGTACTAGTTAACTTTTTGCCTTTTATCTTTATGATAATATGTGGAGGATGATTGGGGAGAAGAAATAGAAATAAAACAAAAGCAAAGTAAAAACAAAGCTGCAAGAACAATATTGTATTAATTTTGATCGAAACCATTATTTTTAAAGAGAGGAATTCTTCACTCCCATAAGGATGTACCTCTTGATGCATTTTCCTTTCTGCACTTTCTTATTAAAAATAAAATAATGTTTTAAAATTATATTTAGTTTAAAATACCATTTGATTACATTGATTTAACAATGTAATACGCTGCTAATGCTATTAATACACTAGTGCAGCCTTTCCCCATTTTTCCCTCTCTGAAAGATGAACAGATGTTTTGCCTTATATACTGATGTTCTCAGTTGACTCACCTTATTTCTATTGTAAGTTTGGAATTTGTTGTTTATGACATCTGGCACTTATTATTTGGGATTGTTCTAATACAGGTGATCCTCAACTTACAGCAGTTCATTTAGTGACCATTCAAAGTTACAACAGCACTGAAAAAAGTGACTTATGATCATTTTTCACATGTACGGCCATTGCAGCATCCCCTTGGTCACGTAATCAAAATCCAGATGTTTGGCAACTGACTCATATTTATGACAGTTGCAGTGTCCCAGGTGATGTGATCACCTTTTGTGACCTTCTGACAAGGAAAGTCAACTGGGAAGCCAGAATCACTTAACAACCTTGTTTTAAACTTAAAAACTGCAGCCATTTACTTAACAACTCTAGCAAGAAAGGTCATAAAATGGGGCAAAATTTATTTAACAACTATCTTGCTTAGCAAGAGAAATTTTGGCCTCAATTATGATTGTAAATTGAGGACAACCTATAGTTGGATTTAACTATGAACTCCATCCAGAGTCACAGCTGTGAGATGGTCAGCCACTAAAATTGTATAAACAAAAATAACAAAAAAAAACCCAAAATGTATGAAAGCCTATTCCCAGAGTTCCTAAAAATTTTTTGCTATTACACTACTAATATATTTTAATAATTTGATTTAATAGAAATTTTTATAGAACAAAAGTCAAATCAAAAGAAAAAAGTAGGAAAGAAAGAAAAAAGAAAACCCAAGAAAGAAAAAACAGAGAAAAAAACCCTTAAAGTTAGGAAATATAAGAATACTTCCAACCTTCTTTTCAATAATTATAATCTCATTGTTCCTCCTTCCTCTTAGAGGTTATACAAGCCCTTTCCACACCCATGTAATCTACATCTTTCTTAATTTTTAAATCCTTAAATAATTTCATTTTTATCTTCCAGTAAAAAGTCTACGTAATATTTCAAGTCTTTCAGAAAAGTTTTTGTTATTTATTCTCCGACCAAACAAGTAAATTTTCTGAATTATTTTTCTATGAATTCTGACATTTTTCACAATCTGTTCCTCCACCATGGATCTTTAGTGTAATTTTAATGTGCAATCCTCACCTAAAAATCCAAACGTCCAAATGAGCACAAATGAACAATGAAAACAATAAAATGACACTTTGAGAAAGGCGGATGTGTTGTAAAAATTATAGCTAGAATTTTTTCACATTCACATTTTTCACATTCTACTAGATGTCTGCACTTCATAGTTTTGAAAACCCTGGCCTATACTGTAGATTCATTCTGACACCTATTTGATTGTAACTGAAATTTATATTTAATTTTGAAGATCTGGATTCTACTTACTTCTAGAAGCATTGGTGCATGATATTACCTTGTTTCCTGATCAAGCAGAATTGGATCATGCGGGATATCTGTTGGAAAAGTTCTGTGATTCTCCAATATAATGCTTAAATAATGCTTTGGAAGGTGTGACATATCTAAGCTCTCCACAATAAAGTTATAGGTCCAAAGGCATAACATCTCTTGGGAATTAGTGAAACTACTACCTCCTAGCTTCAGCTTTCAATTTCCAAAATCTCTGATGTTCAGGTAGAGGGTTCAGGTGGAGGGAGGAAAGAATGAAAATGAATAATGGTGCTTTCTCTTTCCATCTATATTCTACTATAATTATTTGAGATTTCCATCAGTGCCCAAGCACACCTGTATTAAAGTAGTCATTATATCTAAGGTGTCTTGACAAATTAGCTCATTTTGTATTTTGTCTGACAGTGAACCAATCAATTAATTCTATCTCATTCCATTATACATCTTGAGCCAGCAGTTGAATCTCTGTGGCATATTCCTGCACTGAATGTTCAGCTTGTCAGAAGTGGTAGGTCTCATAGTTGCCTGTCACTTGCTTGAAAGGATCTTCAAAATTAACCTTCAAGCATGCCAGAAAATTAGTATTGTCCAGTTCAGAGTTGGCTTGAATCAAAAGATGGATTACACATTTTACAGTTCTCTCAGTCAATAGACTTCTGAGGGTTTTGCATGTGGCTCTGTGGCTGGGAAAATCCTCCAGTTTCAATAGATGTACAATTTTATTGAATGAACATGACAGCATATTTGCTTGGATTCCCATCATATTTTTATTGGAAAGGAAGCAGGCATTAGAGGTGGCTGCAGTAGCACATCTGACCTAGTTGTGATGACTGTTGCTTCTGTTGCTTGCAGGACTGTTCCATGGTATGGGCAGGTAAACATTTGAGAAACTGCTTGATTCAGTAGACTACTTGCTGTAGAGTTAACGGAGTTAAAGAGGGCCATTAGCCATTATGCTAATCTTATACCACATGGGATGATTTTCTTCCTATAGTAGGAGAAGTAATGAGAGGGCAATGAAGCAGTGCAACACCTCAAATTAGGACTTTTCTGTAAATTTCCAATCCAGATTTTAGATAGTTTAATTAGACTGGTTATCTCAAACTTGGCAGAAGTCTCCCAAGCACTCAACATATCATGGCTACAAAACTATATTTTATTTATTTGCTGAAAAGATTTATATGGATGCATATCTCTGGGCAGCTCACAAAATGATCTTTCCCTCTCTCTCCCCTCCCGCTCTCTCTCCCCATATCTATATCAGGGGTGTCAAACTCACATTGTCATGGCGGTGTCATGTGACGTATCATGACTTTTTCCCCTTCACTAAACTGGGCTTGGGCGTGGCCAACACATGACGCATACAGGCTCCGGGCCGCAAGGTTGACAGCGCTAATCTATATCATGCCCCTCTGTCTCTGTCTCTCTGTCTCTGTCTCTCTCTCTCTCTCTCTCTCTCTCTCTCTCTCTCTCTTCCATCCATCTATCTGTCTATCTAGCTATCTAGCTATCATCTAGCTATCTAGCTATCTAGCTATCTAGCTATCATCTAGCTATCTAGTATCATCTAGCTATCTAGCTATGTAGCTATCTATCTTTATCATCTATGTAATCTATCTGTCTAATTTTCTATCTGATAGCCAGAAAGCTGAGTTTAGAACTCTCAGATTATCCTTTCACACTCCTGATTGAAAAACAGAATGAATGTACTTGATTTCCTTCTATGAGGTTAGAACCAAAATTTATGCAACTGAAGACTCTTGTGAAGCATTATTATTAATAAAATGTTAACTAAAAGATATATAAAAATGCACTTGGGTTTACTAGTTATTGAACATTATTTCATGAAATAATTTATACTCAATAAGGATATCAGTTAGTCAGCTGTCATGGTTTCCTTGCAAATAACAACACTTGTGGTATTTTAGGGTTTTGTCCAATTGTGCCAGCCTGTTAATAGAATTACATTTACTTGTGAAATGGATTCCTTTTTCCTTGTTGTACCTCTTGACATAAGCTTAGAAGGTTGTGATTATTTCTGAGCAATTTTATGGAGGAGGGGAAAGGTTTGGGAATGTTTGGCAACGTTCAATTCAATAAAATCTGATGAATGTAAGAAATGTATTTACTGTACTAGTTTTTCTTCAACTCTGGAGATTCTAATACTTCCTAAGAACAGAACATTTCTGTTAAATCAGTCTGTGACAAAAAAAAAGTTGAATCAGCTTGCAAAATGATTTCCTACATTAACATAACTGGTTAAGCATATTACTTTAGAAAAGAAATAAAACGGAGAACAGTACAAACTTGATGCTAGCAAACAACAGGGTTATCTGCAGGGGGTGGATCAAAAAATTCAAGATAGCTGTAACTGCATGCCTGGCACCCTATCCCTTTTCAACACATGTCATTTTTTTTTTTTTGGTCATGTGCACAATATTACTTATTCTAAAAGAGAACAAAATGGGAGCTATGTCTGTATGTATAATAGGTGAAAACAGCTACAGAACCACATGTGTACTCTAGAGGAATGTCTTACCTTTTTCTTCATCCCTTGGCACTTGGAATGCCTCTACCAAGGTGTGTAGAAGTGTGCAGGGACTGAGGACAATTGTTTGAGTATTTAAACAAATAATATTTAAGGGGACTCTTGAAAGGAATTTCTACAGAGGTGATTAACAGAGGTGTTCCCTTATCACCTGTAGAAGACAAAGGTACCTGGTAGACTCACAAAGGGGATGGGAATTAATTTTTGTAGCTCTAATATTTTTAAATTTGCAATACTATTGTCCTTTATAAAATTGTGATTGCCAATTTGATCCTATTTCTTAGAGCCAGTTTTGATGAAGAATAACATTGTTCAGCTTTAATGCATTTGAAGAGACACTGAATTATCTGACTACAATATTTGCAAGCAACCAACTATGTAATATTTCTCTTTGTATTAAAAGGAATTATTGATCTGAACTCTACCTTCGTCCCTCCCTCTCTCCCTCTCTCTTTCTCAACAGATCACTGGTTCTAAACAGAAAACTTATTTTAAAGTCAAAGAACCCACATAGGGAGAAATTACACTTACCTACAGGTATCTATGGGACTGGAAGATCTCTTTCATTATTATTCCATATTTTTGGGAATAGGTACTTTCTTGGAACCTTTTCCCCTTAACAAGGTCACATTTCAGACCCTTGAAAACAGATCCAAACAGCATGAATGATGCTGAGCAGATGACATAGAGACTCTACAATGCATGTGGGATGTTCCCTTTATACAATAGAATAGAATTCTTTATTGGCCAAGTGTGATTGGACACACAAGGAATTTGTCTTTGGTGTATATGCTCTCATATAGACAAGATACATTCATCAAGAATCATAAGGTACAACACGTAATGATAGTCATAGGGTACAAATAAGCAATCAGGAAACAATATCAATATAAATCGTAAGGATACAAGCAGCTAAGGGAATAATATGTAAAAGGAGTTTTAAGTTCATTGCAATAAATATAACCTGATATTAGCCATTTGTTCTAGACATTGAAATTCTCAAAAGATTGGTTCTCCTTAATTTCAATGGAAGGATCCAAACTGAACCCACACCCCTTTTGTCTTTATAATAGCCCCTTTATTGAAATGAATTGGTTACACCCCCTCCCCCATATACACACTTCTGTGATATGTTTGTGTGTCTTCACTCAAATAAATAATATTGGACGATATACAATAAACAATATGAGATAATTCAAAGAGTTGAAAATTTTCAGTTCATTGTTTCATTGTGTGTTATTTACAGCCTCATTACATGCCAATAAAAGAAAATAAAAATAACCAAGAACTGTGGCTCATTTTTTTTTTCATTAGTACATTTGCCTTGATGAATATAAGCCTCATTACATTGTGGAAAAAATTGGTCTTGTTTTTTTTAAAAAAATCATTGAGTTTACAGTTGCTCAGGAACTCTTTCTAAGCATCCATGTCACACATTATTTTAAGTGGAGTAATACATTATTTGCAATAAATAAATATTTATGTTCAAATTTCTAACAAGTATCAAGTTTTGGAGGGGGGGAGAGGGAAATGTAAAGTGAAGAAAAAGGGGTCTGCATTAGCTGAGCATTGTAGCTTTGAAGACAAATCACTTTCTTCTCAATATAACTGAAAGACTCTAATATACAAGTTTTCCCCCATTCCTGTTAGGATGGTTTGAACATTCTGACATTGCTACTGGTATGTTAATGAGAAGCTAGTGTTCCATTAAGAGTAAACCATATGCTCTACTGCATACTGTGAAAGAGAAAACATATAATGTGACTGTTGCCTTAGTAACACATTAATTCATTTTGTCAGTGTTGGCACAGATCATTTCATTTATAAGAAAACAAGTATAATAGTTTACCACATCTATAATATTTACAGTGTTTCTGTTACAAAACAGTGACAAAATGAGCTTAAAAAATAGAAATTGGGATAACAATCATTAAAAGATGGGTTGTGGGATTAAGAAAACAACAACTCCGGTACAAATTAAAACTCACATTGATGTAAAATCTCCTATCACGTTTTAACACTGAACTCTTTCCTTTTTGTCACATAACTGAATTATACCAATGAAGTGCATTAAAAAAATGTAGCCCATAAAAAGTGTATTAACAGTCTTAATGAATGCTAAACAAAATATTTCATACAACAGTTTTCTTAAATGGCAAGCTTTATAAATGTAATCGTATGCTACTGTGTTATTCATAACAAGGCTAAACAATTATCTAGCATTATTTCTTTTTTTCCAGATATTTCTGACTATTTTAACTCTCTAAAAATATTTCATGGTAAAAATATGTATTGTTCCTCTCTTGAGCATTAATCTATTCACCAAACAGTGCTTTGTCAGTATATCTAAATAAATAAGAAACTTTAATAAACCTTGTGTCTTACTGCTATTTTAAATTAAATGAAATAAATCAATAGTATTATAAATACAATTTTAAAAAATGATGGAGATGCTAGAAAAGGCAAGATGCTCTTAAATTAAAGATAGAAATAGTCCGTTCCAATCTCAGGTCATAATTTACTTCTCTGTAGCAAATTATTGCAGTGGTCTACGGCTCAGCCTTCCAAATGTAGATGCACCTGAGTACTACATGATATAGGAAGGAACCCTTGATTCTGTAATCAAAGTTGGATTATTTGCTTTTTTTACTATTAAACTATAATTGCAACTCTAATCAAACCAAAATTCACTTGTAGGGCTACAGGGAAAAATCTGGCCACAAGTAATTTCCCTTACCCTTCTCCAGCAGATGACAAAACACTGTCAGAATTAACATAATGTCACTGGAAAAAATCTTTTGCAGGATAATATGATATATGAATATGTTGTATTGAGACATTGAGCATTAATCATGAATAAATTCTCTAACTACTAACTGGAAACATGTACACAAGGACAGAGATAGACAGAGGGATGAGGACATATGGCCAACTTCTGAAAAATGGTTTTCATGTTTAGATAACAAAACAATGCTCTGAGTCTGAAGTCATTTGATCAATGAAAAGGAAAATATATTACTTCATGAAGTTTTGTAACGTGGAATTACCTTTAGCAGGAGATGTGAACAATATTTTAAAATATCTAATTAATTAATTCATAAATCTATCTCAAAATGTTATTAACATTTTCTGGTTTTTGAATGCTGTTTTAAAAGCCACAGTTGTAAATAACGACAAATGAACATGCATAATTTAAAAAAATTATTTGATGAAGAAAATTACTTTGAATAATCTTAGCATGAGAGATAGCATGGGAAATATATTAAAAAGTTGTTCGATTATGTGAAAATGTAAGCGTTCTAAAATTTAAAAGAGTCACTGTACCAAAAATCTTTTCAGGTGAAGAGTAAATCATGGAATCATTATAATCCGTATTTATTAATTTCTACAAAAATTCATGGACATTGTTTTTAAAATGTGGGAGCAGGAACTGGAATACTGGAATACTGGAATACTGGAATACTGGAATACTGGAATCCAGTTCCTGCTGGAATACTCAAATCCAGAACTTGACAAAGAATCTGATCAAAGCAAAGTGGAATTGTTTTTCCTTATTTAGAAAATATGCTTCTATTGATGCAGCCTAACATTTTCCTTTCCTTTCCTTTCCTTTCCTTTCCTTTCCTTTCCTTTCCTTTCCTTTCCTTTCCTTTCCTTTCCTTTCCTTTCCTTTCCTTTCCTTTCCTTCCTTTCCTTTCCTTTCTTTTCCTTTCCCTTCCTTCCCCTCCCCTCCCCTCCCCTTCCCTCCCCTCCCCTCCCCTCTCCTTTCTTCATTTTCAATGTTCAATGAACTACCATTCCCAAATCATTTTGAAAAGTACTTTTACCATCCTGTATCATTTCTCTAACTTGTCAAAATCATTTTAGATTTTCTGTCTGTCTTTTTGGAAAAGTTAGTTATTTTATCAACTCTTGTTATCTGTAGATTTGCTAACATTTCCTCCAACTCATTAGCTAAGCCCTTAATAAAAATATCAAGAGCAGAAGATTCAGGAATGAGTCTTGTAGCAGCCCACAATACTTCTGTTTACTGTATGGTGGACTTCCCTTATTTTCTGTCAATGTGCTTTCATCTTCCTGAAACTTAGAGTGAATGTGATGATATCACAATTCTACTTGTTGATATCTCAGCCTTGCCATTCATATTTGACTATGCAGTTATGTCGCTAAAGGTAATTGAATGCATGTACAATGCTCCTTGAATTAATCATCCTGGTGATCTAACCAATTAGGAGTCTTTCAAAAGACACAATGATGTCACCATGATACATAGCCCACTCAATATAGTGACAAGTGGCATCACTGAGCACCAAACGAATCAGTTAGGAGTGAGAACTAATATAAGTATTGGCATAAGATAGTACTTCCCCAGTTACTAAATAGGAAATTTGAATACATACATATATGCATACATACATATACACATTCATATTTTTGTCTCTCTTTATAAAGAGAGTACTTTTTTACAAGTAAAAAAATACATTTGCATCTGAGCTCTACTCTACTGTTATATGTACTTGTCCCACAGTATCTAATTCTCTGTCTGCCACTGGAACTTAAATAGAAATTGACCAAGGTTAATTAATGTCAAAACTGATCAAACAGATCTTGAATATCTCTTTGGATTAAAGCAGTATTTAGATACAATGAAGTTTGATGGGTACTCCGGCCAGTGTTTCTTCATGACCCTTTAGCATCAGTGTCATCCTCCTCCTTGTCTTTCTTGCCCTACAATAAAAAAGATGCAGCAGTGATAACAGCCACTTTGTTTGGTGCTTACTCTTTCCCCTTTTGTGCACGAGGCTAAATCCGTTTGATCCATGTTGCCAAGCGAAACAGCTGTAATGTATCTTCACAATCAGCAGTAGGGAATTAGCAACAGCACTAAGCACGGCACAAATGCTCCAGGGAAAATAGCATCAAGTACCATCTTTCTGATCCCATCATGCTAGAGCCCAAGGGCAGACTACATAACACAGTCAGTGGCGGTACCAGGATCTGATTCACTTAGAAATGCTTATACAGGATGTAAAAAAGCAAAGAAGAACAAAGCTTAGTAGTCTTAAGGGAAGATAACATCACAAGGTCTTGGCCTTTCTCTCAAGGTGCTAGGGCACTTCTTTTGCTTTAACAAAATTGGCATGCACCTGTACTTTAAATGAAAACCAAAAGGCAACGATGATCCATCTAAGCATATACGAAATCTAAATTTTAAATGAAAAAGATGGGGAGTAGGATAAGGTTTATGGTATCCTGATGTGGATTTTGCTGAGGGGTGCCTACATGAAATGAACTATTACTTGGATGAACAGAAGTAAATGTTTTGCTGTTTGATGATTTCTTGGAATGAATTATATAAAATGGTATTATTGCTAATTCAACTTTCCTGGTCTTTAAGTCAACTACATAGGCTCAAGTCAGACTTCTTTTCTGAATAACATTCTCCTTTATATCGTCCACTACTATTATATATATATTGTGGACCAACCCCCTAAATTAGTAATAGAAATATGTACAAATACAGGTACAGTGCAATCTTATGCAAACACTGCTTCAAAATAGATCTTGGTTCCATGAAATAGCATCAGCTTGGTGTCTAATTGTAACATATGAAGGTCAAGGAATGAAGTGGCTAGAATGGGTTAATCCTATCTCTTTTTCAAACTTATTCTCCATAGGTAAGGTAAAGGTTTCCCCGTCCAGTCATTTCCGATGCTCATCTCCGTTTCTTAGTTGAGAGAGCCAGCATCGTCCAAAAACATTTTCGTGGTCATGTGGCCAGCATGACTATATACCAAGGTGCATGGAATGCTGTTACCTTCCCACCAAAGCAGTACCTCTTTATATATTTGCATTTGCATGCTTTCAAACTGCTAAGTTGGCAGAGTTGAGGCAAGTAAAGGGAGCTTACCCCGTTGCATGGCACTTGAACCTCAAACCCAGGCTGTCAGCTTTCCAACTGACAAGTTCAATGCTTTTAAATGAGCCACCATGACTCTGGCACTTCCATAGGCATATCGGTGCAAACTACACTGGTAGTGTATGTGTTTTTGAGTCAGTGTTGACTTCAAATCATGGTAATCACATATAAACTCCTACATGGCATAGAACTAGCTTATTCGCAAGACAAGTGGAGAAAAAAGAAAAAAAGAAAGAAAGAAAGAAAGAAAGAGAAAGAAAGAAAAAGAGAGGAGGTATTATTTAGCAATTGCTTCATTTAGTCACTGTTTGCAGTTACACGGTGATGAAAAAGTAACTTTATGATCAATCTGAAAAAGAAAAGGAAAACAGAAGTGATATCATACGTACAGTCATAGTTCCACTTAACTATTGCTTCGCTTAATAACCAAGTTGCCAGTCCCTATTGTGATTGCTAAACAAGGACAACCTTTTGTTGCAAATTTCTTTTGTAAAATCAGAGGTTTGTTTATGTGGACCAGCACAACAAATCTACAGTATTGAGATTTATTGGTTAAATTTTCATCAGGCCATAGTTCAAATCATTTTTCTTGATCTCCCTGTTATTACTGGATGAACACATTAAGTTATGCTGTAATATAAGATGCCCAAGAATGCTGATATTCTTTCAGGTGAAAAATACCATATGGCCAGCTTTACACCTATGACGAATTGTATAAATGCCAGGGATATTTCTACCTCTGTTTAAAAGGAGAGGTCATTCTAAATTGCTGGTTGAGGAAAGCAGACAGAGGGATCTGCAATATTGCACAATTAATATTACCAGAATGCTGAATAAGGATATTTAAAAGGTGTCATTTAAATTCCACCAAGAGAAGGAGATAGAGCTATAAAGCCAAAAATAGAGGAAAAAATCCTGGAAAATTAAACTTTCATAAGAATGACATAATTTAGATTTTTTTTTAAAAAAACTTAAGTAGTTCCAAAAAAACCTTAAGTAGGATCTAAGGTATTTAGTCTGTAATTTTTTTTTTTTTTGAGTTCTAGGAATATTCTACATTTGTAGAAATAAATAGCAAATAACAAATACCCCAAATAGCAAAAACTGGAGATTCCAGTTTGCTGCTATCGACTGATTGTCCCCTTTTTTTGCACCCTAGATCTGAGAACAATACTGCTACTACTACACTCATGTTGGATTAAAAGGATTGAATGGTGGCATCACTGTTGTCTGGGGGATGCCCATTTGGGGGCTCCTTTCATGTCCCTATTAAGCTGCCCACTGAAGTACCCATCTATCTACTCACGGTCACTGTTTGTGTCAACAAGAGTTGGAGCGTGTGACAGGAACAGCAGTAACTGGGTCTCGAACATGAGTCTGCCAATTGTTAGCCCAGCGTCCTAACCTCGTGAACTACTGTGCTCCTATAGGATAACAGTAAAAAGTAGCGATGTGAGGATCAGTTTAAATATAGTCCCTTTTATCATTAATGGTTACAAAGGAATTCTAACATCTCTTAGAGATTCATATTTTTCAAAAAAGCTATGTTAACAAAATCCACATTTACTTTTGTTCACAAACTAAAGCTTTTGAACACAGCTTCCATTAACATTAAACATTAAACATTAAACATTAAATTACACTCCCTAAGAAAACAATGAATTCAAATGTCCTAATGTCATCTTCTGTACTGTACATTCTCTCACTGTAAGGCTTTTTTATATGTATATTTTATATATATCCCACTAAATATATCCCACTTATATATCCCACTTATATATACCCCACTAAAATTCAAGACAGAGAACAAGAAAACGGCAAAGCCCTCCTCCCATACATAAAAGGCACCACAGATAGAATCAGCAAGATCCTCCACAAACACAACATCAAGACAGCATTCTGCACAAACTGAAAAATGTCCACTATCCTAAGAAACCCCAAAGACAAAATTGAGTTAGAAAATCAAGGAGTATATGAAATCCCTTGCACTGCCTGCCCCACCACATACATCGGACAAACCAACAGAAGAATAAGTGCCCGCATTGAAGAACACAAGAACTCAGTTAGAAAAGAGGAACCAACTTCTTCCCTGGTCCAACACCTCAAAGCCACAGGACATGATATTGACTTTAAAAAGACCAGAACTATCGCCAAAACTGAACACTTCAACAACAGAATAATCAGAGAAGCCATCGAGATAGAAAAACGGACACAGCATGAATAAACGAGATGATACTTCCCGCCTGCCAGCCATTTGGAAACCCGCCCTTATTGACAAACGAGTCCCTAACACAAAGAATGACACCAGACCCACACTCACGAGAGCCACACAGGATGTAACCACCACACATCCACGCAGAAAGCAGACTCAAACCCACACTGATGATCAGGCACGACCACGGACCAGAAGCCAGACCACAGCTGCATCATTAGCCACTTTAAACCCCTCCAATCCATACATGAAGCAGACTGACAACCAACATGAAGAGATGGCACGGCCACGAACACGAAGCCAAACAACAGCAACACAGCTCACCAGCTCAAATCCCCCTGCTACTCAGACTAACCCAAGCACAACCAAGCCCCCACCTAAACGGAACACACACCCAGCCAATCAGAGCACAGCCAACCCCCCATCCAATCAGAGCACAGCCAAACCCACAACCAATCAGAACACATCTCCACCCAATCAGAACACAGCCAAGCTCCCACCCAATCAGTTCACACCCCCACTGGCAGTTAAAAGGAAGAAACAGCTGCGATCACACACATTGCTCCTAGAAGCACGAAGCCGAGAACACCAGCCTGAAGATGATGAACGAGACTTCGTTGAAACGTTGCCAAGACACCTCCAATTTTACGCGGGAGAAAACCCGAATAACCAAAGACCTACATATATATATATATATATATATATATATATATATATATATATGTGTGTGTGTGTGTGTGTGTGTGTGTGTGTGTGTGTGTGTGTGTGTGTTTCTTCTAGCCAGGTTTTCCCTACGTAGCCAAGGTTTTTTTGTAGGGAAAACCTGGCTAGAAGAAAAACACACATAAACCCTACGAAGAAGTAAGAAATATATATATATATACATACAATATATATATTCTTTATTAAAATATATTAATGTACATATTTCCAATTTAAGCTCTTTTTAAATTAAATTTTTATGCACTATTTATAGAATTTTTCAGATGTTCTCTCACAAACAGACCATCTTCTTGTATGAAATGTTGTCAAAAGGCAGATGTTTTTAAAATCACTGTCCATGTTGGGACAAAGCGCATTTTAATGGGATTTCACAAATCTGCTCCACGAAAATTTATGTTGGAAGAGTTCAGTTCAAACTTTATCAGCTTTCAGGTGGTCTTCAAAGGCAGCTCTATGTGAAGTAACCTAATTGTGGGGCAAACAAAGCATGAGTGACTGTCTGAAGGGCTTTCCTAATGGGAAATGGAGTTCAAGAATCTGCAATAATTAAACTTTTCAGTTTTAATTTGATTTTGATTTGTCTTTTTATGTCTTTTTGGAATGTTTTCTATAGTGTCATGGATGTTTTTATCTTATGATGAATCTTCAGGACTGTGTATTTAATTTCATTTGCAGCAAAATAACTCAAATTTAGTTTTTGCCCTATCTAAACCATTTGACCTTCAGCCACTTTCACAACTTACATAATACTTATATTTGTCCATTCACAGTGTACGTTTTGTGAAGTACACAAAATTTCTGAAGGCTGCTGTTAGAGTCACAAGGAAGCCCAAAAGTGTTTTGTTTTCTTAATTATATGCTTCAGTAACAATTTGTACTTTGCAGCCATAATTTTATAAGCATTTTATGATGACTGTGAAGTGAAAAATTGTAGAACAAAAGAAAAGGTAGGATTTTCTTCCTTCTTAATAAATTGATTCGGACTTTTTAATAGAGAACTTTTGGTAGCCTAGGTAGAATGCTAACACCTGGCTTTTGACAACTTTTGCAGTTATGCCAGTGATATCACATGAGCACCTTGGATGGAATGTGACAGACAGATCACCAGAAGCATGCTTAATTTTGGAAGGTGTGGAGATGAAGCTTCAAAAGTAACAGAAAGATCAGCCAACCAACTTGGACTGTATAAAATTATTCTGTCTGTCCGCTGGTCAACCTTATGTTCTAAAATGCAAATTAGATGAAGTTTGCAGATGTATAACCTAGGAAACATTCCAGATTCATCTGGGAAAATATGGCTTTTGAGAGCCTTGTTTTATACAGAACCATTTTGTCTAGAGAAATATAGCCAGCAAGGCCTGAGAACATGACTCGATGAAAATGCATATTTTATTCGTTATATTTGCATCTTGCCTGTCTTAAGTATAATTTTCAAATATCACATAATTTATAAGAATTTGTATTCTCATTTCTGCCGTACAATAGTTGCCTTCAACAGCTTTCATAACATGGTAAGTTTATACGGAGTGACTTGAATCTCTTGTATTTTTCAGAATTATGCGACAAGTAGAATAAAACTGGCCCCCTTTTTTTCAGACTGAACTAATATTGGGTATACTATACTGATACCAATACAATCTCAAGTGACTCAGACACAAACAAGAAATGTAGTCTTCCTGAATTTATAGTAAATGATCTTATTCATATTTAGCCACATGGACATTTGCAGTAGAACTGAGCTACTTATCAGATTTGTTACCTTACAAGTGTTTGCAGCATAGTTTGTAGAAGTTTAAATATTTCAAAACAGAAAATTTATCAATGTATTCTAAAATATATTTCAAATTCTTTCTATTCAATTGTGGCCTCCAGATTTGGTTTAATTCCAAATCTGATATTTTTATTCCTGGAACATGTACAATTTATCACAACTTTCAAAGTAATTTTTAATTACAGGCATGGATAACTCACAACCCAGTTCTTGGTGAAGTCACTGTGTGACTGTGTGGCCATCATTAATTATTTAAAAGTAGACACTGCTGGACTCCAAACTCTTTTTAGATGGCTCACAATATATCAAACAAAATAAAAACACAACACAGACAAAATAGATAAGATGGGATCTGGCCACTCCATACAAAAAGCCCCACATCCCACAAAGTGCTCCTGTTACCCTAACCTAAGGTTTAGCATCTTCAGTCTTCAGTGCATTCTGCACAGTGGTGGGTTGCTACCGGTTCTCCCTAATTCGCAAGAACCGGTAGTGGAAATTTTGAGTAGTTCGGAGAACCAGTAAATATCACCACTCCCTGGCCCCGCCCCCAATCTATTCGCTGCCTCCCAACTCCCTGCTGATCGGCTAAAAGGAAAAAATCAGGTCTCACTTGACAAAGCAGAGGGAAAAAAAAACACGACACCATCGCTTTAAATTGAGAAGCCTCCCAACTGATCGGCTAGAAGGAAAAAATCAGGATGCTTCTCAGCCAAGAGATCACTTGGCAAAGAAGAAGGAAAAAAAAAGATGCCGTCGCTTTAAATTGACAAGCCAAGAAGCAGCTGCTGGAAGGAGGTTCTTACTTGCAGAAGCAAAGTGACATTCAGCAGTTCCTTTCTGGGTCAGCTGAACAACTGACATTCTGAGCCGAGGTGGCCCAGTGGTTAGAGTGCAGTACTGCAGCTACTTCAGCTGACTGCTAGTTCAGCAGATCAGTGGATCAAATCTCACCGGCTCAAGGTTGACTCAGCCTTCCATCCTTCTGAGGTAGGTAAAATGAGGACCCAGATTGTTGGGGGCAATATGCTATTTAGTATACTGTCTTTGGTGTAAGCCGCCCAGAGTCCTCAGAGAGTAGGCGGTATAGAAATATGATAAACAAACAAACAAACAAACAAACAAACAAACAAACAAACAACAAACTGGATAAGAGGAGGGATTCCTATATGGTTCTATGTTTTTGAAGTTTTGGAGTTTGTGCAACATGGGCTTTGTGTTTCTAAAAAGGTTTGGGCGATTTCCATTGTGAAATATCCTGTCTTCAATAAGTTTTCTGCCTGTTTGTAAATGGAGCCGAACTTCTGGCTTCCACTTTCTATTATCTCTAAACTGGTAGCTGTTTTCTTCTTACAAAGTTTCCTTTATGCAGCTGGCAGGAATGTGGAATGAGTATCAGGCAGGTTCCTTCTTAGCAGCTTGATTTTTCCTTGCTTTTCTTATGAGTAATATTTTATTTGGGGAAATGAAGAGCTTGAGGGAGTTTGATTCCTTCCCAGAGCAGGTTAGTGGGATGGGGAGGGAATGGGGATTTTGCAGTAACCTTCCCCTGTCATGCCACACCCACCAAGCCACACCCACAGAACCAGTAGTAAAAATTTTTGAAATCCACCACTGCATAAGTCTATCTTAATATGCTTGTAAGCACTCTTGTAATCTTTGACTTTTAGACTTGCTGTCAAATATCAGCCATAATACTAATGACTGTTTTGAATAATAGGCAGATTGTATTACACGAATGGCTATTTTATATCTGAAATTATGACTGAAATACTTCTGCACCTATATTGGTGCATATCAGGAAGTTTCTCCTTAGTTTTAGGTTGCTTCTCTCTTTGTTCAGTTTCCATCCATTGCTTCTTGTTTTTCCTTCTGGTGCTTTGGAAAATACATTGCTCCCCCCTTCTTTCTGGCAGCCCCTTAAAAGCCTGTTGCCTATCACACTCTTGGGCAAAGCATGTGAGCCATTTCCTCCTTTCAGTGGTCCATGAAAGTGCATCTATAGCATGTAGATAATAAAGTTCAAAAAAGGTGAACAACATTTTTACAGAACTATAGATTGAGGCTGGGTGTGACAAAGAATGGCTGGGAGGGGAGGGGCCAGGCGAGGCACCCCTTGCCGTGACTGACATTGAGTTGGCCACACCTATCCAGTCACATGACCATCAAGCCATGCCCACTGTCACATGGCCATCAAGCCATGCCCACAAAATAAGCCACGCCCACAGAACTGGTAGTAGAAAATTTTAGAACCCACCCCTGGTTCTGCAACAGGGTACTAGGAAGAGGGTGTGGGTGTGGGACTCCCACTCAAACACAGTGGGAGTTACACAAATGTTAGGAAGAATTCCAAAATGTAGGCACCATGGCAAAGAAGGCACAGTTCCAGAGTCTTGATAGATGGCACTGTTTAATCAAAGATGAAATATTTGGTTTAAGATCTGGAATGTGTCAATGTTTTGATTCATAAACCATAGTTAAACCATGAAAGTAGGCTGTCTCTCAAAAGAAAACTGGCACTATGCTATGTAGGGGTTTATTGGTGATAACAAGCATTTTGAACTGTACCTAGAAATAAACTGGCAACCATTAGAGAACAGAAAGCATACATATCTGATAGATACACCTAGGCATGCACATCACTGCCTGGACCACTGCATTCTGGATAGTTGAAACTTCCAAGTGATTTTCAAGGGCAGTCTCGTTTGCAGGACATTGAAATAGTAAAGAGCCTTGATAGTACAGTGGTATACGCACCCTGTTATTAACACAGCTGCCTGCAATTTCTGCTGGTTCAAATCTCTCCACGGCTCAAGGTTGACTAAGCCTTCCATCCTTTCTAAGGTAGGTGAAATGAGGACCCAGTTTGTGGGGGCAATAAGCTGACTTTGTATAAAATATACAAAAGGATGAAGGCTATTGCTTAACGCATTGTTAGCCGCCCTGAGTCTCCGGAGAAGGGCGGCATATAAATCAAATAAAAAAAAAAAAGCTATGAGTTGACTACAGCATGACTGACTGTCTGAAGGGCCTCCCAATCCAGGAAGAACAGAAACTGGTACATGAGATGGAAGCGTGTAATGGCCCTCTTGGTTTTAACTGCCACTTGGTCTCTGAGCAGGACTCTCAGATTGAGCACCACTCTTGAACAGGGAAGGGCTACTTTATACCAGATTAAAAATAGAAAATCTCCAGATCTAGTGGGCCTTAATACTTGCAGCTCCTTGGTTTTCATAGGATTGAGTTTGAATTGGTTCCTCCCCATGCAGGCCTGCAAAGCCTTCAGGCACTGGGACAGTACCTTGACAGCCTTTACTAGACTGGAATAGGATGATGGTGATGGTGATTAGCATATGGTGTTGTTACATTAGCCAGGAGACTACAATGCAGAGTAGTTTGGCTGCCAAGGTAGCAGTGCTCACATGCTTCCCATGGTGCACCACAAGAGGATGAACTGCCTTCACACCAGAAAGACAAGCAGCTCTTCCTGCAGTGTCATGCAAGGCCACCTTCTACCCTGGAGCCACCTTGCAAATGGGTGTCGCAACTGAGAAGGTTCATAGGGCAGGAATCTGATTGCCTGCATGGAGCACCAGCTCATTACCCCTGCCCCCCAAAGTGGTACCTATTTTATCTACTTGCATAGAACATGCTTTCAAACTGTTAGGTGGGCAGAAGCTGAGATGAGTGACAGGAGCTCACCCTGCCAGACAGTGATAGGACTTGAACTGCTGGAGCAGAAACCTTCCCCAGCGTCATTAAGACACTGAGCTACCACACCTCTTGGTATAAAGTATAATTGGGTATCATCAGTATATTGAAAATACCAAATTCCAAATCAGTAGATTATCTCAACCAGCAAATGTCATGTAGATGTTAAACAGGAGAGAATGTGTTGTGCCTTATGGAATCTCACAAAAGTGGGGGCTAGTAAGGGATCTCCCTATCTTGCCAACACTGACTGGAAGATACCATAAAAGAAAAAAAGAGGACTACCAAAAATGGTGTACCTTGGAGCTGATCCAGAGGGATATTGTGGTTGATAACTTTGAAAATTGCTGAGAAGGATGGAGGCAACTTATTGATAAATTGAAGCTCACACATATTTGGGAAATGGTGAGATGATCTTTTGATTTTTGGTCTTTTTCCATATTCCTGTTTGCACCAATTGGCTGAGGAAGGTGGAAGAAGCAAACTTCTTCCCATCTTGTCAGTAGTCAGCCTTGGCCAGAGACTGGATTCCTTGTGAGAATTCAGTGAGAGACGCAAACCTATTTTCTACATCAAGAGTAAGAAACCAAACAGGAGTTCAAAGCCAAAGGAAAAAAAGGGATATTAAAACAGCACAAAAGCAAAGAAGATTGGCGTCTACAAGGCTTATCCTAATGCCTGCTTCTATTGCCAGGAATACATATATCTCACATGCACACATAGACACTCACAATGGGAGAGGGTGAGAAATAGAATGAACCTAACAACAATATAATGATTTTTTTAAAATCAATATAAAGGAAAATTGTGTCTTTCAGAGTAATTCTACTACATTCTAAACTAGTAAAAGAACTCAAACTACATGTGTGATCAATTGTGTAGTTCAGACACACATACAAGAAGTTATTTTTCCCGACTGCGGTAATGATCCCCCATTGGTTTGACTAGTCTCCTTACTTTTTGTTTCCACTTTGAGGAAATGGGGATAAAACAGCTTGCTTCACTCTATTAAGTTTAATGTCTGTCATTTTTTGCTATAGAAAGATGTATTTTTGCTTAACATTTCTTTATTTATTGAAATTTACTTAAGGTATTTGATTGCCGTGCCTTTCCAGAGGCAGAATGGGATAACTCGCCATGGACAACTCGCAGCAGGACAACTTGCTGAGGGACAATTCAACAAATACAAAAGTCAAATTAATTTCAATGTAACCATGGCCAATAATAATAAAATAAGAAAGTCAATCCAGAAATACAAGAGTTATAACAATTTCAACAAAAATGTGGTTACCAGTAGTAAAAGCAACTGAATGAAATAATATAGCATCTAATTGTTCCAAGGGGAACTGTCCTTTGGCAAGCTGGCCATGGTGAGTTGCTTTTGGCAAGTTGGCCGTAGGCAGTTGGCTTGCAGCAAGTTGTTCTACACCCTCCAGAGGACACATAATATTAAAGCATCATTATATAATGTAAAATACAACATGCAGCAAGATTAGTAAGATTTGCAAGATTTATGAAAGAGATCGGCCATTGGTCAAAAATGTAACAGGCCCGTCAAGAGATGCCTTGTGCCAAAATTCAATAAAAAGAAGTTCAAATTTATTTGTATCCCATCTTTTTTATTATTTTTTACAAATAACTTAGGGCAGCAAACATATCCAACACTCTTTCCTCCTTCTATTTTCCCCACAACAACAACCCAGTTAGGTGGGCTGGGTTGAGAGAGAGTGACTAGCTGAAAGTCATGCAGTTGGCTTTCATAGTTAAGGCTGGACTTGAACTCACAGCTCCTGCTTTCTGGCCTGAGGTCTTAACTACCAGTCCAAATTGGCTCTCTATGGCACATTGTTGCATATTATGATATTAACATATATACTTCTTGTGGACCACCCTGGGGATGCCCTTTCCGTGACGTCCCACTGCCTGGAAGCGGTGCGGGCCTGGATGGGAAGAAACAGATTCAGACTCAACCCATCCAAGACCGAGTGGCTGTGGATACCGGCATCTCGGGATCTAGTGGTTCCGTCACTTGTGATAGGAGGGGAGGTACTTACTCCCTCTGAAAGGGTTCGCAATCTGGGTGTCCTCCTGGATTCATGGCTGTCTTTAGAAGATCACTTGACAGCCGTAACCAGGGGGGCTTTCACACAGGTATGCCTGATGCGCCAGTTGCGCCCTTTCCTAGACCGGGATGCCCTCGCCACGGTCACTCCTGCCCTTGTTACTTCTCGGTTGGATTACTGTAATGCCCTCTACATGGGGCTGCCCTTGGGATGCACCCGGAGGCTTCAGCTAGTCCAGAATGCGGCCACACGGGTTGTTACGGGAGCCTCTCGTTACTCCCGTGTAACACCTCTCCTGTGCGAGCTGCACTGGCTGCCAGTGGTCCACCAGGTTCGTTTCAAGGTGCTGGTGCTCACCTATAAAGCCTTACATGGCTTAGGCCTGGGGTACTTGCAGGACCATCTTCTGCCATCCTCCCATTGTCCTGTGCACTCTCACAGAGTGGGCCTCCTCAGGGTGCTGTCAGTCAGACAATGTTGGCTGGCAGCCCCCGGGGGAGAGCGTTCTCTGTGGGAGCACTGACCCTCTGGAATGGTTTGCCCACCGAGCTTAGGACAGCCTCCGACTTCCTCTCCTTCCGCCGTGAACTGAAGACGTGGCTTTTTCATCAAATGGACTGACCCGTTGAGGGGGTTTTTACATTGTAATAATTTTAATTAATTTTAATTGGATTTTAACTTATATTTAATTCATATTGTTCAATTTTTTTATCTTGTAAGCCGCCCTGAGTCCCTTGGGAGAAGGGCAGCATATAAATTGCAATAAAATAAATAAATAAATATTTCTGTTGTTCGATGATAATGTAGAAAGCTGTTTTAAAGAAACCTTTAAAAGATATGCTTGATAACATATGTGCACATGAAGTAGCTTTCGTTGAGTTAATCAAGTTGCTGAATCTTTTTCAGCATTGTGCAGCTGCTGTGGAAGCCATATCTGACTTTCTCAAGATCCATGTACATACACACCCATAGCATTTGGACAAAATTGAAGAGAGGTTCAGACATCCTCGGGATGTGATAGCAGGCAACAGCTTTTGATGCAGCTGTTTGGTGCATCAAAAGAGAGGTGCTTCATATACCCACACATAATGACACATCTCTTTCAAAGCATTTGCATAGCTCCGTTGTTTAATGTCAAGCATTGGGCTCTGTCGTTTAATGTCAATTGTACTTAAGTGGGTTCAGTGTCCTAAATTGGTGGAATTTGAAACATTGCTGGATGTGTGATGTATCTTCTCTCTCTTCCTCTGTCACCTTCTGCTCCTTTGTATGAGGGGTCTTGGTGCTTTCTGAGCTTGGTTGTTTTCTTGGAGATGTTTTATTACCCAAACTGGGTAACATCATCAATGCTAGTGATGATCGCTGATGATGATCACTGATGTTGATCACTAGCATTGATGCTGTCACCTAGTTTAGGTCATCTGCAAGAAAACAACCAAGCTCAGAGAGCACTAAGAACCCCTCATTTCAACCCTGAGCTACAAATAGTCTTTTTTTAGTCTCCTTTGTTTGTTCTGTCTTCATCTTTCTTTCTTTCCCACCAAAATATTTGGCCTATTTGAAACTTGTCTGGATGCCACATACAGCACTTGTACCTTAAATTTTCCAGCCTAGTTTTAAAGCAGCTGGCCTTCAACTCTTAAAGCAGCAGACCAACAACAATTTATCTATGTATAAATGACCTGTGGGAAAGAGGTTAGTATGACAGCATTTGCCGCTAATATTCTTTTTAGTTTGCTTGTATATGTGATTTGGGGGAAGGGACAAATACCAAATTCCTGTTAATGGGTGGAAATTAATGTAAACTGAGTCTTGAGCTATCTAATACAGCGGTCACCAACTGGTGGTCCGTGGACCACTGGTGGTTCGTGAGAAAATTTTGGTGGTCCACAGAAAAATTATTTGCATTTTTTATATTGCACTAAACAAGGGTCCTCAAACTATGGCCCATGGGCCAGATACATGCAGTGAATGCTTGTGTTACTGCAGAAAGTCTTTTTATGAGGGTCGGAGTTGGGGGCAGAAATTCCAACTTGGGGTCTGCTTCAGTCTCCTGGTGTGGGGCTTTCAGCAAAGAATGGGGGAAGTGCCACTGGTGGCAAAGAGCCGGAGGGCCTTGTTCCAGTGGGACTGCCTCATGGTCTGGAACTGGCTGACCATCTCATCCCGCTGAGCCTCCAGGTGCCGGTACCTGGCCTTGCACTCCCACAGGTCTTCCCTCTGCTTGGAAAGCCTATGTTCATAGTCCTCAATGAGGTGCTTCTGCTGAGCCTCCTTCTTGGTCAGATTCAATTTGAACTGCACCAGCTCTTTTGCCAACTCTTTCACGTGGTGGCTGCTTAGCTCCAACAACTGCTTTCTATTGGGATCCTTAATATGAGGCAGATCATATTAGTGGTCCACAGGATTTATAATTATGAATTTAGTGGTCCCTGAGGTCTGAAAGGTTGGTGACCCCTGATCTAATGTATAATTTATTTGAAGCCCTATGATGCGGTGTACCCATCTACCAGGACTGTATCCTATCCCATCCTACCTCTTCCAGAGACTTTCTAAGACAGAGGTGTAAAACTCACGGTGTCACAGTAGTATCATGTGATATATCAAAATTCCGCCCCCCTTCGCTAAAACAGGTGTGGGTGTGGCCAACAAGTGACGCATCTGGCCTGTGGGCCGGGAGTTTGACAGCCCTGTTCTAAGGTCAGGAATTTCCAGTGTAGGAAGTACCAGTCTTTGGGCCTGTTGGGGAAGGTCTAGTCTAATATTGGAATTACTCTAAAAGATCAAAGGTCTCCCACTGACTATCCCACTGATCCCAGAATGCTACACCATTATTTCCTAATGTGCTTCAAGAACATGCCGCTTTCATATTAATTATATACATGTTTAAGCACCTTCCTAGGAAATTGTACCAAAATGTATTTTCATAGTCATGAAATAATATCTTGCAGAAGCCTTTACCTATAAGGTATAATGTTGTTATCCACAATGTATTCCAGTGTAATACATACTGCCATTTGCCTATAGCATCTTACATCCTAGTTAAGAGAACAGATCCAATTAAAAAAAAAAAACATTTCCCAGGACACTCCCTTACAGTTCTTAACAGAAGAGCTTCAAAAGCAGAATTCATTATGCAGCAGTTGAATTAGAATTTCTCAAAAAATTCAACTTTGTCTTCTAGCTTGAATAAGAAAGGCCTTTTGCAATACTTCATGCGTTAATCAGTTCATCAATGCAGCCATTCATTTAGTGACTATTCAAAATTATGATGGCATGGAAAAAAGTGGCTTATGACCATTTTTCACATGTTCATGTAAGAATTTGAATGCTTGGCAACTGGCACGTATTTATAGCAATAGCAGTTAGACTTATATACTGCTTCACAGTGCTTTATAGCAGGGGTGAAATGCTCCCGGTTCGGATTGGATCGCCCAATCCAGTAGAGATGGAGGCGGGTGGTTCAGAGAACGGTAGCAAAAATCCCTGCCCGCCCCCCATGCCCAGCTGAGCTGCACAATCATCAGAGGCTTTTTTTACTTTTAAAAGCATTTTTTCTACAACCTCTTCGGTGAAAAAAATGCTTCTAAAAGTTTTTTAAAAAAGCCTCTGCTGATCGTGCGGCTCAGCTGGGATTGTCAAAGGCTTTTAAAAGAAAAAAAACACCTTTTTTTTTCTTTTAAATGCCTCTGACGATCCCAGCTGAGTTTTTAAAAAAGCTTCTGCCGATCAGGCAACTCAGCTGGGATTGTCAGAGCCTTTTGAAAGCATTTTTTTACAACCTCTTCACCAAAGAGGTTGTAGAAAAAATGGTTTTAAAAGTAAAAAAAAAAAAGATTGTCCACGCCCACCCAATCACATTACCCCTACCACCACCAAGCCACGCCCACAGAACCGGTAGTAACAAATTTTAGATTTTACCACTGCTTTATAGCCCTCTCTAAGCATTTTGCAGAGTCAGCCTATTGCCCCCCTAACAATCTGGGTTCTCATTTTACCAACCTCGGAAGGATGGAAGGTTGAGCCAACCTTGAGCCAGTGAGACTTGAACTGCCAAATTGCTGCCAGCCAGCAGTCAGCAGATGTAGCCTGCAGTACTGAATTCTAACCACTGAGCCACCACGGCTCCTTATAACAGTTGCAACGGTGGCATATATTTATAATGGGGTCATGTGATCACCTTTTATGACCTTTTGACTACCAAAATCAATGTGGACGTCAGATTCGCGTAACAACCATCTTACTACTTTAACAACTTTAGTGATTTATTTAACCACTGTGGCAGGAATGGTTGTAAAATGGGTAAAATTCACTTAACAACTGTCTTGCCTAACAAAAAAAAAAAAATAAAAATAAAAATATTGGGGCTCAATTGTAGTTGTAAGTCGAGGACTATCTGTATTTCATATATAACCATTATGTTCTGAATGGCCACTTGCTTATATAATAATTATCTTCACCATTTCGTTTTCCTTTGACTTCACTGTTTACAATCTCTGTTTATCAACCCAACAGATAGCAATAGCATTTAGGCTTATATACCACTTTATAGTGCTTTACAGCCCTCTCTAGCGGTTTACAGAGTCAGCATATTGTCCCCAACAGTTTGGGTCCTCATTTTACTCACCTCGGAAGGATGGAAGGCTGAGTCAACCTTGAGCCTGGTGAGATTTGAACTGCCAAATTCCAGTCACTTGGCAGTCAGCAAAAATAGCCTGCAATACTGCACTCTAACCACTGCGCCACAGAGGCTCATGCCTATAACTATCTCAGGTTAACACTAATGAATTTGATTTTCTTGGCAAATGCACTGGTCTTTGACCTCCACAAATATATAGGTGTAACCTCTGATTGTACCCAGCTACTATATGGTACAGAGATGTCCTGGCAACATATTTTTTATTTTTTGCCTTCAACTCCTACATTAGTATTTCCCCTACACTCTGGTACTATCCAAGGGCAACTTCAAGGTGTACTTCCACAGAGCCTTGTTAATATGCATTCCCATTATTTAAAAAAATTAATCAACATAATTTGCACTGATTCCACAGTCATGCTTTAGTGTTCTTCAGCTCTTAGGTCAGAAAATGATTCTTTCCTCACATATTTAACGTAGGACAGTTTCAGGGAAGAACTGGTTCTCTTTCTTCTCTCACTCAAGCTCATCAAACTGCACAAAAAGAGAATATCTTATAATTCTTCATAGCATGTGATAAAGTTGAGTAGGGAGACTCCGGGAACACCCTCCCACTTCATCTCCCACTTAACTGAGATGTTTCTTTTGAATGAGCTATATACAGGGAATTATTTTTTTTTTATCATGGGGCCCAAACCAAAATGGATGTTAAGAACTAGTATATGATTTTTGGTCCATTTTTGAATATAGTAATATTGACCACTTTCAGTGGTGGGATTCAGCCAGTTCGCACCACTTCGGGAGAACCAGTTGTTAACTTTCTGAGCAGTTTGGCAAACTGGTTGTTGGAAGAAATCATTAGGGCAGAGAACCGATTGTTAAATTACTTGAATCCCACCACTGACCACTTTTCCTCTGCATGGCAGGAGGGAAATATCCAAGTTAAATAAAAACAGAGAAGATGGCATACATACATACATAGATACCAACATAGATACAAATAAAGAAAAATAAACTATAAATATATTCCATCACACGACTTCAGCAACAGCACAACCATAGCAGCAGCCTGAAGTAGCCACAATGTCCTCAAATTTCATTCTGTCAGGAGTAATGGGTCCTGGATTTTGGATACATTTACTATGTTAGCCCATTTGAGGTACCTTGGTTCAAAACATGCTCTATGATGCACTGTTTCGCCCAGTTAATAGTAATCACAACCAGAATTTTAGTAGTACATGTCAGTCCCCTCTGCTGGTGAAATGCAAGTAATACCATACCGACTCCGCCCGAGGGGCACAAAAAAACCAAGACCACCCTCTCACGGTGGCTGGTATGATGGTCAGTCCCCTCTGCTGGTGGGATGGAAGAAGTACACCGGCTCCCATAATCTCCCAACACAATTTACAGTCCCCCTCCAGGGGGAAGGGCTCCGATGAATATGAGCCAGATTTCAGTGCCAGTGAGTCCATAAACGGCAACCAGTCTGAGATAGGCATAATGCCAAGGGGATGGAAAATATGGGGGAGAAATCTCCCAGCCCCCCAAATTCAGCAGAGGCCTCCCAACGATGTGAGGAACTAACCCATTAACTGGGCAGCCCTCCCGCCGGTCATTGCCAGTCCCGGATGGTCGTTGTTATAGTTTGCTGTTTAGTTTAGATGTTATAGTTTGCCGTTTGCCATTTAGATTTCATTTATTAGGGATATGGATGTGTATTACTAATATTTATGTTATAAATTATCTCTGCTGTTTTAGAAGTATTGCTTATACTTGGATTTATTGGATTTTATGATTGTTTGCTACCCAACATCAAATGTTTGAGATGGGCAATTATAGAAATTTAATCAATAAATAACTATGTGTATGTATGCATTTATTTAAATGTATGTGTTCTGATCCGGCTCCCCAACATGACAAACCCTCTGTTTTAATCACTGATTCCTTTATTAGGAGTGCCAGCAGCCCGGGCAAAAAATCTCTCTCTCTCACACAACAGGCTAACAAGTTTCTCCTGCAGGGAGATGAATAGTTGTCTGCCACATCTATTTATATCTACCCTCTTCCTTTTATCCCCAGAGCTAGGGTGGGACTTTGCTAGCAGCAGTGGCTCTTCCATCCCAAGGATCAGCCCATAAATTTCCTCTGCTCTCCTCTCCTCTGCCTTCTGTGAATCAGCACAGCACCAGACCCAGCTGTTCCTCCTCTTCCTTATCAGCAATTTCTAGACCTGTTGACTCTCCATCTGAGGGCTGATGGATGGCCCAGGCTCCGCCTCTATCTCAATCTATGACAGCTGCATTCCTTTTTTGCCCTCAGAGCTCTCAGGTTGTCTTGATGCTGACCCTGACTCGCATGCCACCTCCTCATCTGATTTGGCTGCTGGAGGGGCTGGTGGCCAACAGGCCACAACAGTATGTATGTACACATACACATACAAGCTGTGGAATATTGTTTGAAAAATTGTTAGGAGAACGAGAATCTCCAAACTTCACATTTTCCTCATGGAAAATCTAAATTTAGGAAAACAATCCACAATCCAAGCAGTACATGATGAAACATATTGGCTCGAAGTTGACAAAGTAATGAGACAAAACTTTATTTAGTATTTATTTGATTTATATAATGAATATATATCAATGGAGTTTGGATTGGAAAATGAGTATGGTTTTACAATTGGAGGAAGAAACATCAATAGCCTGCTTTATGCTGATGACACTACTCTGTTAGTTAAAAATGTAAATAATCTGCAAGTCTACTAATGATAGAGAGGAACACAGTGGAAAAAAGGGACTAAAATTGAATATAAAGAAGATTCAACAAATGAAAATGGATACAGCAACCAAGCCTTGGAACTGACAATGAAGAAATTGAAATGATGGATAGCTTTTGCTTCTTATTCCTTCTCATGAAGGAATGAGCCATCAAGAAGATTACAGACTAGTCTTGGCTTGGTTGAGATGGTTGAGATGGTATTTTAAACAACAGGTATTTGCATTAATTGCAAGTGTAGATTATTTTCCTGCCCACAAGAGGGCAACTCCTATTGATTAATTTAAAAGACAGGACAGGTAGGTAATGCATTTCAGTTAAAATTATACAAGGAGCTAATCTACCAGATTCATATTGTTCTTACCTACATAAGGTTTCTCATCATCCAGGTAACTTTTTAAAGGACAGACTGGACAAACACCTTTTATAAGCACTAGACTAGATATCTGTTTGCATAAGGATGCAGGCATCAAACTCTGATACAAACAAAAATAGCCAAAACCTTGCTAGTCTTTGAAATTTGCAAGATTTCATGAGTTCTTGATTTGCTCCCTCTTAAACTTAAAAATGTCTGCATTTCTTGTTTAAAATCTTACAACAGTTCATTTTATTGGGGGAAATATTGTGAGGCTAGAGTATCTTGTTCGAAATTGGAAGAAATATCAAGCGAGAACATAAGCAATGGGTATGCTGCAATATTTGAACTATTTTTTCATTATCTTTAAATAATTGTTTGTGGGGGAAACTTTAGACATCTCCTGACTTTATGCTAAATTAAATAATTAAATTAAATTAAATTAAATTAAATTAAATTAAATTAAATTAAATTAATTAAAACCAACAAATTATATATGCAAAATCCATCAAGCTTCTCTTAGTGAAATATTTCTATGAATTCCCACTAAATAGACAGCTTCCACCATAACCTCCATTTAAGGCAATAGGATTAAAACTATTCAAACCTATGCCTTGCAAATTAATGGATGTATGAAACAGATTCTTTCATTATAGGGCATTTGTTTTTCTTTCAGATGTAAATGTCTGAATTGTTATTATGCTTAGGCTGCATAAATATAATCAAAAGGAGCACTTGCATTTTTGGAGATTGTCACCAGAGGGCATTTATGCACCAAAAGAAGGGATCTTTTTTTGACAGGTACTACAGAAACAGTAGGAAACTTTTTAAAGCTATTCTTTATGGTTATTTAAAACCCATGGCAGGTTTTTTTTTCCAAGTAAAAATGTAAATTAAAAAATAGAAGCTACCAGAAAGGCAAGTATATTTAGAAGTACTGGTTCACAATAGATAAGCTGATTCATAGCTTTTCTGAATAAAACTACCTTCTAAAAATAAGAACCCAGTGGGTAAAATAAATATTTGTACACAGCTGGTAATTTATTTCTACAATTATATTCAGGAGGGTTTTTTGGGGGGTGGTATCATCTGTCCTTGAAGAAGAATGGCAAATAATCAGAAAAGCTGTTAAAAATTAAGAAGGCTTTAAGAATCTCGTGTCTTACATGCTACAAGGCTGTTTGTTTTGAGAAAAACCTGTTCTTAATAGATCTTAATTCTAGATCAGGGGTGTCAAACTGGTGGCCTGTGGACCAGATGTGTCATGCACAGGCCACGCCCATCCCAGCTCTGCAAAGGGTGAAAACGTCATGAAATGTCACATGACAGCAACGTGATGCAGCAAGTTTGACACCCGTGTTTTTTTTTTATTTTGATTTATATGCCACCCTTCTCCAGAGACTCAGGGTGGCTTACAATGCGTTAAGCAATAGAGATCATTTAGATCATTTCCCTCAAGGCAAAGGAATCTATTTTGGTTTGGTTCAGTTTAACTGAATGGGCTACACTGTTGAGTCAGAGGATTTTAACCTATACACAGAATTTTCCCACATTAGTCCTGGTTCTTTAAATGGCTCCAGAATTTCAGCTCTCTGAAGCACGTGAAGGCCACACAGAGCCTTGGGAGAAAGAAATGAGAATGCAGTTATGCAATAATGCTTATACTATGCAATAACATCTAGCTTATGAACGTAGCAAGTGTGCCTTATTTTAAGTAAGACCATTGGTTTGGCTGGCACAATTGGAAAAGCCCCTGAACACTCTACATCAGTGGTAGTGGACTAGATGAACTAATAATCTGACTCAAAGTAAGGTAGCTTTGTAATGTGAATATATATCATTAAGCTTTTATAAAGCCATTTATCATAGTTATTGATACACAGTCTCATGACAAAACAATAATAAAGCAAAAATAAAATACCAGCTCAGGAGGTAAAATAAATATTTTCAACCAGGAAAATATTAATTTGCATTGCCAATTTTATTAGAAAACTCTACATATAATGGCAGGAGACAGCTAAAGCAAATGAATATTGGAGGGGGTTGGTGGTTATATGTATTCCACAGTCTAGATGTTATTTCTAGAAGGTCTTTCTCTGTAGCGTTTTCCATTTTCCAAATCTGTATTCACTCTAGCCTGACTACTGAATTGAGACTCCTCACTAGATCTTAGAGAATGACTGTACTGAAACTGGAGAAGGAGTCTCTAAAATAGGCGGAACCCAAATTGTCTAATTGTATAAAAGTAATCATCAATACTTTAAATTTGGTTTGGATCTAAATGGGTAACTGGTGCAGTTGTTGCAGATTGCATACAAGGCAGTGGTGTATTGCCCCCAGTTCGGACTGGAGGCCCCGCCCACCGCCCCGGATGTCATCATCGGCGATCTGCGTATGCGCAGTGATCCCGTTGCGAACCGGTAGTAAAGATAAGTAGAACCCACCCCTGATACAATGGGACCTCGCAAGCAAATGTCTGTGTCAGCATCCTTGCTATGTTTTGCAATAGTGGCGAATATCTATAGTTCGGGTTCTGTTCATAACCAGAAGAACACTGACACTGACATCCCCTAAATTCTGCTGAAGATGTTACCTAACCTGGTAATGAAATGTTTGTAGACCAACCCACCAGCTCGGAGAACGAACCTTCACCCTCATCCTTGCTATAGGCTGCCACATTCTAGATTACATTCCGAGAAGCTTTACAGACAAAATGCTAAGCAATATT
Source organism: Arizona elegans (assembly GCA_022577455.1). NCBI lineage: Eukaryota > Metazoa > Chordata > Lepidosauria > Squamata > Colubridae > Arizona > Arizona elegans. The sequence continues at coordinate 41,903,605 of JAKOOJ010000001.1, forward strand.
TAGTATTCCGTTTTAAACAGATCACATTTTATGCCAGGAACAGAAGAAGCCTCTTTCGTTGCTGAATTGCATGCATTCTGTGATTATGAATTTGCTCTTCGTTTGCTTTTGTTTTGTCTCCGAAAGGACTTTTCCCACTCCCAGCTGGATAGCGTATTATACATTGGTTTCCTATTTTATTTCTGTGTAAGATTTTTTTTAAAAAAAAAACAACAAACAAAACACAACTTTTCCATTTAGGGATTTGTTACTCTTGTGGATAAATAACAGATTTGGAGCATATAGGAAACTTCTTTCGATGTTGATTGCTTTCTTGATTATATTGGCTGTATATTCAGCAGCTACAGCAACACTTATCTTGAAAAGGCACTCCTTGCTATATATGTCTGAAGCTGAACATAAGGAGATAAAATTGAAAGCTTTCTTTTGGCTAGGCAGGGAGCATCACAGGATTTGAATGATTTTAAGCCCTAAATCTGTCTAAAGTATTATTTGCTGCCAAGGATGAAAAAGACCTACCATTTCTCCATCCATAAAAGCAGTAGCATCTTTTGGGGAAAGCAAGAATGACAGGCAATGCCTCTATGAACACATCTGAGTATGCAACAGAAGTATGTTCCCGGAGCCAAAAGTAAAAATGCTCCTAAAAATGGGATTTATTTATTTAATGAAGTTTTAATTCAAGAGAATCCAAGAACAAGATTTCATAGCATATTTAATTCTCATCTTCACCACTTCATTGTGCTGTTATATCAGGAGTTGGCAGTATCTGGTAGACTTTTGGACTACAAATTTCATAAGCCAATGTAGTTTGGGCAGTATTCAAAGGCTGTGAAAGATGAAACTAAAATGTCTGCATGGAATTGAGATGCTTACTCCATCTTATAGCAAAAGCAGTATATTATTCTCATGTCATATAGCATATCAAAAGCACCTAAATGCAGTGTTAAGAACTGAATCACACCCTTAAGGCATTCTTTCTCTCATTGTAGCTCTTAACTAAAAGCTATGCCCAACACCTAAAGTGGTTTTTGGATAAGTCACATGTAAGTTAATTTTGTCTTTCGTCAGCTAGCGATACACAGTTGTGATAATCCATTTTGGAGAATGTTTGTCACAATAAATTCTATTCAAATATATAGTGGGTTTTGATCTTCCTTAGAGATCAAAACATGTGAAGTGTTAATGTGATTATGTTGAGTCTTTTCCTATGGGAGAAAAGTATGGCTTGAAAAGTAGAGCAATCAAATATGTAATAAATTTACAGGTGCAATTATTTGGAACATTGGGAAAAAATAATAAGGGATCCTTAAAAATGCAATATTATGACAAGACTTCTAGCATTGTTGAATTCATAACAGCTTCTTCGTTAAATTGTTTGCAGCTTTTAGAATAGAATAGAATAGAATAGAATTCTTTATTGGCCAAGTGTGATTGGGCACACAAGGAATTTGTCTTTGGTGCATATGCTCTCAGTATACATAAAGAAAAAATAAAATATATTTGTCAAGAATCATAAGATACAACACTTAGTGATAGTCATAGGATACTAATAAGCAATCAAATTATACTAGGAAACAATAAAAACAATATAAGTTGTAAAAATACAAGCAACATGGATATAGCCATAAGTGGGAAAAGATAGGTACTAGTAAGGATGAGAAGAATAGTAATACAGTCTTAGTAGTTAATTTGACAGTGTTGTGGGAATTCGTTGTTTAGCAGAGTGATGGCATTTAGGAAAAAACCTGTCCTTGTGTCTTGTTGTTCTGGTGTGCAGAGCCCTATAGCATCATTTTGAGGGTAGAAGTTGAGACAATTTATGTCCAGGATGTGAGGAGTCTGTAGATATTTTCACAGCCCTCTTTTTGACTCGTGCAGTATACAGATCCTCAATGGAAGGCAGGTTGGTAGTAATTGTTTTTTTTTCCCCTGCAGTTCTAATTATCCATTGAAGTCTGTGTCTGTTTTGTTGGGTTGCAGAGCCAAACCAGACAGTTAAAGAGGTGCAGATGACACTCAATAATTCCTCTGTAGAACTGAATCATCAGCTCTTTGGGCAGTTTGAGCTTTCTGAGTTGGAGCAGAAAGAACATTCTTTGTTGTGCTTTTTTGATGATGTTTTTGATGTTAGGTGTCCATTTTAAGTCTTGAGATATGATAGAACCTAGATACTTGAAGGACTCTACTGTTGATACTGTGTTGTCTAGTATTGTAAGAGGTGGTAGTATATGAGGGTTTCTCCTAAAATCTACCACTATTTCTACAGTTTTGAGTGTATTTAGTTCAAGATTGTTCTGGTTGCACCACATGTTCTGGTTCAACCTCCCGTCTGTATGAAGATTCATCATTGTCTTGAATGACACCAATCACTGTGGTATCATCTGCAAACTTCAGCACTTTAACAGAGGGATCTTTTGAGATACAGACATTGATATATAGAGAGAAGAGAAGTGGAGAGAGCACACAGCCTTGGGCGACTCCTGTGCTAATTGTACAGTTATCAGATGTGATTTTAACTGGGGAGTGCAGTTATATGTTTCACAAAAAATGGTACACTCCTATCTGAAATGATAGCCACATCTATCTTTGTTTCTGGGGTTATTTATGTGTAGATGAACATGTGTAAATACATACTTGGCAAGAGTCTCTTTAAAATATTCTGAACATCCTCTGCTTTCTTTTAAAAACAGAACTTGGTGGCTACCATTCTGCTTTTTCCACATATCTAAAGTCCTGTAGATCAGTTGCACTTATGTCTCTTAAAAAAATCTTCAGGACAAAAGCATACATAATGTGCTCTCCAATTGCTATTTTTATAATTTATAAATTAAAAAAATAATTTGTAATCAACAATGATCAAAATTCTTCACCAACAGTAATATATATTCCAATGAGTTTAACCTATTTTGATCCCCCCCAAAAAAATTCAGTAAAACAGCAGAGAGAGAATGGAGACCCTTGTTTAAAGTAATATTGTCCATTTTGCATTATAGAGCAATATTGATTTTTACTCATTCAGTTAACAGGCTAAGCAACGGGAAGAGATTAGATCTTATCAATAGTCCGATAGCCATCTTTGTAGATGTTGATGCTACATCTCTTCAAGTTACACTGAGAGAGCTATACCGAGTGTCGTGAGTTCTCGGGACTGATATGCAAACATTGCGTGCAATATTTTTTTTGTGAACCATAACAACCATTTCCTTTATTCTTACCATAACAAAAATAGGGACACATCAATTTATTTGAAACAAGTGGAATTTAGCAAATGCATATAAATAAAGACCTAATTGCTCTATTCTTTTATTTATTTTTATTTCCCTGAAGACAATAGTAGTGCCTCTGCAAAAATGGTAGTGCCTTTACCTTAAAATATAGCTGCTACTAAATTCCCCAAAGAGTTAATCAAAAGCGCCAGTTAGTAATTTGCTGGCTATCTTTCATGGTTATCCAAACCTATATCTTGTTTGCTATTTTTCACTCTGGACATCTGTGCAGGATAGACCAATTCCACATTATATCGTTCTCCTTGTACTGTGTTTATAGTTTGACTTCAGGAGCAAAGGCACAATCAGAGTAGGCCAGGTGCAGGCCCAGTGTATATATACATGCAAAGTTTTAAAACCCAATGTCATATGCACATCATGAATGTGCTTGTTTCAGAAGAAAGAAGCAAGAAGCCATCATGACTGGTTACAGTGTTCTTCAGTCAAATGATCACAATTGGTTACTTTTTTTGCTAGTTTTCAGCAAAAAAGTGGCCATTGGGGAAGCTGGATTGCCTTAACTACACAATTCACTTTATGACTGTTGTAAAAATGGTCACAAAATCAGGTCCAATCATGTGGATATTTGCTTAATGACTGCCCTAACTTATGAACAAAATTCTGTTCCCAATTGTAGTTATATGTTGAGGATCTGAATGGCATCTTTTAAGGAAAGAAGGACATGTCATGATTTGCTGAAAAGATGTAATAATGCATGTCTTCCCTTTGATCTGATGAGAATTGTTGGGAATAGAAGAGTTTGTGGCAATTACATAATGGCACACATCTCAAATTTTCACACCAATGTCTATAATTCATGATCACTATATATCAAATTGTTTAGATAGTTTTGTTCTTAAGAACCAGGAAAAAAGGCATTTAGGATTTTTGCCTAGAAGTGGGGGAAAAACCCTCAAACCAAAACATAACCATGATCATAGAATAAGATAAACCAGCATAACAGCAACCACAGCATTTTAAATGAAGACATTTCCAAAATTCATATGAAAGACTAGTTTGTCAGTCCAGTCCTGCTGAATTGCAATTGCTGCAATTGCAATTGTTATACCGCAATGATTCATACTTATAAGAACAAATACCTATATATATATATATATATATATATATATATATATATATATATATATATATATATATATATATATATATACACACACTTAAAATCACTTTGCCAATATGTAGACTTCTGAGAATTAATTATACTGTGTTTTAGCTTATAATAATTCACTCAGTTCTGTTTAACTATTCCATTATTTTTCTCTTTTTCTTTTTACCCAAAATGCAAATATGTTTTTGTGCAAATGCACCATATGGTTTCTGATTTATTAATATGCATCCACTCTAAAGTGTTTTCTTATCTGTTCTTTGGACACCATGACCCAGATCACCACATTCCAAGGCTAGACAAGGACAGCAGCCAATTAATTTTAAAAAAAATATAAGAGAAAAAAATACTAATAGCAATATCACAAAAACAGACAGCTAAGCTTTCACTAATAAACACTGATATGTTTGCAGAGAAGTTAGGGTCCAATTAAAAAAGAGAGAGGAAAAGAGAGAGATATCATTAACATGCAACAATTATTGTTGCAGTATCAATGAAGTCAAGATGAAGAAATGGTTATAAATATTAGATATAAAATTCAATTACTTCTTCACTGAGCTCAGCACTATATAAACATTATGCCTGTGCTGATTTTTGAGGGGGGTCATTTTTGACAAAGATTTGAGCAAAGCACCCCTTTAAAGCCATGTGAGGCTTTTTACTCATAGAGTGAAACAAAGGGACTGTATTGTTTTCCATTACCAGTAGCATTCTCAACCCACATTTTCTATATAGTGATTTAGACCTTTGGGAAAGATATGCAAGACACTGTCTTCTAGCTTTTTCAAGGGTTGGGGAAAGCTGTGGAATGACATTAAACATCCTGTGGAGGCAAACCCTACCTTTTTTTCATCTATGTCATGGGTGTCAAACTCGCAGCCTGTGGTCTGGATGAGTCATGCAAGGGCCATGCCCACCCTCAGTTTAGCGAAGTGGGGGGGGGGAAAGTTACAATACATCATGTGACAATGACATGATAATGCGAGTTTGACACCCCTGATCTATGTGAACAGAAATTAGTCAGAGCCACAGCACAGTGCTCTTCATCCAGGTGTGTATGCAAGCCACTTTGCTCATTAACATAGATTATTTCAAAGTAAAATTTCCTAACGTGTTCCGGATCTGTTCTTTATTTATAATTTATTAATGGATACAAATGATTTAGTAGGATCGTAATATGATTGGTATGACAATAATATTACATTCAAAATCCTAGAGGTTTGAGAAAATATCAAAATAAACTTGAGATTAAAGTATTGTTCACATTGGTCTGTCCTATTCGATTAAAGGGACACTTTTTGAAAAGTTAGAAATTACCTTCAAGTTGGGCACAGAAATTATATTAGACAATCCCAATTAAGTCTTGCCTCCCTGTTTTGGATTAATGAAGTTTGCAAACCAATTTCAGGAGCAGTTCAATTGTGATGATCTAAACAGGAGTGTTGTACAGTGTGAATAACTATGGCATAACTGACTTTTTCAAATACAATTATAGGTGATCTATCAGCCTGATGATAAAAGGTACTCCAGACGACCAAAGCAATATGTATACCTAGTAACAACCAGGTAACAAGAGCCAAGGTGGCGAAGTGGTTAGAGTGCAGTACTGCTGCTACTTCAGCTGATTACTAGTTCAGCAGATCAGCGGATCAAATCTCACCGGCTCAAGGTTGACTCAGCCTTCCATTCTTCTGAGGTGGGTAAAATGAGGACCCAGATTGTTGGAGGCAATATGCTATTTAGTATACTGTCTTTGGTGTAAGCTGCCCAGAATCCTCGGAGAGTGGGCGGCATAGAAATATGAATAATAAAATAAATAAATAAATAAACAACAAAACCTCTTCAAATTATGAAGGTTTTGATAAAGAGCCTGGGTATGTATGCATCCCTCAGCTGAGGGAGGCTTAATGCATTTTTAGCATTCCCTAATCCTAATCCTAATTTCACATATAAGGTTTATTTTCCAATAATTAGCTTTCTGGTTTTAGTGGGGCTTGAGGTACTCATTTTGCACCTTAAAACCCATCTTTGCAAATCGGGATCCAAAATGGGGTACAATGTGGACTAGCCTCCTTGTGGTTCACCTGGGCAACCTGACTTTATCACAGCTAAATAATGTACACATTCTGGCTGGATCTCACAAGGATCTCCCAGAAAGAAGCAGGAGCATGAGTACCAAAAATTAAAAAAACAATTATTAATACTGTATTTTGTTATGCCACATAAAGTAAAAATTAAAAAAAGAGATCCAAAACCTTTAACTCAGGTAACACCATTGACATCATCACATTCTTGGACGTGCTGGCTTCAGCCCTCAGGCAATAGCAATAGCACTTAGACTTATATACCGCTTCATAGTGCTTTTACAGCCCTCTCTAAGTGGTTTATAGAGTCAGGATATTTCCCCCAACAATCTGGGTCCTCATTTTACCCACCTCGGAAGGATGGAAGGCTGAGTCAACGTTGAACTGGTGAGATTTGAACTACTGAACTGCAACTAGCAGTCAGCTGAAGTAGCCTGCAGTATTGTATTTTAACCACTGTGCCACCGTGGCTCTAAAGGCAGATGAGAAAGCCATAAAGTGCTGTTCAGGCTGAAAATGGTTGTTTGTCATCCTTTACAATAAATAAATAAATAAATAAAATGGTTATATTCTTCACTTTACACTACTTAACCATGCTGATGACTGATATCTCCATCTGTATCTTGCCTGGTTTGAACTCAGTTTACTGACCTTCACAACTCTATTACGCTGCCAAGTGACAAGGGTTATTCAGAACATCTGCTACTTTTCCTTAGAAGAACTTGTGACAAAGATATGGATTTCACCTTTGCATCGATTTCACATCCTAGATCCGTGATGGCGAACCTATGACATGCGTGCCATGGTGGCACGCATAGCCATATCGGTGGGCCCGCAAGCTCAGCTGATTTTCAGGTCTTCTGGACCCACCAGAAGTAGGGAAACAGATTGCTTCTGCCTCCAGAGGGCCTGGGGAAGGCCCTTTTTTCTTTCTCACCTGGTTCCAGGGCTTCTCAAGGAGTCTGAAGAGGGAGAAAAAGGCCTTCCCCACTCCCTGGGAGATCCTCCGGAGGCTGAAAATGACCCATGAAAATGGGTCAATCATTTTCATGGGTCATTTTCAGCCTCCGGAGGGCCTCCCAGGGGTTGGGAAGGCCTTTTTCATCCTCCCCAGACTTCTAGAGAGGACCTGGAGGCTTGGGACAGCAAAAAACAGTCCTTCAGGTCCCACTGGAAGTTGTTAAACGGGCCGTATTCGGCCTCTGGAGGACCTGCAGGGGGTGGGAAAGGCCGTTTACGCTCTCCCCAGACTCCTAGAGAGGCCCTGGAACCAGGTGAGAAAGAAAAACGGGCCTACTGGGCCATAGCATGCTGGGGGGGGGGCGTGTGCAGATGCACGGGGGCAGGTCGCATAGAATTATGGGTGTGGACATGCACATGCACAACCTCTCCACCCCTCCCTCCTGGCACGTGATGGCAAAAAGGTTAGTCATCACTGTCCTAGATAATCTGCTCCAAAAAGTTCAAGTTCATCTTGAAAACAGCAGAGATAAAGTACCATCATGTGGTATCCAATTGTGGAATCTTGATGGGCAATAATTCATTATCACATTCTGGAACCAGAAATCTATGGAGGACTAGAATTACTGCAATCTTTTTTTTCCTTATACCCCAATAGAGGCAATCTGTCCATTTGTCAGAAAGAACATGGGAACAAATTTTACTTGGCAAATGTTCTCTTAGCAAGCCTGGACAAAGAATATATAGAGATGAGGTAGGGAGTTTTCTTTACAAAGAAACAAGCATTAAGCTGGCTGTAGTTATGTATGATTGTATATAAGCAGTTTAAATATAAACATAAATTGCTATCACATTCTGTTAGTTTCTGAGATGTCTTTTAGAACAATCATGGCTAGATGAAAATTTATTATAATAGAAACATAGTGAAACCTCAATTTAATGGACCACCATTTAGCAGATCTTGAATGGATGAAATGGATCAAATTTCCATCCAAATAATAGAAAAATATACTCCTTCTGAAGTTGGTAATTGCAATTAAATATATGTTAATTTTAAGTTGTCATTTGTGATGATTTATGACAATTATGCATGTGATGAAAATTGATGCAAATGGTATCATTGGAATAATGACATCACTAGAAAAATGGCAAATGAAAAATGACAAGAATTATGTAGATTTTGATTTAACAGACATTTGTGTTTAACAGACATCTACTTCTCCAGACTGGTCTGTTAAATGAAGGTTTCAATGTAGTCCATTTTGGAAATTACTATTCAAACACACCACATACAAATGACTGTAACTGTAGTGTAGAAAAACAATGAGGCCCAACCTAGTTTAGGATAACAGCAGAGGATTAATTTTTTCTTAGACAACTATCAGCTCCTGAAATTTATCCTCAGTAAAACAGGGAGGAGGAGGAGTATCAATAGGCCTGCAGAAGGATTCAAATAGTCTATCAAACCATTCCTTCCCATTGATTTTACCTGTGTATCTAATGGCAAGACCACATTGAAAGGGTATACCAAATTGTAGAAGTCTTTGTCTTTCAGTTAAGTGTGATTCTAAGCAGAACAAATACACTTTTCAGGTCCTTGAGTTCTTAGACTCCGACAATAATGTTACATGGTTTTACTTTCAGTATGTTAATCTTCATTAAGTCCCCTCACACCTACACAAAGATTCACCTGCTCTGCCTGGGTCTGATGACTGGGAAATTACAAAAAGATGCCTTGTGGGAGACAAATCATCCATGCATACTCAATAACCAAAAGAACATATGAATATCTGTTAGATAAAATGTTTTTTTTTTTCATCTGGATAGAAAATGCAGAGCGATGTCCCCCACGCATGGTAAGAGCTGCCAGTTTTGTCTCTTCCAGGATTTAAGGGCAGGAAATCAAGCACATCGTTCCTGCCTCATGCCAAGCACCATCCATGAAAATGTCACCTTTATGCAAAAGGAACACAAAACTAGTAGATTTTACCCTTTAACTGTGGAAGGAAAAAAAATATCATTGAAAATAAACAAAATGTTTTTCCTGCTAATTAAAACACGATTCAATAAATATTTTCAAAGTTTTAAAAAAATAATGTTCCACTCAAGCTGAGCTCCAGGCTTCTGGTTTCTGGCCAAGATAGAGTTTTTCTAATATAGTTACAAACAACTGATGAGAAGGGTAAAAAAACAGAAATACAAATACAACCTCACCAATAATTCAAACAGAATGGCAATTTGATTATCCTGTCTCCCTTTTATTCTAATGATGCTTCATGATAGTTAAAGAGCTTTTATCAAAAAGGAAGTAATCCATTGATCATGTATTGTTTCATTGTATTGTTAAAATAGCAAGGTCTTTTATCCTGTAACTGTAGAGCAAGGGCCCTCAAGTTGTTTCTTCTTTGATCCCGAGGTTCTCCTTCCTCCTCATACATGAATAAGGTAAATATGATTGCATTTAATGTCCTGGGTCCTATCAAATGACACTTTTAATCAATGAAGCCCAAAGCAGGTCAATTCTATAATTGTACAGGTTGCGCAGATAGGATGATCCTTTAAATAGCCATTGTAAGATGTCTTGAGCTATCATATGGGAAGCACTTTGCACAGATTTCAGATTACGTGATGATGATACAAATAACAGCATCACTGCTGGATTGGTGCAAATGATTCAACTAGTCTAGCATCCTGTACCCATAAGCACCTGCCAGATGCATCTGAGAAGCCCATGAGCCAGCAGCAGACAGAAAAAGCCTTTTGCAATGAATGGAAGGTTATATTTCATCCGTATATGACTTTTATACATTGCCTTCTGTTTTTGAAATTTCTCATCTCTCTCTTTTTGAAAATTTCATCAATACTATCCAATCTTTTCCATTCCTCTCAATCTGTTCACTATTTCTTCATAGATATGCTTTCTGAGGTAATTCCAATTTCTTTCTATACTTTCTGTACAATCCAAACATCTCAACTAAATTTTTTCATGTTGGTCTTTAATTTTTGCTTTCAATCTACTCTCATTCAGCACCCATTCATTCTTAACACTATCTCTTCCTTTTTTAAGTAATCCATCCAGACAGCATTCAACTTTTGTGTCTCTTCTGACACATCCAGCTCTCACTTCCATATAACAAAGTATTCTGAGCCCATTATTGTACACAACTTCTTTCAACAAGCATTCAATTCTTGCAACAGACCACATACTACCCAGTATCTTTCAACCAGTATGTCACACCTTAAATACATCTCCATCTTTTTTATATCTTTAGTAAACATTCTTTGAACATACATAAATTCATCTACTTTCTCTAGTTATTTACCATTGATGAATAACATGCAATCTCCCTATTAAATATAACTTAGTAAGTCTTCAGTGCCTTAAATTTCAAATCTATATTGCTTTTTTGCAGTGCACCACACAATCTATTTAATATTTACTGCAAAATATTCCATTTCTTATTTAGTGATATGCATGTGAATTAAAGACTACACTTTTCACATTCCCAACCACTGCATCTTTAATGCTATCCTAAGTATGTCTTCAGATTTTTCTATAAACAAATTAAAGAACCAAAGGGAGTTCACACATCCTTGTCTTACTATCTGCTCAATGTGAAAATATTTATTCTCACATATGTATTCAACAACCAATCTTCATGCAAAATATTCCACAGTCAAACCTATTCACAGTATTATATATTTTCCCTGAATTCACATACATGAAGTAACTTTTTCATTCATGGAATGAATGAATTCAGAGTCTCACTCAAGACCCAAATGACCAGGCCAGTGGTGAAATCCAAATTTCTTTACTACCAGTTCTGTGGGCATGGCTTGGTAGGTGTGGTGTGGCTTGGTGAATGTGGCTTAATGGGCGTGGCAAGGGAAGTATACTGAAAAATCTCCATTACCACCCCACTCCAGGGGAAGGATACTGCAAAATCCCCATTTCTTTCCCACTCCTGGGGGAAGGATATTGCAAAATCTCCATTCCCACCCCATTCTGGGGCCAACCAGAGGTGGTATTTTCTGGTTCTCCAAACTACTCAAAATTTCCGCTACTGGTTCCCCAAACTACTCAAAATTTCCGCTACCGGTTCTCCGAACTGCTCAAAATTTCCACTGCCGATTCTCCAGAACCTTTCAGAACCTGCTGGATTTCACCTCTGGACCAGGCTCAAATGTTTACATTTTGAATATATTTTGCATAATCCCATTTATCTGACAAGTCCATAATGCTTTGAAAGTTGGGAGGAAAGAGAAGAAGATAATCGCTAGTGAGCGGACTCAATTGCAGCAACAATGGGTGCACTGTTGGGAGACCTGAAGGCTCAGGCTTGGGACAGATCATCTTGGAGATGAACTTGGGGACTAGGAGACAATGAACTGATCAGTGGTGGGTTGCTACTGGTTCAGCCCGGTTCAGGTGAACCAATAGCAGCAGCGGCGGGAGGCTCTGCCCACCCACCCAGACGTCATCAAATACACTCTGCGCATGTGCAGAAGCTTCTGCACATGCACAGAAGTGGTATGTGCACGTGAACTGGTAGCAAAGGTAAGTTAAACCCACCCCTGGAACTGATGTTATATTATCTATCTATTAATCGACCTCACATTTTATGTGTTTATTAATAACTTGATGAACATCAAACATTTGCATGATTTAAACCACCCAAGTTCCCAAATTTTGCTCATTGTACTCTTTTAGTCAGAATACTGCCAACCTCTTTTCAGGCACATTTTACAAACTAATCCCACTGTAGTTTCTGCATTCACTCTTGCTATATTTCTTTTTGCACAGGGAAACAATAATTGCATGATTTTAAAGATCAGGTATGAATGCTGTCTTTACAAACACATTAAACAAGGAGCCATGGTGGCACAGTGGTTAGAATGCAGTATTGCAGGCTAACTCTGCCCACAGTCTGGAGTTGTTCCTGAGAAGCTCAAGGTTGACTCAGTCTTCCATCCTTCCGAGATTGGTAAAATGAGGACCCATATTATTGGGGGCAATATGCTGATGTTGTAAACCACTCAGAGAGTTCTGTAAAGCATTGTGGAGAAGTATGTAGGTCTAAGTGTTATTGCTACTAAATAGTCACATAGCCACATACCTGTAAATAAACACAGCCATATTTTAACATATTTCTAGTTATGTCACATATACCTGTAGCAATGGCCTTTTCAATATCCTCATTGCCTTTAGGTCTTTCTTATCATTTCCCCCCCTTGAACAGTATCTTTTATAGACATTGTAGGAGGAGAACCATTTTAGTCTGTGATAGCAAAACAAGACTAAAACAATTACAATAATGTAATACATTATAGTGGTATACTGTATATATGATATATTAGAAATATATGTATAAAAGATATACTAAGATAAGAGAGAGAAAATGTATAAATATAAGTATGGATTACCGACATGAAACTGTTGAAAAGAAGAAAGTGTTAATATTTCTTTTTGATTTTTTTAAAAAAACTGTTTAATAAAAATATATATATTTTAAAAAAGAATCTGGTAGTACCTTTTCAACTAACACATTTTATAAAAGGCACAAAGGAGGGGAAGGCTGGCCATTCTGGTTGCAGATTATCAGTAATTTATAAACAACAATATGTGAAAAACCCATTGCGTTTGTTGAGACTTTTTATGATTCCTTTCCTTCCTTTTGTCTCAACCCAAATGAAATTGTTTGGCAGCCCAGTGTTTCTCAGATTTGTCAACTTTAAGATGTGTGGACTTCAATTGCCAGAATTCCCCAGCCAGTATTTGGCCCCAGATTTTGTTATCCTGGATCCTTTACCAATCTTTCAAGATTTCATCCTAAATAATCAAAGCAATCACCTTGTTTGTTTCATTTCTACTACATAAGATTTAAATGTTTTTTTTTTTTAAAAAAAATAGGCTTAGCAAATAATCACTTTTTTTTGTTCCTTTGTCAGGATATAAAGAGTTAATAGCTGTAAGCTGATGAAAAGTTGTAAGCGAAGGCAACCAGAAGCTGATGCAATAGAATGAGGCAGGAGAGTTACTGTCACTTTAAGAAGCTGGGTAAGAAGCTGCCTATATAAAGGAAGCCATTAGACGGCGTTCCTTCTCCTCATCCCTTCTCCTCATGCATTATCTTCATGTTCTTTCCTAGTGTTTCTTATTGCTTTCCGTGTATCAGTAGCTGTAAAGGTATTTAACCACATATAAGTCTATAAATATTTAGCTGTATATAAACCACTGTTATCACTGTTAAGAGCCTTGGTGGCGCAGAAGACTAAAGCACTGTTAAGTGCTGTTAAGTAACACCAGCTGCCTGCAATTACTGCAAATTCAAATCTCACCAGGCTCAAGGTTGACTCAGCCTTCCATCCTTTCGAGGTAAGTAAAACGAGGACCCGGTTTGTGGGGGCAATAAGCTGACTTTGTATAAAAAAGAACACCACTGGGGGTGGGCAAAAGCCCTCCTAAGCAGGTATATACAAAAGTATGAAGGCTATTGCTTAATGCATTGTAAGCCGCCCTGAGTCTCCGGAAAAGGGTGGCATATAAATCGAACCAATAAATGAATGAATGAATGAATGAATGAATGAATGAATGAATTTATCTAAAGGCTCTGTGTGTTGTGTTTTGCTCCTGGGTTTATCTCATAACACTAGTCACGCTGCCTAAACTCTGACATTTGATTTTTACTCCAATCTGCTTTTGGTCTGTCCTGCATTCAGAACTCTCCAATAGTTTAACCATAACAAGCAGAGAAAAGTTGTATGTCCCTCCCGGATTCACTCAAATATTTTTTCTGGCTTTTGCTGCAAGAGGTAAACAAACCAGGTTGCAGATACTTGCCTGTGCCTTCTAATCCAATGGGAACCCCAGAGGTCTACCTGGTTAGAGGTATCTGTTACTTGGACCAAGAAGAATATGACATGATTTTCCATCTCTCATTATTTGGCAGCTCAACCAATCTTACAGAATACATTTTGTGGGACAAAATTAGAAGGAAGAGAACACTGCCTTGACAGATGAAATATAAACCTAATGGATAATAAGTAAGAGACACAAATGCTCAGACTAATGAGGTATTTAAATGTGCACAAAGCAGATTGGATTATTCATATTGGCTGAATCTCTCCAAATCCATATGCGTACCTGCTCCCCACATTTGAAACTAAGGTCAGATTTGTAGGATGTTTGGCACACTGAAAGAACAAGCCCATTGTAGATGGTTCCCTCCCTCTTATACAAGAGTGAATATTTTGTTCAGTATTAACACTTGCATAGTGTCAGGAAAGTGTATGGAAAACAGGAAGCTCTTTTAAAAATTCTGACACATTGTTAATGTTTTGCCAGTCAGGTTGATGTGTGTATTTTTAAAATGAATAACTTTCCATTCTAAAATCACTTCAGTCAACTCCCTTAATATTTGCTCTTGTGAGTGATAAGGAGGCATATCCCTTTCATCTTAATTATCCCCTTGTAGTCTGAAGTGTCCCACATTGTTTTTCTAACAAATGTTATGAACGTTCATGGTATTACCCAAGGATGAAGTATTCAAAGATCACAATTCAACTATGCTTTTTTTTTAAAAAAAAAGAAAAAATCTGCATTAAAAAATTAGCAAGCTGCTTGAGCAATCAACTAATTCTCAGGACACCAAAAGTCTTGCTAAAGTATCTTTTGCCCTTGATTATTCCATCCAGTTGCACTCACCCACAAAAGTCCTTTCAAAGAAATGTAATTGTGAGTTATTAATATACAATGTCTTTTGAATCTCTTACATTCTCTTGATAAATGTTTTTAAACATCTTAATCTTTTTCATATTTCTGGTCTCCCCCCCCCCAAATACTAAGTCATCAATTTGACTACCCCTACCAAGTCTCAAAAGGTTGTATCAAATGTATAATCAGTTAAAGGAGCCACAACTTTTAACAAGAACATCTGGTGATATAATTTGCAATGTACAGTAGAATGTCACATCCATATTTGACAGATTCTGCTATTGTTTTATATGATATAATAAATGCAAAGTATTTTGACCTGGGGAATTTGAAAATAACCATTCGGCATACCCAAGACAACTTATAGAGGAAATTTGATTCTACAATCTGCTATGGAAGACACCAATAATTATCTTTAAGTTAAATATTGGAAAAAGACAGAAAATTACTCCTTCCAATCCAACAGCTAGGCATGTACCAATAAAGGAGAATATTTGTACAGTAGCTCAGGGTTGATATAAGAACTCCTTGGTGCTCTCTAAGCTTACTTGTTTTCTTGCAGATGTTTCATTACCCTAACTAACTAACATCATCAGTGCTAGTAAGGAGTGTTGTTTTTGCTGTCAGTTTGTATTCTGGTGTCTTGCCTGTCTCTCTGTGTGTGTGTGTGTGGGGGTGTTTTAGGGATTCTTTGGTTGGGCTGATAACAGAATGGCTCTTTGGCAGTTTCTTGATTGGGATATTGCTTACTTGATTGTTGGTCTGAAGTTGACCTTGGAGTTAATCTATGCTGATCTAAGTGCTGATTACTGGTGGAGAGGTGCTGGAGTCCTTTTCTCTTTTGGGCTGGTTGATTATCTCTTTTGCTAAGCATGTGTTTCTTGGGACCCAGTTTCCTGAGATTAATGAATATGAAGGTGCTAAGTGCTGACAATTGGAATTCTCAACTCTTTTAGCACTCAAGTGCTAAATATTTTGAAAACTCTTGGTAAAATGTTGCACATTGATCTTTATTTACTATAAAATCCACCTTGATTTGTACATTTAGATTGAGATGCAGTAAAGTGGAAGTTGACACAAAGATGAATATTTATCCCCTAATATATTAATAAGTATAATTGACGTACTATTGGGAAATGTACATCTATTAAAGCACACTTCATTAAAACAGTTCAGATAAAATAAATATGTTTATTTGTTAAAGTAAAAAAAATGGCAACTTAATATTACAGCAGTTAAAGTCAATTATGTTCCATTTGTTTTCTATGTTTTTTTAAATTTTTCAGGATTTCATAAAAATTTGGTATTTGCATTACATTTTTATTTTTGCTGTTTTTGTGCCTTTGAGTCAGTGTTGATTCCTGGTGACTGCTTGGATGATCTGCATTTTTCTTGGCAAGATTTCAGAAGTGGTTTGCCATTGCTTCCTCCTTCCTAGGGCTGAGAGAGAGAGGGATTGGCCCAAAGTTACCCAAATGGATTTGTACTTAAAGTGGAATTAGTCTCCTTGTCTCTAGACCAGGGGTATCAAATTTGCAGTGTCATGTTTGCATCATGTGATGTATCATGACTTTTTCCCCCTTCACTAAAATGGGGGTGGATGTGGCCAGTGTGTGATGCATCCAGCCCACAGGCGGCAAGTTTGACACCCCTGATCTAGATTGATGCCTTAACCACTATACAAACTGTCTGTCTTAGCTTTTCCTAAATATGAACATATAATCACAACTATTAATGGTTCCAAACTCTTCCTTCCCTTCCCTTTCCCACCTCCTTCTGCCTCTGCTCTCCCCTTCCCCACTTATTTCACAGAATAAACAATAAAAAAGAAATATTTCAAAAGTTTTTAAAACATTCTAAAAACCTATCTGGTGTAGTAGTTTAAGACACTGAACTTGAAATGGGGAGACTGTGAGTTTTAATCCTTCCTTAGGAATGAAGCCAGTTTTGTAATTTGGGGCCAGTCACTCTCTCTCTCTCTCTCATCCTAAGAAGAATGTTGTGACAAGCCACTTCCCAGAAATGTGCCAAGAAAACTACAAGAACTTCTCTAGGCAATTGCCAGGAGTCATCAATGACTTAAAATGACACATACCAAAATACACCCCCCGCCATTGCATTATAATGGTCTGAAGAAAGGAGAATATCTGTAGCTCAGAGATGAAATGAGTGATCCTTGGTGCTCTCTGAGCTTGGTTGTTTTCTTGCAGACCTTTCATTATCCAAATAAGGTGACATTATGAGTGTTTGTGTCCATCATCAGTGCTAGTGATCATCATGAGCACAAATAATGTTACCCAGTTTGGGTAATGAAACAACTACAAGAAAACAACCAAGCTCAGAGAGCACCAAGGATCCCTCATTAAAATGGTCCGACACACACTCTCATATAATGTTTTGGTTTTAATAGTCATAAACTTCACGTCTTAAATACTAAGTGACAGAGCAGCTTATCTCATTTTGGAAGGGCCAAATACTTCTCTGTTCATCCTCTGACCCTCTGGGGCTATGCTTCCCATCACCACCACAAGACTAAAGCCTCCCTTCAATCACCTTTTGAAAAGGGGGTTAAATATGATATTTCTGCCTGTTCTTTGGAGATTAACATCAATGTCCTACTTTCTACCAGATTGATGATGGGTTCTCTTAAATTTACCTCTGTTTTATAAAAGTTATTATGTTTTCTATTGTTTTTATAATTTCATTTGTGAGCCTCAAGAATGGTGACGGTAAAAAGATAATGTAAACAAAGAGAAAAATAAGCAGTACCAACTTCAATAATTTTAAATCCCAAATTCTATTTATATCTTTAGGAAATAACTAATACTGATCTGTTGCAGTGGTGCCGACTCCCCTACATTAATGAAATGCTGCAGTTGGTATTTCTAACAGCATGAAAATATTTACACTTGAACAGGTGTGATGTGGGCGGAAGTGACATCATCACTGAAATGCCAGAAATTTAAAAGGCAGCTTCAGCATTTCTTGTGATAGCATGCATATGCATGGAGTAGCACACTTGTAAAATTTGGGAGGAAAGGTTACTGGGTGCATATTTAGTAGGTGCAATGCTCTACTTGAGCATTACATACTTCTTTCTATTATACATGAACGTGTGAAAGAGCCAGAACAGATTTGATCAATTTCAATAGTCTATGAAGCGAAACAAATACAATTTCACAGCTGATGTTTGTTTGTTTATGTTTTATGTTTTATTAAATTTGTATACCGCCCTACTCCCAAAGGACTCAGGGCGGTGAACAGGCACAAGATAAAATACAGAAATACAAAAGAACAATTTAAAACCAAATTAAATAATATTGGCCCATGACAATTAAAATCCCGATAAATTTAAAACAAATTAAAATTTAAAATTTAAAATTTAAAAGAAAGGGAAGAAAAATTAGGCCAGGCCGGCTTGCTGGAATAAGAGGGTCTTAAGAGCACGGCAGAAGGTGCGCAGATCCAGAATCCTCCGTATCTCTGGGGGGAGCTCGTTTCAGATAGTGGTTGCCCCCACAGAGAAGGCCCTCCCCCTGGGGGCCGCCAGTCGACACTACTTGGCTGATGGCACCCGGAGGAGACCCTCTCTATGAGAGCGTACCGGCTGGTGGGAGGCTATTTGTGGTAGTAGGCGGTCCCGTGATTTTATAAGTCATCAGAAGAGGGAGGGAAAGGGCTTTTGAGTCTGTAGAAAAGTATAGTCAGACTCTGAAAATAATTTTTTCAAAATGAAGGTCAGCTGAGTATTTAACCCTTAGGCCAGGGGTCTCCAACCTTGGCAACTTTAAGTCTGGCGGACTTCAACTCCCAGAATTCCCCAGCCAACAAAGCAAATCTGGCTGGGGAATTCTGGGAGTTGAAGTCCTCCTGGCTTAAAGTTGCCAAGTTGGAGACTCCTGCCTTAGGCCATCCTTACCTACTTTGCTGGAGGTGAAGGAGGAGTTTGGGGTGATGAGAAATGCAACAACATGCTTTGTTTCTACTGCCTCCATCATTCTAAGTCAGCTGAAAAACACAGCACAAAAATCCTCAAGCACTCTGAAAATATGAAGGAAAAGCAAAGATCTCTTTCATGGGAGAAGAAAACTTTTAGAAACTGCAGAGAGATTTTGGCATAGTATTACTAACAAGCATCCCTAAAAAGGACGACAAGTCAAAAGATGTGAACTGAAAGCTTGTCTAGATAGGGTAGCCGGCTAAAGAAAACAAAGAAGCTGCTAGCATAGATGGAGCTGCTTGGAATGGATTCAATCTTCTTTTTGCAACCTTGTCTCATTTGGCACTAGGAAACTGAGACAGAATCACCATGTTCTTCATTTTATAACAACCTTCCCTAACTGTGAGCCCAGATCACAGAACATGAGAGTTTCTCTATCTGGCTTCAAGCCTCTGAGCACCTACCAAATGGCAGCAAAGACATACAAGTAAACTATTATTTGTGGAGCTTTCTAGCTGACACAGAGATTCTTGCAATCTTAGTTTCAGCAAAGAACAGGCCCATCCTTCTTCTACATGACAGCCTTTTGGATGTTTTTCAATTGTTGATTGAGCTCCCCTTAGTCTTTGCTTTTTCAAAGGAAACATGTCTAGGTTCTTTAACAGTTTCTCGAAGAGCTTGGTTTGTAGATCTCTCATCCTCATGATAGCTCTCCATTGAGTCTATTCCAGTTTATCAGAAGTGTCACTTATCAGAAGTGGACACAGCACTCTATGTGCTGCCTAACCAGCCCAGAGTACAATGGAATTATTACTTCATCTGTATACAACTCTTCTGTTAATCCATCCCCAGATTATATTTACCTATTTAGCTCTCGCATGACACTGTTTGCTCACCTTTAGTTGACAGACCATTAAGATTCCTAGCTAATTTGTATCCTCACTTATGCCAAACCAGGTCTTCCCAATGGGGTATCTATGTCAACATAAAGAGGAATGGAATTCTGGGACTTGAAGTCCACACATTTGAAGCATGCCAAGGCTGAGAAACACTGATCTATGTATTTTATTTTTCCTATTCAAATACAAGATCTTATAGTTGTTATGCAACAACAACACCCCTTCAGATTATTCAAATTTCATTTTACTGTATTTTATTTATATCCTGCCTTTATTACTTTTTTGTAAGTAACTGAAGGCAGAAAGCATTCCTAATACTCCCATCTTCTATTTTTTCCCCACAACAACTACCCTGTGAAGTCGGTTGGGCTAAGAAAGAGAGACTGGCCCAAAGATGGCCTTCATGCCCAAAGGAGGACTAGAACTCACAGTATCCCAGTTTCTAGCTTGGTGGCTTAACCACTAGGCCAAATAACTGAGGTAATTTTAAATTATGATTTTTGTTCTTTTAAGTATTAGCCAACTCTGCTAGTTTGTTATCATCTGCATTGTGTTAGGCCACTTCCAGCATCATCCCCTCAACCATTATGCTAACTGAAAATAATGGTAGTTTTATTTAAATATCTTGGGAGAATATTAAGTAGGGGAAGATGTTTAATTTTGAGTTTATTACTCTAAATAAGCAGCTATATTTTAAACAGGGGTGGGTTTCAAAACCCATTACTACTGGTTCACTCGTGGGTGCCCAGTATGTGCAGAAGCGTTCGGGTAGGTGGGCGGAGCCTCCCTCCACCACCGCTACTGGTTCGCCCAATCCGGGGCAAACTGGTAGCCACCCACCACTGATTTTAAGCACCTGAATAAGCACCTATACGTATATTTTCTGTGGATAATCCATGTGTCTATCTAGCATTCTTGATCTTTGTCAAACAATTGCTCCTGATTATTAGAGTCAAATCCTGAACCCATGGCTTTCATTCTAACATATATATCACCATCTGTTGTCCCCACAAGATTTCATTTACAAGTTTATTTTTTTCCTTATTCTATGAAATAAATAAAAAGAATATGAGCTGAGATAACAATGCTATGATGATAAGGACCTCTGATTGTGAAAGCAGCTGCTATGGAAAGCGTTAAACAATATTTTGCAAAATAATAAAAAAAATAGTTTAAAAATTACAATAAATCATTAAGTTTTTAGCGTCTTCCCTCAATACTTTTTTTAAAAAAAGGAAATTGATAGCTATTGGGATGAGTGTCGTTTTGAACACCACTGGTGTGTGTGTGTGTGTGTGTGTGTGTGTGTGTGTTTTAAAAAATCACAGTGGACTTTAAAAATGAAAAGAATGGAAAGTTATCTACTCAGCACTGAACATTATATAGTTCCCAGTTTGAAAGTCCTTTACAATCAGAGATCTCATCAAGACTGCCATTTTCCAAAAGCATTACATATCCTGCCTGGCAGTGAATAAAAAGCTGGGACAACAAGCAGAGAAGAAAGCTCCTCTTATCGTGTGTCTGTCTCCATGATATAGCCTAAATCAATCTTATTCATTTATATTCAGAGAACACTTAAGA
This sequence comes from Arizona elegans, assembly GCA_022577455.1. Lineage (NCBI taxonomy): Eukaryota > Metazoa > Chordata > Lepidosauria > Squamata > Colubridae > Arizona > Arizona elegans. Next base: position 41,925,178 of record JAKOOJ010000001.1, read on the forward strand.
ATACTGATGTGATCACATGGAATTGTCAAAGGAGGTCTGAGGTTTGGTAACTTGTTCAAGGTGACTTAGATGCTTTTGAAAGGTTTAAGGCAGAGACATTATATGTGAAATCGCCAGGTGTATTTTACAATCCTCAGTCCAATTTTGACTTTTTTTTTTTTGTACAATGAAAAATTACGGAATAAACATTAAAGCCATTCCCTTATTCTCTAGGCAGAAGGAAGAGTACTTAAGGCCCAGCAAACCAGTGGAACAATTAGTCATGACTGATATAAGTGGCTTTGCTTTCAGTGGTGTTATGTATTGATACTTTTAAGCGGAGTTTCAAACCTGCCTACGTTTCTGATTGGCTGACAGTCTCTCCAGGATTGTATATAAGGAGGACTGCAGCCTCTGAGTTTTTGCTGAAGTCTCACCATATATTAAAGAGCTGTTGTCACTTGCTTGCTTGTGCCTCTCGTCATTTCCGAACCACTTCATTGGCGACGAAGGTGGGATTGAGGCTACAAGAAGCCAACCAGTGAGACCACGAGCTTCAGCTAGGCGACGAGGCGAACCACAGGAGACATACCGGACATGTCTGCCTACGTTCCGCCCAAGCCTTTTGATCCGACCCGCGAAAAATGGGTCTCGTACCTAACAAGGTTTGAATGCTCGCTAGAAGCCAGCGACATGCAGGGCCTCTCGGCTAATCGAAAGAGAGCCCTATTCCTAAGCCACTGCGGACCGGACGTGTTCGAGATGGCCGAGTCACTGTGTGAGCCAACGCCGGTTCAAACAGTCTCATGGGACACCTTGATGGCAACTCTCCGGGCTCACTACGCTCCCGTCCCCTCCAAGTTCGTGCAGCGATACCAACTAAGGCAGCGCGTCCAACGAGAGGGAGAGCCGGTCAGCGCGTACATGGCCAGCCTGAGAAAAGCCGCAACTCATTGCGACTACAGAGACTTGGATGATGCGTTGCTTGAGCAACTGATCTGTGGTGTTCGGGACATTAGGCTGCAACGGCGTCTGCTCGCCAAGCCTGATCTGACGCTTGCCGGAGCCCTTGATGAGGCCAGGGCTCACGAAGCCTCCACAAAGGCCGCTGAAACGCTACAGCGTCCGCCGACCAGCAAAGACAGCCCCAAGTCTGCCCCGGTGCACAGAGAAGACGCCGGATCCAGCTCGGAGTCCGAGTCGGATGAGGACGTCTTCCGAACAGAGCACCGGAGAAAAGACACTGGCAGCCCCCGGCGAAGCTGTCCCAGCTGTGGCGGGCACCATGATAGACTGTCCTGCAAATACAGAGAGGCTATTTGCAGGCGTTGCGAGAAGAAAGGGCACTTGGCGCGAGTCTGCAGAGCCACTCTGCCCAGAAGACTCAAACCACGTGAGCGCCGCAGCCAACCGGAATCAGCGCGCCAGAAGCAGCCAACGAGAGAAGGCGGCGCGAAAAAACGGCGCGAATTTGAACCGCGAGATGGCCGCAGCATACACATCGACCAGGCCAGCACAACGGTCGAGGACAAAGTCAGCACGGTGGTCGAGATCAACGGAAGACCGTGTTCGATGGAGATCGACACCGGATCAGCTCTCTCCATCATGTCGTGGACAACCCTAAAGACCCTCCTGCCGTCGTTCCGGAAGGATCAACTCTCCAGACAGAGACTGCGCATCCTAGACTACCAGGGGAACCGAGTCCCCCTCGAAGGCGTGGGCACGTTCCGGGTCACCTACGGAGACTACGAAAGAGACCTGCCGCTGACCATCGTCACGAAGCAGCTGCCGAGCCTCCTGGGCATGGGGTGGTTCCGAGCCCTTGGCATGGGCTTCACCGGCGTCCACCTGATGTCCAAGTCAACCCTGAAAGACAGCCTCCTGTCCGAGTTCCAGGACGTTTTCGGGGACACATTGGGCAAGTATGTGGGGACCCCTATTTCACTAAACTTAGACCCCAACGTAGCCCAAGTAAGACTAAAGGCCAGAAGAGTGCCGTTCGCATTGAAACCAAAGATCGATGCAGAACTGGACAAACTGATTAAGCAAGGGGTGTTGGTTCCCGTTGACCATGCCAAGTGGGAGACCCCCATAGTCACCCCAGTTAAGTCCGACGGCTCAATCAGAATTTGCGCCGACTACAAGTGCACGATCAACAAGGCCTTGCAGCCGAGCGCCTATCCGGTGCCGATCGTGCACCATCTACTACACTCCCTGGGCCCCGGAAAAATTTTTGCCAAATTAGACCTGGCCCAAGCCTATCAACAGTTACCGGTCGACGACGCCACGGCAGAGGCGCAAACGATCGTGACTCATAGGGGTGCATTTAAATGCACCAGGCTCCAATTTGGGGTGAGCGTCGCACCCGGCTTATTTCAAAGCACCATGGAGCGCCTGTTGCAAGGACTTCCGGGAGTAGTCCCCTATTTCGATGACGTCTTAGTCAGCGCCCAAGACGAACACCAGCTAGGGGACAGGGTACGGAACGTCCTGTCCAGATTCAGAGAAGCGGGACTAAGACTTAAAAAGAACAAGTGCAGGATAGCGGTCCCCTCGGTAGAATTTCTGGGGTACAGGGTGGACGGCACAGGCATCCACCCTACCGAAAGCAAGGTGAGGGCCATCAAAAGCGCACCAGCCCCCAAATCCAAAGCTGAGCTCCAAGCCTTCCTTGGACTACTAAATTTCTACTCAATGTTCCTAAGAGATAAGGCCACGGTCGCTGATCCCCTTCACAAACTCTTAGGGAAGAATGTACCATGGGTCTGGGGGAAACCGCAAGCGGCCGCGTTTGAGGCAGTAAAAAAACTCCTATCTGAGGACAGTTTCCTGATCCAATACAATGCAGAGCTGCCGCTCGTCTTGGTTTGCGACGCCTCCCCCGTAGGAGTTGGTGCCGTCCTAGGCCATAGACTGCCGAACGGCCTAGAGGCACCCATTGCCTTCTACTCCCGAACTCTGTCCAGCACAGAACGAAACTATAGCCAATTGGACAGAGAGGCTCTGGCTGCGATTGCGGGGGTTAAAAAGTTCCACGAATACCTCTATGGCCGAAAATTCGAACTTGTGACTGACCATAGACCGTTGCTAGGACTGCTAGCAGGCGACAGGCCAACCCCCGCTGCCCTCTCCCCCCGTTTAACTAGATGGGCGATTTTCTTATCGGCCTACTCGTACCAGCTCGTCCATCGGCCTGGGCGGACCCTGGGTCATGCGGATGCCCTTAGCCGTTGCCCCCTTCCCGACCTGCTGGACAACCCAACACCGGAAACCTCCGTCCTGTTGTTGGACACGTTAACCTTGGGGCCCATCTCCTCCGGCGAGGTGGCGAAGGCATCAAATAGAGACCCTGTTATCCGGACTGTTATGGGTTGGGTTTTGAAAGGGTGGCCGGACAAGGTGGTCGGGGAGGAGTACCAAGGTTTTGCCAACAAACGAAATGAACTGTTTACGCAAGGGGGGTGCTTACTGTGGGGTGACAGAGTGGTAATTCCAGCAAAACTACGAGATAGAGTTTTAGAATTATTGCACGAAGGGCATCCTGGCATCGTTAGGATGAAGTGCTTAGCCCGCAGCTATGTCTGGTGGCCCAACATGGACCAGGTCATTTCCGAGTGGGTGGGGAAGTGCAGACCCTGCCAGGAGTCTCGCCCCGATCCCCCAGTAGCGCCCATCCGAGAGTGGGAGAAACCAAAAGGCCCATGGGGGAGGATCCACATTGATTTTGCCGGCCCGTTCCATGGCCAAACGTTTTTAATAGTAGTGGATGCCTTTTCAAAATGGCTCGAAATTGTATTAATGCCATCCACAACGGCCGAAGCGGTTATCAAGGCCCTAAGAAAGTTGTTTGCCACCCACGGCCTGCCGGATACCTTGGTATCGGACAATGGTCCCCAATTTACAGCAACCCTTTTCGAAGGCTACTTGGCCGGCCTGGGGATCCGCCATGCCCTATCAGCCCCATTTCACCCGGCTTCCAACGGATTGGCTGAACGATTTGTCAGGACAGCCAAGGAAGCACTGTCCAGATTAGACAATGGGGACTGGCAGGCCAGGATAGATCAATTCCTTGCGGTTCAGCATGCATCACCATGCACAGCAACTGGGAGAAGCCCAGCAGAGCTCCTCATGGGGAGAAAGCTCCGGTGCGTGTTGGACAGGCTTCACCCTAACTATTCGCACGAAAACTTTAAGGGAGAGACCTGTGGCTTAAGGCAGTTTCAGGTCGGGTCCCCGGTGTTCGCTCGCAATTATGCCAGCGGTCCTCTGTGGGTTGCAGGAACCATAGTGGGGATAACAGGCCCAAAATCATACACGGTGGATGTGGGGGTAGATAGACTCTGGAAGCGCCACATAGACCAACTGAGGAAACGGGTGGTTGGCGAGGCAAACATCAACGCAGACATGTCCGAGCCTAACTATGACCACTTCTCCAAAACAGCTAACTCAAGCCCGGGGCCGCGAGAATACTTAGCTGACAAGCCCTGGTTCCAGCGCCGCCCCAGCGAGTCGCCACTCCCAGCCGGGAATAACCACGCCCCGGACAAAATCCAGGAGGTTCCATTGGCGGAGCCGGGAGAGACAAAGAGTCCCTCCGACCAGCTCGACGCCTCACCAAACACTGAACTGCGCAGGTCAACTAGGGCGAGAACTCAGCCTAAGCACCTGCGAGACTTTGTTTGTACATATGTTAATTTTTGAGTGTTAGTGCCTTCTGGGAAGGGAGGGGTGTTATGTATTGATACTTTTAAGCGGGAGTTTCAAACCTGCCTACGTTTCTGATTGGCTGACAGTCTCTCCAGGATTGTATATAAGGAGGACTGCAGCCTCTGAGTTTTTGCTGAAGTCTCACCATATATTAAAGAGCTGTTGTCACTTGCTTGCTTGTGCCTCTCGTCATTTCCGAACCACTTCAAGTGGGATTCCCAAGCAGTGGACTCTCTCACACTTAGAGTCAAGCTACTGTTTAGATTAAAAGCAGATTGTAAATTCCTTTAAGGTAATCATTCTTTGAAACATTTTCAGTGCTGGGGGTATGGCGCTCCTTCCTCTTTCTGTATATCTGCTTGAATCACTTGTCAGTGAATGTAGCTGACAAAGAGCTAAACTTGATTCTGTGTCTTCTGAGGGCCAAAGTGGAATTCATCAGTCCATAGCCTTCACAGGGGTCAAGAGATCAAATGACAAAATATGTCTCACAATATGTGTAACAATGACACAATTCCAACTCTGCTACCTCAATATATATATTGCCATTTTGGAGTCATTGTGGTTAAGAATGGACACCTATGATCACGTTCACATAAAGAGCCATGGTGGCGCAGTGGTTAGAATGTAGTATTGCAGGCCAGTTCTGCCCACTGCCAGCAGTTTGATTCTTACTGGCTCAAGGTTGATTCAGCCTCCCATCCTTTCGAGGTCAGTAAAATGAGGATCCAAATTGTTGGGGGCAATATGCTGACTCTGTAAATGGCTTAGAGAGGGCTGTAAAGCACCGTGAAGAGGTATTTAAGTCTAAGTGCTATTGCTATTCTCAAATTCCGGCAGAAAATCATGCTGACAGCTTATCATGACAACTGTCCTGGAGATTCTGGACACTACACCACAACACTGAGAAGCAAATACATGTTACTTATGAGCTGTCCAGCCAAACCAACTTAGTGGAAGCTAAGATACATAGCAGAGGACTTTATTTGAAATAAAATAGTTCATTCATAGAATTGCCCAAACTTTCCTTCAATAAATAAACCTAAAAAGAGATAATATCCATCCATATTTTCCCACTGGCTAAATATTTCCGTTTTTAATATTACCTTTGCATTTTAGGATAATGTGAAAAAATATGTCAGATAGTTTATCCTTCCTCAGTGGAATCTCCTCTTTTTCAATTTCTATTCAACGTTTTGCCAGCTGAGCCAGCCTTTCACAGAGTTTTGAGAAAGCTTCTACTGTTAAGCTATTAAATTGCCACAGATCCCAAATAATCAAAACTTTAAAAACCAAAGAAAGGAAATGTAGCAAATCCACAATTTGAATCCAAAGTTGCAGAAGAATATTATTAACTTCTGTGCCATGAAAAAAGGCGTATGAATGGTGAATCACAATATTTCACAGAGATAAATATATGATGGACTAAAACGAAAAACAGTTTTAGTTAAGAATACCTACTAGACAGTGGGCAAATTTGGCCATGCTGCAGCCTTAGCCACTAGTTTCTGACTGACCGTTTTTCCTGTAAAATGAGGAGGATTGCAATCACGCTCCCTTAAACTTGATTGTAAGTGTCTATTTGTGATTTGTTTATATCTTATGGATGTCAGTAACTGTGGGTTTTCATAGTAGGAACAGCGATAAGGCTTTCAGGTTGAACTCTTGCACTTCAAAATGTACTGTTGCACTATTGCCATCAGAGTCTGTGGGGTGACGAGGGGGGCAAGTGACAAAACATGTGTTATGACATTGGAATGCAAGTATGAAAGGTCAAAGCTAGCACGTTTCATCATTTTGGCATCATTGTGGCTAATTGTAGATGTTTCTACATGGGCATCTGTGGGGTGGGGTGCAAGAAGGGACAAGTGCTAAAAGAAGTGCAATGAATTTATCCTACAAATGCCACAATTTATGTATCTGCTTCAGATATCAGGACTTGAGGACATCATCGTGGCATTTATGTAATGGTGCCACTGTTTGTGTGTGTGTCATTTCGGTGTCATCACAGTTTGCTGCAAATGTCAATGCATATTAAGAATCTGTGAAACAATTAAAAATTGCATTACCAATCTGCCATAATCTAGTTTGGAAGAAAATTCAAATATAAGGGATCAGCAACTAAAGGGATTATCTACTCCAGCAGCCAAACCCTATTCAGATTGTTCAGGTAGACCACCAGAAGTCTGGGAAGAATAATAACAGAGTTAGAAAGGACCTTGGTGGTCTTTTAGTCCAATTTCCTGCACAAGCAAGAGATCTTATATCATTCCCAACAAATGACTGTTCAGTCTCTTCTTAAAAGCCTCCAGTGATAGAGCATTTACAACTTCTGAAGGCAAAGCTATTCCACTGGTTAATTTGAGCCTTGAGTCTTCAGAGAAAGGCGGCACACAAGTTGAACAAATAAAATAAATTGTCCTCACTGTTAGGAAATTTTCTATTAGTTCTTTTCTTTATTAATTTCCATCCATTGTTTCTTGTCTTGCCTTCTGGTGCTTTGGAAAATAGGTTGACTCCTTCTTCTTTGTGGCAGTCCCTCAAATACTGGAACACTGCTATCATGTCATCCCTAGTCCTTGTTTTTATTAGATTAGACAAACCAATCCTTCCAACTGTTCTTGATATGTTTTAGATTCCAGTCCTCTAATCATTTTTATTGCTCTTTTCTGCACTCTTTCCAGAGTCTCTACATTTTTTTTTTAATAATATGGTGACCAAAACTGGATGCAGTATTCTAAATGTGGTCTTACTAAGGCTTTATAAAGTGGTACTAATACTTCATGTGAGAAGTATTTCACTTCACAAAAGAAGAGGCTTAAGGTGGGAAGATAGGAAAATTGTCATGGAAAGCAGTATGAATTGGAAACGGAAGATCTCACAAAACCAAATTCTGTCAGAAGCCTATGGAGAAAGTACATATATTTCTGGTGAGTGAACTATGAGAAAGAAAAAGAATCAAACTTCACATCCATCATTGTTCCTATGAAGATTCTGGTCTATTACATTAAAATAGTAAATAACTAAATTAAAATATAAACAAAGCAATCAATACCCATTAAAAGACTGTTCAAAGGGACATCTTAATAGATTTTTAAAAGTTCTATGGAACTGGGCCAAATTCAGCTGCCAAAGAAGTGAATTTTATGACTTGCAGAAGAAAAGCTTTTGCAATCTCCAGTAGATAGTCCTCTGAGAAAAGAGTCATCTTCAGAATGGCATCTTACAAATCTAAACAAATGCTTAGACTTACTCTAACTCATTCTCCTCCTTGTAACTGTATGTATGTGTGCCTTTGAATCAGTTTTGACTTCTGGTGATTGACTGGATAAGTTCCTCCTGCTTTCTATTCTGATGTCTTAACCATTACCCCAAACTGATTCTTCCCTATAGCTAAGGAGAAGAAAAAAAATGGGACTAGGGGGAGGAGGAGGAAAAGGAGAATTTGTGTTTGTGAAAAAATAATGAAAAATTTCAGAGTTACGGATATTTTTTAAAAAAATATTATTAAAAGCCATTAAGGGCTACCAAAGACAAGTAAATAACTATTTTAAACTTGGTCAAATAAGCCAACTTTATATTTCTTTCCTGTACTTTTAACGATCTTGATTTTTAATCCCTTCAACTAATGTCCTCAAGCTTGATTTCCCCCCATCTTTTCTTTCTTTCCTCCCTACAAATCCTTCAAAATTTTAACAGATCTCTTTTCTAAATGCAATTAAATTGTTATCTGAATTGCTTTTCTGTTCTGTCCTACAAATACTTTTATGTTCTTTTCCAATTAGAAGAGACAGACCAGTTTCATACAATCATTTTTGATATTATTCTTAAGGCTTATTTAAAACATCCACATTTAAATCAACTTCAGTCTTATTTGATATATTTTGTTCTTCTTCTGCAGTAATTGCACACCATCTAGAATATCAGGCATTCTTAAAATTAATTTCTAGGCCCATAAATTCAAAAATCTCATAAAAATGTCCACTGTTAAAGTGTTTTGCTACATTTTATGTATTACTTGGCCAATAATGACTACTGTTGTCCTTCAGTTGTGATCTTTAGTCTCAACGTATCATGTGTCCCCCACCCAAAAAAACCCCATAGTTTCTCATGGAAGGGACTCTTATAATTAATTTCAAGTCCTCATTTCAAACCCATCTGGACCCTCATTCAATTTTTAACTTTCCAAAATCCTTTTTGAAAGAGAATTCAACATTCTTTTTTTTTTTTTATTTCAGAAAGTGATTTTTTTTAAACCCTTAAACTCAAGGCTTCTTTTGCAGAGGAGAAGAGAATTCACCCTGGAAATATGATAAAAACTTGCAATTCTGAAGGTTTTTAATAGGTATGTTTGTAGTCTTAACTTACTTATGAAGCAATAAATGTGGGATAAAAATCTAATAAATAAATAAACAAAATGATTAAGAAAAAAGGGCTTAGTTGAGGTTTTTTGTTCATAAAGGCTATGTTATGACTGTGAGCTTTAGAATGAATCCCCAGACTCTCATTTGCTTGATTTATAAGCTGATCACAAAACTCTCAATTCCCATGATCTACTCACGAGGAACAGCTGTCTGGAGTATGTTTAGATTACCTCATATTGTCTTCTTTTTCTAGAGAGATTTCACTAGTCATCATCCAGAATATGGCCACAATCTCTGCCATAAATGCTTTCCCATTGAGACAGGGCCCGGAAGTCCAGAATTACAGAGGAAAAGCTTGACACTCCCTGTGTTTTCATAGTTTCTGAACTGCTTTTCTGTTTTTAAAAGAAAAGATTAAAATAATTAAAGTTAAATTATTATCTAAAATAAAATAATAACTCTAAGCGCCATGGTGGCACAGTGGTTAGAATGCAGTACTGCAGGCTACTTCTGCTGACTGCCGTCTGCCAGCAGTTTGGCAGATTGAATCTCATCAGGCTCAAGGTTGACTCAGCCTTCCATCCTTCTGAGGTCGGTAAAATGAGAATCCAGATTGTTGGGGGCAATATGCTGATTCTGTAAACTGCTTAGAGAGGGTTGTAAAAACCCTGTGAAGCAGTATATCAGTCTAAATGCTATTGCTATTGCTATTGCTAATTATAACATTAAATAAGGCATAGATTTTGATGGAAACTGAGTAATATGTGGGTGAGAATGTGGTTACCTCAAGCGCCATGCTGCAGACCCAGCATGAATCCCATGAGATACAGTGTGAAGAAGCTTTTTGCTACATTGGATAATTCATCTAACCACTCAGTATGCATAAGCAACTAAAGAAGAAATCAAACTGTCACCAATGATTACACTACAGAGAAAGCACCAGGTTTGCTTTCTACAGCTACGTCTCTGTATTTTCCTTAATTACAGACCTCGAGAAAGTTTGTCACTGGCACTGCCTCATGTGGAACAGGAATTTATATTTATATTTTTCACCTCCAGCAACGATGAGGCTTGATAATGAAAAGGCCTTCCCCCAACTCAGCTTAGTTTAGAAACAGTTTCCTTTGGCACACGTTTCAAGATTTACATAGATAACCACTAGATGGCAGCAAATAGAGCTAAACGATAGATTCTTGTACCTCTTTTCTGCCATCTGGTGCTTTTTTAGATGTTTGCAGCACCCAATCTTTTCCCCAGACTCCCAAACTGGAGGAATAGGGAGGGATGTTTATTTTGAACTGGGCTGGAGATGCAAGCTAAAATGCTCCCACCTGGTGATATTGCTTGTATCGAGAGTCCAAACACTTCCAATACACTCAGCCATTTCACTGTGTTGTTGTTCTAGAAGCACAGCATTTACAATGCAGCCAAAATTGCCAGGAATTTTCTTGGATAATAGCAATCAAATTGACTAAGAACACCTGTTTCCTTAGTCAAAGGTGTCCTTGACTAAGAACACCTTATTCAAAAAAAATTTCAATAAGTCTTTCCATCCCCTCTTTCTGAGGATGAACTTATATGACTGTAATGCTATACAGGAAAGGCCTGGAGAGATGGGGTGAAAAAAATGCTGCCTAGAGCTCGGCATGCAGCTAAGGGCTATGCCCTCTCTTATCTGACTATTCTCTTGACAGAATTTATTTGCTCCATCTCTCAAGATCTTTCTACACACTATTACATCAGCAGACTGAAAGTTCAGTTCGGTTGCATACTTAACATAGTCTATGAACGCTTGCAAGGGACTTGGAGAAAGAAAGAAGCAGAGAGAACATGCTCTGCAATTTGAATCCAATGCAGATCAGCTAAAATTCTATATATTTGATAGAAGAGGGGTGTGTGTATGTGTGTTTTGTGTGCGTGTGAGTGTATGCACATGTATATATGTATATGTGCTCCACAGTTATGTGGGAGTTTGGGCAGAAGACATCATAAGCCTTGTGCTTAAATGATCTGAATTATAATGAATGTGTTTATTGTTTACACAACCCTGTTTATTTAAATCACTGCTTTTTTCTTAAATTCTATTAATAATTGTCGACCATGTAAAAGATTACTTTAAAAAAAAAACACCCCTGAGATGTTTAAGTGTGCATATGAAACTGTAAAGTGTGAAAGCAACAAAGATGTCTTTAAAATACAGGTCCCTTTGCCAGAAGGATGTGATCCACTGTGCTATCTTTTCAAGTGTGCAATTAGCAACACATAAAAACACTGCCAAACATATTCTTTATCTCAGCAACAATCTTTGAGTCTATGGCAAGTTGCACTTTTACCCTGTTTATAACAAAATGAATTTATCCAAGTCAGAAACCACTTCTCTATTGATTGACTCATTAACTACCCTAATTCCAATATTCTTTATTAGACCACAAAGAAACCATTTGCCTGCATGGTCTTTCAGTATTGCTCTCCTCTCCTCCCCTTTTTCTTTTGGACGTTCTTTTGCCATAATATCCAAAATGAGAAGCTCACTTTTAAGGACTTCCCACAGGATCTCACCTGAATTTGTACAAAACATTGTACACCAATTGAAACCTCGGGTGGGGTGGGTGGGTGGGGGGAAATCTAACAGTCTGGGATCCATTTTGATTCACTTTGTGTGTCCCCAATAACAAATTCATTCTTCCCCCAAGGGATGCAGTAGCTCAGTGGCTAAGATGCTGAGCTTGTCGATCAAAAGGTTGGCAATTCAGCGGTTCGAATCCCTAGTGCTGCATAATGGGGTGAGCACCCGTTACTTGTCCCAGCTTCTGCCAACCTAGCAGTTCGAAAACACATAAAAAATGCAAGTAGAAAAATAGGGACCACCTTTGGTGGGAAGGTAACAGCGTTCTGTGCGCCTTTGGCATTTAGTCATGCCGGCCACATGACCATGGAGACATCTTTGGACAGCGCTGGCTCTTTGGCTTTGAAACGGATATGAGCACTGCCCCCTAGAGTCGGGAACAATTAGCACATATGTGCAAGGGGAATCTTTACCTTTACCTTATTCTCCCACCAGCTCAATAGAAGTCAATTTGTGGTATGCTTATAGTTTCACATTACACATACGGGTAACATGAAACTATATCATAATGTTTCCCCTTCAGCAAAAGAGGCACAGGTAAATCCAATTCAAATTCCTCTTTCCCTGCTATATTCCTGATCTGGATTAGAAGTCTTGTGGTTGTACGTTGCAGAGACAAAAGGTTCCTTGAAGAATCCATGAAGCATATGGATTCTACCCAGTGGTAGGATTCAGCCAGTTTGGGAGTACCGGTTTTCAAATTACTCCCCCCCCCCCGCTATAAAAGTGAATCCTGGATGCTGCACTGCAATGGAAAAATGGGCAACGGAGCACACGGCACGAAGGAAGGAGAAGGCCGCTTTCTTCCTTTTCTCATGCCGGCTGCTTTGTTTCCCATTTCTTCATTGCAGCGCAGTTCCCAGGATCTACTTTTTTTTAATTTATTTATATGCCGCCCTTCTCCGGAGACTCAGGGCAGCTTACAATGTGCTCAGCAAAAGCCTTCATCCTTTTGTATATTTATACAAAGTCAGCTTATTGCCCCCACAACTGGGTCCTCAATTTACCTACCTTAGAAAGGATGGAAGGCTGAGTCAACCTTGAGCCTTGGCGAGATTCAAACCTGTTGTGTTCTGAGCATGCTCAAGAGAATTGGCCCCTGTTGGGATCCTTTGTAATGTGGAATGTTCCTATTGGTTAAGCCGTCTGACAGTTGGTATAAAAGAGCTGTCAGGCTGAGTTCGAGGTTCTTCGTATTGTACTTGTTCTGAATTGTGTTAGAGCTGTAGCTATGAGGTAAATAAATACTTACTGTTATAATCCACCTCTGTAATTCATCATCTGCTCGAGAACACACCACTGGCGACGACGATGGGATATTGAATTTGCCAAATTAACAATAGTAAGTGTGAGTTGAGCCTGAAGTGAACTGACAGCCTGAGGTGAGGAGAGGTGTGAGTTTAAGACACAACGTAATGGCGTCCTCACAGACATTTCCTCCATTCAATCCGGCTACTGAGACTTGGGAGGCATATGTGGCCCGTTTTGACTGTTTTTTAATCGCAAATGACTACACGAACTTGTCTGCTGAGCGCAAACATGCATATTTCCTCAGTTTCTGTGGGCCTGAAATGTTCGATACCGCTATGACGTTGATGGCCCCTCAATCCATACATGCTGGAACGTGGGAGGCTTTTATGAATAAATTGAAACGCCATTATGCCCCTGCGCCTTCTAGGATTGCTCGCAGACAGCAATTCTACCATAGGGATCAAGCCCCTGGGGAGACAATAAACCAATATGTCGCCGCGTTAAGGAAGCTTGTGCGTCATTGTGAGTTCGTGAACCTGGATGACTATCTCTTAGACAGGCTAGTGAGCGGAGTGAGAGATCAGAACCTTAAAAGGCATTTAATTGTGAACCATGAACTGACGTTCCAAATGGCATTTGATGAGGCCTGCGCGGCAGAATTGGCTAATCTATCAATTGCGGAGCTGCCCTGGGGACAAAGCCCACCCAAGCCGAATAGGGAAGCTTTATTAGTGAATGAGACAGGTGAGAGCGGCCTATCCGACTCAGATGGCGAGCTGGATGTCTGCAGAGTACATGAAGTGAGAGCTAAAACGTTCATGGCTAAGTCACCGAGAGGAGTAGTCACTGAGTGTTATAGTTGCGGAGGGGACCATCTATGTGCCTCGTGCAGGTTTAAAGACGCCGTCTGCCACCGCTGTGGCCGGCAAGGCCACATAGCAAGAGCCTGCCGGTCCGCGCAGCCGCAGTCTAGAGCGAGGGTTCCTAGTAACCAGGAAGGACAACGGCGATTCCATCCGACAACACAGCGCAGCCACAATGCCTGGAGCTTCTCCACAGTCCATATGGTCGTTCCAGATGAAGGGCTCATTAAAAATAAAATCCACCTCACTGTGTACATCGAGGGAAGGCCGTGCCACATGGAGGTGGACACAGGATCAGCCACCTCCATCATATCCTGGGCCACCATAAAACGTCTTGTTCTGAAGATTTCAAAAAGGAGGCTAGACCCTTGCAATGTGATTCTGCGAGATTACCAAGGGGGGGCAATTCCCGTGGTGGGCTCTGGTTCTTTCAGGGTTCGTTTTAAGGGATTTGCTGGATATTTATCATTGGTGGTTGTGGAAGGGCCCCTACCAAGCCTCCTAGGGTTTAATTGGTTCGATGCCTTAGGTCTCACCGTTCAGGGCATAAATGCCATTAGTTTATAGTTTAGTTTTAGTTTAGTTTTATTTGATTTGTATACCGCCCTACTCCCGAAGGACTCAGGGCGGTGAACAGCCAACAATAAAATACATAGATACACAAAATTTAAAAACCCAATAAAATCAAATTAAATTATTTGGCCCAGACAAATTAAAACACCCCGATAATTTAAAAACAGATTAAAATTTAAATATTTAAAAAGGGAAGAGATTAGGCCAAGCCCGCTTGATGGAATAAAAAGGTCTTCACAGCACGGCGGAAGGAGCGCAGATCCGGGATCCTCCGTATCTCCGGGGGGAGCTCATTCCAGATAGTAGGTGCCCCCACAGAGAAGGCTCTCTCCCTAGGGGCCGCCAGTTGACACTGTTTGGCTGACAGCACCCAGAGGAGTCCCTCTCTATGAGAGCGTACTGGCCAGTGGGAGGCTATTGGTGGTAGTAGGCGGTCCCGTAGATAACCAGGTCCTAAGCCATGGAGCACTTTAAAGGTGGTAACCAAAACCTTGAAGCGCACCCGGAAGACCACCGGGAGCCAGTGCAGATCGCGCAGGAGAGGTGTTACATGGGAGCGCCATGTCGCTCCCATTACCACCCACGTGGCCGCACTCTGCGCCAGTTGGAGCCTCCGGGTGCTCCTCAAGGGGAGCCCCATGTAGAGAGCATTACAATAGTCCAGGCGGGAGGTGACGAGGGCATGAGTGACCGTGCGTAACGAGTCCCGATCCAGAAAGGGACGCAACTGGTGAATCAGGCGAACCTGATAAAAAATCCTCCCGGTCACGGCTGTCAAATGCTCTTCTAAAGACAGCCGTGAGCCCAGGAGGACTCCCAAGTTGCGAGCCCTCTCCGTGGGGGCCAATGATTCGCCCCCAATAGTCAGTGATGGCGTCAACTGACTATATCGGGATGTTGGAAACCACAGCCACTCGGTCTTGGATGGATTGAGCCTGAGCCTGTTCCTCCCCATCCAGATCCGTACGGCCTCCAGGCACCGGGACATCACTTCAAGGGCATCGTTGGGGTGATCCGGGGTGGAGATGTACAGCTGAGTGTCGTCAGCATACTGATGGTACTCCACCCCGAAACCACAGATGATCTCGCCCAGTGGCTTCACATAAATGTTGAACAGGAGAGACGAGAGGACCGACCCTTGCGGCACCCCACATATGAGGGGCCTCGGGGTCGACCTCTGTCCCCCGCCAACACAGACTGCAACCGGTCAGAGAGAAAGGAGGAGAACCACCGCAACACAGTGCCTCCCACCCCTAACTCTTCCAACCGGTGCAGCATGATACCATGGTCGATGGTATCAAAAGCCACTGAGAGATCTAACAGGATCAGGACAGAGGAGCACCCTCTGTCCCAAGCCCTCCAGAGATCATCAACCAACGGGACCAATGCCGTTTCCATGCTGTTCCCGGGCCTGAAGCCCGACTGGAACGGATCCAGATACGTCGTTTCATCCAGGTGCTGGGGGAGCTGTTGCGCAACCACACTCTCAACAACCTTCACCACAAAACGAAGGTTGGAGACCGGACGATAATTTACCAACATTGCCGGGTCCAGGGAGAGCTTCTTGAGGAGAGGCCTCACCACCACCTCTTTCAAGGCGGCAGGAAAGACACCCTCACCCAGCGAAGCATTTATAATCCCCTGGAACCAGCCTCGTGTCACCTCCAGAGAAGCCAGCACTAACCAGGAGGGACACGGGTCCAATAAACAAGTGGTCGCGTTCAGTCTACCCAGAATCCTGTCCACGTCCTCAGGGGTCACAGGATCAAACTCATCCCAGATAACATTAGGTCTACTGAACTGGACGAATTATGTAAGGAATTCCCAGGGGTATTTGATGACCAGTTGGGAAAATATACAGGCACCCCTGTTTCTTTTAGTTTGGATCCCCAGGTCCAACTGCGAAGACTAAAACCACGCCGTGTTCCCTTGGCATTGCGTCCAAAGGTGGATGCAGAATTGGACAAACTCATTGCACAGGGGGTCCTAGAACCTGTTGATTACGCCCCCTGGGAGACCCCAACCGTCATCGCCATTAAGGCAGATGGTTCAATCCAAATCTGTGCAGACTACCGGGCTACTATTAATCAGGCATTGTTGTCACATGCTTATCCCATTCCGGTAGTGCAGCATTTGCTACATTCCTTGGGAAGCGGGTCAGTCTTTGCCAAGTTAGATTTAGCACAAGCATACCAGCAGTTGGCTGTGGATGATGAGACGGCCACTGCACAGACCATTGTCACGCATCGGGGAGCCTTCAGATGCCGCCGCTTGCAATTCGGTGTGAGCGTAGCCCCGGGAATTTTCCAAAGTTTGATGGAGAGGCTCCTCCATGGAATTCCCGGAGTGCTACTGTATTTTGACGATGTGCTGGTCTCTGCAACCAGCACATCTCAGCTGATGGACCGCCTTCGTTGTGTCCTGTCCAAATTTAGGAGTGTAGGACTCAAAGTTAAGAAGTCTAAGTGTAGCATTGCTGTACCTCAAGTTGAATTTTTGGGGTTCTTAATTGATAGCAAAGGAATTCATCCTACGGAAACGAAAACTAAAGCTATCCTGGACGCTCCCGTTCCTACGTGCAAATCTGAACTTCAAGCCTTCCTCGGCCTGTTAAACTTTTATGCTGTTTTTCTACCCCATAAGGCATCCGTGGCAGAGCCCCTCCACTGGCTGTTGGACCGAGGTGCTCCATGGAACTGGACCGCGAAAGCCGCTGCTGCTTTTCGAGCAATCAAACAATTGCTTGTGTCAAATTCTGTTCTAACTCAGTATTGTGAAAATCTTCCACTTATTCTAGCTTGTGATGCCTCCCGTATGGGGTTGGCGCCATCCTTAGCCACAGGTTTCCGAATGGGTCCGAAGCCCCTGTGGCATTTTTTTCCCGTACCTTGGCTCCCGCTGAACGGAATTACTCACAACTGGACAAAGAGGCTTTGGCACTTGTGGCGGGGGTAAAGCGTTTTCATTACTACCTTTATGGTCACCCGTTTACCTTAGCTACGGACCATCAGCCTTTACTAGGTTTGCTTGCGGGTGATCGACAAACCCCACAAATCCTGTCCCCCAGGTTTACCCGTTGGTCCGTTTTTTTGGCTGCTTACCAATATACACTTACCTACGTGCCTGGGAAGCATCTGGCCCATGCAGACGCTCTGAGTCGTTGCCCCATGCCCACCTTCTTATGTGACCCAGCACCTGCTTCAGCTGTGTTTTTGATTGACAGTTCTTCTTTTGCCTTAACTGCTGCTGACATTGCCTGCCACTCTGCTCGTGACCCTGAACTCTCTCAAGTCCTGGACTGGGTTAAAAGGGGGTGGCCTTCAGGGAAATTGGGGTCCCTCTGGCAACCGTAAGTTTCCAGGAAACTGGAATTATCAGCCCAAGGGGGTTGTTTACTCTGGGGTCACCAGGTGGTGGTCACAGCCACTTCGAAAGACCGTCCTTGTCTCACTACATGCCGGTCACCCTGGTTTTGTCCGGATGAAAGCTATGGGAAAGAGTTACGTCTGGTGGCCCAGCCTACATAAAAGCATCACAGATTGGGTGGCCTCTTGTCAGCGTTGTCAGGAGTCACGACCACTGCCCCCTAAAGAAAAAGCCCATGAGTGGGAGGAACCTATGGGTCCATGGTCCCACATACATTTAGATTTTGCTGGCCCTTTCCATGGGCAGATGTTCTTAGTGGTTGTAGATGCGTATTCGAAATGGGTGTTATTGGTGCTAATGCACTCCACCACATCCGACGCTGTCATAAGGGTTTTGCGTGCACTTTTTGCCACACATGGGTTGCCTGACCTTCTAGTGTCAGATAATGGTCCTCAACTGACGGCATCAGTGTTCGAGCTGTTCCTGGCAAGGCTGGGCATTCGGCATTGCCTCATCTCACCTTACCACCCAGTGGCTAACGGCCTTGTGGAAAGGGCTGTTCGCTCAGCAAAGGATGTGCTTGGCTGTATGGGCCCGGGTGCGTGGCCCGAGCGTTTGGTTGAGTATATGATAGTGCAGCACACGACACCCTGCCCAGTCATGAACCGGAGCCCCACAGAGTTACTTATGGGCCGGCGTTTACGGACCATTTTGGATCGCTTGCATCCTCTATATGCCCCTAGTAAACCTCTGGACTCCCATAGTACAAACAGACCCTTCGGGGTGGGGGATTCAGTTTATGCCAGGAATTATGGGGGTTCACTGTTGTGGATTCCCGGACGGGTGATAGATGTAACCGGGCCGTGTTCTTATAAAATAGATATGGGTCAAGGTAGAGTCTGGCGTCGGTACCAGGATCAAATCAGGGCTAGGAAGGTGCCGCCTACCGAGCGTAATGAACAGACGGACAGGGGTATGGATAGGGTTGAGCCAGGGTTTGGGGACACCCATTCTTCCGATTGGAATAATGAACCGTGCAATCCAACACCTACCAGTAGCAGAGGGGCAGTTCGAGAATACTCACCCAGGGTACAGGAAGACAGTCCAGGGCCGGCGCATGTTGATCCAGTTGAAGATCGGTCTGTAGAAAGTCCTAGGGGTAGGAATGTCCCTGTCCAGCCGGAACACCTGCCTAGGGCGAGCCTGAGGTGCTTAGGGCATCTCCGACATCGACCCGCATACCTCGAGGATTATGCATGCACCATTCCAGGGGAAAGGGGTGTTGTGTTCTGAGCATGCTCAAGAGAATTGGCCCCTGTTGGGATCCTTTGTAATGTGGAATGTTCCTATTGGTTAAGCCGTCTGACAGTTGGTATAAAAGAGCTGTCAGGCTGAGTTCAAGGTTCTTCGTATTGTACTTCTTCTGAATTGTGCTAGAGCTGTAGCTATGAGGTAAATAAATACTTACTGTTATAATCCACCTCTGTAATTCATCATCTGCTCGAGAACACACCAGAACCTGCAGTAATTGCAGGCAGCTGGTCTTAATAACCAGCTTAATAACAGGGTGCCTTAGACCACTATACTACCAAGGCTCTTTTGATAGGGGGGTGGGTGGAATTTAACAACCTGTTCATTCAGGGTCAGGTTGGCCATTGCAGGAGGTTCATCCTGCATGTGCGGTGGAGCTGGAGCATGGGGATGGGCCACGCCTCCCATGACAGCCAATCTGACGCTGGGTGAACCGGTTGTTAAATCATTTGAATCCCACCACTGATTGTATCCCGCCCTTTAATATAGATTGCAGACATCTGGGTAGAAAACTCAAAGGAGGACAATGTTTTATTCAATAGTCTAATCCTAATCTCAATCAGGTCTCCTGTCTGTTTCTTACTGTTGAATAACAAAAGAAAAGAAAACACCCAATGAAATGGCTACTTGCTGTATATTAAGTCTGGACACAATGCTAGAAACTCAGATATCTTTTGCTATCCTTTCATTATAATATTTACATTAATTTTGATTTTATTTATAAATTACCTTGGAAAGATCTGAATCCTTACATGCAAGATATAAATAAATTAAATGGTAAACTATGTTAGCTACAGCAGTACCCCTTTAAAAAGTCATATAATCTGCTGAGGGATGAGAAATTCTGAGGGCATTTTTTTCTTCTCCCTTTCAAAGGTTTGCAGTATTTATAGCAAGTCTCAATTGACTCTGATGTACTTGCTACCCCGCAAATCTGTCTGAAACTTTATTTACCCTGCTCTATTCCTTTATGAACCATCAATAGAATAAAAAATACAACCCCCTCCCCCCAAGGTACATCTGCCACTTTCGATTGGAACAAGTACTTTACAAGACACAAGGAACAGATTCAAGGTCAATTTAGAAGTTAACACAGACAATGTGTGGGAAGTGCTACACAGTTTTATTGCCACTGGGGTGGAATGATGTATATGACTGTTCTTGTTCTCAAAGCAATAACACAAAATCAGAAACTGGCCAGATTATCATATGCTTCCAGCTTGTTTGTATTTTAAAGTCAGAGGCCCTTCACACTAAGCATGACTCAGTTTCAGGAACTGTTACCCCCCCCCTTTTTTTTGGGGGGGGGTGTAACAATACTGTCACTGTTGCTGGTGGTTTCATCCTCATACTTTTTTTTGAAGACCCATCTTCATCTATCCCAGTGGTTCTCAACCTTCCTAATGCTGCGACCCTTTAATACAGTTCCTCATGTTGTGGTGACCCCCAACCATAAAATTATTCCTAAAACCATTGAAAATATGTGTTTTCCGATGGTCTTAGGTGACCCCCGTGAAAGGGTCATTCGACCCCCAAAGGGGTTGCGACCCACAGGTTGAGAACCACTGATCTATCCAGACACCAGAAATGGGCCCTCTCTGAAGCAGCATCTATCCTCTGGAATGAGGTTTTCCCTGAGATCCAGATAGCACCCACTCCACTTTGCTGTTGTTTAGAAGAGATGTGAATATCTGACTCTTGACTCAGTGGGTCAAGGGAGAGGGAAACTACAGGGTCTATAGCAGGGGTGTCAAACTCGTATCATCACATTGTCATCACATGATGTATCGTGACTTTTTTTTTCTGCTTCGCTAAAATGGGGGTGGATGTGGCCAGCACATGACACATCTGGCCTGTGGGCCGTGAATTTGACACCCTGACCCTGGTCTATAGAACTTGCTATATTTTTTCTTCATTCATTCTCTTTTATGTTTTGGTGATTTTATTGCAATTTCTTTCTTTGATTGTTGTGACTTGCCCAAAGTCATTGGGAGTTGAGCAACATGTAAGTTTAATACATTGTTGTGTTGCTTGCACAGTTAACCAGATGTTTAGACTGGATTTGATATTTTTATCCACCTATGGAGCCCTTCCCAAGGACTCCAGGTAAACTGATATTGCTTGATGGCATTGAAGGTATTGCCACAGGATGTAAACCATTCCAAGTTGCTTTTTGCAGTTAAAAGATGATGATTTTGTCAATGCCAATAATGTCCCAGCTCCAGTTGTTTGGGGATTATACCAAAGGAGCCTATTACTATTGGTACTAGCTTTGCTTTCTTTTGCCATGGCCATTCTGCTTCTATTTGCATGCCTTTATATGCTTGTCTATTTGAATGTTAAGGTTCCAAAATGCTGTAGTTTGTCGTTTTCTATTGCTTTGTTTAGTTTGTGGTCCCACCATTTCTTGCTTGCAGGCAAATGGAAATTCTTGGAGGTATTTCAATGCACCATTGCTGCTACTTTGTCCGACTGTTTGCAGTTAATCTGGATGATTTGCAGCAGATAACTAGGTGGTCCACTGTTTGTTCAGCTTCTTTGTAGAGGTGGCAATTGCTGTCTATTGCTGTCTTCTCAATTTTGACTTTGTATGCATTTGTTCTTAAAGTTTGGTCTTGTGCAACCAGAATAAGCCACTCTGTGCCTTTCTTCAATTTTTCTGCCCTTAGCCATTGCCAGATCCTGTTGTCTGTTTTGTTTTCTATTTTTTGTGTACTGTTTTTTTTTCTATTTTTTTTTTTGCCATATAATACTTTGCTTTGCAATGCCTTTTTTCTATTGTTCACTTAGTCTTTCTTGTAGTCCACTTTGATTTTTCCAATACTTAGTAAGCCTTCAAGGCAGGGGTGAAATCTACTTACCTTCCCTACCAGTTCGGAAGTGCACGCACCATCTTCACTTCCAATTCTGGACCCTCTGTGCATGTGCAAAGCCTTCTGCACATGTACAGCGGGTCAAAAACAGGTTATTTCCTGGTTAAAACCAGGAAGTAATGATGTCTGGGTGGGTGGGTGGAGCCTCATGCTGCCGCCTGAGCACCAGTTCGCCAAAGCATGCGCCGTCACCATTACTGGTTCGCCCAAATCAGAGCGAACTGGTAGCACTTCACTCCTGCTTCAAGGTATACTAGCTTTAGTGCATCTTCTTTACTGTCCTTCAGATATTCTTCGAATGCCCTTTTTTCATTAGGCTGGAAACCAGGAAACTCTGAATTCTAGTCTTAAGTTAGCATGAAAGCCAATTGGGTGATTTTAGGGCCGTTCTCTCTCATCCCAACCCACCTCACAGAATTATTGATGTGCGAAAATAAGAAGAGGAAGGAGCATTAGGTATGTTTATTGTTTTGAATTATTTATAAAAGTAATAAAGACTAGTTAAAATATTTTTTAATAAAAACCCTTCCACATCAACCTATGCTACTTAGTAAGCAGAGTCATTGCTGCATGGACGAAGGGCATGATTTATTGTCATTGTCCAGTCCTCTATTGCAGTGGTATATCTAATGACTGGAATTGCCCAAATGTTAATTGCCTTATTGTTACTTCCTCCACAGAGGTTGGACTTTAAGATCTTCTTCACTCTCATGCTGTATTGACTTCTAAATTTCTTCTTGACTTCTTCTGTGCTTGATATTGTTAGCTTGAAGAATGCCCAGGTATTTGTAGTGATTTTCTTCATCCAAGTTCTTGATGTTATTGCCTTAGGGCAGTGGTTCTCAACCTTCCTAATGCCGGGACCCTTTAATACAGTTTCTCATGTTGTGGTGACCACCAACAATAAAATTATTCCTAAAACCATTGAAAATATGTGTTTTCCGATGGTCTTAGGCGACCCCTGTGAAAGGGTCATTCGACCCCCAAAGGGGTCCCGACCCACAGGTTGAGAACCACTGCCTTAGGGCATCTTTCTTTATTTTTTTGCTATTTTCTCCTATTTATGGCAAAGGTGGAACATTTGTCCAGCCCAAGCTCCATTGTGATATCTTGGTTGTATTTATGGACATTGTTGAACAGTGATTCTATTTCGGATGGTGTTTTTCCATACAACTTCAGATTATCCATGTAAAGGAGGTGGCAAAGCCTGGCAGATGTTTCTGATATTTAAAAGCACTGATCTTACTTGTTTAGCATTGTTGACAGAAGAATCTGTTCAATAACAAACTTGTGATGATAGTCTGCTTGAAAGATTCTGCTCTTGAGGTTAACCTCTCCAAATTACCGCCATTGACCGACAACTGTGTCTTCCATTGTCCCACTGTCATTGTACAAAGCTTCTGATATTTCTACTGACTCCTGTTATTTCTTGGTTTTCCAACTATGTGGCAGAGAATCAAATGCCTTCTTGTAATCAATCCAAGGTACATTCAAGTTTATTTTTCTTCTCTTGCAATTTTCCATTGAATCATCTTTTCAATTAGAAGCTGATGTTTGTTCCTTGCTATTTGGGTGGTTTCCTTTCTTCTAAGGTGGGAAAGAGCTTGCTTTCAACTAGATATTGTTGGACTGCATCAGCTACAACACCAGTTAGCCAATTTGAAAGTTGTTGGTAGGCAGATAATTTGACTGTATTTGTCTGGTGCTTCCCTTTTTGTTGTATCTTTCATTGTCAGGTAGGTTTTTTCAGTTTTCAATTTCACTTCCAAAAAACACAGCACACACAAAGTTTGTACAAACCTTAGTTTACTAAATTAAATCAGTCTTTTTCAAATAAAGGCTGTTAATTAACTTTCTTAACAGCCTACAAGAATCCAAAGAAAAAAATAATCGTAATCTTACTAGGATTGGCAGAAAGCCCAGAAGCAATTTGCAGGAAACTGATAAAAGAATTAAGATCAAGACACGAAGGAGAGTGAACTAAGTTGTTCCCTGCAAATTGCCTCAGTCGTCGTCCTTCTTTAAATAGGCTAAGGGAGTGGACAATTAGCCCCAAGCCTTACTCTCGAGGAGACCTCCTCCTGAGGAGCCACTCCTGCCTTTTGGCAGCTCTGCGTGCCCGTGCATCGAGAAGAGGCTCCTCCTCTTCTTCCTCTTCACCCATGGAAGCTTCTGGAGGTTCTGAAGGCCCTGGCTGAATCCCCACCTCTGGTACCACATCTTCTCCAGCCTTCTCATTGTCCGACTCGAGTGCCAGCTGCACAGGCTGCTGGCACAGTACCACACCAGCCTCCTCACTGTTGGAATCAGCTACTAGCTGCACAGGTGGCTAACGGGCCACAACAACACCTTTCCTTGCAGTAGTCCTGCAGTTGCTGGCCCTGATTGCTCAGCCAATAGTCCTACAGCCCATTTTCTCCAGATGTCCAGGAACTCCAACACCTAAAATGGTCCTTGTTGATCTGGGTGATGACTGAGTGGTATGTGTTTCTGTAATTTATGTCTCATGATATTGTTTATGGAAGAGATACTCTTAATCTATCTATTCTGATGAAACCTATCCAGTATAGTTGAATAATCTGGCATACTGTAGCTCTCATTTTCCTCAGTGCACAAAAGCCTCATAACCACTTCATGGTAATGCCTTCCTGGGGCATTTTTGATATCTTGATTTGTCATCTTAATTTTACTTTTAGGTAAACAGGTTTTCTGGTATTTTTTTTTAAAGTTTGTGGAACCAACTTTTGTTACTTTAGCACTGATTTTTTTGAATTCTTATTACTTCTGTTTGCTATTTTGTAATCGTTTAGCACACTGCTCTGGAGGTTTTCCACCTAGTCCAAACTAGGGACTGAATGACTGAGTACAGGGAATCCTGATACAGGAAAGGCCACAACTGGCACACAACACAAAGTGCTAAGGGTCTCCTAGCTGTGACTGCCACCTGTTCCTTGAACAGGAGTCACAAGTCCAGGAGAACCCTCAAGTTGTAGATTTATCTTTCTGGGGCAGTGCCACCCCTATCCAGATTCAAAGATGACAAGTCCCAGATCCTGAAGCCCTGTGTACCCAAAGCCATTTGGTCTTACCAGGGTTCAGTCAAAGTCTGGTCCTCCATCCAGGCCCCCATAGCCTCGAGCACTGCAAAAGATCATCCGTAATGTCACTTGGGTCACTAAGAGTGGAAATATAGAGTTGGGTATCATCAGCATACAATATATACCTCAACCCATGGTAATGGATGATCTCACCCAGAGATTTCATATAGATGTGGAAAAGGAGTGGAGAAAGTACCAAGTCCTATGGTACACCACAGAGTAGTAGCTGAAGCTGGACCTCTCACTCCCTATCAATACCGAATGGGACCTGCCACAAAGAAAGAAGCTGAACCAGTGCAGAAGTGTGCCACCCATCCCCATCCCCTGCAGATGGCCTAAAAGGATACCATGGTCGATGGTATTGAAAGCTGCTGGGAGGTCAAGGAGAGCAAGGATGGTTGCACTACCTCATCTTGCTCTCACCAGAGATCATTAACAAGCATAACCAATGCCATTTCTGTCTCATAATCAGACCCAATCCTGTCTGAAAGGGGTCCAGATAATCTGTTTCATCATCCAGGACCGTCTGCAGTTGCCAGGCAACCACCTTTTCCATAACCTTCCATAACCTTCCCTAACAACAAAAATTGTCCAGGTGGACCTGCCATATCTATGCTTTGTTTCTTCATGGCATCCCTAAAAGAGGGGTCCCTAACCCCTGGGATGCAGCCCACTACTGGGCTGTGAGCCATTTGGAACCAGGCTGCAGAAGGGGCAGGTGAGTGTGTGCACATTTCCCCACTTATATGAGTAGTGGAGGAATGCATGCACATGTGCTCCATTTGCGCGAAGAGAGGGCGTGTCTGTCACTCACACAAATGGAGATATGTGCCTGTGCACTTGCCGGCCACTCACATGAAACAATCCCCTCTGCCCCCACCTCTGGTCCACAAAACCGGAAAGGTTGGGGAACTCTATCCTAAAATATACTTCATTTAATTGCAGGCATGCCCTAAAATGTGATGCAAATTTTCCAAAGACCATGGAGGTTTTTAATGAAGTGTTCCAAAATTTTACATGGCAGCAGATTCTGTGTATTTCTGCCCCCCCCACCTCATTTTTTTTCTAAACTGCAACATTCATATTAAAAGAAACCTAGTACTCATTAGAATAAAATAGTCTCTTAAACAATGGAATATGATCTTCTTGCAGCCATTTACAAAGCTTCCTCCACAGTAGATGACACCTTTATACCACTTGTCAGGAAAGTACCTTACGCAGCTTCACAGTTTTCATTTGTTTCATCAGTCAGTGAAAAAACATGTTTGCTAACTAAACATTGTAGAAATTCCAGCTTATTGTTAAGCAGCCTCAGTCTGCTCAATTCAGCAATTTTAAGCTCTAACAGTTTCAACAGGAGAGCTAAATACATGCTTAAATCTTTCCTATTGAAATCAGCGGGCTTTTAAAATACCAAATGTGACTAGATTATGCACCGAGATTATGTTTCTGAAAACTGTATTTCTGTGTGGAAAAACTAAAACCATATAGGACTCATAGGATGGGATTGCTAAAATAAAGGCAAAGTAACTGAATATATGGACAACCTCAACATGGATTCATCGCTGGTACAGTGCATTGTATGGGAGCATCCACACTAAGCACACGTCTAGATGCTTTCAATTGTTGGTCTTCCACTTGAGATACAAGGAGAAATATAGCAGACTATCTGGACTGCAGTGATGTGTATCATTTGGGGCACAAACAAACACATATGTGTGCTTAGGCATGAATTGCTGTCATGGCTGTCTACAATGGACGCATTGGCTACATTATTCAGTTAGATCCTTATGTACACCTGTTTCCCAATAGTCTCTGGAGGACATTTCTGTGTGGGATTGTGAAAGATGAAAATACAAAAAAACGTTGTGTTTTTTAGAGTTCATATAGCCCAATAAGAGAATTTCAGGTTATGTCCTACTGAACATTATTATGGATTTGAATATAATACCATGTTTTTACCTGAGAAAGTGTGATCTCAGGTCAATTTCTCAAACCAAATCTATAAATTCTGCCAGTGTAGGCCCAATTCCCTCCTCCCATTTTTCATAAAATTTGCATGTTTTTAAAATACAGAAATGTTTTTGCTGTTGAGACCTATCACTGAAATTTGTCAGTCTGACACACTTTCTCTATCCCCATGCTATTAGCTCTGTAGAGTAGTTGTTTTCTTTCTTTTTTTTTTAAAAAAAAAGTTCAGTTTTCTTCAATTCATTTTTTCCTGAGTCAGGGTAAATGAACAGAATTATTCAATATTGCTCATTTAGAAAAAAAAACAGTGGGAAATAAAATCATTGATAAAACATACATCCTCTCTTAAAATACTTACATGAATTCATTGTCTCTCCACCTCTTACATAAATTTGTTACACACAAAGCATTAAATCTGCCAAAGGGTAGGCACCTCTGTATTAGTAAGGGAACATTAGTAGTAGCCATTATAGTGGAACACCTCCCCATCTCCCCCAAAATCTATGGACAAATGTATTTTGTACATATATTCTTTGATATTTGAACAGATAATGAATACAAAGCAATCATATGGCCTTTAAATAATGGATCAGGACAAATGCTCAGTTTAAGGCAACATTGTGATTGTGTTCATTTATTATGCAATATCATCATCATCATCATCATCATCATCATCGTTTTTGTTCCCCAGGTGATCTTAAACCCAACAACATAGAGGTCCAAACAACTTTAGCAGCACATGCTCTTTCAGATAATTCTATGGACTATACAGCAGAGTCATTCCCATTTACGTCTATGTATACATTTGGTGCAGTGCATTTTACGTCTTTATTCTCCCTCGAGAGCAAAGTGAAAAATCTCATACGCTGTGAAGGTGCCATGATGGGTCCCATATGGTCAGAGTTCTCAATGTTTGTAATTTGTTTGCTAAGTAATGACTACATCGGTAGTGATAATGGATATTTAAAACCCATTCACGTTAACCTGTAGGAAAGAAAAGACAGATTAATGACATGTTGCATAGATCAAACTTAGCTGCTGTCCCCTGGCCCATTTGCAATAATGTTTCTTTTTTGCTAGTGATGGAAGTTTCAACCAGATAAGCACTTGATCTTTCTTTGGATTTTCTCCTACCTCCCACAGCATAGCTCTTCGAAAGTTTGTTTGGAAATGAAACCAAATTCTATGTTTCCTCTACAGATGGTTGACCTCTTTCAGTTAGTCTCCGCATTACTCATTTAAACAATTATACAGGTCAGTATAGTGTAATCTAAATTATTTAGTCTCTGGGTGTTTTTCAGACACCACTGACAGGTCGAGAAGATACAGCTGCTGGTTCTACCTGGATCTGAACTCCACAAGATAACAGAGTTTCAGCTGGAATTTCAGTCACCGTTTGCTAACATTGCCCACAGAAGAGCATGTTGCAAAGCTACAAGCTGCTCCTTGGAGCACTGAATGCTTCTAAGGATCAACATCTCTCTGTCACATGGGCAATTCTTCTCAAGCATAGCTTTTCAAAGCCGAGATCTGCAACTCACCACTTCGCCTTTCCTTTCCTCTAAGGAATTCCTTGGGTGCTGCAATTCTCAGCAATGTAACTTTTTAAAAAATGTTCCTCCCCACTTTTTTTTTTTGTTTGTCCCCCCACAGGGAGCAATTGAAATCTACCAGACTAGCTAAATATTATGATAACCTTTTCCATCCTAATTTATACTGGAGGCTGAGTGTGTGCTAGGATCAACATTAATTACTGTATAACATTTCAGCTGCATACTTCATAGAAATGTCAGGGAGTTAGTTAAAGGGGATGCAGGGTCCTGATACCAGCAGGGGTGAGGGTCATGGCCTTGACCATTGTGATGCAGGAGAATGATGGGAATCTATAAAAACAGAACCCATCACTAAGGTGTTAAGGCTAACCAACCCCATTAAAAGTTACATTTCTTTTGGAAACGCGTTGAATGCCTAAAACGCCTCTCACACTAGCATTTGCTAATCATTTTTCTCCCCTATAAGTTAATAAAACCTTATTTCCAGCAGTTAGCCAAACAGACTGTAATAATGATTCTCCATAATAAGGCATCTATGTTGTTAAAGTTAATATATCAGTTTGAATTAATGCACTTTAAATTCTGATTCCTTTTACAGCTTGCATCCAAACTAATTACAGGTTTTAAATTGTCACTGGTAGGAGCTCAGCCAAGGCATATTTCCTCTCTTCTTTAGCTGCACCCTGAGAATTCATGAATCAATTTTTTTCTGGGTCATGACTTTGCCCCACCAGGAGCAAAGAAAAACCCTTCACTGTGAAGAAAATGGAATGGCAGGGATCCCAGTCCAGGCAGAATTTGCACGCAAATGGCAAAGAAGTAAATGACAGGGGAAATTTCCAGTGCCATGAGAACAAAAATCTGAAAATCATTTGTAGTAATCCAAACAATAATGAATTTAGCAAATAGTTTAAAGCACAGCGGTGGACAGGACCGGTCTAGTAATTTAGAGCTGTTGAATGATTTGGCAAGGGTTGTTGCCTGTTTCCCTCCCCCCTTTTTTGGGGGGGTGGGGTGGGAGAAAGCAAGATCCTTCCAATAATGATGATGATGATGGTGGTGGTGGTGGTGGTGGTAATAGAGGCCACCTGAGTACAACTCACTGCTACCCCAAAATTATTTCTCCTATTTAGTACATATATGACAAGTTTGTTAGACTTCTTTATCGTTATTTTTGAAATCAAAATACATTATTATCTGCATTTTAATGGACTGAACTGTATAATCTAGTGATTGCTTTTTATTTAAACGTGCTTCTTTCATGTTGATCTCATCATCACAAAGATAATTAAGTTCCAATGATTTCATGCTCTGTACCTGAAGCCATTGTCTAAAGCATCACTACTCTGTGTTGTATACAACGGCCTTGTGATCTCACTCCCTCCATATTCCCGCCCCCCAGTCATTCATTAACCTGAAGAGAAAATATAGCAAAGGAATTCTATTCCACTCTTAAGAAATTTTGGAGAGAAATTGCATGGATCAAAATGTTGTTGTTTTTCTTAAGCAACCTAGCTGGACAATAAGTGACATAATTAATTACCAAAAATATATTTTATGGATCACATGCTTTGTTAATTTCATATTCCTGCTATCTCTCTCAACTGTCCTGCAGTCCTATGCACACTTGTTTGGGTCTTTCATTCCCTGTGTTCATTTATTCTCTGGAATAGTGTGCATAGGGCTTGAAAATAATTGCGCTAAAACATTTTCTAAGAAAGTTCATTGATTTTCAATAATTAAAAGAAGGATACTGTTTTTTAATGGGAAAAACATAGTAAGACTCTCAAAAAAATTAATAAGCAAAGTTTTGATGAATACAAAAATGTCTATTTATGCATCCTGTTCTTTCACTTACATTGTGAACTTAGAAAACAGCTATGGGTGTTTATCTGTGCTTCTCTGAAAGAAAACATGAAGACAATTATTGAAATAAGAATGTTTCCTTAATTAAAAAGGGGGAGAAATCCTAACTTCCTTAAATGTTATTTGCTTATACTGTATCTGGTATGTGTGTGTTTGAAAAATGGGTTTGTTAACATTTATTAGATTCTTTTTTGAGTGACTTGTGAACAAAACATTATTACTGATGTTGTTTTTCTCTGATTACAAGAACTGTGTTAGACATAAAAGTCTACTTAAAACTAGTTTACAATTTAAAGACAGGTTTAATAACAGGTGAACGCTGAAAAATATGCAAACAAAATGGCAGACATGAATGACTTCATTTAAGACATAATTGTTTCTCATCAACCCACGAAATCATGCAGAAACAGTTTGTGCTTCACCCAGATGAGAAGGGACTAGAGAAATCAGTCAGGCATATATTCTAAATGGAAGGTCCAGTCCTGGATCTCAGCCAAACCTCTGCTCTATACATAGATCCAAGCTTAAAGACAATAGTCCTTAGAATCACAGTTCATCATAACAGATAATTATACAGCAAGTAAAAACAATGAAGGGTTTGGGCCCTCAAATCTATAGATTAATTCTGTGCTATGAAGTTCTGCCTGGGAGGCAGAAAGCATTCTCCCATTCAAGCCATTGTCTCATACTAAGGGAGGGTATGAAGTTGGAGTACAGCTATTTTGAAAGGTGATGAGTTGCTTTAGAAAAACATTGTACAGCTTGGGATTTTTTTCCTCTTTATTTTTCCTAAAAATAGCAGAGTTGTCCTAATATTACACCATTTCTAAAACATTTTCAGGCGATAAATTTTTTGAAATAAAATAAATCAATCAGGTTTAATTTTCACTGCCCCATTCCCCTCTGGAATTGTTAGAGTGTAATTTATTTTAAAAAAGTCATAAAACTGGCTCATAAAATTGTACTCTTATGTTCATTTGTACTATTACATTTTAGCAACTTTTTATAATGGTTTTGCAATTACTGTACCTAAAACATATTTTATGTTAACAATAAAAATGGGTGATTACTTTTGACTTAGCCGATTACTTTTTAGTTTCTATTAATTTGTTTTTGCTAGGGTTGGAATATGTGAATATACAGAAATAAAGAGTTCTGGAGTCCAGCAAGATATAAATTCTTAGCTGCCAAAGGTAGGGAAATTCATGCCCGAAACAATAATTTTATTTGAGACAAAATATATTTGTTAATTTTGTATTTATATAGCATGGCTGCTAATCAATGAATATTAAGATGATTATTCCCTTCAACCCAATTACCTTTTAATCCACAGATCTGGTACTTGTATCAGACAGCAGTAAAATCATTCTTTATTTTTTTTAAAAAAATTGTTTAGCTCATTTCAGAGCCAATCTTTTTCATGGATTAAGTTACAAAATTCATATTGTGTTTTTATAGCATTAAGATATTAAGTCCACCTAAAATATAGCAAAAATAGGAAAAAAAGTTTCATGCGTGTTTTCTTTATATTAGGGGCTATAATAAAAATTCAGTTAAACTGCCCATTTCTTTTCTTTTCTACACTGTAGATACCATCAGCTTATTACTTTATATGTTCTGAATCTTGGACTTGAAGAGAAAAAGGAAAAGAAAAAAAATAGGAAAACACAATTGGATGAAAGAGCTTTCTTCAAAAAATTTTTGCAAAGAGTCTTGTAAAAACTAATACTGTAATGATTGGAGACAAATATAGCTCATAATCTCCGCTTTATATCACAGAGTTGCAAGATACTTGCTTAACTCAAATTAAATTTAAGGGTCAAATATCATATCACCAAATACACAGCCATAAATCAAAACTGAAATTATAAAAAGGTTGGAATACAGCAGAATTCATGATGTTACTTTTCAAAACAAATCAGATACATCCTATCTGCTTTTTATATGCATGCATTTTACGTATGAGGAAAACTCAGTACTATCAATAGCCATTTAATTCCAGATGCACATGTGTAAACAAGCTTTCCTGAGTGTAAAACCGGTGCTTTGTTATTCAGAGAGCTTGGTAGAGTGGGGGAGGGTGCCTTACATTTGCATTAGTTTTAAATCACTCTTAGTAAGTCATATGTTCATGTAAATCTCCCATATTTGCATTTATCAAAGCTCAGTGTTTACACTTAGAATGTGATATAAAAAGAAATATGTAATTCCTTTTTGCTAAAATAATAAAGGGTAATACAACAGAGAAAAAGGATATTAAAATATATCATATATAACGCTTGTTTGTAGTGTGTGTGTTTCCATATATGCAAGTAAAATGTTAGAAAATATGTTGCCAAGATTCCATGCAAAATGATTTGGGAGCATTATAGAAAGCCATTTGGTAGAGTATCGTGCTTTTATTTCAAAGGCCCCAACAGTTTCCTGATAATGATTTTGTTAGGCTAAATCTATTTTATGACTTTGAAGTTACACCTTTCAGAGAATCTGTTCTGCCATACATCACTTTGAACACAGACACAATGTGGCTTGAAACCAGATTAATAAAACAGGAAACTGAACTCGTGTATGACTTTTGACATCAACAATCTGACTTCAATTTTTCTGACTCTTGTTACTAGTTTGCTGTGATGGGTGGATTCTCAGATGCTGACAGCTCAAGCTGATTCTTTAAAAAAAAAGGAAAGAAAAGAGAGAAAAGGGGAAATAAATAATAATCTGAAATAAAAGATGCATAGCTGCTATTTAAGATCCCTAATTCGTGCATTGAAAACAACACAGCAACACCTGCAGCATTACACAGTCTCTCCCCCCACCCACTTCTCCACAAGGCTAGATTTCCAGATTATTATTATAAATCAAGCCTGCTCTGTACTAAGGCTTCAGTGCAATGTAAGCATTTGATTACCAATATTATTTTCTGGAAATGTTTCAGATGCCATGTTTTATCTGGGCTCTTTTTGACTTGTCTGATCATCTGGGTTTTCATTGTCATTGCTTCATAATAATTCAATGTCATACATAATGACATAAAATGAGGCAAAGCCACAGAAGCTGCCAATTTTATTGGATCTACGAGATCATAAGCACAAGCCTAGAAAAGCTTGATTTGTTTGTGCCAACAACAGTCATCACAGGCTTATCTCCCTGGGCTAACATTCTCTTGATCTCTCCGTTTCACATGCTTTTTCAGCATTCACTCTAGCTGCTTAATCAGTGTGTTTTATCTCTACAATTAACAAAACCGGGGAATGTCTACATTGGCACGACAGGGGAAAAAAACGTATTGAAATGATGTTTACCATTCCCTGAGTTCAACATTTTACTATCCTTTCCCCTCACCACACACATATTTGATTTCTGTTTAAACAACTAAGTGAAATCGTGTTTGCTGCTAGTATTGAAGGTTTGTCTACACTTCCTTTTCCAAAGAGCATCCCAGGAAAATAAATTCCTTTTAATGCTAACCATATTTGGAAACATCAACAATGGCAGATCATATTTACATGCTTTCAAGAAAGAGGCGAGTTCCCCTATTTTGCATCTAATTAAAAGTTTGTAAGAGATGTGATAGATTTTTGGGGGTGTAAATTAAAATTAATTAGCGTTATTAAGCAGCTATGAAAAGAAGGATTTGTGAAATAGTGAGAAATATTACTTAAACCCTAATGGAATTCAGTGAAACCCACAGGTCTATTACAGGCCTCAGATTTGCCAGGATCACTGCAGGGAATCTAACATTAATAAGCACACTGGTAATTAAATCATTTGTTACTTTGTCTGTAATGTTGTAATGTTTCAGTGATACTCTGTCAGAGCTCTTTGTGCAGATCAGAGCTAATCAAAGGTAATCAATTTTCAGCATTTGAGAAATCTGTAAATGATTATACATTCATCAGATCATTTAGTGGAGTGCAGGGAAAGTGCAATGCAATTAATCTTCCAGCATGAGGAGGAATTACCACCACAGAATTCAACAGTTATAATTAATTTCATTGTCTTGCTGTGAATTTTGATTGCTTTTCTTTGGACTGTATAGCACAAATGATGATTCATTGCAAAGTATTTGCAAAGCAAACACACCAGTGTGCTATGCAAATTAAAGTAGCTATATAACAGATAGGTTTCAAACTTCCTATTTACTCAGGGTTGTTGAGTACTAATTTGCCAAATAATTGCTTGTTAACTTTATACTCTCTTCTCTTGAATATTAAGCTCAGTATCCAACATAAATAGAAAACGCTTATGTTGGTGCATCACATCGCACCCCCTAAAATATTAGGAAGACTGTAAAGTCATCTTTCTATAGAGGTGGGGAGAATCCTTCTGTGATTTAAAATGTATTTTAAAATGCCTAGAATGTTGCCCTTAATTGAAGTCACTTGGTACAAAAGAGCATCACGAAACACTAAAAGAATTCAGAACTCGTATTTTCAAAATGCCCACCAGAGATGTTTGCAAAGTGAATAGAATGTTGATAATAGATCTCGCTCGTTTTTAAACCAGTGATCATCATTATACAAAATTCTAGCCACTTTCTTCCTTATTGGTGGAAAGCAGCCGTTTATTTTGAAATGCAAATACTAATATAGTTCAACAGCAAAGCTTGGGGAAGAAGCATGTTCTAATATAAAATAATATAAAATTCAAATCCTAGTTCTAACTAAACTATGCTTATCATTTTGCACGTGTTGGAGATTATTGGAGGTGGTCTTGTCATCCCACACAGCAGGTGTCTTTATATCAGATAAATCTCTCCTGTGAATAAATATCTTTCTATCAACAGTACTTTAAAGATATTTAAGAAATTAGTTGGTGTTTTTATTTTTTTGCTAGCTTGAAGACTCATTTTATATTGTTCTTAGCATGCATTATTTTTACTTTATCATTATGTGAAATGGTTTGACTATGTTTAGTTGAGAGCGTATAGATGAGGGTAATGATACTGCTTATCTTTCTGCAAATTGTTTTTTTTTTTTAAATAAGATTCTTGGAGAAAGGAAATTAATCAACCAAAGAGCAAAACAAAAGAAGAAAGAGTCTAAAGCAGGAAATAAGAACCTATAGTCTCAGGGGAAAACACCCTTCACGGTCTGCATTTTTTTTTAAAAAAAAACATCTTCTGAATAATAACACATTTGTAAAATTCTTCTTAAATTTGGATTGGTTTAGTTTATGGTGATTTGAAGTAATAAGTGTGGCAGCATGCAAACAAGGAAGCAGAAAAGTACCCAGATCACTTTGAATACAGAATTGGGAATACTTAATTCTGCTGACATCAGTGTGTTGGACATGACACTCTTACTTCTACTTTTTATAAGGCAAAAAAAAAAAAAAAAATGTAAGTGCATATCAATTATATATTTGATCTATGTAAAGAATTAGAATGTATTATTTTGGAAAATGAATACGGCCAGAGATTTAAAAATTTGAAGTATACTGCAGTGATTGAAAAATGAGATGAATTTATCAGCAACTGTTATTTTAGGCCTGTTGAATTCCTCGTTTAAGAAGGAATGGCCATTACAATATTGGCAATTTAAGAAATGTGAACATTCTTTAACTCACATGGTTTGGTTCTGTTCTTTTAGAGCTTTGTTTTGGTTTCAAATCAATATATTTTAGCATAAGTTTGAAAAGAAATATTATAGGTAAAGGTCTCAATATGATGCTGAATTGTATTCCTAATACATGGAATTTGTCATCTCATGAAGAGCTTTGGCTATACTGAGCTTGGAGAGGATAATTCTAGACAAATGGGGAAAAAGTCACTCTCTTGATTTTAAGGATGGATTCAGGATATGAGTTTATGATTTAGTTTTGAAAATGAGAAGATGACACAGTATGTTGCTATATGATATAAATTTAATGCTAAGCATAATAATTATATGTATGTGTGTATGTATGTATATGTGTCTCTCTGTGTGCATATATTTACTTAGAAATGCATTTTGTTATTCACTAGCTTATTCTCTCTTTTTAATTTCATCATTATAGCAAATAAAATTAATTTTAAAAAGGAAGTAATGCTTGGACAGCACATGCTTTGCATGCAGAATATCTTTGATTCAATCTCTGGCAACTCCAGCTGGAAAGTGCTACTTCTGAGACCCCACACAGCCTCTTCCAGTTGCTGTAAATGATGCTGTGCTAAACAGGCTAAGAGTTTTATTTACTCTTTGTAGCTTCATCCATCAAGCCCGAGCAAAGGACACAGCCCTTTGCATGTAGGCTCTCTCTGTTCTAGCGATTGTGCTTTAACGCACAAGCTGCAGTTAACAAGGCTCTTTCCCCCCCCAGATATGGCAGAACAAAGAGGCTGGCGCTCAACACAGTGTGCCACAGCAATGACATCTATATAGTACACCCCCTTCTTTGTCACAGCTCTCCACTGCCCTCTGCACTGTAGGCAAAAGGATGGGATTGAACTGCACATAGTCAAGGCCAGAAACTTGGCAGGAATACTGATCAACTCTTGGGGAATACAGTTGGAGTTTGACCACTGATCCCCCCCTCCTTTCTTTTGAACATTCGATTTGCATTGTCACTGATTTCTTTCTCTCTCTTTTTCTTAGCCCTAGGAAGGAAGCAGTGGCAAGCCATTTCAGATCTAACAGATTAACAGAATTGGAAGGGACCTTGTAGGTCGTCTAGTCCAACCCCCCACCCAAGCAGGAGACCCTACACCATTTCTGATGGATGGCAGTCCAATCTCTTCTTGAGTGATGAAATTCCCACAGCTTTTGAAGGCAAGATGTTCCATTGGTTGATTGTACTCACTGTCAGAAAATTTCTTCTTATTTCTAGGTTGAATCTCTCTTTGATCAGTTTTCATCCATTATTCCTTGTCTGGCTTTCAGGTGCCTTGGAAAATAGCTTGACCCCTTCTTCTCTGTGGCAGCCCCTCAAATATTAGAACACTGCTATCATGTCTCCCCTGGTCCTTCTCTTCACTAGACTAGCCAAGCCCAGTTCATTGTATGTTTTAGTCTCCAGTCCTCTAATCATCCTGGTTTTTCTTCTCTGTACTTTTTCTAGAATCTCAACATCTTTTTTATAGTGTGGTGCAATAGTGGGTTCCACTTACCTTCACTACCGGTACGGAACTGGGAGCGCACGTGTGTGTGCGGGCGCTCACTTCGCTTGCACGCAGTGCTTCTGCGCATGCGCAGAGTGTCCATGATGACATCCGGGTGGGTAAGCGGAGCGTCCCGTCGCCACCACTACCACTTCACCCGAACCAGGGCGAACCAATAGAAAGCCACTGCTAGTGTGGTGACCAAAACTGGATTCAGTATTCTAGGTGTAGTCTTACTAAGGCTTTATAGAGTGGTAATAGTACCTCATTTGATCTTGATTGTATCCCTCTGTTAATGCAATTTAAAATTGCATTGGCTTTTTTGGCTGGCATGTTTGCCTTGACTTGGCATGTGTGCATGCTCTCAATTTACCTACAGATTACTATCTGGCTTCTAATCAGTGACCAGGACTGCAGTGTGACTTATTCATGCAGCCCCATAGCTCGGAATCCATTTAATGCTATATTCTTCTCGCTAAACATGCCCTTGGATTATACAGTTAGTTGCCGAACTGGTTGAAATCTGGGTGGTATTTTAGAAAATATTATATTTTTAAAATTTTTGAGGCATTTTAAAATATACTCTAATGATTTTTCCATTAACAAAAACCTCAACCCATAACTCCTTATTATTATTTTCTGTACTTATTATTAAATATTCTGTATTTATTATACGGTATAATGTACCATCTGGGCAGCAGTAACTGGATACTTTTTTCAGGGGCTTTCTTCCATTGATGTTCTACTGATGCATTTTAGTTTACAGTCGTAAATTAATCCTGTTTACTTTAGGAAAAGTCTCTTAAAATGTAAACCATGAACAATTAAAAATATCAGTGACAGAGGTACCTTTCTTGGTCAAAGGTAAAATGTTTTGATTAACGTATTGAAAAATGACAACAGCAGATCTTTATGGATTTGCTAATGTCAATTGATAACACTGTAGAGATATTTAAACTTGGAGTTTTCAGTGAAAATTAAGAGAGTGGACTGTCAAACCACTTACCATTTTTTATAGTCAAACACAAAACCAAAAGTTCAATAATATATTCTGTAGTACACAAATTTTCTGCCTCCAGTAGGCATAAAATTTGGATTTGTTGCATCTGCAAACAGGAACCATGAGCCTCATGTATCCTAGGAAAAGTATAAAACTGATTGAATTGCTTGGGTTTCTGCATATAGAGTATATTGTTGCAGTGTAAGATCAGAAAAACTCCCCAATTGTGTCCCATGTAGTGATTATATGAAATCATCCCAGTGGCAACATGTGGATTAACCCAATTTCATGCTGTTGCAATCAGTCAGGATGAATTTATTGAATGGAAACATAGGAAGCTGCCAGAATTTCAGAAGGCAATGTTTCTAGCTCTACCTGTAGATACTGGGATTAAGTATATGGTGTTTGCATGCAAGTCCATGCTCTCTCACTGAGCTACAAAATTTAAATTAAGGGATCAATCTGTAAATTTTTTTTTGACAAGGCCAACCCTGTCACTAGGAATAGTGAAGCCACACTTTCAGTTGAATTATGTTGGACAATGAAAAAAGTATGACAGCCCTTATGTACTGGATGACCTACTGTCATAGGTATTTGTTATACGCAATGATGATGTCAAAATGCCCATCAACTGCATGATATGATAATATTATGACATGTTAAATTGCCTACCCCTTCTTGCCCCCTTCCTGCAAGACATCTATGTATGCTCTGTTCTCTGTAAACTTACTTGCTTCATTCATTAGCTTCAACCTCAATAACATTCAACCTCAGAACACTCATTTTATTCTATACAAGAAATAAGAAATAATTTTATTCTATACAAGAAATAAATACAAGAAATACAAGAAATAAGGAAGGAGCAACTTTCACTGTATGTGGCAATGACTTAGGAGGCAGAAGAAAGGGCTACAGACTAGATCAGAGGTCTTCAAACTATGCTATGCTGGCTGGAGAATTCTGGGAGTTGAAGTCCACAAGTCTTAAAGCTGCCAAGTTTGAAGACCTCTGGACTAGACAATAGTCAGATAAGAGGCTGCTGAGCTGACAAAAGCAATGGCAAACATCCCAGAAGGGACCGTCTCTCGTTTTTTGGACTATCAACTGAGTGGGGCAGAGTTGTACTTTCAGACTTGCAAGATTCTGTTAATATAACCTTACCATAAAGTTAGACTACCTCACATGGCTGACATTCATTCACCCTGGCATTCTAAACAATCAGTGTTCCTAATGTGAAAAAGAGGCATGATTTGTAACGAAAGTTGCTAGACTCCATAAAAAATACATTGACTGATTAAATGGAAAGGGGAATTTCACTTGTAGCAATCAATCTGTGCATTGCCAATTGGTACCAAGGCAGAGTTCCAAATAGGACACAGTGTCATGAATCTGCTCCCGGGCCCCTTTCTGGATGTGAGTTCAGAGGAGGAATGTGAGTTTGAATCAACAAAGGAAAGTACAGAGCTGAGTACTGGTCAGGATCGGTGCTCGGAGAGGGCTACCTTGACAGCTGTCTCAGCTGGGTTGATTGGAAGAGTGACAGGCTGAAGTTGAGCAACGTCACAGATGCAGTAAATTGGCCAGGAGGCTCCAGACAAGGACCGGAAGCAGCTGCCACCTCCTCTTGATTCAAGGACACGTAGAGCAGAGAGGAGACAGGTAAAATGCTGGTCAGCTAGACTACTCGTGAGAAGGCAACCTCGCCTCTCATGAAGGGCTGCACCACCATTGCCTACTTAATCCTGCCCTGAAGACTTGAGCATTGCTGGAGCAATATGCCCAGTCCTGTGCCTTGTGTGCTTGTGCCATGTATCATGACCCATTCAAATCATGGACTGCTTTCCTTGGACTTGGTTACCAAGTGACTCTTGCTGTGCTGAGCTTGTAATCTGGATCTGTGCAATGGGCATATGTTCAGAGGACCCGTTTGGAAGGTTTGAATAAACAACTGTAGACTCTTGCTGTACATGTGAGTGTGAGGAGGGAGGGGGCAGCACACACAACAACAAATCTCTCATTAGAAACTCAATTGGCATCAAGAGTCAGTGGAAGAGTCAAGGCTGAACCTTAGGTAGATAAGCTGTTTTTAACACAGGCATAAAAATCCTTATAATGAAAATCAGATACTACAAAATTTATCAAACCAGCCTACTTATAACTATGCTCCGAACATGAGAGAGATCCATATGTTTTCCACCTCACTTATCCATTAAGAGGACAGTCTCATCAGTTCACCCAGAGGTTCTCGGGCCACCTTTATTAGGGAAGGATAAAATCCTCTCTAAAAGTGAATCTGTCCAGTTGCTGAGATTTCTATAACTTTATACTATTCTTTTCAATAATCCTGTTAATGGATTATTGCATCACATTTTGATAATGGTGTGTTTGGTCTTAGTCTTTTTGTTTCCAGCTAGGCAGCTTCAACTATTATCTACTTTCTCCTTCCCTTCTCTCCCTGGATCTGGAAATGCCAATAACTCTCTCTCTCTCTCTCTCTCTCTCTCTCTCGTGTGTGTGTGTGTGTGTGTGTATTATGTGATGGAAGTTTTTCCTCTTTAAGGAATTTCTCCCTCCTCTCTGCCTCCCAATATCAGACCATGGAAAAAGAAACAACTTCTAAATCCTCAACATCTTTGTCAATGGTTTCCCCAGGTTGAAAATTGTCTCTCTCAATTTAAAGGTAATTATGAATGGTCTCTCTCTCCACTCCCTTATTCCCTGTAAAACTGTTTTCCTCTCCCCAAAGTAGTGTCTTTTGCACTAGTGGGTTCCACTTACCTTCGCTATCGGTTTGGAACTGGAATAGACATGCACAGAGCATACGTGATGATGTCCGGGCAGGTGGGCGGAGCCTCCTGCCGCCGCCACTACTGGTTTGCCCGAACCAGGGTGAACCAATAGAAACCCACCACTGGTCCTTTGCCCACAGAGTAAAAAATTATCAGCCGAAGGCAGAGTGCAAAACCAGTCAGAAAGACTGTGGGAAGAATGTGGAACATTGTGGGATAGAAAGTATGGACATATTTTGCTGCTTTGCATGGGCAGGCTATCTATAGATAGCACTCCATTGGTAATCATGGATATTGGACAATGATGTATATGGTACCCAGAAACATAGGCCTTGGCCCAGTGGTGAAATGTAAAATTTGTTAGTACCGGTTCTGTGGGCATGGCTTGGTGGGGGGTAATGTGACTGGGTGGGCTTGGCCAACTTTTTTTTTTAACTTTTAAAAGCATTTTTTTCTACAACCTCTTCGGCTGAAGAGGTTGTAGAAAAAATGCTTTTAAAAGTAAAAAAAAACAGCCTCTGATGATCGCGTGGCTCAGCTGGGCATGGGGGTGGGAGCACAGGGATTTTTGCTACCGGTTCTCAGAACCACCTACTGGAATCGCTATCGGATAGAGTGATCCAGTCTGAACCGGGAGCATTTCACCCCTGCCTTGGCCTCTGTCCAAATCTAAGTCTACCACAAGTCATATGGCAGGAAATGAATTGTTCTAAATATTCCAAAATGTTTTCAATTGCCTTGCTGTCATGGCAGACCAATGAAATCTCTTTCCTCGAGGGAAGAGGGATGTCTATAGACCATTGTAATACAGTTCTGCCTGTTCCCAAGAAAAGAAGGAAGATAAAGATAATCAAATCCATGCTTTAGTTGAGCATGGATTAATCAGTCAGGGAAACAGTCTCCCTTCTGAGCTGAGAAATGGTGGACTAGATTGTGCCTACCTGAGTTGGCAGTGTGAGTCTGTGAGAAATTTGCAAATATTCCAGATATTTGTATTCACTTGGGACATTTTCAGAACATGAAGTACTTTTGTGTAAATTGAAACAATGTTGAAAAGCTTATTTGATAGCTAAAAGCTGCTTTTTTAAAAAAAAAAAAATCATAGATCAATTCAACAAGGAGAAGTTGTCTGCTAAGGTACAACAGTGAAGCAATTCATGTATAGATTAAAAAATTGTGACCCTTTAAGATATTTTTAAAAAATAACAAAGGGACAGGTGGGATCTGGATTGGAGTTGTGAAAGTCCACTTGAATAAGTGAAATGCCTGCTGGATTTTAGGACCCCACTTAAAGTGAACTCTAACTCTTTCATAGTAAGATGAACAAGTAGGATGGTGATTGCAACAAAATTATGGACAAATTGACAATAAAAATTAGCAAAGCACAGCGGACATTATAAAACTCTGAGCCTGAATGGTGAGTAGGGCAGTGTTTCAAGACAAAATAGTTCTGGCATAATCAATCTGGATTCATTTCAAGAAAATACAGTAGCTGAAATAGTCCAAAAAGGCAAATTATTCTAGTTTAGCAGAAAGGATGTATATGAGACATTGTTAAAGAAATGCTTTTTCTTTTCATCACAGCAGATCATCCAAATACACAATTTAAATAATGTCCAATGGGTTATGGAAATTATAAAATATAAATCTCATGAACATTGATAGGTTTCCAGGTGATTTGAATAGAATTGTCTTATATTCAAACTTCCATAAAAGTTATTAAAGGATATTATGTGTTCATAAACCTTTTTCGGGTAAATTAGAATGCAAGCCCTCTGAGGTCTAACTTGATGAAATGAATATTTTCTGCAGTTGTTCTAAGAGTTCATCTATAGAAGATGATAAATTATCTACATATGTTTAGCCTACAGAAGGGATGACTAAGGAAGGAAACATGATAGCAGTTTTCAAATATTAGAAAGACTGTCACTCAGAGAAGGGAGTACAGTAGACTTATTCTCTATTGCCTCAAAGAGCAGGACTAGAACAGTGGTGAAATGTAAAATTTGTTGCTACTGGTACTGTGGGCATGGCTTGGTGCGTGTGGGGGGGGTGTCATGTGACTGGGTGGGCGTGGCCAACTTTTTTTTTTACTTTTTTTTTAAAGCATTTTTTTACTACTGGTTCCGGCGAACAGGTAGTAAAAAATGCTTTAAAAAAGTAAAAAAAAAGAAGTTCCGACAATCATAGCTGTGCT
This sequence comes from Arizona elegans, assembly GCA_022577455.1. Classification (NCBI taxonomy): domain Eukaryota; kingdom Metazoa; phylum Chordata; class Lepidosauria; order Squamata; family Colubridae; genus Arizona; species Arizona elegans. The sequence goes on from JAKOOJ010000001.1 coordinate 41,968,643, forward strand.
GCGTGATCGTCAGAACCTTTTTTTTTTTTTTTTTACTTTTTTAAAGCATTTTTTTACTACCTATTCACTGGAACCAGTAGTAAAAAAATGCTTTAAAAAAGTAAAAAAAAAAAAGAGGTTCCGACAATCACAGCTGTGCTGTGCAATCCTCAGAACCTTTTAAAAACTTTTTAAAAGCATTTTTTTGTACTATTGGTTCGCCCAAACCAGTAGTTTTTATCACTACCAGTTCGCCCAAACTAGAGTGAATCGGTAGCATTTCACCCCTGGACTAGAACCAATGCAGGGGTGAAATTCAGCAGGTTCTGACAGGTTTTGGAGAACCAGTAGCAAATATTTTGAGTAGTTCAGAGAACCGGCAAATACCACCTCTGGCTGGCCCAGAGTGGGGTGCGAATAGAGATTTTGCAATATCCTTCTCCCAGGAGTGGGGAGGGAATGGGGGAGTGGGGAGGGAATGGGGATTTTGCAATATCCTTCTCCCAAGAGTGGGGAGGGAATGGGGATTTTGCAGTAGCCTTCCCCTGCCATGTCCACCAAGCCACACCATGCCCACCAAGCCACACCCTCAGAACCGGTAGTAAAAAAATTTGAATTCTACCACTGAACCAATGGGTTAAAGGAAGTATGGCTCAGGGAAGTATGGCTCAGGCTAAACATCAGAAAGTACTTCCAGATTGTAGATACCAAAATAGTGAGTTCTTTTTTTGGTAGAGATCTTCAAACAAAGGCTGTCAGAAATGTTATATTGGCTTCTTCACTGAATTGGAATAGTCCCTTCCAATTCTGTGTTCTATGATCTAAATTTTATTACTCACCAAAATTTTGATGTAAGTTCTTCAAAGGTATTGATAACTCACGTTTACTTTTTACCCACCACTATTTTTTTCTTTTTGAATCCCACTTTGATGATTTTTCAGTCACAAAATGGCAATAAATTACACAATATTTCACGCTCTAATTTCAGAGATAACCATCAATTTTCACTTACCTTTTTTCTTTTTAAAATCACATGCCTTATACTAAAAATACTCTCTTTTCACACACACACACACACACACACACACACACATTGTTAGGATTGAAATCACAGTATAAATGAAGAACTGAAATTTGCAGATCTTTTATACAGATCCTTTTGATAATGAACAATAACAAAGAAAGAAAACTTTTTTCCTAACACATCATGCTTAAAATTAGTATGCATATATATATATATATATATATATATATATATATATATATATATATATATATATATATATATAGAGAGAGAGAGAGAGAGAGAGAGAGAGAGAGAGAGAGAGAGAGAGAGAGAGAACATATATATATGCTCTAATTTGGATAGATGTATTGTCCACTAGAAAACCAGTATGATGTAATTAAACTACTGTCCTAAGCATGGGAGACAGAGTTTCAAGTCATCTGAGCTATGGAACTCGTTACATGATTATGGGCCAATTATTGTCTCAATAACCTACCTCACGGGAAAGTTTGGAAAAGGAGTGCTCTATATAAAAATTCTTGGAGAAAATGTGGGGCTTCCGGTTTGGTTTCCGTCGCCGCCAGACGGTCTTTCGGGGCCGCCAGCCTCGTCGCCCGTAAAGAGCCGTCTCTACAGCTGAGAGACAGCTCGAAAAACTCCATCTTCTTTAGGAGACGAGAGAGAGAGCTGGCGAGAACAGGTAGAGCCCTCTGCGAACTCCCCAGAGTTTTTTTTTACTCTTGGGGAGGAAGCAGAATGTGGCTCCCTATTCAGCTCGCCACTGCTCTGGGCTTCGAGGGAACTCTGCTTTTTGCAGAGCCAGGCGATGGGACCAATCCAATCAACAAAAACTAACAGATTGTCTGAATAAACAGGATGAAATCCAGATTTGGGACCCTAAATCACAAGTATTTCTAACAATCCTATGAGTGATTTTAAAAGCGAAGAAAGAAAGTTTAAAATGGCAACTGGCTGAGGCTTGAGAAGAGCTGAAAGCGAAAGTCCTTCCGTTTGAATAGTTTAATACATTACAAAGTATCTGAAACAATAGTGCTGGCTAGAAGTGAAGAGAAAAATTCCTATTTCATGCTTCTTCCTTCCTAGAGACTTAATATTGATATTGTTTGGAGAGAAGTCTTTTTTTCTAAAAAAGAGTTTGTTTGTGTGGCAGGATGGCGTTAAAACTGACAAAGCCAGACAACCAAGCTGTGGGGGGGGGGGCTCCCCCATTTACAAATCATATGAACAAGTTTTGAGCTTGCAGATTCTGAAGAATGGTTTTAAAGACCTAAAAGAATTTGTTTTGGAGGAGATGGCAAGACATGATGAGATTGTGAACCAGAATCTTGAAAAATTCAGGCAGGAAATTAAAGAGTTGGTAAAATGAAAGTATGATAACCTGAAACAACAGATTGTAACAGCTTTGAAAAGCTTTTCAGAAATAGTTATAAAGATGGATAAAGATACCAACTTAGAAATAGAGTCTAAAATGAAGGGAGCTGATTATAAGATTTATAATCTGGACAATAAAATACAAAGAATTGAAAATGATTTGATAAATATTCAAGAAAATAGCTCAGAAGTAAAGTCTAAAATAAAGGAAGCTGACCACAAGACTTACAATGCAGATAATATAAAACAGAGGACTGAAAAAGAAGTCACAATGATGCAATACAGGTCCATGGAATTTGCGGTCAGAATGAGGGGAATACAGGAAAATAACAGAGATGACTTGAGAAAGATGCCTGCTGAAGTTCTGGCTGTGATTTTAAAGGTTAGTCCTGAAGAGGTATCCTCTAAGATTGATAAGGCCTACAGAGTAAATTCTTGGGTTGCAAAGCAAAGGCAGTTGCCTAGAGATGTGGTGATTTACTTTACTGATAAAGGAATAAGAAATGATATTGTGCAAAAGTCTTTTAACTCCACTCTAGAAATGAATGGAAGGAAGATTTGGATATATCCAATATGTTAAAAGATAGAAAGGACTTTGGATTTTTGGTGACTGAGCTAAAGAAACAAAACATCCCATTTAGGTGGGATGCTCCAGTTGGTATAATATTGAGATACCAAGGAGAAAGATATCAACTAAATACTGTTGAAAAAGCGGAAGAATTTTACTACAAGGTTTTTAAAATGGATCCAACATCTCCATGTATGCCATCAGTGTTAGGAACACAGGAGGGGAATAAAGAAAAGCTAAATGAACAAGAGATTGAAACTCAGGCTAAGCAGATGGAGAGGGAGGTAATGGAAAAACAACAAGTTACAGAGGCCCTTTTGGACGAACCGCTTTTGGATTCTCCTTCAGAGGTTATAGCTGGATTACCTATAAATATAAGAGAGGCGGCTTTGGATTTCAATGTGATGCCTTATCAAGTTACAGACCAGCATGGAACTCAATCAGCTGATATACAAGTCCTAGAAAGGCAACTAGGATGGAGATCTAAACCACAAAAAGTTAAGAAAAGAAGAAGCAGGTCCTACAAAACTAAAAAAATTTAAACTAAACAACAGTCTAATGCCAGTTACTTAAGAGACAATTAAATATAATAAGCGGGATTTATAGAAGGCTGATACATGAAAATATAACTGAGGCAAATTATTGATTTATACTATTTTGAGAAGAATAACAGATCTCTGCAGTGCTGGTGTTTTTGGGATGTGGAAGATGGCCTCTGATTGAGCAGATTGGAACTTTCTATTTTGGACTCTTTGAAAAATGGATTACGTATATGTTGAGTTATAAGGCAAGAGAACTATGGGATTGGAGCATGCAGAAGATCTGGTTGTTACCCCAATGTGGTAGTTGGAATTAATAATCTAGATAAAAGACACTACAGAAGATACTACATGGAATATAAATATAATGTCACTCGGGTGGTTTTTTATATACGAAAATACTTATTATTGATGGGGGCAGATGTAATTGAAGATATTGAATATACTGTTGGAAGCTGAACCTGATGTTACCCTAACATGGGCGATGGAATTAATAATCCAGTTGAAAGACATTACAGAAGATACTATATGGATTACAAATTTAAAGTCATTTGAGGATTTTATTTATATATGGAAATATCTTTTAGTGGTGTGGTGTGGGCAGAAGAACAAAGATATTAAAAATATTATGTATGGTAGACCTGTAGGAAAATGGGTGGAGATAGGTTAGGTTACTGATTGTTTAGTTTAGGAAAAGGGATGTTATATTTAAATATAAATATATGTAAAAGATTTGAATTAAGAGATATATGTATGGGGGTGGAGGAAATGGGTAGATTATGAGTTGAATAAATGCCAAATTAGGATTTATTATATAGTTTTATAGCTGAAGGTTGCTTTGAAATGTATAGTATAGGGGGGATATAATAATAAAGTTAGAAAGAAATGGTTAGCATGTGAGGGGTGGTGTAAAAGGATGGTAAAGTATTATATAATTTGATATTAATTTGGATTTTACTTTGGAGAAGCCATGGGGGGAGGGGAGGGGGAGGGGGGTTAGGGAGGAGGAGGGAGAAAGGGGGAAAAAAATCTGTATTTGAAAAACTTTTTCAATAAAAAAAAATTCTTGGAGAAAACGTTGATTAATTGTTTAATTAATCAATAAAAATCAAGTATTATTCTTATTGGATTGGTGAACAATGTTGGATTTTGAAGCTGACAATTGATGAAATGTTCCTTTATTCTCTCACCTTTCATGTGAAGCTGGCTTAGTGTTCTAAAGTCCTTTCTGAACTAAAGTGCCTTTTTTCCTTTCTAGTTTAGTACCAAATTTATCTTCTTTCCAAAGTAGAAATAAGTGATGTTCAAGATTCCCTGCATAGAATATCCTGTGATTCCAGTTGATGATCTCAGCTACTTTTCAGATGAATAATGAGTTAGGCTGGATTTAGTTCAAAGGTAAGCATATAAAAAGCTGTTGTATTTCAAGCCACATCATTGATATTAGTTCAGTTTTGTTGAAAGTAATAAAAAGGTTTTAGGCAGAATAATTTTCTTGGAGACATTGGAGAAACTGACTCTCATCTTCTTCATGAAAAACATATCTTCTGATTGGTGGAATTTAGATTGGTGGATTGTAGATTGTATTCTCAGCTAACATGCAAAGAAAACAAGAAATCAACCCTTTAATTTTTAATAGGAATTTAGTGTTCCTATTAAAATGGTAACATAAGTAACAAGTAAGGAATGCAGAATGCTTTCTCATGATGCAACTAAGCACTGTTAGGCAAGGAAGTGAATAAGGGTGTATGAGACTAAATGTACCACGCACCACTAAACAAAATGTTCAGTCAGAACAAACAGAAGGCCCAGCTTCCCTGTTTAGTGGGACATATTAAAACACATATTATTTCATAATTTCTGAAAGATCATACACATTTCTCCTGTTTTCATTCAGTTGTGAATGCACTGCTGTTGGTTCTAGAAGATCATTTTCCCTGGATCCATAATCTTGAGTTCATGTAAGAAGCTTGATATAACACCTTCTAGTAGCTGTCAGGAAAGTGAAATAATCATAGAAATACTGTCCCATGCTCGGATGTATTTCTACAACATAATTAAGGATGCTGTTTGTTATCTCTCTTATTATGTGGAGATGAGACCCTACAGCCAACAAATCACTTCAATCATTAATTTGAAGCATTCATGATTAATTGTTTCACTGTACTGATATATGAAAGGTTGGCATACATTGGTTTCTTACTAATAACTCAGTTTTTATCTGATTTGTCTTGTCTTGCTTTGTGATTTGTGAAAGATTGGATTTTACTTGTGTTAAAGAATGGTATGAAGGGGGAGTGGAATGCCTGCCAGGTAGATCAATACATAATCTGAACAAATGAATGTGATGGGCTATTCAAGGCTGATTATAAGGGAGTAGAGTTTCCACACGTTGGGAATGAAATTTGCCAACAGAGCTTTTATTATTTGTCCCAGGTATTAGTGTTCTGCCTTTCTCCTTCCTCTAGTCCTTTGTTCTGCCTTGATTCTGGCAGTTTCCCTTCTTTGGCTTCATCCCACCATCATCCATGTTGGCAAAACAGCCTCATATATTTAACTACTTTTTTCTTATGTTGAAGTTATTATTATGCTTTTAGTTTGGGGAATGATCTCTTATTATTTTTGAAGTGTATGTTTCTGCCAAGTTTCCCGTGTGCTTTGAGGGCCAAGAGGGTTGCCCACAGCTTTGGGGTCCTTTACTGAAAATAGCAGGAAATAAAAAGAATAGTATAAAAGCTCAGTAGCTTCTGTGGATAGGAAGCTCATTATGATCAAAAGCTCTCTGTTTTATTCCAATCCATGTTTCCCTGTGGGATTGCAGAGCCTGGAAGGTTGAAATCAGCAGGACTCATTACTTCTAAAACAATGTTTAGAAGTCTTTTTGGTGAAGTAATGTTTCTGCCAATCAGGTAAAGAAGCTGGATCTTTATCCTTCTTGAGACAATAATCAAGGAGTTCAGAATCTCCTTGGAAAAGAAGTTATGCCTTTTGAATGCCACTAACTGCAGGTGTTGTCAGGCGAAGATTCTTGGTTCCTTTCTAGGCCAATTTATAAAAGAATAATAGGAATTTCACTTTGGAATTCAAAGTCTAACAGAAAATGAAATAATACGGACACAATTTTAAGTCTTCCTACACTTTTTCCCATGAATCACAGACCATGACTAATACCCTAAGGCTAGGGGGAAAAAAACCACTTCTCCGTTTAAGACATGCATAGAATTCAGTGTGTTAGATAAATACAAGCCTCTTGACCTCACCTTGTTTTAGATCACAATTCACTCCCTGGCAATAATAGCTATTTAAATAGGAGGAATATAAGCTTTCTTTCCATTTCATTAATTAGAAATGCTTCTTAGTTGTCACAATAGGCATTGTGATACTTGTATGTCTTTTTAGTTTTGAATTTATATTGAAGCCCCTTGAACCACTGGGGCACCAAAGCAGCTTGTAAACTAAGTAAAACAAATATATAAATAAATAATATCCAATTAAAAGCAATGCTAAATAATTTCAAATCAGAATGAGATTCTTTTCATGCAGCTTTTTAATGCTATTTTAAAAATTGCAAAAGATTGATTACTCTAAGTCACCTTCTGATAAGAAAGCTCAAATAACTGATTTCTAGAACATGACTGATTTTCTCTAAATAAATAACTTCAGGCGCCACCTCATTTTAGCCTCATAAGTTTTATTTCAGAAAACTAAAACTTTGGTCAAAAACTTTGGTCATTTTTGAAATGACCAAAGCTAGTGCTCAAGCTGCTAAATAAAACAATTGTCCATAATTATCACCTGAAGTCCCATAAATAATATAATAATAAATAATATGTATACAATATTTACAAGAGATGCATGAGCCAGAATTCAAGAACTATATGTAGATATTTATTAACCTTGAAAATTTTTGATATTATTATTTCTTGGTGAAATATAAAATCTCTTTCAAGTTGAGCTTAGCTTCTAGTGATTGGAATATCTATGTAGTTTCATTGATATCATCTCCTATCCAGGTAGCCAGATCCTGTTTTCTGCTGCCACCTGCTATTTAACTATATAGCTAGTCCTCGCTTAACAATCACAACTCCATCGCTAAGTGACATGCTTGTTAAATGAGACATCATGCAACTGTGACTTGCAGTTTTATTGTCAACTTCTCCATTGATTCTGCTTGTGAAGAGTGCAAATGGCAATTATGTGACTGCAGGATGCTATGAGGTTTGTAAATGCCTGCCAGTTTCAAAGCATCAGAATCTCAATCATGTCACCACAGGACATTGTTGATGGTTGTAAGTGAGGCCTGGTCTTAAAATTACTTTTTCAGTGCTATTGTAATGTCAAATGGTCATTAAACAGAGCTGATGTTAAGCAAGGACTATCTCTATATAGATTTGATTTGATGTATAGATTTCATATATCACTAATGAATCCTGGAGTTGTTTGTATGTATAGAATTGCCAATCAGGAATGCAAAGCTCCTAATGACCACGACTGAGTTCAACATTTCCAGGGCTAAATGTGGCAATTTTTTTATATCACTGCAAAACCATTGGGTACAGGATCTAGTTATAAGCTTAGTAAGATGTATTCTTAAGAAATATTATTTCATTCAGATAGAAGGCCCCAAAACCATGTCAACATGATTTTTAAAGGAACCACAGTTTTAAAGAACTGTAGAAAAGGATACTAAAACATTAGTAGGCTTTCATCTTGGTGGAAAATTAGTATCCGTGAGGTTTGTCACTGAAAGGGTAAATGTTCATCAAACATTTATATTGTTAGTGTTGAAATCTACAGTAAGGTGACCAGATTTTAACATTGGTAAGAGGGACACCATTGTGGGCGTGACTTATTTTGTGGGTGTGGCTAGCTGGTCATGTGACTGGGTGGGCATGGCTAGCTGGTCATGTGACCAGGTGGCCATGGCTATGTGTATAGGATAAGGTGAACAGATTTTAACATTGGTAAGAGGGACACCATTGTGGGCGTGGCTTATTGTGTGGGCGTGGCTTGGAGGCCATGTGACTGGGTGGGCGTGGCTAGCTGGTCATGTGACCGGGTGGCCATGGCTGTGTGTATAGGGACTACTCAGAGGGCTGAAAAGTCATTTCTGACTGGTCCTCACACTTATGACCATCCTCACATTTATGCCCGTGCAGCATTCTTAACAACCATGTCACTCATTTCACAACTGCTTCTCTTCACCATGATGACAAGATAGGGCAAAAAACGTAAAATGTGAGGACAGTCGTAAGTTCGAGGACTGGTCAAAAGTGCGAGGACCAGTCAAAAATAACTTTTTCAGCCCTCTGAGTAGTCCATATGCACAAAAGGACTAACCAGAGGGCTGAAAAAAGTCATTTCTGACAGGTCCTCGCACTTTTGACTGGTCCTCACACTTATGACCATCCTCACATTTATGACCGTGCAGCATTCTTAACAACCATGTCACTCATTTCACAACTGCTTCTCTTCACCATGATGACAAGATAGGGCAAAAATGTAAAATGTGAGGACAGTCGTAAGTTCGAGGACTGGTCAAAAGTGCGAGGACCAGTCAAAAATAACTTTTTCAGACCTCTGAGTAGTCCATATGCACAAAAGGACTAACCAGAGGGCTGAAAAAAGTCATTTCTGACAGGTCCTCACACTTTTGACTGGTCCTCACACTTATGACCATCCTCACATTTATGCCCGTGCAGCATTCTTAACAACCATGTCACTCATTTCACAACTGCTTCTCTTCACCATGATGACAAGATAGGGCAAAAATGTAAAATGTGAGGACAGTCGTAAGTTCGAGGACTGGTCAAAAGTGCGAGGACCAGTCAAAAATAACTTTTTCAGCCCTCAGAGTAGTCCATATGCATAAAAGGATACAGTAATAGAGAGGGATGAAGGAAGGGAAGGGAAATTAGAGTAGGAGTGACGGTTAAGAGAGGGAGGAAGAGAGGAGGAGAAGGAGAAAGGAAGAGGAAGTAGGGAGGAGAAGAAGAGTGGGGGAAGAGAAAGTAAGAAGGAAAGAAAAGAGAGGTGGTAGGTTTGAGGAGAAAGATTGCTGTACAATAAAAAAGATGAAAGGGAAGAAAGCCAACCCCAAACAAATATAAAGATATTAAGATAAAGAATGAATTGTTAAACTTTAAAGAATAAAAGAGAACAAATATGAATAAATAGCAATAATTAGAAACACACATACATACAATGTATTTTCTTTGAACAGAATATTTGGCTGGTTCACAAATTTAAACAGTGTTTAGTCATTTCAATTAAATTTACAATTTCTATATTTCCTTTTTGCCATATTTATTCCTCATCTATTTTTTTAAAAAAACAATTTTACCCTTCATCCTCATCTCTAATCTTAATCAAATTCAATTTTCCCCTTCTATTCTATTTTATACCCCTTCCCATTGTCGTCTATTTTTATATCCATCCTCACATTGGTTAATTATGTAATTATGTAATACAGTTGTTTAATACAAATTCAACATTTTAATATAAATCAATTAGTTATATAACTATCTTTTTTGTATATTAATCAATATGAACATGAATATTCCAATTATTTCCATGCAATCCAATTTCTTACAAATCAATTAATTATACTTACCAATAATAATAAACCAAATAATTTCCCCCATATATTCCTCCAAACCACAACTTAACCATTTCTGCTTTCAACACAGTATACAATTAATAATATCTCAATTATTACAATTCCCTAGTTAAAAAGAGCTTTTTTTCTTTTGTGTTTTAAAATCTTGAACTCTCCTCTTTTGCCCTAAATAATTTTCCATTGTTTGCACTTACCTTTTTTGGTGAGGAAAAGGAAAATAAATCTGCTGCCTAATTTTCCAACATTGCAAGCAAACCGCAAAGCCAACAGCCTGTTTTACTTTCAGTTTCGTTTTGAGCTTGGTTTGCACAAAGAGGAAAAAAAAACTGAGCAATTTAGCAAGAGCAGAGCCCTGTGCAAATCAGCTGAGAGGGGGAAGCCGAGCTAATTAACGTAGGGCGGCCCTTTGAAGCCCCGCGGCAAGAGTTTAAACAGGTTTTTTCCCTCTAGCCATCAGCGGGGATTCAGGAGGCAGCCGGGAACCAGGAGGCAGAATGAAAAATCGGGACTTTTTTAAAACGCCGCGGGACGCGGGACAAATTGCTCAAAAGCGGGACTGTCCCGCCAAAAGCGGGACGTCTGGTCACCTTAATCTACAGACTATTAAATATTTTCTTGTCACAATTAATGGAAAGTTTCTAGTTTGTGGTGAGCAAAATACCTGTTTTAATGCTTTTATAAAGAAAAACCCAAGGGACACGGTGGCTCAGTGGCTGAGACGCTGAGCTTGTTGATCGAAAGGTCGGCAGTTCAGCGGTTCGAATCCCTAGTGTCGCGTAACAGGGTGACCATTACTTGTCCCAGCTTCTACCAACCTAGCAGTTCAAAAGCACGTAAAGAATGCAAGTAGAAAAATAGGGACCACCTTTGGTGGGAAGGTAACAGCGTTCCATGTGCCAGTGATGTTTAGTCATGCCAGCCACATGACCACGGAGATGTCTTTGGACAGTGCTGGCTCTTTGGTTTTGAAAAGGAGATGAGCACTGCCCCCTAGAGTCAGGAACGACTAGCACATATGTGCGAGGGGAACCTTTACCTTTACCTAAAGAAAAAAAATCTGTTTCAGATTGTACATAAGTGAGATAACAAACAGTTTCATCTTTCTACTCATTCTTAAGAACCTATTAAAGATAATTTGTTTCTTTTATCCACTCATATAATATGAACTTCTACACAGATAACAAGTTAGAACATTGAGCTGGACCAGTAAGACTGTGAAGTGCTGCTTTTTGGTAAGAAATCTGCCAAATTATAGGATAGGTGCTGGGACAGTTTGCTAATTTGGGTAGAAAAGGGGAGAATAATGCAGATGACTAGTTTCATATCCTGATGGCTATATGAGCAAACAATGAAGCACAACCCTAATACTTATGGATGGCAGAAGGGAATAGGAAAGAGAAAGACATCACTCTTGGCACCTGAATTCTGTTTGTAATTATTATTATCAAATAATATTATAATTATCTTATAGTGGATTGATCGTTATTATCATAAAATGAAGTCATCTTCATTGAAGGTTATGGACTGTAAATTACATTTTGCTTCAGTTTTTTGGGACTGGGGATAGATTCAGGGGTGGGTTCTAAATTTTTTTACTACCGGTTCTGTGGGTGTGGCTTATTTTGTGGGCGTGGCTTGATGGTCATGTGACAATTATTTAGGATTTAGCAGAGGTACTGGTCTACCAGGCTTTTAACTGCTTGCAGAGCTGTACCGATCTACCCATTGGTGGGGGGGGAGGGGCGGGGGGGCAGAACCGGTTCGGTGACGTCATATCGTCACCGCTACCAGCTCGGTGGAACCGGACCAAACCGGGAGGAACCCACCACTGGATAGATTCATTCATTCGTTTTTGTGAAATCTGATACAAATACCTTGTTAACTGAGGATTACTTGTATGTACAGTATATAGTGAAATAGACAGATCCTTGAATGCACTAAATAAAAGAATGCGGAGAAAATCAGTAAGAATAACTGCAATTCCTCTTCCTCTTTTTTCATAGATAATAAAGAAACCAAGCTATCATTACTGTATAGGCCTCAGCGAGATTTCACCTTGAGCCAATGTCTCCACCTACAAATTTTCTTTAATTTTGCCTCCTCCTCCTCCTCCTCCTCCATTTGAAGAAAAATGTGTACTTGAAAGAAGGTGAAAACATTCTGTCACTGCGACAGGTGGGGTGCTCTTTTAAATTATGTTCATTTGGTATTGCTCTTTCTCCACCATCACCCCCTCCTCAGAAATGTCTTTAGATGTCATTATAGGAGCAGATCTACCAAGAAAGTGCTATTTTTTACAGTTCTTTTTGAGAGATGAAGTGAACTCTGAATATTTTTGCTCTTTGCTGACACATTTATTTACCATTACTGGGTTTGACATGTTGTCTCATTGTTGTTTAATACCAGTTCAGTACTAACCCATAATATAGGTGCAAACATCTGTTGTTTACTTTGAAATGACTAGCATATAAAACTTCCTTAGATGAGAATAAAAAGTAAAAGACCTAAGGATAGCATAAATATTCTGCCTTTAAAAGTTTGTAAATCTACAAATAGTTTGAAGACGAATATGACAATTCTGCTGTTTCTTGGTGAAATCCAGCAGGTTCTGACAGGTTCTGAAAAACCGGTACTGGAAATTTGTGCAGTTTGGAGAACCGGTAGTGGAAATTTTGAGTAGTAGCCGCCCTGAGTCTTCGGAGAGGGGCGTCATATAAATTGAATTAATTAAATTAAATTAAATTAAATTAGTTCGGAGAACTGGCAAATACCACCTCTGGCTGGCCCCAGAGTGGGGTGGGAATGGAGATTTTGCAATATCCTTCCCCCAGGAGTGGGGGGGGATGGAGATTTTGCAGTATCCTTCCCCTGGAATGGGGTGGAAATGGAGATTTTGCAGTATCCTTCCCCTGCCATGCCCATCAATCCACGCCCACCAAGCCACACCACACCCACCAAGCCATGCCCACAAAACCAGTAGTAAAAAAATTTGGATTTCACCACTGCTTTGCATTATTATACATTAGCCCTGTCCTAAAATACATACAGATCCATCCTAAATCCAAATGATTACTCCCAAAAGGTATTGTATAAGAGTTAATAGACAGTACTTAAAAACATTTTACTTGAGTTATAGTCATATGGGAATTATTTATTTACAATAGCTTGGTCATTTCTTAATATATACGTATACGTTTCTATTAAAATATATATCCCATTGAATTTATGGGCTGTACCTCAACTTATTATCACAATTGAGTCCAAAATTTCTGTTGTTAAGTGAAACATTTGTTAAGTGAAACATTTGCCCCATATTACGACCTTTCTTGCTACAGTTGTTAAGGGAATCATTGTGGTTGTTAAGTTAATGATATGGTTGTTAAATGAATCTGCCTTCCCCATTGACTGCTTGTCCAAATGTCGCAAAAGGGGATCACATGACCTGGGGACACTGCAACCATCATAAATATGTCAAGTGTCTGAATTTTGATCACATGATCATGGAGATGCTGCAATTGTCATAAGTGTGGAAAATGGTCATAGGTTACTTTTTTCAGGCCCTTTGTAACTTTAAACTGTTACTAAATGAACTGTTGTAAATCGAGGACTACCTTTCAGTTAAGTAGACACCAACTCATTGCCTTAAACTATTATAACAGTTATATATATATTATAACAGTTATATATTATAATCAGTTTCACTGATTTTCCATAATATTGTTATATACACAAGAATATAAAATCAGAGCTGCCAGTTCTTTAATTCGTGTTGGCCCTCATATGCATTGAGTTCTTTCCAAGGTGTGGTAATGTATTTGTGTACTATATGTGCAGATCCAAGCAGAGTGGCCTTTTGTAGAATAGAATAGAATTCTTTATTGGCCAAGTGTGATTGGACACACAAGAAATTTGTCTTGGTTCATACGCTCTCAGTGTACATAAAAGAAAAGATACATTCATCAAGAATCATAAAATACAGCACTTAATGATTGTCACAGGGAACAAATAAGCAATCAAATCATATTAGGAAACAGTCAATATAAATCGTAAGGATACCGGCAACAAGGTTACAGTCATACAGTCATAAGTGGGAGGAGATGGGTGATAGGAACAATGAGAAGATTAATAGTAATGCAGACTTAATAACTAGTTTGACAGTGTTGAGGGAATTATTTGTTTAGCAAAGTGATGGCGTTTGGGACAAAACTGTTCTTGTGTCTAGTTGTTCTAGTGTGCAGTGCTCTATAGCGTTGTTTTGAGGGTAGAAGTTAAAACAGTTTATGTCCAGGATGCGAGGGGTCTGTAACTATTTTCACAGCCCTCTTTTTGACTCATGCAGTATACAGGTCCTCAATGGAAGGCAGGTTGGTAGTAATTGTTTTTTTGTAATTGGAAGCTCGAAAGATGGAAACTTTGTCAATGACTGTTTAAGTTTTGTCCAAAGTTTTTTGGTATGGTACCAATAACCAATTGCATTGCCACTGCTGATTTATGCCATAATTGTTCAACTTCAGTTTTCACATCTTGATACTTCGTGACATTTTCCAATTCTTTGTCTTCTGTTCTACTATCCTGATGGTGTTATGTGATAGATGCTTGTTTAAATTCGAAGGTCCCAGAGAATTTTAGCTTCTTCATTTTCTTTTTTTCTTCTTTTAATCTATTTTGTGGTCCCACCAAATGGCAGGCAAACGGTATTTCTTGCAGATATTCCAATGCACCATTGTTGCTACTTTGCTTATAGTCCACTATGCAACCTTCTTGCAGCAGCTAACTAGCTGGTCCACGGCTTCTTCTGCTTCTTTGCAGGGGTGACATTTGTTTTCTACATTATTCCATTCAGAGCATGGTAAGCACAGCAGAGAAGATTCTAGGAAGCTCATTTCCTATTATTCAGGATGCTGCTTATAAGCGCTATGTGCTCAAAGCATTGTTAGAGACCCCACACACCCACTTCATGATCTGTTTCTGTTGCTCCCCTCTGGAAGGAAGTTTTGAAATATTTCTAGCAGGACTACCAGATTCTGTTACAGCTTTGTTCCCTATGCCATCCGCCTGGCAAACTCGCAAGATTCATTTTTCTTGCCATGTACATATGTACATTCGAACTAGACTGTGTTGTTTCTCTGTGGGTTTATTTATTTATTTATTTATTTAGTTAGTTAGTTAGTCATATTTATGTAGTGTATATCGGAGGTGGAGAAACTTTGAGAGCTGTATCCAACAAAATTTCATTTTAATGTATGCCAATTAGTGTATATTCAAAGTGACAATAAAGTTATTTTAAGTCTATTGTTGTTGTTGTTCTGATTTGTACAGCAACTAATCTTATCTCAGTGATTCTGGGCATCTCACAACAGATAAGAACAATCCAATAAAAGCAAGTTAAAAACCAATATATAAATGTATTAAACTATAAAGAAAGACAAAGTTTCCCTCTGTCCAGTTGTGTCTGACTCTGTTTCTTAGCCGAGGGAGCCAGCATTGTCCTGACATTTATGTGGTCATGTGGCCAGTATCACTATACACCAAGGCACTTGGAACACTGTTATCTTCCAATCGAAGTGGTACCTGTTTATCTACTCACAGTTGCATGCTTTCAAACTGCTAGGTAGGCAGGAGCTGGGGAAAGGACAGGAGCTCATCCTGTCACACAGTGCTTGTAACTTGAACCCAGGTTGTCAGATTTCTAGCTGACAAGCTCAGCATCTTTAACTGCTGAGCCATGAGTAATCATGATTAGTGATAAATCATTATTTACGCAGCTCAACACAGCCAGTGTAAAAGCTTCTCAATCTTGCTGGACCACAGGCACAGTGGCCATATCTCCAGGGCCTTCCTAAAGGTCAGGGCCAATCTAAGTTCTGGGGACTTATCATTATTACAACAGAACTTCAAACGAAGGTGTTTTTTTAAATAAGAATTTTAAATTTATTTCAGATGTCATGAATCCTCATATTATTATTAACATTTGAATTTTGTGACTTTAGCTATTCTGAAACATTGCTTCAAAGCCCCTCACTTCTTTTGAATCATTGACTACACAGGTCTCTACCTAAAATTTATGAAGACATTATGTAAGTAAAGTTTATATGATTCCAGGGTTCTTAGGATAATGATCCTAAATCCTGAATGTATCCTGAAAATGCATTTTCCTATAGTTACCCGAGGTGTCCCGATTTTGTGAGATTTATTGTAAAGGTAGCATTGAGAACATTAAACAGACAGCATAATAACATAATTGCTGTAGGTCCAGTTCCAAATAGTAATCAAAAGCAAATGTAAAGATGAAACAATCCCAAAATTAGCCAAAGGCAATCTATGCCTATTCATCCAGCTAAGCCCCCAATGTGATAGGTATCTAGCTATTGATTGATTATAACTCTCCATGGGAAAATAAATCATGCTTCTCTGCAGAGTTATAACCATATTTTGTCCTCTCTACAAACTTTCTCCCTCATTGTATGGAAGGGTTTTTGTGTGTGTGTGTGTGTGTGTGAATTTTCATTGCACAGTATTGTCATTTCTCTATCACCCTTTGAGCAACTGCAGAGGAACTATCAAACTGAAGAGAAAATGCAATACAAATGTGCCACAAAGGGACCTATACTGCTTTCTGAAACAGTTTTGAAGAGATATTTTGAAGAGACCTTTGCAGCTTCATCAAAGTGAAATATTCATTTATGGCCTTATCATCTTCTTACCTTCACCATGAGATATGTTCTGGGTATTACAATAGTTTGACTAGCTTTAAAAAAAGGATTGGACCAATTCACAGAAATCCTGGGATTCATTGGCTATTAGCCTGTATGTCAATGTCACTGTCATTGGAAGCCCTCAGCTGGGAGATTAGTGAGCTTCCTTAAGCAGTTGGTTGGACACTGTATAATGATCCAGGGGTTTCATCCAGCAAGGCATTGCTTAGGTTTTTATATTCTTATGGTACTTCCCATAGCCTCATCACTCCTTTTCCCAAGACTAAATACTCCTAATTTTTCATATATTTTTTTAATTGGACTTAATTTTGTCTTTCATTGGTACTTAATTTCTAGTTTCTTGATCATCCTTACAGTGTTGCCTTCCTTTGACCCTATTATGGTTTCTGAATCTTTTTAAATTGTGATGTCCAGAAGTGATGCAATACTCAAACGGAATATGACTAGTGCTGAATAAAACACAGTTGTTACTTCCCTTGATTTTGAACTTTACTTCCACTGAGGTAGCCTAAAATTTTACTTGCCTTTTATGTAGAGATTCTCAATCATCCAGATAATGGTTTCCTGAAAAGGCAACTGGACTTTCTTGGTCTTTTTTTTTCTTTCCTTTGAACTGAAGAAGCTTCTTGAATGAGAAGCAAAATGTTTTTAAAGGTGAAAAAAAAAAACCAAAATAAGAAAGTCCAATTGCCTTTTGGAATAAGCACCTTTTATGTAGGTATGTCACACTGCTTGTAATTTGTAACCAGGTAGTATTCCTTGTTTCATAAATATTATGTCCAAGTTAGATGTTTAACTTCTATACATGTCCATTTGATTAATAACTACTTGTATTGTTATTACTTGTCCATTCTGTCATTTTCAGCCCATTTCACTGTCGTGATCATTTTGAATTCAATTTTGGTCTTCTAATTAATTTACCTAATTTTGTGTCATCTATAAATATGATAAACATCCTCTTTGCTTTTTTTTTTTTAGATTATGAATAATTTTAATATCAAGTTCTCAAGAGAAGGCTAAATGAAGCACTTGCAGATTGAGCCAAATGTTTCCATAGTGGATGGCTTCCACAAATGTTATGGCCAATTTCACTGTCTGGCATAAAGCCGCTAAGTGTAAAAGCACTTCAGCTACTTCTGAGAGAAAGATTTAGAGGAACTCTGTCTTAACAGGATAGGCCACCTGAATTCTTTTATTGGAGTAAACTAGGTGACATTTTTATTTTGGTGAAATGGATCTTGTTGCCTCCATGGTCCAGTCTAGATTTACCAAAGGAAATCTACATTGCTTAGTCAGTCCCCAAGGAAGCACTTTTCAAACACTTGAGAAGCTGTCACACAGAAGAAGTCCAATATTTTTCTATTGTTCCAGAGTGCAGTATGAAGAATAATGTTTTTAAATTACAGGCAGTGGTAGGTTGCTATCGGTTCACCCCGGATCGGGTGAACCGGTAGCAGCGGTGGGAGACTCCGCCCACCTGCCTAAACACTTCTGCACATGTGCTTCATGAAGCATTGCACATGTGCGCAAACGAACTGGTAGTGACGGGTTTTGAAACCCGCTCCTGATTACAGGCTAGTGTAATTTAATTGAATATTAGGAAAAGGTTTCTAAGATTCCTAAAAATAAAAGTATTTGATGTGATTCCTTTTGCTGGATGTGACCAAGCAGAAATTAGTTTGGATTTCTGCACTGATCAGAGAGTAGGACTCAATACCTGGCCTCTTTATGCTTTTTTCAAACATGTAATGGCAATAAATATCTCTGTAAGGCTTTTTTTAGGAATGTCTTTACTTTACATTCAGAAAAGCTGATCTTAATGTCATGTTTTGTTTGCACAGTGAAGTCTGGACTTTAAATCTGCAGTTGTCACTTTAATTAAGCCTTCTTGTTTTTATAAGATCAGTACTACTCTATGTGTTATTTCTCCCTCCCTTTCTTTGAATCATCTTGACTGATAATATAAGCATAGGATTCATATGTACATGCTGTATTGCCAATCTGTGAGTCTCACATTTGCCCACTTCTCTTTTTGCATATTTAGTAGTTACAATCGCACTTGAAAAGTTGGGTGCTACTTCTTTGGATAGAATTGCACGTGAATAGAAATGTCATAAATGAATGTGATGCATGAATATTGGGAAGAATATAACTGTAGTTTTAAGAATTGTATCCCCAATCAGTGGACAGCAAGCCTGCTGAATGTATCATACTACAGGCGTCCACTGAAAATGTCTGGGCTTCTTTCTCTTCCATTAATTACATTCAACATGAGGCTGTTTTTGAAAATAACACCTCTATGTTGACTTCAATCATCCCCTTGCAACATTTAGGCACAGTTTCACTTGCTACCAAATGTGTTTCTTCTGCACCTGCTGCTTGGTAGAAATGGCAGTTGGGGAAAAAAATCTTATGCCAGCTATGATAGTATGTGGACTTTCGGGGGCAGTGCCACCAGAAGGTTGACAAAAAGCAACAAATATGCCCTGTTTAGGAGTGTGATAACTAGAAAGAGAGAGACCAAGTTGGGGGAAAGCACAGTTCTCCCATTGCTCTATTCTTTTTTCATATGTGAAAGGCACCTACACAGTGACAAGTAGAGATACAGAATGCAGTCTTTTTTCCCCCCAGAAAAATCTAAAGAATATGTACTAATTGGTAATGTTGGCCATTCAACTGCTCTGTTGGATTGGAGGAGGACAAACCACCCTGAAATTTAATCTAGACCAGAATAAAGCCCCACTTAGGCATTGACTTGAACACGTGAATAGATAAAGGGGATGCAGAGAATCATCCACAGTGCTGCAGTGGTTAGAGTGCATAGTGGAGCTACGGTAGCGCAGTGGTTAGAGTGCAGTACTACAGACTACTTCTGCTCATCACCGGCTGCTCACAATTTGGCAGTTCAAATCTCGTCAGGCTCAAGGTTGACTCAGCCTTCCATCCTTCCGAGGTGGGTAAAATGAGGACCCAGATTGTTGGGGGAAATATGCTGACTCTGTGAACTGCTTAGAGAGGCCTGTAAAAGCACTGTAAAGCGGTATGTAAGTCTAAGTGTTATTTCTATTGCTATCCTAGGATAGGAAGGGACCTTGAAAATCTTCTGGTCATTTTTTTCCTCCAGCTTCTACATGGTCAGGTAGGAACAGGGACAGTGGTGGGTTTAACTTACCTTTGCTACTGGTTTGCTCACACAGATGTGCTTGCTTCGCTTGCACATGTGCCACTTCTGCCTATGCGCAGAGCGTATTTGATGATGTCTGGGCGGGTGGGTGGAGCCTTCCGCCACCACTACTAATGGTTTGCCTGAACTGGGGTGAACCGGTAGCAACCCACCACTGAACAGGGGTGACTGCAAGAGAAGATTTTTTAAAAAGTCAAATAGTGGCCACAGAAGTGTGATTGAAGCTCCGCTATTTTTTTTTTTTTAAATGTGAACTCCTGGGCAGGAATTAAAGAGAAGTAGTATTTGTGTTCATATGAATATGAGTACAGCTTCTTCCCTAATCTAGGATCTGATTATGTTGACAGCAATGCTCACCCTCAAGTGTACCGAAGGCAACTTTTCTGCAAATTTTCCCTCTGAATATGCAGAGATTGGAAAGAGTTGGGAGCAGATATGCCTGTGGAACATCATTTCTCTCTCCATTTTTCATGTTCCACTTATTCAGTTAAGAGCCATGGTGGCGCAGTGGCTAGAATGCAGTACTGCAGGCTACTTCTGCTGACTGCATGCTGCCTGCAGCTTGGCAGTTTGATTCTCACCGGCTCAAGGTTGACTCAGCCTTCCATCTTTCCGAGGTTGGTAAAATGAGGGCCCAGATTGTTGGGGACAATATGCTGACTCTGTAAACCACTTTGAGAGGGCTGTAAAACACTGTGAAGCAGTATATAAGCCTAAGTGCTATTGCTATTGCTATTCCACTGAGTGGCTGAATGGGACTAAGTGTGCTCTTAATTAGTTAGAAAGGAAATCCGATGAAAGGATCTTCAGAAGGGTTCCATGCAGAATTGGATCATGGCTGATTCACACTGGCCAACAGCACCTAACTGCAGTTAGCTGTTGAAAAACTTAAACAGTTGGTCAAACCTGGCTAATAGTTGGATGAGAGACCATAAGAGAATCCCAAGTCTGTAAACAAGATCAGAAAATAAAATAAGGCAATCATAAACTACTTCCCTGTTGTTTCTAAGGAAACTGCATGGGTGTGTCATGAGTCAGGATATCATGAGAGACTTATTTAGTTACTGTATTCCTGAATCTCATTACAGGTGATCAGATTATGGTTAGAGTATATATAATTAAGAGTATATATAACTAAGACTAATGTGAGAAATGGAATGCCAGATGTGATCTCAGTGACAATCCCTTAATTACGCCCTGTTTGGATTATAGTAACATACTTAGCATGAGGCTACCTTTGAAAAACATTCAGAAACCTCAGCAAGTCAAAGTGTGGCAGCTAGATTCTTGGTTAGGGATAATTGCAGGTAACAAGGTACAATGTTATGTCCAACAACAATTCTTTATTTCAGGATTCTTATTTGCTCTTTATTTGTTTCCAGGCGCAATTAAAATGTTCCCAGACACAATTAAAATGAATGGCACCTTTATTTAAAACCGGACTATTTGAAACAAAGCATTGTTCCAAATTAGATCTCTTTCTCTAACAAATAACTGGTAGGCATGTGAGAGAAGGCCTTCTCACTTCCTGCTCCAAAACCATTGTTTTTAAATTGTGGCAACTTTAAGAGTTAAGGGCTTCAACTCCCAGAATTCCTGAAATCAGTACTGGCTGGAGAAATCTGGGAATTGAAATTCACACCTCTTAAAGCTGCTAAGGTTGAGAAACAATGTCCTAGACCAGTGATGGCTAACCTTTTTGTCATCGCGTGCCAAAAGCAGGACTGTGGGGGGGTGCGTGTGTGTGCTCACACCCATAATTCAATGCACTCCACCCCCATGCATGTACGTGCAACCCCCCTGCACATGCGCACGTGATTCCCCCGCACTCCCTCCGCTTTTGGCATGTGATGGTACGGTGGGCCCAGTAGCCCCATTTTTCTTGGAGCCTGGGGAGGGTAAAAATGACTTCCCCCCCGGAGGACCCCCAGATGCCGGAAATAGCCCATTTGCCAACTTCTGATGGGACCGGAAGGCCCTTTTTTCGCTCTCCCCAGGCTCCAGAGCCTTTCTAGGAGCCTGGAGAGGTGAAAACGGCCTTCCCCCCCCACCCTGGAGGCCCTCCAGAGGCCGGAAATGGAAGTTGGCAAACTCCGCCCACCCGCCCAGATGCTTCTGCGCATGCAAAGAAGCTTCTGGGCATGCACAGAAGTGTCATGCATGCCCACGAGTGCGCACACGCCCACAGAACAGAACCTGTAACTACATATGTTTTTGAAAAGTTTCAAAATGTTAAAGAAAATAGAAGTGGAAGAATTTTAAGATTAGGAGTGGAATGTGATACTGAAATTCTAATGATCTCCTCTCCAACTGGAAACAAGCAACCATCTACATCTGACAGTGAAGATGCCTCTATTACATTAAAAATATGCATAACACAGATATTGGTTTTCTGTCTTATTTGCATGTTACTAATAAACTCTGCCTACAATATGTAACTGATTTGCATTCATCGTGTTTCCTTGTGGATAAAATGCATCTCCCACACAAGGAAGCACATAATTTCTTAAGCAGAATGTTTATGATTTCTTAGATCTTTTTCACTATAACTGGGCCCACATCATTGTTTCCACTGAGAAATCCATATTTTCTGGAGGATATATGAACAAAGGTACACATGAATCAAAATGGAAAAAATACCCTTCCCTTTCCCTGCCTTTGCTTCCCTTCCCTTCCCTTCCCTTCCCTTCGCTTCGCTTCGCTTTACTTCCCTTCCCTTCGCTTCCCTTCCCTTCCCTTCCTCTCCCCTCCCCTCCCCCTTCCCTTCCCTTCTTCAAACTAAAAGAAATGATCTAGCTCTTATTTTAAGAGCATTATTTTAAATATTTCTAGTTACGAATTTATCTATTAAAAATTCATTTAGACTTGGCACCAGCCCTAATACTTAGCATTTATATAATACATTTCAATGTGTTTGATCAGTAATTCTTACTGCCTCCTCCAAAGAATAGAAAGCATTATCATCTTCAGATTACAGGTGTAATTGGAGGAGGGGAAGGATAAAGCTGAGAGACTAGAAACATTATAAAGAATAAACTCTGTAGTCTATTTAACTGATTTTTTAAAATACAGAAATAATTGCTGGAGGATATAATCAGGCTAGAGGCAAAATAAGGCAGAATGATATACTATTTTCTCTGATAGTTTTCTTCAGAGAATATGAAAGGCATCTTCAGACTGCTTCCCTACCCACCCACATATATGGGGAAAACAAATTATTATATTTTTCCTCCAGGGAGGAAAGCAGCTGAAAGAGAAACGGATTTTAAGAAGAAAAGTGGCTGGCATCAAAAGGCTGGATATCCCTTGTCCAACCCACTTTTCTGTTTCTGATTGTTTCAATGCTTTTCAACACAATAGGGAAGGACAGACTTGCAAATGAACAATGTATAATGTACCATGTGTCTGACCTAAATCTATCCATTTTACTAGTGTCTGAGGAAGTTCCTGTCTTGAGTTCCCACTCTTAATTGCTTAGCTATATCACCCTTGCATGTTGTTCTCTGATACACCATTATGTGACCGAAATATTATATGTAGGTGCAATGCTTAGCAACATCTGACCATTTAGCCTTCTGAATCCACAGCATTTCAAAACTTGCTATATCGTCCCTAAGATTGGAAATAACACAACAGATAAACCAGTGATGGCTAACCTTTTCCGGACTGAGTGCCCAAAGACTGTGAGCATGTGCACACAAATGCATGTGTGCGCCACCAAACCCCCAAAATGCAATGCGTGCATGGTGTC
Source organism: Arizona elegans (assembly GCA_022577455.1). Taxonomy (NCBI): domain Eukaryota; kingdom Metazoa; phylum Chordata; class Lepidosauria; order Squamata; family Colubridae; genus Arizona; species Arizona elegans. The sequence goes on from JAKOOJ010000001.1 coordinate 41,992,397, forward strand.
CATGCATGCGCCCCCTGCGCATGCACGTGTGGCCCCCACATGTGTTTCCCGTGCATGCATGCACAGCCTCCTGCACACACCCTGCCTCCCGCACATGCACGGCAGAGACCCGATGACCAGCTGGCTGGAGGAAGGTGCACATGCGTGCATGCGCGGTATTGCTGAACTAGGGCGATGGCTTGCATGCCCACAGAGAGGGTGCTGCGTGCCACCTGTGGCATATGTGCCATAGATTAGCCAACACGGAGATATACGATGTGAATGTGCTCGCATAGATGGCAGCCAGCCTTAAAATGTTGAAGAGCCATGTTGGTCTAGTGGTTAAGTTACCAAGCTAGAAACTAGGAAACTGTGAGTTCTAGTCCCACCTTAGGCATGAAAAGCTGGAGGGGATGACTTTGAGCCATTCACTGCCTTTTTTTCAGTCTAATGACATCAGAATCAAGCAGCAAGAAGGTGCTCAATTCCTGTTGCAGCCAATGGATCAACACTTAATTGATTTTTTTTAAAAAAAGCAGAACCTGCACTTTTGGAGAAAACACTAGAAAGAGAAAAAACATATAAGAGGTGAAGGTACTGGGAAAGACTGACAGCAAGCATTGAAAGTTAGGAAAATGTAGGCTGCTACTTTATTCATTCATTCATTCATTCATTTTTCATTTTATTTTCATTTTATTAAATTTGTATACCGCCCTACTCCCGAAGGACTCAGGGCGGTGAACAGCCATAAAATAAAACATATAGATACAAAATTTAAAATGGAGATAAAACTAATTAAATAAATTTGGCTGAAACATTTTAAAACCCCAATAAATTTAAAACCAAATTTAAAATTTAAAATTCCATTTTAAAAAGAGGAAAGGTTTAGGTCAGGCCAGCTTGATGGAATAAGAATGTCTTAAGCGCGCGACGGAAGGTACGCAGATCCGGAATTCTCTGTATCTCCGGGGGGAGCTCGTTCCAGATCGTAGGTGCCCCCACAGAGAAGGCTCTCCCCCTGGGGGCTGCCAGTCGACATTGTTTGGCCGACGGCACCCGGAGGAGCCCCTCTCTATGGGAGCGTACTGGTCGGTGGGAGGCTATTGGTGGCAGCAGGCGGTCCTGTAAATAGCCAGGTCCTAAGCCATGGAGCGCTCTGAAGGTGATAACCAGAATCTTGAAGCGCACTCGGAAGACCACCGGGAGCCAGTGCAGCTCGCGCAGGAGAGGCGTTACATGGGAGCGCCACGTCGCTCCCATCACCACCTGCGCGGCCGCACTCTGCGCCAGTTGGAGCCTCCGAGTGCTCCTCAAGGGGAGCCCCATGTAGAGAGCGTTACAATAGTCCAGACGGGAGGTGACGAGGGCATGAGTGACCGTGCGTAACGAGTCCCGATCCAGAAAGGGACGCAACTGGCGAATCAGGCGGACCTGATGAAAAATCCTCCCGGTCACGGCCGTCAAGTGCTCTTCTAAAGACAGCCGTGAATCCAGGAGGACGCCCAAGTTGCGAACCCTCTCCGTGGGGGCCAGTGCTTTGCCCCCAATAGTCAGCGATGGCACCAGCTGACTATATCGGGACGTCGGAAACCACAGCCACTCGGTCTTGGATGGGTTGAGCCTAAACCTGTTTCTCCCCATCCAGATCCGTACGGCCTCCAGGCACCGGGACATCACTTCAAGGGCATCGTTGGGGTGGTCTGGGGTGGAGATGTACAGCTGGGTACAGCGTACTGATGGTACTCCACCCCGAAACCACAGGTGATCTCGCCCAGCGGCTTCACATAAATGTTGAACAGAAGGGGCGAGAGGACCGATCCTTGTGGCACCCCACATATAAGGGGCCTCGGGGTTGACCTCTGCCCCCCTGTCAACACAGACTGCGACCGGTCGGAGAGAAAGGAGGAGAACCACCGTAATACGGTGCCTCCCACCCCCAACTCTTCCAACCGGTGCAGCATGATACCATGGTCGATGGTATCAAAAGCCGCTGAGAGATCTAATAGGACCAGGACAGAGGAACAGCCTCTGTCCCGAGCCCTCCAGAGATCATCCACCAACGCGACCAATGCCGTTTCCGTGCTGTACCCAGGCCTGAAGCCCGACTGGAATGGATCTAGATACGTTGTTTCATCCAGGTACTGGGGAAGCTGTCGTGCAACCACACTCTCAACAACCTTCGCCACAAAGCGAAGGTTGGAGACTGGACGATAATTAGCCAATGTTGCCGGGTCCAGGGAAGGCTTCTTGAGGAGAGGTCTCACCACCGCCTCTTTCAAGGCGGCGGGAAAGACACCCTCGCCCAATGAAGCATTTATAATCCCCTGGAGCCAGCCTCGCGTCACCTCCCGGGAAGCCAGCACTAACCAGGAGGGGCACGGGTCCAACAAACATGTGGTCGCATTCAGTCTACCCAGAATCCTGTCCACGTCCTCAGGGGTCACAGAATCAAACTCATCCCAGATAACATTCTCAGGACCTGCCCCCGTCATTCCCGCTGGATCTACCCAGTCGGAGTCCAGATCTTCCCGAATCTGAGTGATTTTGTCATACAGATACTGAACAAAATCCTCGGCTCTTCCCTCCAAGGGGTCCTCCCACGCTTCCTGGTAGAGCAGGGAGCGGGTCACCCTAAACAGGGCGGCTGGGCGGTTATCTGATGACGCAATAAGAGCAGCAAGATAAGTGCATTTTGCTGCTTTTATTGCCACTAGGTAATTCTTAATATGAGATCTTACCAGTGTCCAGTCAGATTCAGTACGACTGGCCCTCCAACTACTCTCTAGGTGTCTTTTCCGGCGCTTCATCTCCCTCAGCTCCTCAGTAAACCAAGGAGCCAGGTGAGATCAGCGCCGGGTCAGAGGCCGCAAAGGCACGACTCGATCCAGAGCTCCAGCGGCCGCCCTATCCCAGGCGGCCACTAAGTCTCCAGTCGAGGCGTGAGCCAAAACCTCAGGAATTGGCCCAAGCTCCATCTGGAACCTATCAGGTTCCATCAGGTGCCTGGGGCGGTACCATCTCATCGGTTCCGCCTCCCTGCGGCGGGGTGCAGCAGTTCGAAGGTCAAGGCGAAGGAGAGAGTGATCCGACCATGACAAGGGCTCGATGACTATGTCCCCTATCTCGAGATCACTCAGCCACTGTCCAGAGACGAAAATCAGGTCCAGTGTGTTTCCCCCCGTGTGCGTAGGGCCATGAATTAGTTGGGTCAGATCCATAGCCGTCATGGAAGCCATGAACTCCCGAGCCACCTCAGACGTCTCACCCACGGACGGCAGGTTGAAATCCCCGATGACCATAAGTCTGGGGGTATCAACCGCCACCGCGGCAATAACGTTGAGTAGCTCAGGCAGGGCTGCTGCCACGTGGCAGGGAGCCAGGTACGTGATCAGCAAACCCCTCTGAACCCCATGACCCCACTTCACAAGGAGGGTCTCACAACCGGCCGTCTGAGGAACAGTGGCCTCCCTCGGCCTAAAACCTTCTCTAATAATAACCGCTACTCCCCCGCCCCTCCCCTGTGACCTCGGTTGATGGAATGCGTGGAAGCCTGGTGGGCACATTTCTACCAGAGGGACCTCTCCCTCCGGGCCCAACCAGGTCTCCGTAATACCCGCCAGGTCCGCTCCCCCCTCCTGAACCAGATCACAAATGAGGGGGGCTTTATTTATTACGGACCTGGCGTTGCACAACATCAGTCGAAGGCCCGGGCCCTGAGGATCTGTACAACCTGGAGAACGAGTAGAGCCTTGGGGGCCGGAGCATGCTACCGCTCGGAGACAGCGGGTGCGCGCTCCCTTAACATGATATGGCCCCCTGCTCCCGCCATATCTACCCCTCCCACTCACAGTACTGATGATAGAGACATAATCTGGACAAGCTCCACCCCCCCATCACCTCCGGATCCCCCATCCCCTCCACCGCGCATAGTGGCCAGGCCCGACCCTCCCCTTGGTGGGTCTTCCCCCAAACCCATAACCCTAGTGCCAATTTTTCCCTCCCCCCCGGGACCCCTTAAAAATTTACCCAATTTACTTAAAAAACCCCTCAACCCCCTCTTCGCGGCATGCCACCTCTCTGGGTTCCAAAGCCCGTCATTGAGGTAGGCCCTCGATAATGTGGAGGGCCAGACCTGCGAGAGGGGGGAGTCTCGCAGTGCAAGAAGCTCAATGGTTGAATACATTCACAGATTGGGAAAGGGTGAAGATGGCGTCTGGCCAGGGTTCCATAAAGTCTAAAAGTCCTGAGGACAAAAGGCAGCAACAAAGAACATGGGTAACTGGACTCCACTGTCCTCTCACGACAGTTCATTCATTCATTCATTCATTCATTCATTCAATTTATATGCTGCCCTTCTCCGGAGACTCAGGGCAGCTTACAATGCGTTAAGCAATAGCCTTCATACTTTTGTATATACCTGCTTAGTAGGGCTTTCGGCCCCTCCCAAGCAGTGTTCTTTTTTATACAAAGTCAGCTTATTGCCCCCACAATCTGGGTCCTCATTTTACCTACCTCGGAAGGATGGAAGGCTGAGTCAACCTTGAGCCTGGTGAGATTCGAACTTGCAGTAATTGCAGGCAGCTGGCAGCTAACAGCACTTTAGTCCACTGTTCCATCAGGCTACTTTGTCTACATGTCACCTTTAAAGTGAGCTGTTCAACTGATTTGAGAACATGGTTTCCATGGCTGATTTTAAATCTATCCTTATATTTGCTTCTATTTTCAGAGATTTGAATCATATTTAAATATTGTCTAAACTACTGCATTCAAGGAGTTTTCAGCTATAATAAGAATGTATAATTTTTACCAACAGATTCAAACATTATCACCATTTTTCATTTTTTAAATTAGGAAAAAAATCCTTGAAATTAAGCTTCAAGTTCTCTATGATTTGCATAGATTATAGAATCATTTACTGGAAAGAACCATTTAGTTTGCTGAAACCAATTCTTTGCACAACGTGGAACTCCAAATTAAAATATTTTTGACAGATGGCTGTCCAGCCTTTACTTCAAAATATCCAGGGAATGGAAACTTATCCCTCTCCGGGTAATTAATTCTCCTGTCATGCTGCTCTTACTGTCAGGAACTTTTTCCTAATATTCATTCAATCTGCCTTCCTGTAATAATGTAATCCAATATGCTGGGTCTTGCACTTTGGTGCAATAGAAAGCATGATTTGACCTTCTTCTGTGTTACATTATTTCATGTATTTGAAGAGGTATATCAATATTCTCTTCCAATTCTAAAGGCTCAACATGTCCATATCTTTCAACCTCTATTCACACGAGTTATCTCTAGCTCCAAGTCTCATTATCCTTCTCTGAATTTCTTCCACTATATCTGAATTCGGCCTGAAAAATTGTGCAATATTGTGCAAAATTATACAATTTTTGAAATGGGACCTGACCATCACCAAATAAAGAATAACTTTGTTTTATATAAATATCAATAATTGAGAAACCACCCTTAATAAATACACCAGTAGAATCTCCTTTATGAATATATTAGGCAGTTTAATAAAATATATTCAAATATAATATAATTGCTGCATATTTGACTGTAGGTCAACCTGGTCCAGCGATCCTCAGGAGGTTGAATCTGACACATGATTATCTTTTACTAGGAACTGCTTGGAAGAAAAGATCTGCCAGGTAGGTTTCTAACTGGCCATTGTTCTAATTTGTAGCAAGATTGCAGCCATATCTGTGTTGTTAGGATCACTTTCACTTTAAAAAAAAATATCAATGTGAGACAGGTACTGTAGGCTGCAAATATTGAAGGAAGTGCTAGGTTGCAGTAAAGAATAACAGAATTACAGATTTGGAAGAGACCTTGGAGGACTTCTAGTCCTTCCCAAGCTCAAGCCGGAGACCCTATCTCATTCCAGACAAATGGCTGTCCAATTTCTTCTTAAAAACCTCCAGTGTTAGAGCACCCACAATTTCTGGAGGCAAGCATTTCCGCTGATTAATAGTTCTGTCAGGAAATTTCTCCATATTTCTATGTTAGTTCTCTCCTTGATTAGCTTCCATTTATTGGTTCATATCCTGCCTTCAGGTGCTTTGGAAAATAGTTTATCACCTCTTCTCTGTGGCAACCTCTTAGATCAGGGGTGTCAAACTTGCAGCTTGCGGGCCAGATGTGTCATGCACTGGCCACCCCACCCCCATTTTAGCAAAGGGGGTAAAAGTCATGATATGTCACATGATGACAACGTGATGTCACAGATTTGACACCCCTGCCTTAGATAGTGGAACACTGCTATCATGTCATCTCAGTCCTTTTCATTAAATTAGACAAACCCAATTCCTATAACTGTTCTTCATATGTTTTAGCCTCCAGTTTCCTGATCATCTTTATTACTCTTCTCTGCACTCTTTGTAGAGTCTCAACATCTTTTTTATATTGTGGCGATCAAAATTGGGTCAATAGTCTAGGCTAGTCCTATGGATTGGAATTATCTCAACACAAGATGAAGTTGTATAAAAACCAATATACAGCCAGAGGTGATGACTGAATACCAAAGAATTAATGCATACTGAGTCCCATAGGCTGTCTAATATACTGTATGTGGCTTTTCTATGGATTGACTCTTAATTAATATTTTGAAAAAACAAATACTTAATTTTGCATTAAAGTAAGGTGATTTTGTCATTGCAAAAACAAACCTTTGTTACATTTCAGTTAAACTCCATCTGATATTGTTCTGTCTAATTAAATACAGGTGCACGATGTTAGATAGTACAAAAATGTCAACTCTTTACTTCAAAGACTTGTAATCAACAAAGTAAAGATTGCTTTAAATGGCTGACATTAGTTTCAAATGTGACTTGGAAGACGTGCTTTAGATTTCTTCAAGCCTGAAGGAAACGAACTTAAAAAGTTTCATGGACATTAACATTTCTTATAGCAGTGACATTTCTATTCCCAAGTTTTCCTGGAAGCCTAAAAAAAGTTGAGCTACTTTAATGAAAAGCCAAAAGGTGCTTTTGTGTGAAATCCAAACCAGTTCTTCCAAATCTTCTTCAAAGTGAGCGTTTCTATCCAGATGTTTCTTTGCAATTTATTTATCTGCAGGTTATACCCTTTATAGGTGAAAATCAGCTATGTCCTTTTTTTAAAGAAAGGAGACCTTGAGCAAATGTTCCCTTAGGCATTGAGGGCAGGGATGAAATCTACTTACCTTCCCTACCGGTTCGGAACTGCATCATGTGATTTTGGACCCTCTGCGTATGCGCAAAGCCTTCTATGTATGTGCGGAGGGTCAAAAACAGGTTACTTCCTGGTTAAAACCAGGAAGTAACGATGTCCGGGTGGGTGGGCAGAGCTTCGCACTGCTGCCGCTAGCGGTTTGCCAAACTACGTGCCGCCACCGCTACCAGTTCACTTCTGCATTGGGATATTTGATTATTATGGAACTGATGGGCACATTTAGCATTTTAGCATTTAGCATGTTGTGGGTACTCTTACAAAATGGTTGTCAGTGATCTGTGCTTTCCCCAATGAGCACAACAAAAGTACATGCTCATTTGTAAGAAAGCAAACTAGTAAATTTGCATCCTGTTAAACTCCCTAATTCCTGAGGATGTTTGGTCTTATTGTACTTCTTTTTTTTTTCCTTCAGGACAGAAAGACATAATGAGTGAGGTGCAATTCTTAGTCTGGTGGACTGCAGACCATCGATCCATACTCAAAACTATTCCTTCCTCCCACTAGATCCATGATGGCAAACCAAGCCACATCGCCTGGCACATGCGGCCTTGCCTGTTTGTCTTCCGGGTTTCTGATGCACATGTGTCACACACAAATGTCTTTCAGGTGCATGGCAGTGCTGAAAACTGGTGTGCTCATGCGTGCCAACCAGCTGATTGCCGGGTGCACTTGTGCGCCAGAACCCGGAAGATCAGCTTTTTTGGAGCACCAGGTTTCACTTACCTTTGCTACTACCTCCCGCCACCGCTGCTACTAGTTCACCCAAAATGAGGCGAACTGGTAGCAACCCATCACTGATTCACATGCGGCAGTGCCAAAACCAGCCTGCGCATGCACGCCAGCCAGCTGATCCTCGGGTTCGCATGCGCACTAGAACCTGGAAGTTCAGCTTTTCCAGAGCGTGGCCCTGATGAGCGCACATGTGCATGCACAATATTTCCATGCAAGTGCCAAAAAGGTTCGCCATCACTGCACTAGATGTTATACCCCTTTTATGTATCTATATGAATAGGGCCACATACTAATTGACATTGGTCATCATGAAACCTATGAAACCTGGCTTAGGAACAGTATGCGTGAGAATGATCTGGGAGTTTTAGTAGATCACTGAATCGCTCAACTGAATTTAAGGCATCAGTATGTTTCAATTGCTTAAAAAAGAGCAAAAGTTATTTGGAAATATACTGCAGTAAGCAGAGAGTCCATCTTATGGGAAATAAATACCCACTCTATTTATTTTGGTCAGTCTACACTTGGAATACTGGATCCAATTCTGTGTGCTGCAGTGTACAAAAGTAATCAACTAAATGAAGTGAGTTAACAGGAGAGTTGATATGATAGTGGGTTGAACTAGTAATCAAGCCCTATGAGAGAATGACTGAAGGCTATCATACATAGGGGCAAGTAGATCTACTATTGTGGTCCCAAACAATAAAGCTAGAATTGCTGTTTGAGCAGATTCAGATAGACATTAGGAGGAACTTCCTGAAGATGAGACAATGGAATAGGCTCTTTCAGATGTAAAAGAGTAACTAGAGGCTGAATCTATCCAAATCTTGAGCAAATCCTGCACCAAATAGGAGATTAGACCAAACACATTACTTTCCAACTCCATGATTCTATCAAATCCTGAGCCAACATGAAATTTTCAGATAATGTATTGCAAATCCCTACTACAGCAAACTTGGAATACCTTTGTTGTTCTTCCAAGGCCATGGCAGTTTACATAGGAAGGCAGAATATTTCACAAGGGAGTGGGTAGTACACCAGCCCAATCCAATTTCATTTTGATGCCATGGTTACCTTCCACAAAAAGAAATGTATTCTTATTCCTAAACGGTAAGAACCTGGTGAGAGACATATCTAATTACTTCTTTCAAATGCAATTGATTCACTTTCATAAGACATATGCTATTTTTTTTAATGGAACCCTTATTATTATTATAATACCTGTTGAGTGATACCACTAACAGACCTGGCTTTTCATTTCGAAGTACAAACAGCTGTGCAACAGATTGTCTGAACAGTCTCTGTAGCAGAATGCAACATGGATCACTGACACAAAGGCAACACCATACCAGCTGGGTCTACGTCTGAAAAAAAAATAGTCTATTCCTAGATGATTTACCTGTTTTCAACTTTGTCACCTTGGTGTTTCGACTATCCAGTGAAATAAAGTTAACAGTTAAAAACTAAAAATGTATCTGGCCTTCCAGAAAGAGTCAAAATGGCCATTTTTAAATGACGGTGATTTTATTAGCAGGAGGCACTTCTAAATACATTTTAAAATCCTTGATTATTTATTTGCAATACACTTGCATTCTTTTCTGTAAAGTAGGCTGAGCATCGTAAGAGAAAATCTCTTCTAATGTATTCATATGTCGAGAATCTAAATTTCCTAATCATAATCACATCAGCGAAAGTAAAGCTGTTCTTAGAAGAATGTTTTAGCCTAGAAAATAGTTTTCCTTTAAAAGGGATTCAATGGAAAAAACGATATAAAAAGAAGCTGTAAAATTACACACAACACTTTGAATATTCAAAACAGATACTTTTCTATATATTCAAGAAGCATCTCCTTTCTTTTCCTTTCTTTTCTATTTTAACTATGCAAAATGGAACAAAATCACCCTTTTGGAATTTTGCAACTGTGTTATGGCTGCAAAACCAGTAATTTTCAATATTCCAGTAGGATTATAGAAAATGCATTTGAACCTAACTTATAATTGGAGATCCAGTTATGATAAAAACAGCCTGAAATGCAGGAGTAAAAGAACCTTTTCAACTAATTATAGCTAATTTAGTTCAGAATTGTGGACATGATCATTTTCTCTCCTATGCGTGTAGTTTAATTATGCTAAATATTCATGTCTACATTTTTTGTAGAAGATAAATATTATCAATGCTTTTCAAAATAAACATGTATTTTCTGTAGATTGGATTCATATGTAATTTTGCATGTTTCTCCTGGTGATCCCTTCCTTTTATTTACCTTCTTCCTTCCCTAACTTATTGGAAGGCCCTCTTTGGATAAGAATTACTTTAAAATGTTGTTTATACTATGCAAGGCACACTAATGCTTTAAATGAATGCTACAATTGCATGCTACAATTTATTAAAGGTCTTTGATATCTGCAAGCTCGGAAAAAACCCCACACTACTTTATTCATGTTAATGAGTGAATTCCTTAAAGCAGAAGCATTTTTCTTTCTTTCAGTCTTGCATGGAGCTCTGGAAAAAAGGTGGTGGGTTGGGTTTTTTCCCCCTTGGTCCCTTCGAGTCATTTTTTGATTCCTGGCAACTGCCTGGACTACTCCCTACAGTTTTCTTGGCAAGGTTTTTCAGAAGTGGTTTGCCACTGCCTCTTTTTTAGGGTTTAAGGAGAGTGACTGATTTAGGGTCACAAAACTGGCTTTGTGCCTAAGGAATGACTAGAACTCGCACACCACTACATTAAACTAGCTCTCATCTGCAAAACATTCGACTTCTCTAATTAATATAGAACTCAGTGGTTGTGCTTGAACAAGGTCCAAAGCACATCTTTCTAATTATTTTCAAGGCATGCATAGCCTTAATAGATATATAAAACACTTCTGAGTTTGCCTTGTATCATTTAGGACTAAATTAGATGGTCTGTAAATATAATATAAACTTTCTTGTTATTTTTGCTTCTGGATGAGACTGGGGTTCACAGAACTAGGGGAAGCCTATCAGCATGGGCATCCACAGAAGTACAAAGAACGGAATGTGCATATCAATGGCATTTTTAGAGAAATCATATGACTTATATTGCTGCATCAGATGTCATGGGGCAAGTATGCAAGTGTATCATTTGCTCAATGACATTGAGATCACATTATTGTCATTTTGATGTGGCTTGTTAGAGATGCTGCTGCTGCATATAATTTCCGCTGGCTCCTGTTTAAGAAAAACAATCCATACATTTCATTTGTGCTTGCCTCGCTCTACCTAAACATAGGCCAGCCATGCTCAGATATCAGAAGAAAGAATTGCTCTTTCTTTGGCAAATACTTTTACTGGTTCTCTAAATTGTAGTGCCTTGATGCTGAAAATGGTTTGTTAGGAATCCTTTAGTCATTTAGGAATCCTTTAGTCAAGATCTAAAATGAACAGATAACATCAAAAATGTCATCAAAAAAGCACAACAAAGAATGTTCTTTCTGCACCAACTCAGAAAGCTGAGGAGCTGTTGATCCAGTTCTACAGAAGAATTATTGAGTCTGTCATCTGCACCTCTATAACTGTCTGGTTTGGTTCTGCAACCCAACAAGACAGGCACAGACTTCAGAGGATAATTAGAACTGCAGAAAAAAACTACCAACCTGCTTTCCATTGCATGAGTCAAAAAGAGGGCTGTGAAAATACTTACAGACCCCTCGCATCCTGGACATAAATTGTTTCAACTCCTATCCTCAAAATGACACTACAGAGCACTGCACACCAAAACAACTAAACACAAGAACAGTTTTTTCCAGAACACCATCACTCTGCTAAACACATAATTCCCTCAACACTGTCAAACTAGTTACAAACTCTGCATTACTATTAATCTTCTCATCGTTCCCACCACCCATCTCCTTCCACTTATGACTGTGTGACTGTAATTTTGTTGCTTGTATCCTTACGATTTATATTGATATTGTTTCCTGATTGCTAATTTGTAGCCTATGACTATCATTAAGTGTTATACCTTATGATTCTTGATGAACGTATCTTTTCTTTTATGTACACTGAGAGCGTATGCACCGACAAATTTCTTATGTGTCTAATCACACTTGGCCAATAACAAAAATCTATTCTATTCTATTCTATTTATAAATTCTCAAGTATCATGATTGAATGATAGTACTTGTACCTTCCTAGATGAATTAGGAAAACAATATATTTGCAAATATACTTGTATTATATTTGGACTATACAGGTAGTCCTTGACTCACAACAGTTCATTTAGTGAATTATGTTGGCCCTGAAAAAAAGTGACTTATGACCATTTGACAACCACTGCTGCATCCCCATAGTCATAGGATCAAAAGTCAGAATTCAGATGCTTGGGAATAGTTAATTGCAGGGTCTTGTGATAAAAAAATTCTCTTTATTCTTTTTTTTTTTTAAAAAATGGTGCCTGGAAGTACTACAGAATCTTCACTAATGAAGATTGGCAATAGAAAGGCATAAAAGGAAGTTTTCCCTTACTAATTGGAGCAGAATTGCTGCTTTCTTTCCAATCCGTGGATCTTTAAAAGGGAAAGGGGAAAATAAAAGTGTAATGGGGTGGGTGGGTTGTAGATTGTAAAATTCTTATTGCCTTCCTTCTTGTTTCAGACAAGGCTTAGAAATCTCCACAGGTCATTTCAAAGCAGAAAATCATCAAGTTCTGCCATTATCTCAAATCATGATAGTTACAGGTAACCCTCAACTTATGACCATAAATATGCAACCATACATAGTTCCTTCTATCAAATATGTTTCTGTAACATTTATAAATCTCCTTTTAAATTCTTTTCTAATGTTACCCCTTACATGCAGACACATACTGCATATAAGACAACTTGGAGTTGATTTGATTCAACAAGAATTTCCCTTCCTTGCTTTTGACAAGAAGTGGAATTCATCACATGAAGGAGGGATGAAAATTTACTATTCTTTACTTTTCTAAAATAACTCGCAGAAACCTATTTTTTTTATAAAAGAGAAGCAATTTATTAGCAATAGCAATAGCACTTAGACTTATATAAAGCTTCACAGTGCTTTATAGCCCTCTCTAAGCGATTTACAGAATCAGCAACAATCTGGGTCCTCATTTTACCCACCTCGGATGGATGGAAGGCTGAATCAAACTTGAGATTCGATCTGACAAACTGCTGGCAGCAGATGATCAGCAGAAGTAGCCTGCAGTACTGCACTCTAACCACTGCGCCACCATGGCTCTTCAAATTAAGCTTCAAATATTCTGAAGATAGGAAAAAGAATTGTCCATTTGATATCTCTTTATCTCTATCTCTCTATGTCTATCTGTCTATTTCTATCTGTTTCTCTGTCTCTCACATCTCTCTATCTGTCTATTTATCTCTCTCTGTCATCTATCTATCTATCTATCTATCTATCTATCTATCTATCTATCTATCATCTATCTATCATCGATCAAGTTTCTACACTGCCCATCTCACTTAAATGACTTAAATGACTTTTAAAGATTGTGTACACTCAAAGTGGGAGATGACCCTTTAGACCAATGTGGCACTGTGGTGGCGCAGTGGTTAGAATGCAGTACTGCAGGCTTCTTCTGCTGTCTGCCAGCTGCCAGCAGTTCAGCAATTCAAGTCTCACTGGCTCAAGGTTGACTCAGTCTTCCATCCTTCCAAGGTTGATAAAATGAGGACCCAGATTGTTGGGGGCAATATGCTGACATTGTAAACTGCTTAGAGAGGTACTGTGAAGCATTATGAAATGGTACATAAGTCTAAGTGCTATTGCTATTGGCAACTTTAAGACATACAGGCTTTCACTTCCAGAATTCCCCAGCCAGCATGCTATAATCTAAATAGAGTCCAACCCCTCACTCAGTACATGCATCATTATGAAGTTAGGTAAATATATATATATATATATATAGAATTCATGAAAAAATAATATGTAGCCACAATAAATATACTCTCTATAATCTGCCTCACTATCATTCGGCAACTTAATCTACACACCTTTATTACATTCAGAATTAAACAGTCATGTTGCCTGAGTGGTATTCAGCATGTGAATAAACAAAACACTGGGTTGGTTAGCCTGTGTCAACACTTTCCTTATAGATAGCGATGGGAAAAGAAATTGGGGATTCTGCAGATGGATACATTTTGCAATCAAATCTTGTCTCCCTGACTGGGGGCTCTCTAGGAGTTCTGATTCAAGGTTGTGTAATACGGCAGATACAAATCTAAAGAGCTTGCAGGTGGCTGAAAGAAAGTTGATGACAAATCTCTTAACAATCTAACTTAACATAAAGCAATCGGCTTTCACAGGAGATAATGCCATTCTATTCAGATTCCATGATTATAACCATATTAATCTAAGAACAGGCTAGCCGACCATTAGGACAGCCAGCTCGTCAAGGGAGCCCATCTCATTATCCCACCTTACAAATCCAAGTGCACAAGCTCAATTTGATCCTTATGGCTGGCAAGGAATGTAATTATGGGCTACTAAAAAAAAGCACATCAAATGCCTGGACAGAACTGCGTGGGAGGCAATACCCTTGTCATCTCACCAGATAAGCAGGTTTTGTTGTGTGCTGCTCAGTATTACAGTCAAGAAAACATTTTCCTTGGCTGAAGACGGCACCAGCTTTTACTCCTCAAATAGAATGACAGGAGCAGCACAGGAGTTTCTGCCTTAATGGGAACTTTAAAAAAAAGAAAGACATATTTTTGCATAGGTGGAAATTATTCCTGCCAATGGACATGCAACTACATTTGTGAAGAACGTAGAATTTTAAATATTAGAAATAACATAGTGTTAAGGGTTGGGAGAGTGAATATGTCCATACTTAATATGTATATTAATATATATCTATATACTAATGTTTCCATAACCAATAGGCAGAAACATGATAATAGCAACATAGGCATCTGTCAGAATAACACAAGGAGGTAGATGTTTGAACCATCACTAAAGGTTGACAAAATAGTAACTTTGGTGTTAGTAGGGATGGCTTCACCCATTACCAAAGGAAGAGCTGGACATTCTTTAAGATATAAGGGTATCTTCTTTTCCTCCTCTTTCCATGATGAAGTATTATAAGACTCCATATTTCATATCCTTGAAGTGAAATATCACCTCTTCACCTCTTCATATCCTTGAAGAGGTGAAGTGAAACTTGGGTAGAAACACTTGGATAAAGATGGTGACACCAAGCTCACAGAGCACCAAGAACTCAATATGAGCTACATATATTGTCTTCATCTGTTTTTGTTTTATAAGAGAAGTAAAAATCGAAGCTGACATTTTGGGATTCTATTTCTGCCCAACGATACCTCAGAAAGCTAATGTATACTTCATAATATATAAATGACAGTGAGTGCTTTTTTTATTTCAGCTGGTGCATTGGGAAGCCATTAATACATTGTGAAATAAACACTTTCTTTGACACGATAACAACATTTTTGACAGATGAATGTTTGTGATGGAAAATGTAAATTGTGAAGCATCTTTGAGTGGCTACTCAGATGAAAATCAGAAACTTTAAATTACCTGTGGTATTCTGTAAAATGAGTGGGTGGGTTATCAGGCAGTGTTCTGGGAGCTGAGGTCTGCATATCAATAGACATCGTTTTAGTTATGCACACCAGCAGTAGGCATGGTGATTGCCTGCTTCCTCTTTGCCCTACCCAATTTACATCACCTTAGAAAGACTCATTCCATGTACCACCCACCCACCCATCCATCATAATTGTATTCCTTCTGGCTTTCTGCTCAATTGCAGACTTGCAATAGTTTGGTGATTCAACCAGTTATACTGGTATCATCTGAAGTCTGGGGTGCCCCTCATCAACGAAGGAGGGATAGAAAAGTATTTTTATCTTCCATGGCTTATCTAAAGAACATCATGAGTGGCAATATTGGGATTGACAAAAGGAAATTTGTAATCAGACAACAAACAAACGAAAGGCATATACTGTCCTAAGATATTAAAATAGCTATTATTTTGTTCAGTCTTTCTGTCACTTCTGATTCTTCATGAGCCAATGAACATAACTTCACTGGGATTGTCTTTCAGGAACCAGTTTTTGAATTCTTGTACACTCTTGCTGTATTAGTGATAATACAGTATTTCGCCACTTAGTCGTCTATTGGCCTCTTTTTGATGACCTTTTCCCCAAGCATCATAGTCTTTTTCAATTATTCTTGCTTTCTCGTTATTAGTATTCCCAGTGTACAGTTTGGATTTCTTGATCCAATACTGAATTCTTCTTTCATAGAAATATTATCCAGAACAATAATTCAAAGGAATCAATGTACCTTTATTGTTAGTGTGATCTCTCTCCATCTTAATATTTCGTCTAGTTCTGTAACAGTCTTTGTTGCTGGGTTCTGGGACACATCTATTTGCCTTCATTTGTGAGAGTCTTTCTTCCATGTAGCAGTCATTTCTTCTTTTCAGGACTACCATCATCATCCCTGTGATATTTTTTGGGGAATCCTGTGATTTTTTTTGAACTTCCTTGGAGAGAGGAAGATAAAATATGTTAATAGAGCTGTGATGGCACAGAGGTTAGAATGTAGTACTGTAGGCTACTTCTGCTGACTGACAGCTGCCAGAAGTTTGGCAGTTCGAATTTCACTGGCTCACGATTGACTCAGCCTTCCATCCTTCTGAGGTCTGTAAAATGAGGATCCAGATTGTTGGGGGCAATATGCTGACTCTGTAAACCAATTGGAGAGGGCTATAAAGCATTGTGAAGCAGTATATAAGTCTAAGTGCTATTGCTAGTATTTTAATTTTTTTTCTCCAAGTAGTTAATCTTTCAAAATTTCTCTAACCTAATTTGCATTAGGTTAGCACTGAAACATTGAGCAATAGACCATATTTTACACACTTCTCTTTCACTTTCAACAAGACCTTTCTACCAGTCATCAAAGTGCGTCTCTAGTTGTTGATGTTTCTGCCACCATTTTTTTAAATTGCAGGTCCTGGTACAGCATTTCTCATGATGCATTCTGCATATAAATTAAATCAATAAATCTTGATGTACTGCTTTCCCAATTTTGAATCCTACAGCTGTTCCATGTTCCCATCTAAATGTTGCTTCTTGTTCACCATAAAAATTCTTCAATAGATGGGTGACTGCCAGGTATACCCATATTTTTAAAGGCTATTCATAATTTGTTGTAATTTTCATAGTCAAAAGTGTTTGTATAATCAGCAATGGAAAAATAGACATCTTTCTACATTTATACCTTTCTATATTTACTAAATTCACTATTTACATTCACTACTATGCTTTTTCAAATATCTGTTGAATGTTAGCAATGCGATCCTGGATTTTCCTGCCTCTCTAAAATCAGCTTATTCATCCGATAGTTCTCATCACACGCAGTGTTGAAGTCTGGATTGTGAAACCTTGATCATTACTTACTACATATGACATAATTATAATAGTTTGATATTTTGAACATTCTTTTGCACTACCATTTTTAAATATTGGAATATAAAGGATTTTTTTACTTTGGCTATTGCACTCTTTTCTGTACCCATTTACAAATGGCAGGTAACCCTTGAAGTAAATCAACTAGAAAGCTTTTCATCTATTCCTGCAGCTTTCTTATCATGTTTTCATTTAACTTTATTTCCTATAACATTCAGTTCAAATTCAATAAGAAAATCTTCATAACAATTTTGATACTTTTTTTGTACAGTTCCTTTTAACATTTTCTTTCTTCACTAGATTTTTACTTATTTGTCTTTTATTACTTATGTACAAATAATTCTTTTGATTTCTATAATAATTTTAGATGACTATTTTGAATTTCAATTCAATTGATATCCTAAATTTCTTTGCTTTGCATATAATTTCTTTTTGTCTAATCTTCTCTTGATCTTTGGCTCTAATTAACCCTCTCCTTTGCTTTCTGCCTTTCTTTAGCTTTTTTTTTTTTTTTTGCTTTAATTTATATGCTACCTTTCTCCGGAGACTCAGGGCGGCTTACAATGCGTTAAGCAATAGCCTTCATACTTTTGTATATTTATACAAAGTCAGCTTTATTGCCCCCACAATCTGGGTCCTCATTTCACCTACCTTTGAAAGGATGGAAGGCTGAGTCAACCTTGAGCCTGGTGAGATTTGAATTTGCAGTAATTGCAAGCAGCAGTTGTTAATAACAGTGCTTTACTCCACTGTACTACAGGCTCTTTTCAATGAATCAGTGGATAGCCATTTTACCTTCTTTGGCTTTTTTTTTTTTTAGATATTTCTGTTCACTTCATCTTTAAAGATATCAGGAATTTCAGATCAGAGATCTCTGGACACTATTTCAGGGGTGAAATCCAGCAGGTTTTAACAGGTTCCAGAGAATCGGTAGCGGAAATTTTTGAGCAGTTTGGAGAACTGGCAAATACCACCTCTGGCTGGCCCCAGAGTGGGGTGGGAATGGAGATTTTGCAATATCTTTCCCCTGCCATGCCCACCAAGCTACACCCACAGAACCTGTAGGGGAAAATGTTGAATTTCACCCCTGCTCTATTCACTGAACCAAACCTAGGAAATCTGTTGTTTACCTTCACTGCATAATCATATGGAGATAGTATTTTGTGGATCTGATATTATTTGTTTTATTTAGTTGAAGTTGAACATTCAGATTCTGTGCATCCAGAAACAATCGGTTGACAGCTGTTTGAAACAGATTATATAAAGTTAGTACAGACTGTGAGATTTATTAAACAATTGCTAAATACCAGCCTGTACATAAATCCATACAAGTTAAATACAATTCTGTTTAGCAAATAAAAAAAAGAATGAAAAGTCTATCAGCATCAATAGAAATTTTGTACCTTCTCTTATCATATCTCTTTCCAACAGAAATAGAATTTTTTTAGTGATATAGCTTGGTTTTTACCCCTAATAGCTTTGCAATTTTATCTTGCATGCTAGAAGAGAAAAATTGGGCATAGTCCAGCAGCTGGATTACTATCAATTAATCTATGTACAGGCATACATATTTACTAGCAATTGTGCTGTTTTCATGTTTCATCTCTATTCTATCACAGTAATGAGGCCAGCAAGTTATATTGTCCTTATAGTTTTCATGTTGGACAAATTAAAGAAAGCAATTGATGAATGTCCCTGGCTCCACTTCCCTTCCTGTTTTTCTCCCACCAATGGCAAAAAAGACTAATATTCATTCTTACTGTTAAAAACAGCTACTACTCAAATAATAATTGAATAAAAATGCAAAGATAGTACCAACAGTGATAGGTACCTTGGGTCCAATCCCAAAACATCTGGAGCTGCATCTTGAACACTATCGGCACTGACAAAGTCCCATCAGTCAAAAGACAGCTTTACTCGGAACAGCTTACATCCTGTGACAACACCTTTAACCCCATCAAACAACAGCTTCTGCCGTTTCCTGGTCCTTGAAAGGGACTCAATAGATGGATAAAAAGGCCAAGTCCAGTTTAAATTTTGGGCTGACTGGGTGACAGACCATAATTTTACATAATCAAACAATAATCTCAAATACTTGGGAAGAACTTGATAGGCAGATAAAAGAATTGTTCTATGAAGGAGATGGGTGGCTTCTAAAATCAATCAATCAATCCATCCATCATCATCATCATCATCATCATCATCATCATCATCATCTTAGCCATTGTCTATCCACTGCAGGATGAAGGCCTCTTCCTCATGTTTCCAACCTATACTATCCTGAGCTTTCTTTTGCCAATTGGGCCTGCAATACTTGCTGATGTCTTTGATCCGTCTGGTTTTATGTCTTTTTTGTGGATGCTTGTTATCAAGTGGGATCCATTCTATGACTCTCTTGGTCCACCTGCCATCAGTTTTTTTTGCTACGTGACCAGCCCATTTCCATTTCAATTCTTTTACTCTCTTGATGATATTGTATACTTTTGTTTGTTCTCTAATCCATCTGTAACAGGGGTGTATTCACTTACCTTCCTTACCGGTTCGCAAATGTGTGTGTGTGTGTGTGTGTGTGTGCACGCATATTCTGCGCATGCGCAAGGCCTTCCACAAATGTGCAGAGCCTTGAAAATGTGGAAAAATGTGACGTTATGACATCTGTGCGGGTGGGCGGGGCATCCGGCAGTCACCCCTACAAGTTCGCCCAAACCAAATAGAACTGGCTGAATACCACCACTGATATGTAGGTGTTTCTATCTTGTCTTGTAATGCCGAACATGTATCTTTCCATGGCTCTTCGCGCCACTCATAGATTTTGTATTGATTGTCCATGTTTCACCAGCATATGTTAGAACAGGTAGCACACACTGATCGAAAACATTTCTCTTCAGGCATAGGGGGAGGTTGTTCTTGAAAATTATGCTTAGGTTGTCAAATGCCTGCCAACCACATCTAACACACCATTCAATTTCCCTTATTGTATCATCTTTCATTCATATCCATTGGGCCAAGTATATGTAGTGGTCTATTACATCCAGTTCAGAGGTGGGTTCTACTTACCTTTACTACCGGTTCACAACGGGATGGCGCACATGTGCCTTGCTTCTGCACATATACAGCTCACTTCTGATGATGTCAGAGTCGATAGATGGAGCCTCCCACCAGTTTTACTACTGGTTCTATAGAACCGGTCCGAACCAGGGGAAACCCATCACTGAGCCAGTTCTTCTCCAGATATAAAAATATGATATATAAATAGGTGGGGGAAAAAGAGTTGCTCTGTGAGAGAAATGGGTGGTTTCTAAATATGACATATAAATAAAAATAAATAAATAAGCCAAATCCAGTCTAAACATCTGGCTGACTGTACAACCCACCATGGTATTAATGAACAACTGACAAAAGAAAGCAAAGGTAATACCAACAGTAATAGACACCTTGGGTGCAATTCTAAAACAATTTTTTGGCCAGGTTTTCCAAAAGTGATTTGCTATTGCCTCCCTCCTGGGGCTGAGAAAGTGTGTCTGGGCCAAGATCACCTGACTGGCTTTGTGCCTAAGATGGAACTAGAACTCATATTCTCCCTGTTACTAGCCTGGAGCCTTAACCACTAAACCAAACTCACTCTGAACTACAAGCTTCAGAATACTTAATACAACAAATTTCTGAGCAAGTTTGATAAACCTTTACTGTCAAAAATACTGCTACTGCAGTATTTCTACAACACTAATGCCTAATAAAGATAATGACATTTTTTTCTACCTAAGAATCACCAGCAGTTTTTCTGCTTTATCAAACATAACCAGAGATGGGTTTCAGCAGGTTCTGGCCAGTTCTGGAGAACTGGTAGTGGAAATTTTGGGTAGTTTGGAGAACCGGTAGTAAAAATTCTGACTGGCCCCGCCCCCATCTATTCTCTGCCTCCCAAGTTCCAGCTGATTGGGAGGAAATGGGGATTTTGCAGTAACCTCCCCCTGGAGTGGGGTGGGAATGGAGATTTTACAGTATCCTTTCCCCTGCCACGCCCACCAAGCCACGCCCACCAAGCAATGCCATGCCCACCAAGCCACACCCACAGAACTGGTAGTAAAAAATTTTGAAACCCACCACTGAACATAACTGTTGTGCATGCAATGGCAACAGGGAAAATAAAGAAGAAGACATGACAAGAAGACATACATTTTTTGGGGAAATGGAACCCATCTTCAGTAAACTGTAATTCTGCCAGACTTTTAGCATTTTGCCTGGAAGAAGAATTGTACCTTCTAAGATGAATTTGGCTGATCAGGTTATTATATACGTGGCCTAGCATTTTGCATTACTCAATTAAATGCAGCTGTGAAGCTTCCTCTATTACTTATCCTTAGCAGGCTAGATTTGATTCTAGAGGTAGCACATTGTCAAATCACAGCCTGATTTTCCATGATTTTTTTCTAAACCCTTTAAAAAGCACTTTTTGATTGTCATCAGCACCTGTGATAGAACAAATTTCACAATGTAACAGTGCTAAGAATTAATTCCTTTATTAGTTCTGAGCCCCCTGACCATCCAGTTAGGCAACACATGGTAGCTAGGCTCCTTGTCTTCTCTTTGGGAAATTGGACTGTCTTTGTTCTTGTGTCTGCCCATTCGGACAACTCCTTCCAAAGCATGGGTGATCCTCCTTTACATTTGGCCAGGATGACAACTGAGCTTCTTCTATCAGAAAAGGAAGAAACAGTAATTTCCATCTCAACTATGTGGTGTACATATGGTTGTGGTTGCTTATACTGTTGTTTTTTTTTTTAATATGTTGGGGTTTGGTTTTTAGTTTCTAATTGACATGACTCTGGCAAAGCCATAAATTATGAGTTGAAAAACCTTATAAAACCTATATAAAACATTTAAATAAGTATCTTTAAAAGAGCAGTCTGTAGTATGGTCAGTTTAAAGGCTAATGTGTGTTTGAAAGTTACACCAAAATCTAGATATCTAAAATGGCATATAAATACCACTTAAAACTACCATCATATCAGCATTGGGTTGTTTAAATATGCATAATGACAGTTCACTACATGGCATCAGTGAACAAGTATATCTATGTAGTCCCACATTCTACCCCATTGATGGCTAAACTTTTTGCCATTGCGTGCCAAAAGTGGGGGGGAGCGTAGGGGGTCATGCGTGTGTGTGCCATACCCATAATGCAATTCCCTCCCACACTCCCCACCCTGGCGCATGCGCATGTGACCCCCCCGTGCTCCCCCTGCCCCCAGCACATATGCGTGCAACCTACCATGCTCCACTCACCCCCCACGCAAGTGTGCACGGCCCTGCCCATGTGTGCATGACCACCCGTGGCCCATTTTGGGCCTGGCAGGCCTCCCTGAAGTCTCCTAGGACAAGAATGGGCCATGGGGTGTGTGTGTGCTGAACCCCCCATAGCCTGTTTTGGGCCTGGCAGGCCTTTCTCCCACTCCCGCACATATGCGCAAGATCCCCTCCCACCCCGGCACATGCACACGAGACCCCCCATGCATGTGCATGCATCTCCTGCATGCACCCCACCCCCGTACCAGAGACCCGAAAATCAGCTGGCCAGTGGGAGGAACGTGTGTATGCACAGTAGAGCTGAGGTGGGTGACCGCTCACGTGCCCTCAGAGAGGGCTCCACGTGCCACCTGTGGCATGTTTGCCATAGGTTTGCCATCATTGTTCTACCTGAAATGTTCCTAACAGTAAAAGCACATTGTATCTCCTAGTATCTCCTAGTTATAAGCTGCTATTGGATTGCAGCCAGTGAAATACTAGTGGGGAAAAAGTATAAAAAGTACTTGTAGTTCCATATTCCACTAGCAGATCAAGTTGTATAACTAGTACAAATAATATCTAACATGCTGAAGGTGCAATGGGTTGTGAAAATGCAGAATGAAAGTGTTGTAGAAGTGTCACACTAACGGACTATTACTGTTGGATACTATTCAATATTTTTATCAATATGATCATTGTTGCCAACAATGGTTCCAACAAGACACTAGGTACAATATGGACTCTAGTTTTAAAGGTGATTGAACTGTAGACTTAGTTGATGCCCTTGAACATAAATTACATTAATGGAGTTTCTGGCCTTTAAGTATATGCTGACTAGGTATGTGCTCATGTAGGCACATGTGATAACTGATAAAAGTTAAAACCTGAGCCATTGCGGTGTGCTGTCGCTTTTTAAACACAGCAATATAGTGTAAGCTCACACAATCTGTTCCTGCAGTGAAGATAAACAGAGGACTTTATCTCAAAGGCTGTCAGTCTTGGCATGTTTTAGAAGTGCTGCACTCACTTTAGAACAGGGATTTTTAAAACAGCTTCTAATGGTATTAGAAAACTATATTTACTGCCTATCACATTCTCAGAAGACAAAGAACATCATGCTACATTTCCGCAGCTATAGTTTGTATGCGGGTTTCAGTGTTAATGAAAAATATATCTTGCAGATAATGGTATGTGCAATTTTCGCATAATTTTATGGTTGTCTGCAAAACTGCTGAAGAAAAAGATGGTTTTAGTGCTTTCATAGTCTCAATGTTACTTACAAATAATATCTTGGCAGAAAAAAAACCCCATGATTTCTGGAGGCCTTGAAACAATCAAAAAATGAGAGCTTATTGGCTGAATGCAAGACCAAAATAGAGAGGTTTTTAAATTGACTCTCCATACATCAGTTTCATTTTTTTCCTCAGTCTACACGAGCTAGGATAAACTCTTACATTTCATCCTGAAAGAGCAACACATGATCAAAAAGAAGGGCAGAAACCATCAGTTTTATGTTAACTTTTATGTGTATATGCAAATTTAGGAGTGATTATTATAATTTAAATAGAAACACACTACTTTTCATCATGGTTGGAAAGATGATGACAAGGTGACCTGGAAGCCTACCCAATCTCTTCCTGATAGGGTACTTAAAAGTCTTAGACTGCTTTATCTTTAAGCTGTGCTTAAATAGGCAGCCCTTCAGAAAAGAAAAGAGGTATTTTTGGATTGAGTCCTGCTCCTGGAAAATAGGACATTTGGCTAGAGATATAATCCTGTAGTTTTGCAAAGAAGTGAATAGACAGAGGGAATAGATTCAAACCCCAAGACAGGAACAAGGAACGAAGGAACAAAGACATATTATTGCCATGGAATGGTTCTCATTTTAAGAAGGATAGACTATGCTTTTGAGACTTATTTCTGCTATAGTTACAACCTTTAACTTGCTCCCAAGAACACTAAGAAAGGCAAAAATTTGATCACTGCTTCCCTGGTGATGTCAGTGTGTCACTCTATGTGTTTCTAAGCCCTCAAAATATCAGAGGATCTCTTGATTTTCAATATACTGTATGTCCATTCTAGGAGCCATGGTGGCTCAGTGGTTAGAATGAAGTATTGCAGGCTCATTGCCAGGAGTTCGATCCTGACTGGCTCAAGGTTGACTCAGCCTTTCATCCTTCCAAGGTCAGTAAAATAAGGATCCAGATTGTTGGGGGCAATATGCTGACTCTATAAACCGCTTAGAGAGGGCTGTAAAGCACTATGAAGAAGCATATACTGTAAGTGCTATTGCTATCCTGGGTTTTGGGCTTTAGAAAAAAAATGCTTTCACTTTGTTTTAACTTTGCTTAAATTTTAAAATTTGCATGGATTGAATTAACAGGAGCGAGTTTTCATTGCTGTAATAATGTAATTGCTATGGCATACTGTTTTGAAATCCATTTCTACTGCTGATTATGTCCTTAGTCGTAAGTATAAGAGGTTGTTTCAGTTGAGAGAAGTAGACAAATGGGCTTCTATTTTGAAAAGCAAAGAGAAAGCTTTGTGTATAGGTCATAGAAAGTTACACACTTCCTTTTCAGAGGAGTCATTTATCTGCCTCTGTTTTGAAAATGTTCCAAGTTGTCTTTTCCTAACTATGCAGAACTTTGTCATTGAAACTGACACCATCTCTTTGCTCCTTGATGTTGGTCTTTCTCCTTGTTGGGAAACTTTGCTGAACTTACTCAGGTTACAGGTGATCTTTGGTATCATGAGGGCTATTGGTGAGGGTGAACCAACTCCAGCAACAGTAGTGTCCTTTTGTTTTATTTAAATCACACGGTAGGATAAATCCTTAAAAACACACACAATTTCATTAAAATCTTCAAAGTCATTAAGAGGGTCTTGTTTCACATAGTTGGCAAACATATAATTTCCCACACAATGGCACAAGAGTTTCCTATCTTTTAGCTCAAATATTTAAAATTCTGAGGGACGTCTGTCTCAGTTTACATTTGGAAGGCATCCAAGTTCCTGAGAGATGAAGACACATAAGAAGGCAAAGCTTCACAAAAGCTGCAAAGATGGGAAGGTAGGATAGGTTTGAGCAATCCAAGTAATAATGCAGGTCCTTAAATTTAATTGCATGGTGTACAAAAAAAAAAAAAAACAAAAAAAAAAACCTATGCGTAATTTATATTTTCTTTCACATTCAGCCAAGAAAGTAATACATTCATAGCAATATGATATTAATATCCACACTAATCAAGAATGATTCAGAGAAAAAAACCAACTTAGTGTGGGAGAGATATAACATTCATCTATACTTCTAGCTCCCAAATCGCTTCAGTTCTCTTGAGATCCTGAAAGCATATTCAGCATCAATATAATGGATGTGCATGGGTCAGTGTCAGAACCAATTTATTCCTGAATAAACTGATAGAGAACCCAAGAAGACCATGAATTTGTCTTCAGACAGCATCATCAAAAGCCCTTCCAGATTTAGAAAGCGAGCCCTGCAGCCATCTTTGAACAAATTAATTGCAATTTTAAAATGAATTTGAGATCCTTTGCTGATCAGACTTGCAAATATTATTAGAATGCATCCAATGAAATATGACATCCTACAAAACTAGTGATTATTTTGATCTAAAAGGACATAGAAAGTAAAAAAAAAAGAGTAAACATTGATAATAACAAATTTATTGTAGTTTTTCTAGACTAGCATCTTAAATAGAATCTGCTTTCAGCCATTGGAATGGGTAATGTCTACATATAGTACATACATCCAGTATATAAGCAAGCCATCGTGTCAGGTTCAGCTCCTAGTGAGCGTGTGAACAAATGCTCAGCTAGTTAGCAAATAAATTCTCACTACAATTCTCTTTGTAATTTCTGCTGGGAATAGAACCAAAAAAGGGAACATGAAGTGGATAGTACCACTTTATACTGCATTGGTAATACCAGACTTGGAATACATTGTCCAATTTTGATAATCACAATACAAAAAAAAAATATGTTGAGATCCTAGAAAGAGAGCATAGAAGAGCAACAAAGATGATTAGGGAGGCTAAACCTTATGATGAACGATTGGGGGAACTAGGTACAGTATATCTAGTATAACAAAGAGAAGGACTAGAGGTGATGTAATAACAGTTTTCCAGTACCTGAGTGGCTGTCACAGAGAAGAACAGGTTGAACTAATCTCCAAAGTGCCTGGGGATAGGACAAGAAGTAACAGAAGGGAAATCATTAAAGACAGATCCAACTTAGATCTAAGGAGAAATTTCCTAACAGCAAGAACATTAATACAATTGAGTGGGTCCAGAGGTATTTCACGAGAAGAGTACTCCACTCCTCTGTTCACAATAGAATCCCTCATGCTACCAGGCTTGAAAGTTTGGGCCTGGACAACCTGGAACTATGCTGCCTACAGTCTGATCTAAGCATAGTACACAAAATTGTCTGATACAATGTCCTACCTGTCAACGACTACTTCAGCTTCAACCTCAATAATACTTGGGCAAACAATAAATACAAACTCAAGGTAAACTGCTCCAAACTCAATTGCAGAAAATATGACTTTAGCAACAGAGTGGCCAATGCCTGGAATTCTCTACCTGACATCCACAAACCCCCCACAGCTTCAACCTTAAACTGTCTACCGTGGGCAGTTCCTAAGAGGTCCGTAAAGGGGGTGTGCATAAGCGCACCAGCGTGCCTAGTGTCTTTGTCCTACTGTCCCCATTTATTTGTACTCATTTCCTATGTTCATGTTCATGTTTATACTTATACCTGTTATCTTATACATGTTTGAATAAAAAATAAATAAATAAATAAATAAATAAATAAATAAATAATCAATCAATGGAATGGCTTACCTCCAGAAGTTGTGGATGCTCCATCACTGGAACTTTTCAAGAAGAGATTGGACAGCCATTTGTTTGGAATGGTATAGGGCCATGATGGCAAACCTATGGCATGTGTACCACAGGTGGCACGTGTAGCCATATCGGTAGGCATGTGAGCTCAGCTCCAGCGCGCACCAGCCAGCTGATTTTCAGGCCTTCTGGACCCACTAGAATGAAGGCCCATTTTTCTCTCTCCCCAGGCTCCAGAGCCTTTCTAGGAGCTTGGGGAGGGTGAAAATGGCCTTCCCCACTGCCCCGGAGGCCCTCCAGAGGCCAGAAACGGCCCGTTTGCCAACTTCCGGTCCCAGACCGGGAAAGAGAAAAACGGGCCTACCGGGCCCACCATGAAATCATGTGCCAGGAGCAGGGGGTAGTGGGGGGGGGTTGCACGTGCATGTGCAGGGGCGGGGCGCATAGAATTACGGGTGTGGGCATGCATGCGTGTGACCCTCCCTCCCCCCCTCCTGGCACGCAATGGCAAAAGGTTAATCATCACTGGTAGAGGGTTTGAACAGGGGGATTAGAAGACATCCAAGGGTCCTTTCAACTTTATTATTCTGTATTCTATATTTGAAGATGTTGGTTTTATGTGAGGCTTTGCATGTCGATTCTGGCAATGCAACATGTTTGGTTTTGGGCTTGTTTCATCTATTCACTCTAGTCAACTGTATGGATAGGAAGCAGAGAAAAAGACTTACATGTGGGAACAAGAAATACACACACATTCATTTGGTAACATTGCATCACTGTATTGATTCTCTATATCAGGGGTGTCAAACTGGCAGGGATGTGTCATGTGCAGGCCATACCCACTCCAGCTCCGCAAATGAGAAAAACATCGTGAAACATCATGTGATGACAATGTGATGCCATGAATTTGACACCGTGCTCTATCTATATCAATGGATACCGAGAACACTTTCTGTTCTGCATATGACTCTGCCTATGATAGAGAACAAATTATAGAATATATAACAATACAAAATCATCTTTAATAACTACAGAATCATATTAAGTTGCAAGGAAGTTGAGAAGTTAAATATGAAAAAAATGCCCTAGATATTTGACAACAGGAGAAATTAGAAATATGAATGAGATCACGTTCTATCCCATGAAGTGGATATGTCCTTCATCCTCATATCTGTGACTTTAGACTGCAGTTAGATATTACAAATTATGCAAGACTGCACCTTTTTCATAACTTTATAAATGTAAGGGGAGCACATTTTCAGATTTTTCTTGTTTGTTTTGTTTTTAATTAGTATACGCTATGTACAAAAGAAAAAAAAAAAACCAAAACAAACACCCTTATTTTTAAATTCCTTAATATACTTCCTTGGACTTATTTTTTATTCTGAATGATAAAAAAAATAAATGTCATCTTTAAATTAAACAAGCACCGAAGTTTTCAGGCAAATCATTCAATCTCAGAAGAAGAGCCATTTTTTTGCGGGGGGTGGGGGGGAATCTCAGAGTCCTCAGGCCAACTGAGTGGGAAGAATGTGAATTGGGTTTGCACGTGGGTTTGCAGAAGTGGAAAAATGTAATTATGGGAAAAGTAGGAATACGTGAATGGTTTGAAGTATAAAGTGCAGCACTTAGAATAAGACAATTGCCTAAATTCCCTGACTGACAGATGGATGCCACATTAGATGAAAACGATAACAGATTTAGTGGACTGAAGACTAACTTCCTCTTAGCAGTGCTCTGATCCCTGACCTAAAACCTGACTCCTGTTAGCTTCACTAACACAGAATAATTGTCACAGGTGCAGGATAAAAGGAACCTCAACAGCAGTACCAGTGGATAGAAGTCTCTTTCTTTTGATGACCATAAATGCACTGTTGAGATACAGTCCACAAGTCCTGACCTTCGTTGACCTTTGAAAACATTAAAATGTACACCAGAGAAAGAGGAAATGTGTGTGTGTGTGTGTGTGTGTGTGTGTGTATAAAAAATATGCACACTCCAAGGTTTGTGTGTGGGAAAAAAAATACATACACACACCCAGGTTAGTTTTGGTGGATATAATGAAATACTAAAACTGCCTAATATATAAATATACAAACAGCGTAGAGTAATGGTAAAATAATGCATTTTCATTAACACAAAACCCTGTTTTCCATACCATTGTGAGGGAATAGTACTGTGTATTCAGTAGCATGCATGGGTTTTTATAATTATTAGTAAATTATTACCATGTCATATGCTGGATATGTTCACTGTTCTGAAATGATTCTGTTGTATTGATATGCTAATTGCTAGCTTTTGAACAGAAGCAAGCACTTTGAAATCTACTTAAATTTGGGAAAGGTAGAGGATTTTAGCAGGACTTATAAATGACATGGTGACAACTGTGAGACTTCACAGAAGTTTACACCTCCTTCTGTTAGAAAATAGAGTACATTTTATTTGCTTTCTTCAGCAACATGAATGGGGAATTCAGAAAACAAGAGCACAGCACAATGAACTATGCAAATATTCTTTGTAAGAGAGATGTGAATATTATAGAAGAAAACTAAATGACTGTGTATCCCATTAAAGGGAAGTCAATGAAGTAGACTGCCAATATTGTTTTCCTTTGATGTGGAAGAACGAATATCATAAGTGGGGGGAAGAGCGAAATGATTGCACGTCTCATTAAGCTAATGTTGATGCACCGAAGTAACCTGTGTGTGTTTTCAAACTGATTTACAGGAAATTAAAAAAGAAGACAAGATCAAGTTCTTAAAGATCCAGTAATAAATGAAATGACACGTGCAATTATTGTGATTGTTGGCGGTGGAGGAATACTAAAATCTTCCAAATATTTATTCACAAAATATGAAGGAACAGAAACAATGCATCAAAACACAATGGCATCAAATTTCTGTTGCACTCTGAAAAGCAGCTATGAAAAAGCATAACATTCATTCAGGGTTCTTATTGAGGTCATAGGTCCTGCCCTTTGGTTATTATTCATTCACAAATTGCTCTGATGAGTAATATGACACTAAATTGGTATATACAAGCCTTTGGGTAATTGCCCAAGGTAAATATAATGATCAAATTACACTTTAAGGCTTTCTGTATAGGTAAGATGACTTCAGCCCACTGTGAAAGGTATAGTCAAGTCTATACTTCTACTATGTCATGAGTGCTTATGTTTAAAACGTGATAAATATATGGGATTATTTCCATGCAATATATTGTCATGAACACTGGCAATAATGCCTTCCCCCGAGATAACCATCTTTTCAAATGTGATGAGATCATCAGGTAACAGTGTAAGATATGAAGGCTTAGCATGCTGTGTTGTTAGCACTTTAAAAAAAGAAATTGCTGGGATAATTAACAACTACCTATTTGTCTGTGGGCTGCATTCATTATGCTGGCACAAATTGGAGGTCTCAAAAATCTGTGCAGTAAAAATTTGCTCTTTGTTCAGGAAGTTCCCCTTGGATTTGAGGGAAATTCTGGTTTGCTGTGTCTATTGTAATTGTGACAGGCAGTTGACATGTCTCATAGTCTAAATGTAGTGGCAAGCAGGGGGTGGTACAAATCATGGTGGGGGGAAAAACTGCCATTCACCCTTGTGCAATGGAAAGGTGTTCTTAGCATACTCCAACCTAAGTTCAGTCTAGAATTGGGTCTCTGAGGTTGAAGGTCAAATCTGTGAGGTCAAAGCTATTTCTTGTCAATCTTCGTTCCCTAATGACACATGAATTGGAAATTAGAACAAAGTAAGTAAAGCGAATAGCCAGAAGGTGAGTGTCTGTTTTATTACTCCGAAGAGCTGGGAAATCTGGCCAATTGTTGCCCTATGTGGCTTGAATGACAGTTGTTAAGTTGAAAAAGGGACAGTGTGATGGGAATGCCACTTTAAATCTCAATTACCTCCTCCACTCCAATCAGCTTGGTAGAGCTTTAATGAAGTGCAATTCTCTGTCCTTTTCCTCATACTTCTATCTCTAGAATAAGCCTCACATTCAAGTTTGACAGCAGTACAATCAGTTTTCCATTCATCACTGGCCCTGTTTTAACCCTGCTGAAAAAAGGCCTAATGTACGTAGCAGTGATGGCAATTAGGCAGAAAAGTAATATTAGAAACGGACAAAAGCCTGAGTCTTTTAGCATTACAGGTGTTTTTTTTCAGCCCTTTCTAGACATAAAGGAGTAGGCAGTGTTGTTAAGTTCCCTTCTTCATGCTTTTCTTAAGCTGAAAGTCCAGCGTTTTCAAGATTCAATTAATTAAAGATATGGAGAGCCAAAGAACAAGGTAAAAGCTATGTTCCTTCTAGGGAAGATACACATAGTAATTGGCCCCTTATTAAAATGGGTATCTTCTGGGTGTATATTTAATAAGGTTGATAAAAGTCGTCATTTCCTCATTACAGCTACAGCCTGAAACACTCTCTGTGCATGTATATAGAAAAGACGAAGGATGACACATGAAAATATCAATCTTTTACAAGAGAGGCATGTGAATTCAAGAATTCTGGAAGCTAGAGATCTGATGCTGAGATAACAGAGACAGATTTTGTTTCAGTTTGCTTGTGAGGATTGCTGCAATGGGAAAAGATACTTGGGGGAGCTCGGCTTTGTTTGTTTTTATTTTTCCTCGATGGGCACAATATAAATATAGCCAAGCTCTCCTTCTTCGACATGCATTCAGATATTACCAGGAGGCTTTTGCAATAAAGAAATTTTGTTTGAAGGGAATGGTCTCCCTTCCTCCTTTAAAGACTTGGTCTTTTATTACACTCACTGTTTATGTGTTTACAATCCACCCCTTTTTCTCTTCCGCTCATAACACGATTGCATCTTCTACTTAATGAAGCATCTCCAGTGAGCATCTCCTGAAAATGGGCTCTTGGGCCATTGTGGCTAGGATGACTATGACTATTTCGGGGTTATTATTGGTTGTTCTTGGGTTTATGCCTCCTTTAGCGTCCTTTTGATGCCCCTTTTGGAAAATGCCAGTAAAGGTTGCGTGTGTGTTATTTTGTTTGAGAGATTCACTAGCGCCTGTGGCATCGGAGGAAGGATCTTGCTGGGAAGAATGGAAGCTCGGAGGGGGTGGGAGAAAAACCCCAGATGCAGCAATTAGGCCGCTCTTGCAGCTCATTGGGGATGTGACACAAGTGGGTGATAGTGGCTTTCACCTCTTCCACTCCCTCTTCTCCTGCCTGATTCTTCGAACAATCCCTGTCAGAAACACTCTTTGAAAAAGGCTGCATTAGACAATGGCTCTTCACCCTTATTTTATGCTTTAAGTAGTGGAGCAGAATGCTGTAAGGGGCTGCAAACAAGGCGTAATCTGAGAAAGACGCACAGGCATTGTTATAACTGTGAAAACCAGAAGAACCCCTTTCAAAGCCGTGACTGAAAGTGCTATGAAGACCTTTCGTCCTTTGCACTCTCCCAATCACCAATTAGACAAACATTAACATCAATTAAGCTGTTATACAGCACAGGTTCCATATAATTACCTTAATGGGTTGACGCTTTCTTTAGCAGCAATTTCTTAAACAAACTTCATCTTTTGTGCAACAGGCTAAGAAAATTTTCAGCAGGGAGCATTTCCTTTTGTCACGGTTTCTAAAGAGACAGCTGAATTGTTCTATTTAACAACAAACACCTTCACTAAGGACCCTCGTCCTGTCCTCGTTCCCACCACATTTGACTACCAGGCTCAAAGCTTATTAAGCATCAGAGACAAAAAAAACCCTGACTAGCCAGGGGAGAGCAGACACATGCAGGGAGGGCAGTGCACAAAGAGCCTGTGAGTCTGGCACTGGTGTGCAAGCAGACCTTAGGCAAAAGGACCAATTGAATGAGCTGCTTATTTAGTATCCAAAGAGCCAGATCCGTCCTGACTACCAGCACAAAGAGCAGGCAATAGAAAAACAGGATCTTGCTCATAAAACAAGACAAATCTGTCTAATTTATTTGGGACCAGTAAGTGCTCATTAAATGCAAGCTACTCAGATTCTTCTTGTTCCTGCATCACCTAATTCTCTTAGACTACTGACAATGGCAGGCTGATTTTTCCCCCCTGTTTAACAAACATTCCATTGAAATGTACTCAAATACAGCTCTATAAACTACAGGCCTTATATCACATCATTTTTTATTTGATACGAAATTCACAGAGGGACTTTTTCCCCACTTTTCCGAAGAAAGAAAGAAAGAAAGAAAGAAAGAAAGAAAGAAAGAAAGAGAAAGGACAAGCCTTTTAATTATATTTCATGAGAAAGAAAGAATTGATAGCTGAAGGTGTCAGTGAAATGAAATAATTGCTTGTCTAGTATTGGTGCATAGGCATGCATACACACAAAATAATCCATGTAGCTATAAAAATTAAATTGCACTGGATCAGTGTTAAAAGCCTATAACAAATCAGAAAGTAAGAATATGTTATGTTATGCAAAGAAAGGGGGAGAGAGAAAACGGTAATGTTGCTTCAAATGCCTTCGATTTTCTCATGCCATCGTGTACCTAAACACCACTGATTGATCATAACAATATGGTAGCAAGGAGTCAATTCATTTTTTACACATTGAAGGTCATGGTCTGAACTTTCAGTACATTTAAATGTTACCCTGGTGAACTCTAAGCACCCCTTTGGGTCAAAGGTTCAAGACTGTTGAATTAAAAGACAACTATGAATCTAACACGTTATCTTTAACCTTAGGTGATGGTCATCAATGGCCAAAGCCACAGAGGAATAGCCATTTGTATTCATTTGTGTGAAATGAAATATACTCTAAGAAATACACTGATACAAGCTCTGGACAATAGGTCATGGGGAGTCAGTTGATGCTTTGACATTCTGGAAACCTTACAACAATACATTATAAAAGCTTGGGTGAAGTCCATGGAGGAGTCCTTAAAATGAAGAAAGTCAGCTCATCTTTTTTGAAAAGGCATTCACCATATACTTCCTATTTTATTAGTATTGAAATAATGGGATTGTGTTTTTTAAAAAACAAAACAAAACAAAAATGCATTTTAAAACTTCAGCAAATAAGGGATCCCCCCCCCTTAAGATCAATGATAAAATAATTTATGGGATTCTTCATCAGATACAATTTTGAAGTAGCTTAAATGTAACAAATGTCATTTCTTAGATTTTCAGCTCTACATTATATGATTTGAAATCTTTTGTCAAACAGGAACAATATCCATATTTTAAATTCTTGATTTAGCTTTAATAATGCCATTAAAGATCTGTTCATCATCTTCTATGTCTACTTAAGCAATCAGAAATAACTCCCTATTCTTAATCCAAAATTGTCAGCAAATGGATGTTGTAGAATGATGCCATGGGCATCCACAAGGGGGAGCAAGGAGGCAAGTGACCTCATATATGCCATTATCTCATTGCACAAATGATACAAGGTATGTCTTGAGTCAGTTATGGCTTCTATTGGACACTTGTGCACGTTGCCAACTTACAAAACTGCAATGATTTATCCTGCGCTCTCCTGAAACCACCCATTGGAATTCTGGATCACACTCTAAATCCAAGCCTGCATCATTGAATACAAATTCAATAAGTAGATAAATAAATAAATAAATAAATCTTGTGGATTTTTTTTCAATGGCAATCATATTTAACGGGTAAAATTTGCTATATGAAATAAAGCATCATTTTGCTTTAACTCTAACAAGAATGAATGAATGAATGAGTGAATGAATAATAATAATAATAATAATAATAATAATAATAATAATAATAATTTTATTTCTATTCCGCCCTTCTCCCGAAGGACTCAGGGCGGTGTACAGCCTATTTAAAAACAGAATAGACATCGAATTAAAATAATTAAAAAATATTAAATAATTGGCTTAATTTAAAACCCCAAAAATTTAAAACATCCAATTAAAAATTATGTTGCTAACCCAGCCTGGCGGAACAATAGGGTCTTGAGTGCGCAGCGAAATACCCGGAGGTCAGAAATCTTACGAATTTCCCGGGGCAGTTCATTCCACAGGGCTGGGGTTCCCACAGAGAAGGCCCTTCCCCTGGGTGTCGCCAGCCGACATGACTTGGCCGATGGCACCCTGAGGAGACCCTCTCTGTGGGAGCGGACTGGCCTGTGGGAGGCTATTGGTGGCAGAAGACGGTCTCGAAGGTACCCGGGTCCTATGCCATGGAGCGCTTTAAAGGTGGTGACCAACACCTTGAATCGCACCCGGAAGACCACTGGGAGCCAGTGCAGCTCGCGCAGGAGGGGTGTCACGTGGGCGCAACGGGTTGCACCCATAACCACCCGCGCGGCCGCATTCTGGACCAGTTGGAGCCTCCGAGTGCTCTTCAAGGGGAGCCCCATGTAGAGAGCATTGCAATAGTCCAACCGGGAGGTGACAAGGGCGTGAGTGACTGTGCGCAGGGCGTCCCGATACAGAAAGGGCTGCAACTGGCGAATCAGGCGGACCTGATAAAAGGCCCCCCTGGCCACGGCCGTCATATGTTCTTCTAAAGACAGCCGTGCGTCCAGGAGGACACCCAGATTGCGAGCCCTCTCTGTGGGGGGCAAAGATTCACCCCCAATAGTCAGCGATGGCACCTGCTGACTATATCGGGACGCCGGGAGCCACAGCCACTCGGTCTTGGAAGGGTTGAGTCTGAGCCTGTTCCTCCCCATCCAGACCCGCACGGCCTCCAGGCAGCGAGACATCACATCAAGGGCATCGTTGGGGTGGTCTGGGGTGGAGATGTACAGCTGAGTGTCCTCAGCGTACAGGTGACACTTCACCCCAAAACCACGTGAATGAGTGAATGAGATTTGCAGTCAACAACTCACAGATAGCTAGATATAGATTCGTTTTTGATCTGTTCCTATTGCATTACAAAAATATTATATGAGTAAATGCACAATGTATAAAAACTTTGCAGTTTTTCTTCAAACATCACACTTTTCTAGAAGATAGTCTGCCTTTAGAACAATTTTTGATCCATCAGAGAGCTTCAGTGAATTAATATGATTGTCCTATGAAAGTTTTTATCCCAGCTAAAAAACACCACCACTGTGGCAGGATTGTTTACTTTCTGCAACATGACTTCATAGAACTGATTTCCTTCCTTCCTTCCCTCCTTCCCTCCTTCCCTCCTTCCTTCCTTCCTTCCTTCCTTCCTTCCTTCCTTCCCTCCTTCCCTCCTTCCTTCCTTCCTTCCTTCCTTCCTTCCTTCCTTCCTTCCTTCCTTCCTCCCTCCCTCCCTCCCTCCCTCCCATCCATCTATAATATAATATAATTTAAAATGTAGATGTATTTCTTTGTGTGTTGTTGCTACCTGTACAAATAAAGATGTTATATGGAATCTAAGAATAAACATTATACCCACAAAAGAGATGATTCGATTCTTACAATGGGTGATTTAGAAATCAGGAAAATGGGAAAAGAAATAGGAAAATAAAAGGAAAGAATAGGAGTCACATGAGACTGCTCTTTTTTATATTAAATATAAATCTAGAGCATTCAGTCCTCATCCTACTGTTAAAAGCCTTTGAAAAAAAACCCAATTGGTTTAGACTATTTGATACAGTGATTTATCCCAGCAATCTTCTAGGCAAGAAAAGAGAGATGGAGAGAGAGAGGGAGGGATGGTGGTTGTGGGAAAGATTCTGTAGGTCATATCATATGTATCATATGTCATATATCATCTTTTGGGGCTAGGGGTTAATTTGTGACAAAGCATTAACAGTTTTCATAAGATATTTAAAATAGGACAGATTTGTTAATATTTATGTAAAAATGGCAGAAGTATTCCTTGGAATTAAAATGATCTCAATCATCCTAAACCAGGGGTATGCAACCTTAAACATTCAAAAAACCATTTGGACCTGTTTCCCACAGAAAAGAAAATACCAGGAGCCACAAAACCACAAAGCCAACTCAACATCACTCACTCCCACCCAGTCACATGACCCCCCCCAGCAATGCCTACCCAGGTTTTGGGAAATCTCTCTCTCTCTCTCTCTCTCTCTCTCTCTCTCTCTCTCTCTCTCTCTCTCTCTCTCTCTCTCTCTCTCTCTCTCCCCTCTCTGTCTCTCTCTCTTTCTCTTTCTGTCTCTCTTCCTCTCTCTCTTCCTCTCAGTCTCCCTCTGTGTGTGTGTGTGTCTCCCTCTCTGTCTCTGTCTCTCTCTCTCTCTGTCTCTCTGTCTCTCTCTCTGTGTGTCTCTCTCTGTCTGTCTCTCTCTCTCTCTCTCTCTCTCGTGTGTGTGTGTGTGTGTGTGTGTGTGTGTGTGTGTGAACCATTTCCAAAAACAGGCGAGGGTTTTTTTTGTTTTTTGTTTTGCTGATGTTGTTCTTTCTTCTTTGAGTGTTTTTTACCATATGATTTAAATCAAGAGTCATTTCAGGTTCTCAGATAAATGAAGCTCTTTCGTCCTTTTTATCTGTGCAATTTAGCGTGCTTCACAATGGGGGAGTCAGCGTCCCTCCTCCTTCTGGCACCCATTATGACGTGTATCATCAGCTGGCAGCCGGGCTGGGCCAGTGTCTCAAAGTGGAGAGCAAGTCACACGTCTCCCCAAGCAACCCAGGTGTGTGCAGCACCAATAAGAAGCACCTGTGAGATAAGGCAAGTACAGGGGTGCTTCACTTCCGCTCTGAAATATGGAGTGAGTCTCCATCCCCCACTGTCACCCTTACCTTCTCAGGGCAGGTGAGGAGTGACTGGGAGGGGAGGGTGAGAAGTGGGGCCAGCCAGTGTGGGTTCAGCCAACAGGGAGCCACAGCAGGGGGATGAAAGAGCCACATGCTGCTCCGGAGCCACAGGTTGCCGACACCCACCCTAAATCAAGAATGTCAGTTCTGTTCTTTTTTTATTATAATGAATTTTTTTTTCCAACATAAACATAAAAAAAAATTTTTTTTTTCAAGAACGAAGTCTTGGTCCAGTCACAAATGGATACACTAATTTAACAAATGAGAAACAAACAATTTTAACATAAATTCCAACATCTTAATCAATTTTTTTATTTTCTCATCATACATCCTAATCTCCTACTAAGGCAAAACTCCTTTTTATATTCAATTATAATTCAATTATAAATCAAAATTCAATACCGCTTTATCTAAATTTTTTATCCCTTGCTGGCTTTTAAAGGTGGCAAATCCTTAATTTTGCTTTTCTCTTTTCAAGTTCATTTCAGTTTTAGCAAAAAAAGTTCAAGTATGCAGCTCTATTTAGTTAATAAGCAATTCCCTCCAATCAATCAGTGGTGAAATAAGGTTCTTAAAGGGTTTTAAACTTCTCCCCCTTTTTCCCCCCAAAATCTTCAAGCCCCTCAGATCTTCAGCCGCTAGTAAGGTGGGGGTCTTATTTATAAATGTGCTCATTAACGTGTTGTTCTCACCTGGGCTGGTGTCACTCACCCAGCTCCGAAGCACTTCGTCCTTTCTTCCTTCCTCCTGCACTTTGCTTGCCCCGATCTG
Organism: Arizona elegans; assembly: GCA_022577455.1. Classification (NCBI taxonomy): domain Eukaryota; kingdom Metazoa; phylum Chordata; class Lepidosauria; order Squamata; family Colubridae; genus Arizona; species Arizona elegans. The sequence goes on from JAKOOJ010000001.1 coordinate 42,031,353, forward strand.
TCGCAGTCTCGAGGCAGCCGCCATGGCTGCTGTCCCCTGTTGCTGACTTAGAGGATTGCCTCTGGCCTCTGAGGAACTTGCCCATTCCTCTCGGCTGCCCAAGGGGTCCCTCTCTTCTCCCCTGTCCCTTTAGGACAGGGTAGGTCCACAGACCTGTCAGCGGCGGTTAGCCAGTCGGGGTTTTGGCGGGGCTCTTTCCCTGACTGCATCCCCGTGACGCCAAACCGGAAGTCCAAGAATGTCAGTTCTGTTCTTGAAGACCTGTGCTAGAAAAATCCAAATTAACCCATCTGAAATTATTATGGTTGGTCACACAGTCAGCCACAAGTTTTGTTTGGGTTTGGCATTTTTATCCACCTGCTGAATCCTTCTCGAGGATCTAGGATAGGCAGATTTTATTATTTAATACTGTTAAAGGTATTGTCTCCAACTAAAGCTGACTTTTGCAGTTGACAGATGGTGAATTTTAAAGGCTGATGGAGTTAAGGGGCACTACAGATGTTTTGTGGCCCCCCACTGAAGCCACAATGGTTCTATCTTTACCACAGTTCTACTCCTATTTGCATTTCTTTATATTTTGTGATTTCTTCCAGTTGTTTCTCTTCTACTCTGCTGTCCCCAGTGTTGTCCACTATCCAGACCAGTGGTGGGTTCCTCCCGGTTCCTCCCAGTTCCGCCGAGCCGGTAGTGGTGACGATATAATGTCACCGAACCGGTTCTGCCCCCCTGCCCCCGCCCTCTGCCCCCCACCCCCCTGCATTATTCTTACCTTTTATTTGGCCCCAGCCCCAATCTATTGCTGCCTCCTGAGTCCCAGCTGATTGGCTAGAGGGAAAAAAACTGTTTAAACTCTTGCCGCGGGGCTTCAAAGGGCTGCCCTACAGCTGATCAGTGTTAAAAGAAAACAAATGAGTAGACTGGTGCCTGCAAAAATAAATGGTTAGACCGATGCCTGCAAAAATAAATGGGTATACCTGTGCCTGCAAAAATAAATGAGTAGACTGGTGCCTGCAAAAATAAATGGGTAGACCAGTGCCTGCAAAAGTAAATGAGTAAATCAGTACAGCTCTGCAAGCAGTTAAAAGCCTGGTAGACCAGTACCTCTGCTAAATCCTAAATAATTGTCACATGACCATCAAGCCACGCCCACAGAACCGGTAGTAAAAAAATTTAGAACCCACCCTGATCCAGACTTTTTGTCTTTTTGATCAACAACGGTTAGCTTTGAGGTGACATGTAGCAAGTGCTTGTTTGTTTGAATTCTAAAGTCTCAGAGCACTTTAACTTGTTTTCTATTACTTTGTCTATTTTGTGGCCCACCAGTTCCAGCTTACTGATTTTCCTTGTTTTTAGGTGATATTTCTTTGGTCTTCTTGCTCTTTAGCTTCTTTTCTTTCATCTGTTGTAGCTTTCTTGCGTGCTGATTTTATTTTCCAACCCGGTGATGTGCTGTTTTGCTTGGTTCTTCTTCTTCTTCTTCTTCTTCTTCTTCTTCTTCTTCTTCTTCTTCTTCTTCTTCTTCTTCTTCTTCTTCTTCTTCTTCTTCTTCTTCTTCTTCTTCTTCTTCTTCTTCTTCTTCTTCTTCTTCTTCTTCTTCTTCTTCTTCTTCTTCTTCTTCTTCTTCTTCTTCTTCTTCTTCTTCTTCTTCTTCCTGAACTACTTCTGGCAAAGCTTCAATTTCTTTGTCCTGGATAGACCTTTCCAGTTTTTTGAATTCTGCTTCTGTGAATACTTTATTTCATATTATAAATCAATATTGTTCTGTAAACTCTATTCTGTTATTTTTTTTATTCTGGATGTTGTTCTTTTCAGAACTGGGGCATTCTTTTCAGATATCCTGTTCTTTTTGGACTTGATTTGTGATGACTGATCATTATTTCTTTGTTTTCAATCTTTGTATGTTTGCAATATGTAAACACCTTTCCTTCTAGTTGTCTTGCAGCTTTTGGCCCTGATTGCTCAACCAACAGTTCTGAGTCCTGTAGTCTAAATGTGAACAAATGTCCCAAAACTCCAACACCCAGGTCCTTGTTGACCTGGGTGACACCCGATTCAGTGTTGGTTTTCAAAATTATATCTCATGATATTGTTTATGAGCTCAAGCTTGGCACATGTTCTTTGGCACATGTACTTTATGAATTTCTTAAACCAAATGCATTGATTTTGCAACTGAATGATGGGCAAAGGTTCAATAGCAAAATCAGTTCATTATGTGGTTACTGGTTTCTTCATGAACTATTTTTAATGAGAAACATATAAAGAAAATATTCTTAAGATATAAGAGGGTTCAGTCAAGAAAGTGTTCTTTCGCTAATTAGGAAGGAATGTGTGTATCTCGTTTCTCATACTTTCTCCTATATTTTTCTCCAACAAAATAAAATAAACCTCGAACACAAACAAAATTATAATTACTTCCTGCACCAATTTGGGCTGTATCATTTTGTATGCCTAAATATGAAGTGACTCAAGGCTTTGATTGGTGCTACATCAGGAAGCCTTGGCTATAACTTGCATAAACTTTATATCAGAAAAACAACCCAGTGTACTTTAATTGGAATGCTTTAACTTTAGTTAATGTTTATTAATTGTTTATTTAAAACATTTATAAAGCCATCCATCTTAAACCAAATTCTGAATGCTAATTTCACCTATCCCTGGGCTTGGGAAAGGGAGCCAAAATCTATGCTGAGCATTAATTTATAGCTTTATCAATTCTCTCTGTTTATTGATATTAATGATCTCTTTTGAAAATATACATTGTTTTAAATAAAGAATATAAAATATGCGGGGAAATCCATAGGAATAATTAGCATAACCAGTTTGCCTAGAAAATAGGTGTTTTGTGTAATTGTAGCCACCATCTTTACTTATTTTATGATGTAAACTTTACCAAGATAATGTTTATTAATTAATTTGTGACATATCCTCCCTATCCACCATCAGAACACAGGACAATTAAAAGTTCCCTTCCCATCCCAAGCTGCTTTAAAGCTATTGTCTAGCTCTCTGATTTCCAAAACATCCATGGAATGTAGCTTAAATTCTTGGTAAAGTATACTATATATACCATACTACTTACACGCACATAAGCACATAAGTACAAATACACACACACACAATTCAAATGGGAGATGATTTCTGATTTAAATTCCTCTCATTATATATACAATGAACCTATGTCCTTTATTTTAGAAGTCTGCCCTTTAGATTTTTTTTTTTCAAAAGCTCATTTTTATCTTTTATTTTGGATGCTTAATTTTTGTCATACAAGTGGCACCACTTAACGTACTTTCACATTTCTGTGAAAAACACAGAAATTGAATTGGGTTTTAAAAATAAATTTACATATACTGTTTGATTTCAGGTGTGTTTTTTTACTGGAATAGGTGCTTTTTGTAAAGTTTTCCTTGGTTTTGCTCTTGAACTTTCCTTTGTAAAATTATAATAAAAAACTTTTTTTTTTAAAAAAAAAAAAGCTTGGTCTTCTCCCCCAAGCGTTTAAATAGAATGAAATGACTACGTCTCGGACAGTGGTGAAATCCTACCGGTTCACACCAGTTCAGACGAACCGGTAGTAAAAATAAGCTACTGGTTGGTCCGAACTAGTATTTCTGATGATCAGCTGTGCCGCGTAATTTATATTTGCTAGAAAGCAGGAAATCCTGCTTTCTAGTGAATCTAAATTGTGTGGCACAGCTGTTTCCCCCCCTCGCTGTTCTATTTACCCTTCAAAAGGCTCCTTTTTCTGCACAAAGTGCGTGTTTGGTGCACACTGCACACGCACGGGTAGCAAACCAGTGGCGACCAGCGGAAGATTTCACCACTGGTCTCGGAAGTTTAACTTGGTGCCGGGATTTTGTTTTTAACGTTTATGGTTTTAATACTGTTAACATTGTTTTTATGTTGTTTTATTACTGGTATTGTTTTAATTTTTGATTAGGTGTTAGCCAGAGTTTGGTATCAGATAGACATCTCTATAATTGTTTTAAATAAATATATGAATAAATGAATGAACAAACAAACAAACAAACAAACAAAATAAATAAATATTATGTCCCTTTTTCAGATTTGCTGCTTTTTCAGGTGTGTCCTTTAGAAAATATGGTCACTGCAATTATATATTTTTATATTGCAATTTATACACTATGATTCTCTCTAAATGGCATATACAGTATCTGTAAATGTAAACCTAATTATTATCTATAATGAATGATTTCTCTTCAAAAGCAGCTGTGATATGTACAAACTTATGGACAGATCCACCAAGTGATTGAGTAAGTGAGATATTCTTGGCACATGAAGTATGGTTGAAGTTGAGCTGCTTCTTGAAAAGTCATAATAGATCAAGAATGGTATGTGCATGGGCCTTATCAGCAAGGCGTTTTATGAGCTTTTTCTCACCCTTCAAACTGGGGGAGGAGAAAAAGCTCCAGATCAATTGAGCATCGGATAGGAGGCAACTTTTCCCCCAATTTCAAGGCTTGAAAATACAGTAGTTTTGACTGTGGTACAAGGTGACATTCTAAAGCCGATTGTGATTGAGAAGCATGACTTCTCTCCAATGAACAGTTCTGCCCTCTAAGTATTTTAAGTGGTCTCTGATTGTCTCAATGGAAGCTTTTTTAAAAAACTTAATTTCATTTGATGAGTTTGTGTGCATGTGGTGTATGTTGAATGACCATATGAGCATGCAAAGAGCATGCACATGTATGTGCCTATTGTCCCAAGTAAAGTGAAGGACACATGCTCTTTAATTATATTTTTATTGGCAATCTTGATTACCCAATCCTAGCATATGTTATCCTGACTTACAAAAATTCAATGATGGTAATGCTATTCTGCAGAAATTAGATATTATATATTTATGGAATTAACAAGAATTTGATTCTGATGCTTGGACTTTATGATCTGCTTTTAGGAAAGCTTATAGAGTCATGCTTGTTTGCTTGAAACAAATTAAGAGTTTGCTTCCTTGGAAATCATTATGCTAGAACAGGAATGTGGTTTAAAAGATGTAATGAAGGGAAAAAAAGTAACTAGGAAGACTACCAATTCTTTATCACTCACAAAAAAAATCAGTCATGCAGGTCATGGTTGTCCCAAAGGTGCATTTTCAAAAAACAACTGGACTTTTTTTCCTCTTGAAGACATTTTGCTTCTCATCCAACAGGCTTCCTCAGTTCAGTTCAGTCAGAACTAAAGAAGCTTCTTTGTATGAGAAGTGAAAGGTCTTCAAGGAAAAACAAAGTCCAGTTGCCTTTTGAAAAAGCACCTTTGGGCTATTACACAGATACAATAATTAATCAAAGTCTATGAGAAGAAGCTATGTGAAGGGCTACCATCATTTGTGTTGTTATGACATTCTGGAAAAGTGCATAAATTTAAAAGTATTACTTTTTACTGAGTGAAATAGATATAAAAAATAAGATAAATTACTACAGAACTTTAGATTTTTACCAGCAGCAATATAACATGCTCTTTAGTACTTCAGGACCCCAAAACAAATTCCGAAATCTGGAAGAAAATTGTTTCTAGTAGAAATCTAGAAGAAATATTGATTGCTGTAACTATAGCAGCAATTAATGTGAATAAAGAAACCATGTTAACTTTGCTAAATCTTTTAGAAACAGTGATTTATTTAACTTTTTAATATATAATTATGATTTCATTTCTTAGGCTGGAAGAAGAAAAAAGATATAATAGGATCATTTTAAACTTAATTTTTCACATAGTGGGTCTTGGAACAAAATCACTTCTTTATTTTTGTTAATAGATATTCTTGATACATTTACAAAGGAACATATGCCTGAATTCCCATGGAGGACTGCTGAAGATGCATCAGAAATGGGATTTTTTTTTTAATCTGCAGGGAGGATTCATAGGAGAAAAACTATCCCAGTGGGGAAGTGGTAGCTCTACTGGATGGATGACCCTGCCTTATATTTTATTTACCATTTTTGCAACTCAATGGTCTAGAATTGCAAAGTATAACTGCAGAAATCCATAAAGGGAATAAAATTATTCAGAGTATAATTGTATTTTAATCCACTTCTATTAGTTTTATTCACTCACAGAAAGATACTGAATCCATTTGTGGTTCATTGATTTAAGCACTCTTGTTTTAGTTTTATATTTCTATTATTTTCTCTTGAGAGTATTTTTTTTATTGTATTGGGTAAAGCGTACAGAAATAATGTTATGTTTAATTAATCAGAAATAAACCAGGGCCTGGAGGAAGGAAACTGTCTGCTGGCACAAACAAATGGATATAAATAAGCAAAACATAGCCATAAACACATAAAATGAGGGACAGTAGGACAGGGACGGTAGGCACATTGGTATGCTTATGCACGCCACTTAGGGACCTCTTAAGAAATGTGTAAAGTCCATGGTAGACAGTTTAAGGTAAAAGGTATGATGGTTGACATAACTAAAAGATGCACACCATAGTGAACAATGTCTGCAGCATTCCATCTGCACGTTGGACTGTACATGTGTGGCTGTGCATGGGAAATATGAAGAGCTATCTTATAATAGTACACATAATTATATGCCTATATTCTAAAGAATTCAGTGGGATTTATTTCCAGATATGTAAACATCACATTGCTCCCTGACTCTTAACTGAGATTGTACAAGAGAAATGTAATGTAATGTAAACGCTAATATAATAACAATACAATACAATACAATGCAGTGCAGTGCAGTGCAGTGCAGTGCAATGCAATACACTACAATACAACAAATTTTTCTTGCTTTAATTCTGAGATTTTTTGGGAGAGTTATACAAGTATAATAATAGAAATGTCCATATTGTTCTCCATTGTCCATCAATTGCCTTTAGTACAAAGGACAATATAATTACCTGGAAGACCTTCTTTGTTTTTCTAACTCAGGGGTTATTGATTTTCTTTTTCAAGGTATAATTGCTTCAGTGACAGAAAAATGACCATCAAAATATCAAATTTCATCTTCTCTTAATTATGAGGATGTAAAGGCACTTAAGTGTTCAAGATGTTAAGTAGCCAGTGTGGTTCATGTGAATTGGTGAAGATGACGACGGTGGTGGTTTTATCCTACATAATCTGACAGTGCTGCCCACATGTCCTTCCTGATGACCTGAAGGTGCCACCCCATTTGGTTCCACATAATTTCTGGAATATGTTGTTCCTAGTATTGATTTTTGCATTGTATTCTGTAGGTATATCTTGTAGGAGAGAATCTGGTCCTACAAGATACCGTATTTTTCTGTGTATAAGATGCTACTTTAAAAAAAAAATATTTACTTGAAAATGGAGGGGTATCTTATACACAGGAGAAGGCCGCACATGCTGGATGAGCCTATGCAGCTCTATAATTCATCTCTATTGTAGTTGTTTCCTGTATCACATTGCCACTCTAGCTTTCATCTCTATTGTTCCTGAGATGCATTTCTTGTTCTTATTGTATTACTTATTCTAGCAAGATGGCTCTTGCATAGTATTGCACTTACTACAAGAAACTACATGAAACATGGGGGCGTCTTATACATGGGGGTGTCTTATAGATGGAAAAATATGGTACTTTGGATGGGGATCATAAGGGAGTAAGCTGTTCTTTAAATAGATCTTTGGGCTTATTATTCTAATTTGTTATTAAGTTGCAAGCATGTAGTTACTGTTTTGCTGGTGCTAGTAGTGAGCCTCCAGTCAGTGAAAAAGGACAGATAACTATTTATTAACTAGCAATAGCAATAGCACTTAGACTTATATACTGCTTCACAGTGCTTTACAGCCCTCTATAAGTATTTTACAGAGTCAGTATATTGCCCCCAACAATCTGATCCTCATTTTACCCACCTCAGAAGGATGGAAGTCTGAGTCATCCTTGAGCCTGGTGAGATTCGATCTGCCAAGTTGCAGGCAGCTGGCAGTCAGCAGAAGTAGCCTGCAGTACTGCATTCTAACCACTGCGCCACCACAGCTCTTGATTGTTGGACCCCAATTTTTTTTTTTTAAAAAAATTGATTTATATGTCACCCTTCTCTGAAGACTCAGGGCGGCTTACAATGCATTAAGCAATAGCCTTCATACTTTTGTATATTTATACAAAGTCAGCTTATTGCCCCCACAATCTGGGTCCTCATTTTTCCTACCTTAGAAAGGATGGAAGGCTGAGTCAACCTTGAGCCTGTTGAGATTTGAACTTGCATTAATTGCAGGCAGCTGATGTTAATAACAGTGCTTTAGTCTGCTGCACTATCAGGACTCCTAATTTTAAAAGAAAAAAGCCTTGAACCTTGAACAATGGGAAGGCAAAATGTATTTTTTTCCCCATTCATTCAATTTATAAAGCCTCCCATCTCAAATGCATAACTCTGGGTAGCTTACATCAATTAAAACACAGTCCCAAACCATATGAAAGCATATTAAATCACATTAAAGACCATATTTAGAAAAAAAACCCCAATGCAATATAATATACAACTAAATGTTACAGGGTGGGCAGTCCTGAGGATCTGATTTTTTGGCAATATTTTTGAGGAAGTCAGGTGGATTTGTGTACCTGGGTTTATTTTTGTTGTCAGGCAAAACTATCCTTTCAGGAGCTGGGAAAGATGACAAATGTTGGATTGTGCCTCAGTAAGGACAGAATGTTGGGATACTCACCTTGTTCCAATTCCATTATTAGGACTGCCCTCCTTAAGAGAGCTGTATTGTGACAGGTAAGTGAGGCTTCAATTCTTTGGTTTAGATGAGATTTTAGAGGGCTTTATCTGGATATGAAAGGCTTAAGGAAAGATAACTTAATTTCACCCTGGTCATATCCAAAAGACAGAGAGGCAGAAAGTGCATCCTCTATTTTGCTTGTTACTTTCTCCAAGACACATTTTCACATTTTATTTTCTCCATGACACATTGTGCTTTACCATATACTAATGCATTTTATAAAATACTTTAATTGGAGGTAAGATTCTACACAAGGAATTCCCCACCCACCATGCTTCTGACCTTGCTATTAGTTTCACTGGTATTCTAGATTTCTTCCCAAAGGAACTAAACTTATTGATATTTTTTTTTGCCAGCACATAATTTTTTCTTCTCTACTAAGTTATAAATTACACTAGAACAGATATAAAATTCTTGGCATAATTTTCATTTTAACAGCAGCAATTCTCCCTAGGAGACTAAGCTTTCCACCCCCAGTTCTATTACCTGCTCACAACCAATATATTTTCAAACATTGCAGAAGACCTCCAATTTATGCATATTAACATTTAAGCCTGAAATCTTTTGAAATAATTCTAAATGATGAATAATTCTAAATAATGAATATACAGGTTAATAATCCTTAGGGTACTCAGATACAACCACCAGATCATCTGCATAAAGATTAGGTAGATATTGTTCCTATAGTCCCTTCAAACTGTGATTTAGTCTCAGTTTAGAAGCTCAATGTTCAGTAGCAAGTGTGAACAAAAAGGAAGACAATGGGCATCCTTGCTTTGATTCTTGACAGATTGGGACAGTGGAATAAAGCTGATTTAAGACATTTTCTTCACAAATTTAATTTATGAAGTAGCAATGAAACATATTGATGCTCTATTGTATCCAACTCTTGTAACTTCCAAAGTGAAGATAGCGAGAGGTTTATTCTATGACACAAAATATTTAACACAGTTCTCCATTATGGATTTCCCTGATATTAACTCAACCTGATCAACAAAGGAAGCGGCAGTGTGGCTGAGCCTCTTAACTAATAGAGCAGTCAATAATTTAAAGATTCTGATTTAATATAGAAGTCAATAGAGAAAAATCTGAAGTTTAGGCTGATCTTCCCTTTAGAAGAGAATATTTATAGCTCAGAGTTGAACTATAGAATCTTTTGGGGTCTCTGAACTTCGTTATTTTCTTAGTTGTTACCTAGTTGGTAATGAAATGTCTGCAAGAAAACAACCAAGCTCAGAGACCTCCAAGGACCATACTGATCTCCCCTTTCTTTTTTTTTTTTTTTAAAAAAAAATCGAAATTCATGAGGTTTGCAATAGTGGCAAATATGTGACAACTTAGAACTACGCCGACTTCAGTCTGACCTAAGAATAGTACATAAAATTATCTGCCACAATGTACTTCCTGTCAATGACTACTTCAGCTTCAATCACAACAATACACGAGCAACTAATAGATACAAACTCAAGGTAAACCGTTCCAAATTTGATTGCAGAAAATATGACTTCAGCAACAGAGTGGTCAATGCCTGACTCTGTAGTTTCTTCCCCAAACCTCCAAAACTTTAACCTTAAACTGTCTACTGTTGACCTCACCCCATTCCTAAGAGGTCTGTAAGGGGCATGCATAAGTGCACCAGCGTGCCTACCGTCCCTGTCCTAATATTCCTTTACTTACTCTTTTCATGTATTCAAATTATGTTTATACTTTTACCTGTTATCTTATATATGCTTGACAAAATAAACCTATGATTATGATTATGTGTAGCTTGGGTGTAGGATGAGGGTGAAGTTTTCCCTCAACTCTGCTGAAGATGTTGCCTAGCCTGGTAATGAAACATTCAGAAACCAACCCACAAGCTCAGAAAACAAACCTTCACCTTCATCTATAAGGATTTCCAAGAATTTAGCTTTCTACTTTTACTTTTTTTTCCCTTTACACTTTTCATTAGTCTCTAGAACTGTGTAGAAAGGGAGTAATCTCCTTCTCAGACATCTGCCTCAATTCTTCTAGTCTATTTATAGTGATGCAGCATTCAATCAACTCCTCTAAGGTGCCTGCCATACCTTCCTGAACCAGTTCATCTTGCAATTCATTAGATAGACCCTCTTTAAACTGTCAACCACAAATTATTCCAGCCTTCACCTCTCAAATGAAATTAAAAACCAGGTATATATGCCTGAACATTATGTTTACCTTGGAACAGTCTGGGAATTTCACAAGCCCTTGTTACAGAATTGTCACAAATTTAATCAGATTTGCCATGGTCTGGATCCAAAAATGCCTTGGTCTAAAATCTTGAAACACTTTTACCTTCAAAGTAAAAGGAGTAAAGACCTATCAGAATTAGTGACAATATTGATAAATCAACATTTAAGGAACAAGCTTTTTTTATTATTATTTCTGATTAATAAGTTTTGTTAGAAAAACTTGAAGTGCAAGAATTTCAATAAATACTTTGGCTTTTATGTGTGAGTATAATTATATGTGAATATATGCAATTCAAAACTATTTGTTTTTGCTTTTCTTTATCCTAGTATTTCAGTGAATGAAGTTTGTTTATTTTTTCTGCAAAGGTGGGCCAGCCTGCACCTGCATATTGTTTACATAAGGGTTACTAACCCCATTATCACCATAAGATTCTATTCTCATATCTTCACAGTTCTCTATAACATTCTCCATAGCACCTCACACTACTATCCATGAATCTCTCAACATACATCATGCAGGATTGAGATATGTGAATTCCACCTTTCACTGTGGGGAGAATCTTCTTTGCCACCCCCTAATATCCCCCAAAAGCATGATCAGAAGACCTCCCTTCTTTTGAAAAGCTTCTGCCTTCTTCTGTCAGTTTCATGCTATTTCTTTACCAGTTCCTATTTCTTTACTTCCATTTCTCTGTTACTCTCTGTTGATTTCCATAGCAGCCTCTGTATGTCTCTTAGTGCTCTCACTTCTTGTCCTAACATCCCTGTGGTCTTATCCATGCTGCTCTCACAAGCTCCTTAACAGGCACTGCAACCATGCGTCCAAATTTGCTGTTCCCAGCTTGGTTATTATCTGTCCTGAAGTTTCTAGCCAACATTATTGCTTTATTATCCTCACAAACTATCCTAGAAGAAACCATCAATACAATTTACCATCTTCCACAACCTCTATAATTTTCTGAGGGCAGCAGCAAAAGCAGTGTTTTAATCTGACTTTGGTCTGATTTTTTCTTTTCTTTTCTTTTTCCCATCGTCACTGACTTCAAGAAATGCTAGTTCTCCTTCATTGACAAAGTTAATGGTACCCCTCGCACATATGTGCTAGTTGTTCCCGACTAGAAGAACAGGTAAAGTTAAAGGTTCCCCTCGCACATATGTGCTAGTTGTTCCCGACTCTAGGGGGTGATGCTCATCTCCGTTTCAAAGCTGAAGAGCCAGTGCTGTCCGAAGATGTCTCCATGGTCATGTGGCTGGCATTACTAAACGCCAAAGGCGCATGGAACTCTGTTACCTTCCCACCAAAAGTAGTCCCTATTTTTCTACTTGCATTTTTTATGTGCTTTCGAACTGCTAGGTTGGCAGACGCTGGGACAAGTAACGGGAGCTCACCCCATTACGTGGCACTAGGGATTTGAACCATTGAACTGCTGACCTTTCAATCAACAAGCTCAGCGTCTTAGCCACTTAGCCACCATGTCCCTATATAAAGGTTCTTTAGCAATATGTGAAATGAGAAGGAACTAGAAGAAGCAGAATGGAGATAATTTGAAGTTTAGGGCCAAGTAAGGAGACATGAGACACACCAACACAGGTCATTTGATTTATCTGAGTCATGTTAAAACATTGGAAGCTAACTCTGTGTCATCTTTTGAAGATTTCACTCAATGAAATATATTTCTCATGTAGGACTTTTTTACACATTCACTTCATATTCATTCAGCATTCATTCATTCATTCATTCGTTCATTCATTCATTCATTCATTCTTGTGCCCAAATCTTCCTATTTTACAACCATTCTTAAGTAACCCATCCCCACCTTATTCATCTAAACATTCATTGCCATGTAATGCAATTTTTGCTTCTTTCAAATATTAATGCCTATACCATACTTTTCCACTATCATTTTTGCATCTTAAAATTTTCCAACATTTTCCTGTCTTCAGAAAGGATGCACACATTTGTCTGCCTATTCTAATTTTTCAACATTTATGTATCACTTGAAATTGTTTGCTTCATTCTTCCTGTCAAATATAACTACCTTGTCTTTTTTGAAATATTGATTTTTAGAAATATAGTCTTTCTACTGCAGCATGTCTAATATTTGCTTCAAATAATTCAGGTTGTCTGCCAGCAGTCTAGCTTTCCATGTATAATAAAGTATACACACATTCAAATCTTCAGTCAGTGTACTTCTTGCATCACCGCAAACATAAATATGCCCCAAAATAAATTAAGCGATCAATAGGACATCCCACAAATTTACCTTACTCTTGGCTTAAATTTGAATAGTTCACTAAGCATTCAGCTTATTCTTTTGCATGCTTTCCTTCCATCATATATTATTTCTATTACTTTCAACAACCAACAATCAGTATTGTGCAAAATGTTCCATAATTCAAGCAATCCAGTTTATCATATGCTTTTTCTAAAATCAACTGGCAAACAATACACTTTCTCATAATTTGTACATTACTCAGGGACTTGCTGAAAAGGAAAAATATGGTTTGCACACATTGCTCCCAGCATGATGCTGTACCACATTTCTTAAATTTTGCTCATTGCTACCTCTTGCACCCTTTCATCAGAATTCTGCCAAACATTTTTCCAGGCACACTGAGCAAATTAAATCATCTCTGAAGTTTCTGCATTCACTTTATCTTTTTTTTTAATGTTAGGAAGAAATAATGGCACCCTTAATTTTGGATTGTTTATGTGTTGTTTTTATTTTCTTTTATTTTGTTAGCTGCCCTTAGTCACATGGCAAGTGGGTGGTCATATAAATTCATGTCAAGCTTTCATCATTCTTATTGAAAAATAATCATGCTTTTATACTAATTAATTTATGATATTTACATGGCAATATATGTATGCTTAAACCATGTTTTCAGAACAAACAGACTGTTGAATCAGTTATTCACCAAACACTCTTAAACATTTTTGGGTCTCTGAATGACTCACTAATTTTTTGCTCTCTCTGTCTCAATCCATTCATAACATCTTTCCTTAGATTACATTAATTCAAAATCATAAGATGGTATAATCTTATCTAATACACATAAAAACTACGAAAAAGAAAGAAAAACATCCATACATATATATATATCTATATATCTATATCTATATCTATATCTATATCTATATCTATATCTATATCTATATCTATCTATCTATCTATCTATCTATCTATCTATATATATATATATATATATATATATATATATATATATATATTACAGGGAGGATACTTGAGAAGAGGGTGTGGCTCACTGATGATGCCTTACAAGGCAGAAATAGCTATTTGAGTCTCCCAAATTGCAGCACAGAGTTGCTGGTTGTCAGCAAGATACAAAAAGCCCAGAAACTTGATCTTCCGGTTGGGGACTGTGGCGGCAGGGTGCCGTGTGAGCGAGCTTAGCTCCACGGCACTAGCTTTTTCGCCGTGTCTTGGGGACCTGAGGGGCGAGATCGCCCGGAGAGCGTCTCAGACGAGAGAGGGGATCTGAAAAGCGAGAGAGCGGCGTGCAAACACCTCTCGCTTGGACAGATTCCTCTGTCAAACTGGCATCAGTGCGTCCGCCGTTTAATGGCGGACCCGAAGTCACGATCTCCACCAACATCGAGGAAGCGAGGAGTTCGGAGCGGCTAGCGTGAGAAGGAGACCTGACCACAGATCTCAGGTGATCGTAGGAGCGGACCTCAAAGAGCGGCGTGCCGAACCAGCTAACAGGGCTCACAGCGGTGGAAAGGCGGCGACTACTAATAACGGAGCGAGCGGATCGAGTGTGAACTGCTGGCGAGGCGGCGAGGCTGTGAGAAGCAAGGAGAGTCTACTGTGCCGAGAGGGGGTGAATCCAGCTGCAAGCACTTGTATATCGATTGTGGATGAAGAGGCTTAGAATCAGACTTGGTGGATAATACCATGAGGATACATCACAACAATACTTCCTGCTGTCATTTTGCAGCCATCTTCCAGCTGACTGGCTTTTTCTGAAGGAAGGAAGAAACCGGAAGTGCAGCCATATGTTATATCGGGTACTTGAAATTTGACAACAGGAAAAATTGTGTAACATTCTGATCTGCGATCTTCTCTCCCAACTGTGTTCCCGCTTATTAAGATCTGCCGTTTGTTGGAAATATCTGAGACCTTTTTTTTTTTCTCTAATTAACTGAGACATTTTTTTACGTGGAAGAACTACCTTGAAAGTGGCAGCAGTTAATGAAACAAAAGTAATGAACTTTATAAAACTCTATTTATAGTACTTCTTATTATCTATCAATATTATCATCGATACCAGTATTGACACCTACCTATCAACTTATTAACCTATTAATTAACTTATCAATTTACTACTTTAGTAACTATTAATTATTAATTATTCTATAATTATCTCTCTATTTATATGGTTTTGAAGCCCTCTTTTCTTTCTTGATTAACTATCTTAGACAACTTTTCTGGTCTAGTACTATATATTACCTTGAAAAATTTAATAGATTCCAATCTACTCCTTTTGTACAATCCTTCTCTATTTGAATTGTCACCCTTTTATATTTAGTAGATTGATACCCATATTTATACTTATTTAAGAACTATTTTTAGAGCGGGTTTGATTAATTTAATAAGGGTGGGATAGTATTTTTTATATTAGTATTGCAAGGCTAAAATTGAAGAGATTTAGTATTTATCACGACATATAAACTTGGATTAATTAATTGTATTTGATCTTATATATAGATATAACCTAGACCATAATTGGAATGTGCGTTTGGTAATCATATTGAGCATATTTATATATAACCTTGTATAATAATATCTGTAAGAATTGTTATGGGCAGATAGGAAAATTAAGTAAATTTAGGATTAGAAGAATTATCTGTACCTTGCTACTAGAAGAGAGGATAGTGGATGATAATTTGGAAGAACATCGAGGTAATTTTGACAAATCAGAAGAGAATCCTAAAGGAAATGACAAGTATCTCATCGGCAGTTCTTAAGACCGGAAAGAAAACGTCCTCCAACCTTGCATTAACAATGTCTTCTCCAGCCCAGCAAAAACTTACTGAGGTGCTACCGAAAGCAGATAAGTCAGCAATGTTACCAACCATTCAAGCAATACAAACGACGCTGTCAACTATTCAAGAAACGATGCTCCTGCTACAAGAAAAAATGACTAACAATCATGTTGAACTTAAATCTGATATTCATTCTATAGATCAGAAAATGAGCGTGATCCAAGAGTCCATCCATAATAACGAGAAAAAGATAAAGAAGGTCGAGACGAGAGTGGAGCAAAATGAGAGAAACCTCGACTCGATCGACCAGAAATTGATGGCCCAGAATAGGGAGCTGGAAGACTCCATTATCCAGCTTGAGATGGACCAGGCAGCTTTTTACCTTCGCTTTCAGAATGTGGTGGAGGAAAAAGAAGACCTGGGAGATGTTATGGTGGACTTATTAGCTGGAATTTTACAACAAGATAAAGACGATATGATAAAGGAGCTGGATGAAATTTACAGGGTGCAAACCAACTATGCCAGGAGGAATAAACTCCCTCGAGAAGTTCATGTCAGATTTGCCCGAAGGAAAGTGAAAGACGTGCTATACAATATAGCAAGAGACGAACCTATCAATTATAAAGGCAAAGAAGTAATAGTGCTGAAACAAGTTCCTAAGAGGGTTCGTGACTTGAGAAGGGACTACAGGTTCTTGGCGATACAATTAAATAAGAGAAACATTCCCTTTAGATGGCTTATACCGGAGGGAATGCTCATCACCTGGCAAGGAAAATGGATTAAGATCGACAGCTTAGTTTCTGCACAAGAACTTTTGGACCAACTGAGAAGTGAGGAGGAAGGCCAAAGTAGCAAGGAGGAAGTAGATATAGCCTCCCAGGATGAGACCAATGCATAGTTAAAAAAATCTAAGGAAGACACACTAGAGAATAAGGAATCAGAAGAGAAGGAAGCCAAAGACGTTACAGGAAAGAAACAAAGACCACAAAGAGCTGTAAATATAAACAAAAACTACGTAGTTAGTTAGATAATGGAGGGTTGGAAATTGTTCTCGGTGAATGTAAACGGTTTAAATAACGGAAGGAAAAGAAAGCATATCTTTTCAAAATTGATCAAGCTTAATTTGGAAATAATTTGCCTCCAAGAAGTCCACATAAAGAAAGAGGAGAGGAAATATTTAGAATTTGAGAAATTAGGCAAATGCTTTACCTCTCTGGCAGAGAAAAAAAGGGGGGGGTAGCATTATACGTAAAAAAAGGAATTGCTGCTGAATTTAAATTCTCAGATGACAAAGGGAGATTCCTAGCAATTGAAATTAAGAGGGGTAATATTCCAATCTTAGTAGTAACCATTTATGCTCCAAATAGAGACCTAGGGGAATTTTACAGGAAATTAAACAATAAAATAGCTGAATTGGAATATTCAAATATTTGTATCATTGGGGACTTTAATGGGGTGGTAAGCCCGGAGGTGGACTACAAGAGCGGATTAAAGAAAAAAGCTAAAAGGGAAAAACTCCCCAAAACCTTTTTTGATTTGGTTGATGAGCATAATTTAGTAGATCTCTGGTGTACGCTACACCCGTGCAATAAGCAATTTACATACTATTCAAATCCCCAGATGTCCTGGTCAAGGATTGATATGTTTTGGGTCAGTAGAAATTTAGGGTTGGATATTCATTCTGTTGAAATTACCCCGAACGTTTGGGCCGACCACAACCCTTTAGAGATTAAGTGGAAGAACATAAATAGGACTAAACGAAGGAGATGGAGACTAAATACCCACATCCTTAGGGAAGTAGAGTTTACAAAGAGATTGCAGAGGGACCTACAATTTTTTTTTCTGGAAAATGAGAATCAGGAAACTCCATTAACATGTGTTTGGGATACAATGAAGGCATACTTAAGAGGATTAGTAATATCACATAATATATACAACAATAAAGAGAAAAGGAAGGCCCAGAAGGATTTGCTGGCCCAACTGGAAGAAGCAGAAAAGAGACTACAACGAGACCCGAGTGACACTAAAATAAAAGAGCAATGGATGACAGCAAGGCATAAAATAAATTTATTGGAACAGGAAGAATTGGGGAAAAAAATCCAACAATCCAAACAATACTATTTCGACAACGCAAATAAGCCTGGTAGATGGTTATCATATAAATTAAAAAAAGAGAAAGAGAAGGGTGTTATAAATAGCTTGGAGAATTTGGAAGGTAGAATATTAGAGGATGAAGAGGAGAAACAGGAGTTTGTTAGACATTACTATGAGACATTATATAGTCAGGAGGAAACTCCAATTGATAATATTAATCAGTACTTTACCAAAGAGAATCTCCCACAGATAAAGGAGGAGGAAAGGGAGGCGCTGAATAGAGAAATTACATTAGAGGAATTGAAGGGGGTAATATCCAAACTAAAGAGTAATAAAATGCCTGGTCCCGACGGTCTCCCAGGAGAATTATATAAAAACCAGAATCTGGCAGAAATACTTGTACCAAAACTTCTGATAATTTGCAATGAGGCCCTGAGAGGCTCCAGGATCCCAGAATCGTGGAAGGAGGCGTTCATCACATTGATAGGAAAAGAAGGTACCGATCCCAAGCAAGTAAGGAATTACAGACCAATCTCTTTACTCAACACGGATTATAAAATATTTATGGGAATATTAGCGGGTAGGTTGAAGATAATATTAAATAATTGGATCCACCCCGATCAAAATGGGTTCCTTCCCGGTAGACAGATTAGGTCTAATATGAGAGTGGTGATGGACGTATTAGAGTATTATGAAATACACTCCGAAAAACAGCTGGCCATGGTCTTCCTCGACGCGCAGAAGGCTTTCGACAACCTAAACTGGCGATTTTTGACCCAACAAATCCAAAAAATGAATTTCGGGGGATATTTCGAGAATGCGATAAAAGTAATTTACGATAAACAGAGTGCAAATATTATATTGAATGGGGATGTATCTAAACCCTTCCGGATTGGTAAAGGGGTGAGACAAGGCTGCCCACTTTCTCCACTCTTATTTATATTGGCCCTGGAGGTACTGTTAAGGAAAATTAGGCAAAATAAAGAAATACGGGGACTGGAAATTAGGAATGAAATTTTTAAGATTCAAGCTTTTGCTGACGATGTAGTGTTAATAATGGAGGACCCATTAACAACAGGGCCAAAAGTATTGAAAGAATTAGATGAATACGGGAGGTTGTCAGGATTTAAATTAAACATGACAAAAACTAAAATGCTAACAAAAAATATCCCAACTACAGAACAGGAAATATTAGTAAATAATTTGGGCATTCAAATAGTTAAGAAGATTAAATATTTAGGGATTTGGATTACTGCCAGATGCTCAACCTTGAAGGAAGATAATTATACACCCCTATTGACAAAGATAAGACAAGATTTGGATAGATGGGGGAAATTGCAAATATCGTTCCTCGGTAGGATAGCCACTATCAAGATGAGTGTTCTCCCCAAATTACTATACCTATTTCAAACTACTCCTGTTAGTATTGATAGAAAATATTTTTCGGATTTAAATGGGATAGTAAGGAAGTTTATTTTGGGAGGGAAAAAACCGAAAATTGCATTATGATCCCTGCAAGAAAAAAGGAACAGGGGCGGTTTCGGACTTCCAGTCTGGGAACTGTATCATAAAGCGGCCAATTTAGTGTGGCTACGTGAGTGGGCCTTGTTAAGGGATAAGAGAATCCTACAACTGGAAGGACATGACCTATTGAGAGGTTGGCATGCCTACCTCTGGGACAAAGGAAAAGGGACGGGGATATACTTCCACCAACATAAAATTAGAGACACATTAATGAAGACATGGAAAGAAATTAGGCATAAACATTACTCGAAATACCCAAAATGGATATCTATAATGGAGGCTCTAGTCCATCCAAATACATTAGGCAGGGAGAAAATGGTCACCTACCAAAATATTCTGGATAATAGTGGCAACCTTATACCTAATGAGATATTAAAAGAGCAAGGGATCCATATTGATTGGTGGCCCTATTTACAAATTAAATCCCGCTTTAGTAAGGATAAACAAGAAAAGGGAATAGAGATGGGGACAAACAGTTTTGATAAGGTATGGCTAGGTTGTGAAAACAAACTATTAGCTAAATTATACTCTTACCTTCTCGAATATGATAGAGAAGGAGAAATATTAAAGACCAAATGATTGCTTGGGGGAAAAACTTCGAATCAAAGATAAATCTGGATGATTGGGAAGAAATATGGAACTGCAATCTCAAATTGACGAGAGCAATAAGTTATAAGGAGAATCAGTACAAGATGCTATATAGATGGTACTTAGCACCATCTAGAATTGCCAAGATCTACCCAGGTGCAAGCCCTAAATGCTGGAAATGTGGCCACCCCCAAGGTACCTTTTATCACATGTGGTGGACGTGTCCGGAAGCGAGGAAGTTTTGGAAAAAAATACAAAAATGGATCCAAGAAATATTAGAGGAGGACATTAACTTCCTCCCGGAAATTTATCTCCTGGGAGTACTAAAATGAACACTTGGAAAGGACAAGAAATATCTGATTACCCATATTGTTACAGCGGCTAGACTCTCCTATGCAAGATGCTGGAAAGAGAAAGAAGGACCAACTGAGGAATGGTTAGTTAATAAGATACTTGACTGCGCAGAAATGTGCAGATTGACGTATACCTTAAACGGAAAGGAAGATTCAGAATTCTATGCGATCTGGGATTTGTGGTATAGGTGGCTAGAAATTAAATGCAAAAGTTAATATTAATGTGGAACAATGCACAACAACTAGATAATCCTGTATATTATAGTACTTTATTTAAATAGTAATCAATTTTGCTTATAAGAATTTTTGTATAAATGATTAGTATAAATTTTTGTATAAATGTATAAATGATTAGTTAATTGACTAGATACCGCACGTGTAAATATGCAATATGACATCACGTTTGCCGAACCGTTTAGTTTGAAGTGTAATATGTTCTTAATTCAATAAAATTGTTAAAAAAAAAAAAAAAAAGCCCAGAAACTTGTGAATGAGATTTCACAGAACTAGGGCTGTAGAACATCTTAGCTTACATAGGTAAAATCTGGCTAGAAAGAATATGCACATAAAAGCCTACGAAAAAGAAAAAGAAACATTGTACCTTTACAGGGAGGATATTTGAGAAGAGGGTGTGGCTCACTGATGATGCCTTACAAGGCAGAAATAGCTATTTGAGTCTCCTAAATTGCAGCAGAGAGTTGCTGGTTGTCAGCAAGATACAAAAAGCCCAGAAACTTGTGAATGAGATTTCACAGAACTAGGGCTGTAGAACATCTTAGCTTACATAGGTAAAACCTGGCTAGAAAGAATATGCATGTGTGTGTGTGTGTGTGTGTGTGTGTGTGTGTGTGTGTGTATTTTCTTACTTTTCGTAGGTTTTTATGTGTGTTTTTCTTTTAGCCAGGTTTTTCCTACGTAACCAAGATTTTTCTACAGTCTCCACTGAGCTAGGGCTGTAGAAAAATCTTGGTTACGTAGGAAAAAACTGGCTAAAAGAAAAACATACACACACACAGAGACACACACATTTTATATTCCCAGATGCAATCTTGCCTCTGATATGTTTATTAACCCGTACAGCTTGTCATGGTGGCTGTGGTTAGGATGCAGTACTGCAGGCTACTTCTGCTGATTGCCAGCTGCCTGCAATTTGGCAGTTCGAATCTCACCAGGTTCAAGGTTGACTCAGCCTTCCATTCTTCCGAGGTTGGTAAAATGAGGACCCAGATTGTTGGGGGCAATATACTGACTCTGTAAACCACTTAGAGAGAGCTGTAAAGCACTGTGAAACAGTATATAAGTCTAAGTGCTATTGCTATTGTCATGGACTTGGTTAATCAAAGTTTTCACATTATAAACAAGATAAAATAGATTAGGCTTCGGACTTAGTCACCCACAATATTTATGAAAATAGCAAAGGACATTATTCTGGCTTTTTTTGGCTAGAATGCAGAAACACTGCCAAACATCCTCAAGCAATTCTACTCCAGCTGTTCCCACTTCCCATCAATTCAGAAGTATGTACAATATGCTGAGACTTTCAGGACACTTAAGTATTTGTACAATTTTCTTCAACAATTCCTCTTTGTGGGTATCTTCCCTGGTTTTCTAAGAAACAGAATGATGAAGGTGCAGATTTTAGATTTCTGGTAGAGGCAATCTAGGAATTAGATAAGTTATGGCATTAATTGTGATCATGTAGTATATTTTTCAAAGGGATGCAGTGCTTAGACACTGAGCTTGTCGATTGAAAGGTTGGCAGTTCAATGGTTCAAATCCCTAGTGCCGCGTAATGGGGTGAGCTCCCATTACTTGTCCCAGCTTCTGCCAACCTAGCAGTTCAAAAGCACATAAAAAATGCAAGTAGAAAAATAGGGACTACCTTTGGTGGGAAGGTAACAGCATTCTGTGAGCATCTGGCATTTAGTTATGCTGGTCACATGACCATGGAGATGTCTTCGGACAGTGCTGACTCTTTGGCTTTGAAACAGAGATGAGCACCACCCCCTAGAGTCAGGAATGAATGGATTTGAAAGACTTGAGGGAATTTAGTGGGCCAATTTGGATTTGGATTACTAATGCTACTTGATAGAACATTCCATGAGACAAAAGAAGAAAGGTGACAGAAGGAAAAAAGGAAAGAAGAAAGGATAAATAAGAAAGACTTTAAAATTTGAACAATTGGGAAGGTGTAAACTGGAAAATTTTAAAGATTGAAAATTATCAATTTATAGCTTTTAAGGAATAGAAAGTTAGGTGATTTGGGGGAATAATTCTGGGATTGACTAAAAATTATTAATAACTGACTTCTTTGGAGTTTTTAGATATTGGGATACTGGAATACTAGAGGTATATTGAGTAATTTTTAATATATTAAACCTGTACAAAATGACTCAGCAGTTCTATGAAGAAATGTTAGTGATGCTTAAAAGTATTTATGAAGATGTGACAAAGAACCATAAGTTTGTGACGGGATTGTTCAAAGATAAAGATGTGAGTGTAGAAGATCCTCAAAAAACGATGGGAAAAGATGAACATAATATTCAGAAGACAGATGAGAAATTTGAAGGAATGGAGGAGACAAATCAAAATAAGTTACAAGAAGACCAAAACACTGAAGAGACAGTAACAATAAGTATAAGAATTAAATAGATAATATATAGGATACCAAGAGAGAAATATAAAAAAGTCAACAAAAAGTCAATAAATGATAAAATTCTAAAAAGGCTAAGTGAGGATGGATAGAGATAAAATATTTGTAGTATGGTGATTGTATTAAAAACTGATAGAAAAAAGTTGAAAGTATAAATTGGGAAAATAGTAGCACATCTAAGGATATAGAATAGAATTTATTAAAACTACAAAGGTACTAAGGCTAGGAGGTAGAAGACTATGATCAGGTATATTTAAATGTATTATTATTATTAACAGTGTGTAAAAATATATTGAAATTTATAGCTTTTGAGGACTATAAATGCAGGGAACTTAGAGATATAAGATCGGGACTGATTAAACTTTATCAATAATTGGTTTTATTGGTGTTTATAGAAAATTGAGATATTGAAATTATGGTGGAACATTGAGTAATATCTAAAATAATAAATATTAGTGATTCAGCAGGGGTCAACAAATACATTGTGTGAAGAAATGTTATTGATGTTTAAATATATTTATGGAGAAAGTGATAAAAAATCATAAAAAGAGAATGGTAATGTTTAAAGGCAAAGATATGAAGGTAGAAGAATGCCAACAAATGGGGGGGGAGGGGGCGGGAACCAAGCACAAATTGGGAAAATAATGTTATACATATTGATATATAAAGAATTTATTATAATTACAATGAGCATATTAATGTTAGAAGTTGGAAGATAAAGATCGTGTATATTTAATTGTATTATTATTGTTAACACTGTGTAAAAAATATATTGACCCAGGCAATACACTGTCCACAAAATATGTTGGTTATTAAAGGGAAATTACAAATAAAGCATATACAACAAAAATGTCATTTTGTTTCATATTTGCAAATAAAGTCATGTGCAGTCTCATTTGGATTGCATAAAAATTACAATTCTTCATATTGTACAAATTGTAGCATTGCACAAGTTGTTTCAAATTGAGGAAGAAATATAAAGTTGGTTTATTTGATCAAAGTTAAAATAAGATTTTTTTTCTTTTTGCACAGTTCTGACAACCTTGATGAACATTTTATTGATACAAGGATTGAAAAACTGATGTTTTATAAATTTGCTTATAGATAAGGAATGGGATATGAAATGAAGAGTTATCATTATGCTTAAAACCTTAGAGAGGGTGAAGAGTGAAGAGAAAACTAAATTTGTTTATACTTTAGTAAGGGAGGTTAAACTTCTTTATATATTTATTTTCTCTTTCTGTGTTGTTACTTTTTTCTTTTTCTTTTTATTCTTTCTTTTCTGTTCTTTTTAATAAGTTTAATTTGTCTTAATTGTATTGTATTGTAATAAAATCCTCAATTAAAAACTATGTACAAAAGGTTTCAAGTTGGAAGTATTTCAAGCTTGGAATGATTAATTTTGAGAGCAAAATAATGCTTACATCTATTGGATGTCTTTCCATATTGCTTTGAACCTGCAGGAAGTCTTCCTAGTTTGAAACGGCCTAGAACATCTCTGATAGACCTGGAACATTTATCAAGACTAACAGAACAATTGTTTCAGGCTCATAATCCTTCAAACTGAAATGGAGCATTCCACAATTGAAATGTTTCAAATTCAAAATATTTTACACACCTCTAACATTTGATATCTGTTAGTCATATTATAATGTTCTGTTTCAAGTTGTCTATCATGAGACTACAAACAAGATTTTTTAGCATTGTTGACTAACTGTGAAACTGTGTTTGATTCTTGCTCTTCTTGATTGATTAAGTCCAACAGGCCTATTATTTTCTATAGATACAATAGTGGTAATAGACTAGGGTTACCAGGTACCTGTACAGGCAAAAGAAGATGTGGACAATTGGAAAAGAGGACAAGTGGGGATGGGGAGGAAATACTAATTGTTTTACATTCTTGGCCTCTGCAACAAAACTGCAAAACTAATACAAATAAATGTACTTAGGCCTACATATATATTAAATTACTTTTTCCAGCATCAGGAAGACTGGTTTTTCAATGGTAGGAATGTGGTAGAGCCAGATTGGCTGAAAAAACCTTCAGCATGTAACTGATTAAGGTCTTGTCAATTTCAGGTGGTGGCAGAAGCCACCTGCAGGAGACTAATCAACTAATTAAGGTCATAGGGCTGAGCTTATTAACTTAGCACTTCTTAGAGAAATGGTGCCCTATGGAGAAAGTTGTTTGGGAACTTTCCCAAGATAAGGAATAGTTTGTTATATTCTTGAAGAGGGGAATACTTGATTTTATAGCTCTGTCTGCTGGATAGAGGACATGGAGACAAAAAGGAGGACATGTCTTTTTTGCTGGATGTTTGGTAATCCTACCTCAAGCAGAATTTTCTGTCTCCCATCTTTACTCTCTCTTATGAAACCTCTTTTAAGAAGTTGTCTATATATGTTAGAGAAGCAAAGCATTTTGAAACAACAATGTTTCTATTATGCTATTTCTGGGCCAGATACTTGAGCATACGATGATGTCTCAGTTCTTCAGGCCTGCACAATTTGCCTTGATGGGGCCAAGAGTTTTTATTGGGGGCAATATATTGGGGGCAGTATATATGGGGGCAAGGCAATGCCAAAATGAACAAGTCATCCCATTTATTTTGACAAAGCTGAAGAGTCCATAGTTCAGCTCGGTAATGCCTTTTGCATTACACTGCAACCTTGACTCTAAAAGAAACTTCTGAGCATGTGCTGGGAACCTGTCTGACTTTGTGAAACAAAGGGACTACATACATACATACATACATACATACATACATACATACATACATACATTTATTTATTTGTTGGTTCGATTTATATGCCGCCCTTCTCCGGAGACTCAGGACGGCTTACAATGCGTTAAGCAATAGCCTTCATACTTTTGTATATACCAGCTTAGTAGGGCTTTCGCTCCCCCCCCCCCAAGTGGTGTTCTTTTTTATACAAAGTCAGCTTATTGTCCCCACAAACCGGGTCCTCATTTTACCTACCTCAAAAGGATGGAAGGCTGAGTCAACCTTGAGCCTGGTGAGATTTGAACTTGCAGTAATTGCAGGCAGCTGGTGTTACTCAACAGCACTTTAGTCTGCTGTGCCACCAAAGGCTTGGGGGGTGGAAACATTCAAACATTGCTTGAAGTTTTGTGTAAGGGAAGCACTCTGTTAAAGATTTGCCTGCCCTCTTTAATAGAAAGAGTATCGAATTCTATTTCTATCTGATTTAACAGAATAACAGAATTGGACAGGACCTTGGAGGTCTTCTTGTCCAACCCTCCCTGCTCAAGAAAGAAACTTTATATTATTTCAGACAAATGGTTGTCCAATCCTAACTAAACCAAATGGTTTTCAAGGTGGCTTCAAAATTAAAAAGAAATAAGCCCTGTTTGATTGGAGGCTTACGCTTCTTGTGTCTACATACTAAGAAACCAGTGGAGCTGTATTAGTATGTAGATCTTCAATGTCCCACATTTCCTATTGAGACTGGAGACATCCTACTGTCCAAAAAAAGGCTTGAAAGCCTGGAGCAACAAAGTCTGGTTTAACTGGAATTCTTCCATGGAATTCAGTGGTGTAGACTTGCATTAGTAAAATCTCTCTTGAATCACTTTTGATTCCATGATTCCATGGCTATATTCATTTTGGTTTTTTCTTTATTTTTGATAATAATAAACAGAGGATTTACCATTGTATTCTGTCGGGGTTGTTGTTTCATTCCCCCAAATAATCTACACCCTGGCATTTCCTATTGGTCTCCTACCCAAGTAGGAGATCCAATACTGCTTAGCTGTTTTGAGATCTGCCAAGGTCAGTTAAGTGATGCAGAAATAACTGGATTAGAATGGAGTGGAATATATAATAGTCTTTTAAATGCATAAACCAATGGCTGCTTGCCTTAGGTCTTTGAGTCAAGGTGAAATCAAACAGAATAATGAATATGTACTCCAAAGGAGATCCTGTTAGGAATGCAATATGGAAATGGGCACAATGGTTGTAGTCAGTCCAGTTTACCTATCACTGGGTAGGCATGGATTATTTTGTTTTTTTGTTAGGATTCTAAGGAACAGTCTTCCTCCCTGCTAGAACCCTTTAATCAAAAGTTGAGGCATTGGAGAAAGGTCTAAAGTTTAATCCATTAAAAGCCATTCAGAACCAAAACAAATAAATAGAGCTTTAAGTTCTTCAGTGACCACAGAGCTGAAAACCAGGCAGTCTTCTTAAAAAATTTCAGCAATTTGAGCATCAATAACTTGCACTATGTGCTCCAATGTGATGAAAGCTAGAAAATCTCTGCCGTAGGCTCTGCTTTTCAAAAATATTGGGCAACACAAATATTCTAAGTGAAGGGTGGCATCAGCCATGTAGTCCCAAAGGCAGATTTAAGTACCATCTCTGCTAACAATGAAAACAAACTAATTCAAACATCACTTGAAGCTGAAAATAGCCTTTGTTTTCCCTTAATCTGCACTCTTAAAATACTTCAGCGTCATCCCAAGTGATTATTTTTTCAAATTAATGGAAATATTATACACACACACACACACACATGCATATATGTGTCACAACGACAACCAATGTTTCCAAGAATGCAAAACTGTACTATTTACTCTGAACATTGTAAATGTGCAATGAGTTCCATTTAAGCAACTGTGAGTAATCAAATCCTCAATACATTTACATGAAGAAGGAAGAAAAATAAACATTTTCCCTTTTTAAGACTAAGTGCTGTCTTTAAAATGGATTTGTATATTGTCCTTTGTGTGATGGAAAATTATACCAATCCTTTAGAATGATTAAGGTTTGATGCATACATATTTATTTTATAAGATATTTAGTCTACAGCATTAATAAACACAGCTAGAATTTATTCAGTTCCTTTTTTTCAGAGATGTGTGGGTAAAATCCTTAATTACATGAGGTCCATTTACATGATGCATTTTCTTCTTTGATCCTGCAGAATTGTGTCCTTCAAAATCTACCCCTAATGACTCCATCTCTTTGCAGCAATGAAAAGACACCCTCCCCCCACATTATTGATGCTATAAATAATTTAAGTAGTATTGGAAGCAGATTTAGCTGTTCTTTGAGAATGCCTTTTAAAATCAACTGAACTTGATTAGCTAGACTTTTTTTCCTGTGGGTCTGCCCCAAGTTTTCTTAATGTTTGGATCTTAATTTCACTGCTGTTGGGCTAACAAAAGTGATCAATTTTATCTTTGTGATTTCTTGAGGTAAACTATTTCTCATTTGACATATCAGAACCAAATTTAATCAGATATAATATGACTTTCTCAAAAACCAACATTCACAGAAGGAAAACACGACTGAATGAAATGAGTTTTATTCAACTTCCATTGGATTGCATTGACCCAGTTTTGTTTCAGTTTTCATAACCTTATCTCCCCCCACTCCTCCAGTTCCCTAAAACTGTATTAAATCTCAACATGTTCTTTGTCTCTGTTCATTGTTCGTATTTTTTATCTCAGTTTCACATTTACACATAATTATAAACCCAGCAGTTCAAGAGGAGTATTATTTATTATTTATACTGCAGTGTCATTGATTTGTATTTTACCCCTGAATTATCTAGAAGCATTAAATTATATACCTTCATAGGTAGTCAACAAGATTCTGTAGAGATTGCCCACAATGTGCCTACAAGCTAATTTGTTTACTAAGGATTTGTCAACTTTATTATTTATTTTTCATACGCTAGCTGGATTTGCTGAAAGCTTGCTCTTAATATTTATTTTAAAGGATAACACCAGATCAGATGGTTCAATTTTGGGTGGAAAATGTTAGAAGGATCCTGCAGCCATTGAACCAAAGAGTGTCACTCATCTAAAGGCTGTACAACTCATATCCAAGAATATGTGGCTATGCTGTATGTCAGGGGGAAATAAAAGCTTAATTTGGATTCATCAAAATGCTTGCTGCATAAGTGAATTGTCAAACAGGCAGTACGTGGGTGGCTGCAATGGCAGTGCGGAGGTTTGTATGGAAAACAAGTATGGCATTGTGAACAGTTTGTTTCAGTTTATTGGTACCCATGTTTAATGCATGTTGGAGATTTAGTAAAATCCTTCTCATGATGCACTAATATATTGGGGGGAAAACGAATCAAGCTACCTAGATTTTTTAATGTAGCAAACAATGTCAAGAACCATTCATTCATCAAGTCTGCTTCTAAAACTGCTTTTCCTTAATGGGAAAAGAAATAGTTGGCAGCTTTCGCTTTAATTCCAAATGTGTTACTGTGTGTAAAATATATTTCCTGCATTTTTAAACAAGAGCTGATACATGAAAAAAGAGGATTGAATGGGTGTGGAGGGGAAAGATGCCCCAAATATATTCGCTAGGCTACCAAGATTGGGAAATGAAAGCCATTTCCCCAAATTTATTTTGCATTTGCTTGGAATTAAATTCTATTACTGTCCATTTGGCAAATAAATTGACTTTCATATAAATATTAAAAATTAAAAGAATTGGAATACATGGATAGCCAAGTCTTCCTTGCTGGTGTAAAATGTATATTTTTACTAGCTTCTTCCAATGTTTCTGCAGAAATGCTTGAACAAAATGGTATGCTGATTAAGTGTGTTGCTTCAGGAATATCTTGCAATAGTTTTATATTTAATCATCTGACTGGTTCTGTAGGGTGGATAGTTGTTATTGTTATTAAGCAGCTGTGAACAGTTGCTGTTCACAGAAGTGAATATTTGTTACTGTTATTAAGCTTCTATATATGATCTCTGTATGTAGATTTTGTCCCTGTTTTCTTCTTGTAATGCTTCTGCCTGTAATTTTCTAAGGAATGTCTTTATTTATATTTGGACACACACACACACACACACACACACACACACACACACACACACACACACATGCACACACAGACATATAGTATATAGGTCTCTCCAATACCCAATGTTTTTTGTCTAAACCGGATAGATAGATAGACAGACAGACAACCCTGTGGTAAGATGGATGGCCAATATGTTTAATAAATTATATGTATTATGTGTGTGTGTTATATACGTTGCTATTATTGAAATATTGTAACAGAATAATGCATTTTAATGAACAAATTGTAATACTGAAAGAGAATAAGATTTTTTTAAAATGAACAAACATAATAGATGTTTTCCAGCAATTATAGGACAAGTCACTTGTAACCTGACTGTAAACATTCCAATCCAATAAGTGTTTGGGGTTGATTCTTGTCTTGTAAATCACTCAGAGTCTAACCCCATATTAGTGCCAGTTGACAGAACTAAGTAATCCTCATTATCATGAATGGTGGTTAAATACCCAAATCCATCCCCTCCAGAGTCTCAAAGGATTGAAATTCATTGAATGGAATTGCTTTTACTATCAGGTTGTACTTTTTTTTTTATTAATAAAATATAGTTTTGACCCATGATGATATCATAACCTATTTTTTAAAGTTTTTTTATTTTTTAAAACAAACAAACATTTAATACATCAGTCATTCCTTCCATGTGACATCTCGGTGTTGTCTCAAATCATTCTTCTTTTTGTTACTTCTTCTGTCTTCATTCTCATCGGATCAATTACAACAATTCATCCTAACAAAATATTCGGGTTATGGCATTTTTATATATAACTATTAATTTTCTTATTTGTATCTCTTTTCTAAGCAATAGTAAAATTGATTCCATATCTTAAAGTATTCTGAATCTTCTCTTTCTTTAATCATCAAAGTCAATCTATTCATTTCTGCACAATCTAATTTTTTTTAATTACTTCTCCTTCCAAAGGTATTCTCTCTGCTTTCCAGTATTCTGCATAAACAATCCTTGCAGCAGTTATCACATGTATAACCAAATAGATATTTTCTTTGCTATTTTTTTTCTGGCAGGATACCCAATAGGAACAGTTCTGGTTTTAAATCAATACGTTGTTGTATCATTTCTTCCAGCCATATCTTAACTGGACTCCAATAATTTGAAGATACCATAACCTATTATTGTCAGAAAGCAGGTAAGAGAGTTTATCCTACTTTATCCTACTTACACTGGGAAATTATGGAGAGATTTCAGCTAGATGTTAGTCAAAAATTCCAAATAATGTCATCCCTTTGAATGTTGATATATAATTTAAACAATCTACCAAATGGAAATGGGTAGGAGGGGAAGTTGTTTGTCCCTCCCTAAACACAATATTATTACTGATCAAATAGTTTTTATACATTGTAGACTTCTGATGCTACACTTCAAAGAATTCCAGATGGAGCTCTGCCTTGCTGCCTGACAAGAAAAGGAAGTTTTACTTTAGCCCACAATGGATTGATTGGCCTAGTGCAAAAGGTCACCAAACACTACACATGCCTGCTGGGGCCAAAGCTTAGTGAGGGAATCCTGCCAAGCAGGATTAAGAGATCTATTCTCTCTCCAGTATGCATCCATAACTCACTCTAGCATCAAGGGCAGTTATGCATGCACATTAAAAGAAGAATGGACCCCAAGAGTGCAATAGGATCTTGCAAAGTGTCAAATGGCTTGTTTGACACAAGTAAACTTAACTGAAGGATTGTAAAGAAATCTGCAGAGAAGAGGAGGGGAAGAGGAACTGAAGGGAGAAAAAAAGGAAGCTATATTTAGTTCAAATTTAAGTCTTGCACCTTTGTTGGAGAATCTGGATGTGGACAATGGATTCAACAATAATACAGAAATCAGAAATTATCTGGAGGTAATAAGAAAATCTCTTCCTATGTACCATGAGAGAAAAATAAAATTCCTCTCCATAAAATTTTCTAATGATTTACCAATCGCAAGGCAAATTGGCTGTTAATATAAAGACTTCACAGAATGCCTTCCTTCCTCTGAGAGTCATGGATTATGCATACAAATACCTACAATTATTGGGTGTTATAATTCTTTAGCTCCTGGCCATGAGATATTTGTATTTCAAACCAATATTTTTCCAGTGGATCTGCACTGTATGTTTCACTTTATGTCATCAGTGGCACAGCCATACAATATTTTTGAAGGGCAATCTGCAATTATTTAAATACACTGAATTCTATGTTAACTCACTACATACAAGAGTTAGTACATTCAGGCTGATCCTCTGGGAATGTGGGTTATATGGAGTGGAATTGGCAAGAACTAAACTTGTATCATGTGTTTCCAAAACACAGGCTGACTATTCATCTGTGGAACTTTATCATGTTTGAAATTCTGTATAGTCCCAATTATTCCTCACTTTTAACATTGCAGCTTTATTGTATAAACTGATACACAGCTAGGAATAATATATATATATATATATATATATATATATATATATATATATATATATATATATATATATATATATATATATCATATATAAACTTATATATTTCATATATAAACTTACTGAAATAACACATATCTATAATACTGATGTGAAGAAATAGTCAACAGGATGATGGTATTAATATAACATTAAGATGTTGTTAAGAGTAAGAAGAGCCATGGTGGTGCAGGGGTTAGAATGCAGTATTGCAGACCAACTCTGCCCACAGCCTGGAGTTCTATCCTGACTGGCTCAAGGCTGACTCAGCCTTCCATCCTCCCAAGGTCAGTAAAATGAAGACCCAGATTGTTGGGGACAATATGCTGGTTTGTAAACCACTGAGAGGGTACTGTAAAGTACTATGGATTTGGTATATGATTCTAAGTACTACTGCTATTGCTATGACAAAGTTGGAAGGGAATTTGGAGGTCTTCTGGTCCTACTTTCTGCCTTCAGGTGCTTTGGAGAATAGGTTGACTCTTTTTTGTGGCAGCCCCTCAAATATCTCATAAGATTGTTCAATATTTAACTTTGTATCTAAGTTCTTGCTTAGATCTATATATTGCTCTTATGTGGGCTTAAGAGCAAGCTCTCACCATTTTTTATATTTACACTGAAAACTTTATTAAATGTTCTTATCAAAGATTTTAAAAATTTGAACTAAGAATGTCACAGGTTTTAAATGTATAACCAAGCAAAACAAACCCCCAAAATACACCCTCATCATCTTGTTTGGTCAAACTATAATTTCAATTAATTACAGATTTTTCCAATATAAGCAAATTATAAGATGGAGGGTAAAAGGGAAAAGTAGGCAATTTCAATATCTCTCTCCTATCTATGGTAATGGGATAATGGGGACTATAAGAACATGTGAATAGCCATGCTGGATGAAGTGATCAGTCCGATTCATAAGGAAGTTCATCATCAGGAGTGAAAATGATAGCTCTCCTCCACTCTCTCCCTTCCAATGGAGGCAGATTCTTTATATGCCACACATATGCTTGCTTTAGACATTCCCCCATTAGTGCAAGCCTATTCACACATTTCATTTGGCTAACAATTAGAAAAAGGCAAACCATCTCTGATTTAGAAGCAGGAATTCAAGTTGATATGCGCCTTTTTAGTCTCAGCATAGTAGAAAACTGTGCCATTCATTCTCAAATCATTGGAATCAGAGAAAATACCAAAGGATAGAAAATTGGAATTCTGAGGCCATATGGAATCCTGGCATTTAGGTTGCTCAATCCTAAATTCAAATATGATTGAAGCTGTGATCTCTGGAGCAGTAGCAGGAGCCCTAGGAGGGAGCAATGCTTCATTTCCTCCAAAAGAAAAGTTCTTCAGAGCTGTTCACCAAGGCAAACCCCCTTTATAGGATCCTTGGCTTTCGTTACTGCAACTACAATGGAGGAAATAGTCTCTTCATATATTAAATGTTAAAAAAAGAAATAAACAAAGATTCCCTGGATATAGGCCTCAGGCATTTGCTTAAGATTACTTAACCAAAAACCATGATGGAAACTTCAGCCTACAGCCAATTCCAATGAGTTCTGCCTGAAACTTAGTTGGAATGGATGACTCCCAAATGAAATGACATTTCTTGATAGACACTGGAGTAAAGTAACAGCAAGACTGACAGAAAAGAAAGCCTCCCATATTTTAAACCCATAATCGTCACAATGCTGCTAAAAAAGAGCCCTCTGTATTTTTCCCTTTTATTTCTTTGTGTTGACTTTCTCACGCATAGCAAACATTTGGTGCTCGAGTTGCTGAACATCTTTGAAAGGACCCATGAAGTGTGAGAATTTCTGAAGGGAATCATTTCATCCAAGTAACTGAGAACATTCCAAGAAGAGGGGAGGGGGCATGGTGGCCCTTCTTCCATCACCACCTGTTTCTTGGGATTATTTTTGTTTGTTTGGGCTTTTTTTTTTTTTTTAGCAAAAGAGTGGAAACTGTACAAAACTACAACTTTATCGGAAGCTTCAATTTCGGTAACAAATCTTACCGACCTTTCCCAAATCTTGTGGAGTGAAGAATGTAGGTTTCCAGGCAATGGTGAACTGCTGTTCTAATCCTTTTCTCTCATTTTCAAATTAAGCAATAGCAACACTCAATTATTCCTATTAATTAAAATTTCCTCACTCTCTACTGACTCTGATAATTATTTTTGTGTTTTTTTTAAAAAAGAACTATCTTTGCACTTATGTCATAAAATTTTCTGCCTTTTTCCCTTTTATAATATTTGTATTCAAGACAAACAACAGGAGGTTGAATTCTGGCCATTTAAAAGAAACATCTGCTGACATTTATTCATATGCTACATGTTCCACTTTCATCATTGAATGTAATGGTAAACACACATTCCAGTCAATAATGGCAGTTCCCAGCCAAGCTTTACAAATGGTCTCTTTAACACCTAAATTGACAGCTCGGGAGAATTTCAGATAGAAGCTAAATATGGTACTTTTGGACACTCTTTTCCCAAGTCTAGAATGACTGGAAAACATTAATAAGAATGTGCGTTGTATACAGGCAAAATTGACATGCATGGATAAATGCTTCAGAATTTACTATTATATACATACATACATACATACATACATACATACATACATACATACATACATACATACATATATATATATATAAAATAGGGTAAAGTGGGGGGGGGTAGAGTAGAGTATCCTGAATAAGGAAACATATGGTATTCTTTTTAAGCATGAAATCTCTGTATATATTAAAATAAAAATCTGACACCCTATTTAAATGTCAGAAACAAATGTTCTTAAATAAAATCATATTAATTTTTGTATCTCTTTGGATAATAAAAATGTTTCTATCTAAGAAGGAATTAGGAAAAGAATAAAAATGAATATTATACTTTTTGAGAATGTCGGTATTTTAGTCAAGATCTGTGGATATGTAGCCAAACCATAACTTAGAAAAAATAAAACCAACTCAAATTAGGAGCTTTATAGCAGCTTTATAGAAATCAAGGACGTGGTGGGAATAAGATTATCTGATTTTTCTAACTGGATCTTTTCAAACATTCTTCTCTGATACTAGAAACAACAATTTGTTTGATTTTTAATTGATAACCTTTTTTACATTTTAGTACAGGTTGATTAACATTCTTATATCTAGATCGTAGAATAATCTCAAGTCGAGCAGAAAATCACAGCATTTACCAAACTCCTTCATGTGTGAATAGCTTTTCCTTTTAAAAATTCTGGTGTAGTTCATAACAGGTCATTCACTATTTAACAAGTTTTTTAAAAAAAACAAAACCCTACATGTTTAAAAATAATGAATGCAAAAATATAATTATAGATCACAAAGTTAGCTTGTGAAATATAACAAAATATCAGTTGAGGAATACATTTTATAGGTTTGGAGCCCTTAGATCTGGGAAAACAGTGAAACAATGTTAAATCAATTACTTATAATTATAATTAATTGTAAAGAATTATAAACAATATTGCAGATGACTTTTTTTAAAAAAAAATTCCATCATCTTGAAGCTCTGCTAGGTAATGGATCAGGAGACTTCATAAACAGTTTAGGGCATCATATCTATCTATTTATCTATCTATCTATCTATCTATCTATCTATCTATCTATCTATCATCATCATCTAATCTATCTCTATCCTGCTTTTTCATTCAATTAATTTTTCAAAGCAGCTATCAATATTTTAAGAGGGTACAAAAATTAATGTTAAAAAAGAAGATGAAAACTAGACGTAAAACCTAAAACCTTTCTCTTCTTGTAATTGCAGCCACCTCATCTTCTTGAATTTTCACTCTTCTTTGTCAGAAATCCATTCTCCCTCTATATTTTTTTAAAAATCATTCATAGTTAGCATGCTTTTGGTTAAGACTGCTTAATCTGGTCTGTTTGTTAGTTGATATAAATAACAACAAAAACCTATACATACAATTTAATAATGTAAGCCAACACCAGAAAATTCTTTGATGCTAATTCTAGAAGCAAAATTATTTTAGCTGTAACAATATTATGGTATACAGCACTTTTTCTTCAAGCAATTAACATACATTGTCAATATGTTTATGACGGAGAAGTCATGCTTTGAGAAAAGTCATGTTTCAGTTCAGTTTGGACCATAATTTTTGCCCTAATAAGTTAAAGTATGAATTAATATTTAGCCTAGAGGTGGCAAAACTTGTAACTGAACTAACAAGACTGTGTTTGATTGAACAAGAAATTCATAATGATGTTAGCACAAAGAATTGTTTAGTTTCACATATTTCATTATGCCAGAATATGATTTTCCTGAAATTGCTTTTCAAAAAGCATATAAGCTGGAAAGCATGAAAGTATGAATCCAATACTACATTTTTAATTACTAAAATTGATATTCACACATATGCATAAGTGGGTTTGTTTAATTACATACATATTTCCACAAAAGTAAAAAAAATATTTCTATACATTCACATATACAGATAATAGCTATATGACATTTTTAAATATTTGCTTTTACCTTGGACATAGAGATCATACTGATCAATCTTTGTATTGCACTGATAAAGAATATGTTAAAAATTATGTGCTTTCCCTACTATACTACATGATTGCAAGGCCATATAGTGGCTATTTGGATTTTGCAGCCTAGATGTATTAGGTGGGTGAAAGGAAAATCGGGTGTTGGTATTACTGTTAAAACTGACTTCTATCAATTTTCATGGCCTGTTTTGCTATTTCAATAATATATTTTGGAAAAAAAAATTGAACATGTATATAATGGCATAGTCTATGGCACGGGTGTCAAACTCAAGGCCTGTAATCTGGATCTGGCCCATGGGGTGCTTAGATCTGGCCCATGGGGCCGCCCTGGAAACAGCAAAGAACTGCCCTGGGGTGCCTCTGCCAGTGAAAATGGAGCTTGGCAGGGCCGCGCACAGCCCTCCTGATTTCAATTTTCATTGGCAGGGGGTTGCAGGAGGCCATCACAGCCAAAAATGGAACTTGGGAGACCATTTTCATTGGCAAAGCACTTGGGCCAGCAGAAGTGCCTCTAACACGAGTGACATAAAGCTGGCCATGCCCACCCTGGCCACACCCACACCAGTCCCCTGAGGTCCAACACAACCCTGATGCAGCCCTTAATGAAATCTGAGTTTGACACCCCTGGGCTATGACAATCTTTCCTAGCTCATGCTGGTTGAGAATTTTGGGAGTTGTAGTCCCAGAGTATTGAGATAACACCAGCTTGCAAAAGGACATCCTGATCATGGAGTGTATCTCTTCGTTTTTATTTGTACATGTCTGTGTTTCTCTCTCTTGCCCACCCCCTCTCTCTTTGTGTCTATATATATACATACATAGACTGACTATTTCAGGGCTATATTTCAACTGGACATCATTACCAGATGGTGAAATAGTTCAGTGAAAAGAGGGAGGAAAATGATGACACATATTATGTTCAGAGAATGCATTAATCTTTTTGTACATTCTGTTACATGCAATGATGCTGAAGACAGAGAAAAAATAGACCTCTGTCACCTGCAATTTAGGCAAAGCTGTGATGATCTTTTGCGACCTTCAGACAAGTAAAGTGAATGTGGAAGCCAGATTCACTTAACAACCATGTTACTAACTTAACAGTTGCAATGATTCACTGTGTCAACAAAGGTTGTAAAATGAGGCAAAATTTAACAAATGTCTCACTTATCAACATAAATTTTGGGCTCAAATGTGGTCTTAAATTGAGGACTACCTGTATAAGTTTTATCTGACATTCCAGCCCAATGCCTGAGGGAATCTTTTTTGCTGGAGAGGATTTATTTTCAGTGAATGGCTTGTAAGTTGTTTTGACTATGTTTCACACAAAAGCCCCCTTTTTAAAAAAAATCCATTGATATACATAAATACATAAAATTACTCTCTGAAATATGATAATATCAGTGATTACTCATGGTACTATTTTCTTTCTGTGAAGATGTAAATTGTAACTCTGCAACTAACTTTCCAGCCATAACAGCAAAGAAAAACATGTACCTAACAATTCCATTTAATTTTTTTTTTCATATTACAAACCTGCCTTCTAGAAATCATGTGCTCTAAGGAACAAGGCATGTTTTTAGTGTTGCATTTTGTCTCACCTTACATGAATTTTCAAAACTTTGAGGTAATTTAGTCATATTTGAGAACATTTGTATATTTGATCAAAAAAATAATTAAACATTTTTCTGATGTAACCCTGCATGAAAATTATTCAGGGACAAGTGGCTTAACATTGGGTATCATTCAAAAATCTCACACAAATTTTACTACGCAAACATAGATATGAACCCTAAGGATGGGAATTCTACATAATAAATTAAAAATATATGTAATGTCATGAAAGACTGTTTCAGTATTCTGGGCAGGAGACTATAGTAGAATTAGTAATAGAGATATGACAAGAAATGACTGCTTGAAAGAGCTGTATTTTTGTGTGGGAAGGAAGGAAGGAAAGGGAGGAAGGAAGGAAGGAAGGAAGGAAGGAAGGAAGGAAGGAGGGAGGGGGGGAGGGAGGGAAGGGGGGGAAGAAAGGAAGGAAGGAAGGATAAAAGAAAAGAAAAGTTTTAAATTAGTGGCAGAAAAATAAGAAGTATGTCTGAAATGCTGATACAACAAACTCTACTCATCATTCTTGCTCTCCCTCCCACTTGTTTTTTCTGGACTGTGAGATTTCTTTCAGCTATAAGAGAAGATAGTCATTTCAGAGCATTGCATTATGGTAATATATCTGTGGTAATGGTTCATAAATTATACCACCATATCATTTGTATTTTTCTTTTGAAAATTGCAATCCCGCTGCCTTTTAACTTGGCTAATGATGCACATTTTTATGATCCACTAGCCTTGTGTGGGAAGGAGTTATATTTTGCTGCAACTAATATCAAAGTAAAGGGGATATGTCATATTCATTTTATGATATTATTTTATCGAATGCAGATAACACAGAATAGTTGCTTTATTCCCTCCATTAACATTCCTTGACAGTTTTTAGTTTTATCATTAGTTTATCATTTAGTTTTATCATTAGTTTTATCATTATCATTTTATCATGACATCTACATGTCATTCAAATAACATTAACTTTAAATAAAATCTTCAATGTGATCTAGCATTATTGTGTCCTATTACAGATTTGGCAATGCCCGTTTATTGTAAACTGAAAACGGTGGCAAAGCACTAATAAATCTATGGAATTTGTAATTGCTATTATTTGTTCATTAAGCAATATACAAATCCCCAATGACTGAAGCTTTCTGAATGATTCATGATGTAGAATTGAAGACAACTTAGTACAGTTAAACAAAACACTATAGAGCAGTGACTCCCAACCTCTTGGGCACCAGGGACCTGTTCCATGGAGAAAGGTTTTTTCATGGACCGGAGGGGACATGATTTTGCATGCTGTCTGTATCCCGCAGATGGGGATTTGCTTGTTTGTGTGGCCCCTGTTGCTCACATGCCGCAGCCCAGTGCTGGACCATGGACCGGGAGTTAGGGATAGTGGTGGGATTCAACCGGTGTAACAACTGGTTTGCTGAGCACGCGCTTTCCGCACACACAGTGCATTTGAAAACAGGTCTAAAATTTACCTTCTACTGCAGCCCCGGTGAGTAAAACAGCTGAGGCATGGCAATCCGCTCTGCTGTGCCTATCAGCTGGGCTTCAAACAAAGGAAATAGAGGTTGGTATAGCGCATGGGCAGGCAGGTGGGCCCAGCTGATTGTCAGAGTGAACCGGTTTGCTCTCAGTTGATAGACGGAGCTACCAGTTCACCCAAACTGGTCTGAACTGGCTGAATCCTACCTCTGGTTGGGGACCCCTGCTACATAGCACATCATATAAAACTGTTACATTTTATTGAAACTAAGCAGCTAGAGATTAAAATCAGAATAAGTGCTGTTCATTTGTCTTTTTTTTTTTTTTTTGATGGACTATTCTGCTTAAGCACAATTTAAAAATAGAGGATCCTAAGAAGAGAGAAAAGGGGCCTTGAAGCAGTGGTGAAATCCAATTTTTTTTTACTACCGGTTCTGTGGGTGTGGCTTGGTGGGCGTGGCAGGGGAATGATACTGCAAAATCTCCATTTCCACCCCACTCCAGGGAAAGGATACTGCAAAATCCCCATTACCTCCCCATTTCTGGGAAAAGGATATTGCAAAATCTCCATTCTCACCCCACTCTGGGGCCAGCCAGAGGTGGTATTTGCCGGTTCTCTGCAGTACTGAAAATTTCTGTTACCAGTTCTCCGAACTGCTCAAAATTTCCGCTACCAGTTCTCCAGAACCTGTCAGAACCTGCTGGATTTCACCTCTGCCTTGAAGGTGCCCATCAAAACAAACATTAGGACAGCAGGATTATATGTATCTAGTCAATGGTACTGACAATGATTACATGTATCCAGTTGGTACTGACTAGAGTAGTCCCTGCAGTTTTATTGACAAGATGGGACTGAGACTCATGGTCTCCTGAGTTCTAGCCTGATTCCTTAGCCAGTAGGCAATTTTTCTCATCTCATCTCATTTCATTTTATTATTATTTTTCTTAGGTACGTATCCCTGCCTCTTTTCTGGGAGCGCAAGCATTGTGTTGTCCAATTTTTCTCCAGACCTATAAATTAACTTCAGCCTAAGGTCACTTAATAAGCTTCCATAGCTGAGGGTGGGTGGACCCAACTCTCTCTAGTTCTAGTCCAATACATTAACCAATTGCATTGACATTCAAGTCCAGCATGTCCTCTTCTGAAATTCTTTAACAGTCCCTCAAATTTATGAGCAAAAAATTGAATTGCTCAGGGTTTTAGGTGTTATTAGAAAAAGCTTCAAAATTGCATAATGTTTGAAATTCATTTGGTATCCTAGAAGCCTGTATCTTTCTCACAATGTAGTTGCTTGAATGTAGCAATACAATCATATTCTATTTCTGGAACCCTTTGTTCAAGTTGAAATGGAATTACTGTAAATAGAAGCATTAATCCACAGAAACAATCCTGAACGAATAATAGGCAATGATATCAAAAGTCACTGAACTATCAAACAGAAGAGCCTGGTAGCTCAGCAGACTAAAAGCATTGTGATTAACACCAGCTGTCTGCAATTACTGTAAGTTTGAATCTCACCAGGCTCAAAGTTGACTCAGCCTTCCATCCTTTCAAAGGTAGATGAAATGAAGACCCAGATTGTGGGGGCAATAAGCTGACTTTGTATAAATATACAAAAGTATGAAGGCTATTGCTTAATGCATTGTAAACCGCCCTAAATCTCCGGAGAAGGGCGGCATATAAATCAAATTAAAAAAAAAAAAACGAAGAAGAAGAAGAAGGAGCAGAACTGCTTTTACTGCTTCACTCAAAAGACTGTCCATCAGTATAACCATAAGTTTAGTATATTCCTAAAATATTAGCAGCTCTATAACTCATGTACCTTGTCCAAAAAGGAACAAGTATCTTAGGTATTGTTTAGGTTCCAGAGCCAAGTAAGTAGTGCTCTTGCAGAATTGAATTAAGTGCTGCTAGTTTCAAGTATGCTGGCATCATTTCTTCAGTTGATAACATATTTGCTAATTTCCCACGCCATGCAATCATCTTATTTTGGCCAGTTCAAACTCGAGTTGAGATCATGTATTAGGATAATCTTTCTAAGGCCTCACAAAGTAAAGCTGTTTCCTCTCATTGGCACCAAATGATGCAGAACATTTCAACTGATGCTATACTAAAAACTGTAATAAATTGGCATCAAGGAGAATTATGTTATCCTCACAGTAATCTTCAAGAAGTTCTAGTTTAGGGTTCACAAGATGAAATGACAACAAATTCAAAACCAGAATATATTCTATTTAATGGTTGCCTGATGATTCAATGGAAGTAATGAAATAATCCTTTATTTATTTATTATAAATAAAATTGATTGATTGATTGATTCATTCATTCATTCATTCATAAAATTTATTAGTCACCCATACAATCATAAAAGATAAAAATTGTATAAACTAAACTTATAAATTAATTAATACAAAGCCAAACACTATGGTCCAATTAAAGATGGGGAGTGTGGAAGCAGAATTGGGAACAGAGGTGGGAACTGTTTTAATCTATCAATCACCTCCAGTGTGATGCTCCATCATTGGAGCCCCAAGATAACTTTATGCTCCTCATCACAAAATAACCATGATTATCTATACAGCAGTATAGATCCAAATGATCTTATGGGTTTTACCCTTTTGTGTTTTAGTATTTTTCAGTCAAGGGAACACACACCTGCCATTGACTTACCAGAATCTAACACTTTAATAAAAGTTTCATGCCTTAAAAAAAGATACAAATAAAATATATAAATTGATTATGTGCCAGCTAAATGACTATGTGCCCCTAACCTGGTCTTTCGGGTCTTCAATGGTACACCTATTACCACTGTAACTGATTCCATACACCTAGCTGATGGTCACGCTCTTTTCTTGCTTTACATCTTTTCTGGTACTAACTAGAGCCTTTTCTAGGAAGCTAGGTCTTCACATAATGTGTCCAGATTAAGAAAGTTTGAACCTGTCCAAAGCCTGGGATAATTTGTTTGATGATTCATTTGTTTAGTTTGCCTTTTTATGGTACTGTCAGTAGTTTTCTCCAACACCAAAGTTCAAAAGCATCAATATTGTTCGTGTTCTGCTTCTTCAAAGTCTACCATTGTCTTACATTAAGTATCATAGGAAATATGATTGCTTACATGAGTCTCATCTTATTATTATAGACACCTCATGGCATCTGAATATCTTTTCCAAGGCCTTCATGGCTGTTCTACCCAATGCTAGTCTGTAGCAAATTTCATGACTGTTTGTTCCTTTATTGTTGATGGTTGATCTTAACAGGCACAATCTATCCATCACTTCAATATTTTTAGTGCTAATTCTAAGAGTGATTGCTGTACCCGTTGTCATGGAATTATCTATTTGAAACTCATATATATCTTTTCAAAGAAGCAGTTTCTCCCTTATTTTAGATGTTACAGTAGAAACACAAAGAGAGTGTATAAGAGTGTTTTATTTTGTACAAAAGATGTAAAGATCAAAATAACATTTCAAGACAGATGTTGTCAGAGAGCACTGTTCTTCTTTTTCTTCTTTTTTTAGAACTGATCTTGGCTCATAATTTTTCTCTGGAAATGTTAGCAAGCAAATTGGGACAGAATTCATGGGTAGGGCAG
Source organism: Arizona elegans (assembly GCA_022577455.1). Classification (NCBI taxonomy): domain Eukaryota; kingdom Metazoa; phylum Chordata; class Lepidosauria; order Squamata; family Colubridae; genus Arizona; species Arizona elegans. Next base: position 42,075,009 of record JAKOOJ010000001.1, read on the forward strand.
AATTCATGGATAGGACTCACTTTCTTGAGGTGAGATTAAAACATAATCTCTGTATAATTTGCTTTTTCATTGGTCAATCCACAGTTTAGTGGTAGGCTTATAAAAATTTGTTTGTTTTACATGAAAAAATGCTTATAATATCTTTTTAGGACCATAACTCATTTTTATCTTCTGAGATAAGTGAAATTCCAAGAACTTCATCAAAATGCTATAAATCTATGATTTCAGGATAGTTATAAAGTTCTATCCAATTACTCAACTTGTTTTGAATGACTATCCTTGATCCTTCAGTTCTTGCTGTTCTTGACCATTAAGTCTTGCTGTGGTTTAGGATGACCTGTTCTTTCAGTTCCTTGATAGATTCACTTGAATGATAATGATAATTGCTTCCTTTCTTTTATGAAAGGGACAGAGCCTATGAAAGGGACAGAGCTTTAAGCAATTTTAACAGTATTGACAAGGGATGCACTTCAAATATTGGCAGAGCTAAAAATGAACGTTGGTTTTAGGTTTAAAAACCTTCAAAAATAGGGTACCTATTTTTGCCTCTTAAACCAAGCACACCAACATGTGAAAAAGAGTCTCAGTTCACTGGATACCAAACAAGACATTCCAGATGTATGAAAGATTCAAGTCCCTCAGAGCATAAGACTATGTTGCAGAACCTATGGAAAAAGGTTTCTGGTATCCACAGAAGCTTTGATTTACTAAAAATAATAATAGCCAGGCGTTTTACAACCTGGTATCTTCAAGAATTCATAAACTACAACTTTTTTCATCTTCAGTAGACAAAAACATCAGGACAATATAAAAAAAATTACTCTTGGATTTACTTCATTCTTAAAAAAACAAACAACTAGGAATAGAATACTCTATGGCTTGATTGATTGATTTTAAAAAAACAGATTAGGAATGCATCGATCATCTTATTTATAGTTAAAATAAGTTTCTTCTGGGGTTATACATTTATTCTGTTTTATTGGTTTGAACATTTTTATATAAAGATATTATTATAAAAATCTGCATTTAAATTCACAATGTTTTGCTTCTTATGGAAATAAACAAAATGCCAAGATAAATCAAATACAATCATTTTTAAAGAAAAGAAAGAAACAAATGGGGTATGAATAGAAGTTTCAAAGAGAAATAAGAATTAGGGAACCCACATTCAGTATTTCTAGCCGATAAATCATTTCTACATATGAACATAATCTTTAAGGAAAAGTTCTGTTGATTTAGTTACAAAATGAAAACTGTCCTTAACTGCAGAATTCTTCAAAACTCTTTATTATTGTGTTAACTTTTCCGTCAGTACATTTCCCCACATTATGAAACTGATCTGGCAAAGAAAGGTTTACTCTACTTTTCTAATATTAGAGATACTAAATATGGCAGGAATTGAGTTAATTTACTGTACTTTATAATACACAGGAAAATTAAATAGTAGAGGAAAAAATATGGTTTTAATATTTATTTTTTCTTTTATTGTTGCAATCAATCAGCCAAGAAAATATTACCAACAACATTTTTGAATGGATTTTCTCCTAAAATACACATTTCCTAAAATTATGCCTTTCTAATGCATTTTGAAATGAATTCTTATCTCTAGGATAACAGCACAAAATTTAGAATATTAATAAGAGACAAAGGTAATGGTGTTTTGACTGTATATTAGACCAGAAGGTGCTCATTCCATTAATTCACTCTGAAAAATAAAATTAAGGAGCATCTTCCATTCACATATCAGTGTTGTGCTCCAATCCATATACATGTTATACCTGGTTTCCAAAAATCCCTTTCCTGATTTAACTTTCTTTAGGTTTTATTAAAAGGATGCAGCAATATCAAACTAGCACTTAGTAGAATATCAGTGAAGACCTTGGAAAACATATTGAGACACTGGGATGTATCTATACCCATAAAGTTAAAAACAGTGAGAACAATGGTTTCCCTGTAACAGTCTATCAAAGCAAAGCATTGTCAAGGATAGGAAGCAGAGGTGGGTTTCAGCAGGTTCTGACCAGTTCTGGAGAACCAGTAGCGGAAATTTTGAGTAGTTCGGAGAACCAGTAAATACCACCACTGACTGGCCCCGCCCCATCTATTCTCTGCCTCCTGAGTCCCAGTTGATTGGGAGGAAATGGTGATTTTGCAGTAACTTTCTCCTGGACTGGGGAGGGAATGGTGATTTTGCAGTAACTTTCTCCTGGAGTGGGGAGGGAATAGAGATTTTACAGTATCCTTCCCTGCCATGCCCACCAAGCCACACCCACAGAACCGGTAGTAAAAAATTCCACTGATAGGAAGAGTATTGATACTTATGAACTTTGGTATCAGAGAAAATACCATGGATAAAAAAGAAAACAAACAAATAGATCATGAAACAAATCAATGCATAATGACTAGGCTCAAATTATCATATATTGGATGCCAAGATCTAGCTCTCTGAGCAAGGTCTGTAATGCTGGGACTGGTGGGAAGAAAGATAAGAAGAAGATGACTAGCAGTTGATAGACTCAATTACAGTGGCAACGTAAAGGTCTGAATTACCAGGTTGGAGATAAATCATCTGGAAAATCTATGTGATTGCTTTGAGCCTCAACCAGTTGGAGGATAGGTCATTACAATCATGAAAAGCACACTTGAGCAAGCAACTTCCACTTGAATATTGTTTTTGCATAATATATTTTCTTTATTTTTAACTGTTTAAGTTTTCATGCTGCTGAATCAGCCATTTTAACCCTATAAATCCCTTTAATTAAAAAAAGGATTTTTAAAACTTTTTTTTTTTTTAAATTAGCAAAACTGTCAACATTTTCTTTTCGGCACAGTTGCTAAAACTGAATTGGATCTGAAAATGGTCTGGTGAAATCCTCCTTTCAAAATTTAACTCCAAATTCAAGCATTCTAATTCAAGAGCTATTTTGATGTAGTGATTAAGGCCTCAGGCTAGAAACTGGGAGACCGTGAGTTCAAGATTCATTTGGTAATTACAGTTCATTCCAGTTTAGGTCACTTCAGAAGCAAACTCTGTTGGGCATAATATTATTGATTTCTGCATAAATGATATACTACAGATATAAAATGATACCAATTAACTATAAAACAAAGGGGGATTGTTTGCTTTTTGGAAAGTAACAAGCACCACACTTCTACAAATATTTTTAGTCAGCTAAATCCATATAATTCCTGTTTCAACTTTAACGCTAATCTAACGTGACAAATGTAATACTTTGTAACAAAAGCAACAGAACATATCCTTATTATTCTCAATCCAGCAATTGTTAAAACATAATGCGAACTACAAATAACTTTAGAATGCATCCATTTACTGAAAAAAAAAGAAGGTAGGAGGCCAGGATCAAGTTGCAACTTAAAGATTAGTTTCTTTTCCTTGGGTTAAATTTGTTGACCCATGCTATATCCCGAGATGCCTATATTACTCTTGCAACTGGGACTTCAACCTCTGGTGAAATAAACATTGAACAAATATAAGTAAACAGTTTGTTTTAGTTGGAGATAGAAAACTGTTTTAATTGAGTTTTAGTGATAGATGGAAGCCATATCATTGCTAAGATCTCTTACACTGGAAAATTGGCTTTCACCGTATTTGTCTACAAAGGATCCTTTTTTCTTTGTATTCATTATACAGCAATAAAGGGGAAAATAATCCACGCCAGTGTAAACTAATTTTATTTTTGTGAGATGCTACCTCGGCAATATCCCTCCAAAGGTTATATAATTAAATACAATACCTATGAAACAGAATTATTCCACTGAGATTGTAATCACTAGTTCTAACCCTCATACACAGTAATCAGAAACTTGGAGGATCACTGTGAAAGTCATTTTAAGGTACTTTGAATTGACTCTACCCATCTAAAACCTGCATACATTGTAACATGGTCCCAACATCACACAGCCAAATTTCATGCCTAAGGCAGAACTAACCCGGTCTTTAGCATCAACTAGCTCTTGAGTTTGAAGTTGAATTTTTGAAAGAAAAATGTGTTCATGTACACGTAAGCAACCTGCACTTTAATTATTTAAGTATTTAATTATAGTTGTTCACACTGTCAACCAGAGATTTAGTCTGGAGTATGTGTGATTATGGTTCCAGAGCATTTTTTCTCCTTTGAATGTGAAATGCAGCAGAGCTCTAAGTTCCCTAAATTTTACTTACGTTCCCTTCCACATGTTGTCTGCATGTATACTATCTCTATAATCATTGTATATACATACAGATTGTATACACATACACAAACATATTTATAATATGGGCAGTTGACGTTAGACGAACATGAACCAGTAGTGGGTTTCACTTAACTTCGCTACCGATTCGGAACTGTGACTGCGCACATGCGCAGAACGTCTGTGATGATGCCTATGATGACGTCTGGGAGCCTGCCGCTGCTGCTACCAGTTTACCCAAACCGGTAGAAACTCACCACTGACATGAACTAAATGAAATGTAAGTTGAATAGTTATTCGAGATAACTATTAGCATTTCCAACTCTACAGTCATTACTTATCTGAAATGTTACAGCTTTAAAAATCCTAGGTTTGGTTAGTAGGAAAGCTAAAAGCCCATAAATGATAAAAAGGAAGTAACCTTTACCATTAATCATTTCTACAAAGGATATCAAATGAACTCTAAACATGGACCCTTATAGCAAGTAACCGAGATAAGTAAAGGAATTAAAAGATAGGTTAGCATTAAATTTACTCTGAAAGATTAAACAATCTTAATACTGGACCAATCACAAAAAGTGACTTCCACTGAGATGAAACATTTACAGAAAATGTATTTGCCTTTTGACCTCTCCTGAAAACTTTCTGACAAAAATCATCCCAACTCATTCTAACTACCTTTTGAATAAAGTGATTAATTGCAAACTGGCCAGGACAATGTCTTTATTTCTTAACATCAAAGTCTTTAATTGCAGAACTACTCATATTGACTTAAGTATGATCAATGAATCACAGCTGAAAAGCTTTTCACATAAAGCACAGCCTAGTAAACTAGCTAATGTTGTAGAAGATATTTATAAGAATCACCTGGAAGTAAGCAGCTAAGGCAACTCAATTGGGATCAACAAAGGCTACAGTTGGAAGGAAGTTCCTAAGAATAATTCTTTGATCATTTTTTTTTAATTTGATTTATATGCCACCCTTCTCCGGAGACTCAGGGCGGCTTACAATGCGTTAAGCAATAGCCTTCATACTTTTGTATATTTTATACAAAGTCAGCTTATTGCCCCCACAAACTTGGTCCTCATTTCACCTACCTTAGAAAGGATGGAAGGCTGAGTCAACCTTGAGCCTTGGAGAGATTCGAACCAGCAGTAAATTGCAGGCAGCTGTGTTAATAACAGGGTGCTTAGACCACTGTACCATCAAGGTTCTTGATCGTGTGTGTGTGTGTGTGTGTGTGTGTGTGTGTGTGTGTGTGTATATATATGCAAAAAATTAAAGTCTCGGGTGTTTTCCCACGTCATTGTAAATAAGTTGGTTAAAATATTTAAAGTTCTGGTTAAAATCCCAGTTTAAAATCTTCTAAAAATCCTTCCAGAGCACTCTGCAAAGTCTTTAAAACCTCAGCTAAAATCCTACCAGTGATTTTAAAAGTTTTTCCTAATGTTTCGACAGGCTCACAACCCTGTCATCTTCAGGCTCTTGTTTCATTTAGAAGCGATGGGTTCTCTGTTGAGAGGTCGGAGCTGTCGCTTATCTATATTTGCTGCTGTTGACGTATGCTGGTTAGCCTGTAACTCTGTGTTGTAATTGGAGGACAGTGGTTTTTCTTCCTGCTTCCTCATCCTGGCTGTTTGGCTGCGTGTTACAGGCCCAGCTTTCTCAGATTCTCTATTATTATCTGTCTGCTGTAGAGGGGAAAGGGAGAGGGATATGTATGTATGTATGTATGTATGTATGTATGTATGTATGTATGTAAGTTTTGTTTATGTAAGTTTATGTATATTATATATATATACATGACACACACACACTGGCAGTTAAAAGAAAGAAACAGCTGCGATCACACACATTGCTCCTAGAAGCACGAAGCCGAGAACACCAGCCTGAAGATGACGAATGAGACTTCGTCGAAACGTTGCCAAGAAACCTCCAGTTTTACGCGGGAGAAAACCCGAATAACCAAAGATATATATATATATATATATATATATATATATATATATATATATATATATATATATATATATATATATATATATATATATTGAAATATAGTCTTATTATTCTTACTGTATGTCAGATTCCAGCCCATCCATTATTTAAGCCAAGTGATTTTATGGTGGAAATGGCAAAATATATGATTGTATTTTGCACTATTGTTTTCTTACATTAGTTTTAAACTAGGCTAAATTAAACTAAGCTAAACTAAGCTCAGTAAACTAAGCTAAGCTAAGATAACCTTTTTTGTCATTTTTTTCTGTGAACAACTGATACATTAAAAAATGATATTCTGATACTTGCTTTCAAAAGAAAATAAGCCAAAATGTTGAAAGTCTACCCAAGCTAACAGCACTCTCTGCGATGGAATGGAATGGTCTAACCAAGTTTCTGTTGCAATGATGACACAGCAGTTTCTCACCTGCCAGTTTGTTATTAACTCTAGATTCATGTAATCCATTTTAGCAATAGCAATAGCACTTAGACTTATATACCACTTTATGCTGCTTTACAGCCTTCTCTAAGTGGTTTTACAGAGTCAGCATCTTGCCCCCAACAATCTGGGTCCTCATTTTACCCACCTTGGAAAGATGGAAGGCTGAGTCAACCTTGAGCCTGGTGGGATTTGAACTGCCAAATTGCAGGCAGCTGATACTCCGCAGAAGTGGCCTGCAATACAGCACTCTAACCACTGTGCCACCGAGGCTTGAAGGAGCACATTAGTAAACAAAATAGATAGTAATGACACTCTGTATGGATTAGCCTTTAGCCTAGTTGTTAGTCCTCCCTGTTTGCTTTGTTTCCTCTTTTGATCACACTTCAGAAGACACTCAGTGCTAGAAGGAGACTTCCCTGCTGTACAGGCTGCTCCCGCCATCCAAAACGCCAAGCACTTTCAGATTGCAGTTGATCTCACACCCTCCACACAACCCACCAACATTTCTGCTGCTGACACCTTCAACCAAAATAGTCCAAAGCAACACAGACTTTCCAAAACAGCTTTATCAATAGTTCCTCTCTTGCTAAATACCACCAAATCCAATATAAACTGATGGTCTTAGAACAGTTTGGTAATAGAATTCTGCTTTCTTGTCACAAAAGGAATCACTCAAACCGGATGTCACTTCAATCTCCAAAACTCTTGAGAGCCAACACAGATGCAGACAAGCAAGGAGCCACCATTTTAGAATTCTTTTTATTATTAATTATCATTATTAGTTTCAGAAGTAGTCATATTTTCATTTTATAAACACCTATATCAAAACACAATGAAAGATTATTATTTTTTTCTACAACAACCTCGTGTAAAATAGATTAGGTTAATATGCTTTGCCCAAAACTGAGTGAATTTCCATAGCAAAGAGTGGATTAGAATCTGAGATTGCTGTTCTTAGTTCAACACCACCATCACTACACCATTTGAGCTGCCATTCTTTAGTTTACTGTGATTTATTTCATTATTAGAATTGTAAAGTTAGAAGGAGCCATTTGGGCCATTCAGTCCAATGCATAAATCCAGGAAGTGCCATGCCTAGAAATGTTTTTTCCATTTGTATAATTCTATAGTTGGCCCATTCAAAGTAGGATAGAATTAATAAAAGGTATTGCTGTTTTCGTGAATTGGCTCTTTCTAATTTTTTACTCTAGCAAATTTTGAACGTTGTAAGCCGCTTCTCCAAGACGAGTGGACTTTATGTCATATTTCAATTCCCAAACACTATAAAGTTTATTATATTCCTTCTCCCAAAGGTGCTTTTTCAAGAGGCAACTGGACTTCCTGGAATGTTTCCATTCCCCACCATCCAGTCAGAGCTGAAGAAACTTCTTGGATGAGAAGCGAAATGTCTTCAAAGAAAAACCAGAAAGTCCAATTGCTTCTTGAAAAAGCACCTTTGGGACAACCATGACCTGGATGACTGAGAATCTCCATAGACGTTGCATTCCTTCTCATTCTTTTGTCTTCCTTTCATGAATAATTAGGCTGCAGTTTTATCTTATTCTTTTATCTTATTTTTTTTCCCTAAAGAAAAATGGGAATAAATGCTTTTTTCTGTATCATCATGGTAATAGCTTTAAACTTTTCACCGCTGAGAATGACAGGCAGTATATTTTTCACATTAAAAATATGTTTATTTTTATTTGGAGGATGAAATCTGCACATCTTCAATCAAGAGAACCCTGCTCCTTCTAGGATATCACATTTTCAAAGCAGTCAAAGCAATGTATTTTTTTTTTTTATATGGAAAAATACTTTACATATTTACTGACATTGTAACTGCAGGGTGCACTCTATCAGCCTCATGGATGCTGATTGGGTACAGTTGGAAATGAATATGAACAGTCGCCTCCTAGTTTCATTTGTTTCAATTCCAGAAAATAAGGGAGAGTTTTGGTCTTGTTGAAAACCAATTGTTAGTAGCAAAATTATTTCCTCCCTGCTGCTACAACAGATTCAGTGCTGCACATACAGCCCTAATCTAATGCCCAAAGTTAGACATGCTTTTGGAATACTAATGGCAGGCTCTCAAGGAGAAATCACGGGTTGATAATCTGACATGAAACATATGAAGAGATCACCAAATGATCTAATTGATTACTCTCATATTTAAGTTACCTTGCAATGAAGAAAAATGTAGGAAGTGCATTGAACTTCTTTCTGTTATATGCAGTGGTGAAATCCAAAATTTTACTACCGGTTCCATGGGTGTGGCTTGGTGGGCGTGGCTTGGTGGGCATGGCAGGGGAAGGATACTGCAAAATCTCCATTCCCACCCCACTCCAGGGGAAGGATATTGCAAAATCTCCTTTCCCACCCCACTCTGGGGCCAGTCAGAGGTGGCATTTGCCAGTTCTCTGAACTACTCAAAATTTCCACTACCAGTTCTCCAGAATTTGTCGGAACCTGCTGGATTTCACCCCTGGTTATATGTCTCCTGCCTGTCAAGGTACTCCTAGACATCTAGAGAGTTAATTGTTAACCATTGTTATTCTTTTCTTCTTTAATTGTAGAATTACTGCAAATAATACTAGTTTTCAGGTGTGGGGTAACTAATTGAAAGAGGATCATAACTCAGTGATAAATTCCATAATTAGCATGATCCAGGCTGCAATAAGTCAAATGGCTTAAGATGAAATTTTTAACTGTTTTAAATGTTTTAAACGTTTTAATTGGTAATGAGTTTTAATTGGGCCAAATTTATATATCTTTTAATTGTTTTTTTAATATTTGTCCTGCATGTTTTTTTAATTTTGGCTGTACACCGCCCTGAGTCCTCAGGGAGAAGGGCGGTATAGAAATTCAATAATAAATAAATAAATAAATAAATAAAGCAGGAAAAGATAAAATTTTGTCAGGCATGAACAATCAGATGTCAGTTATCAGTTTTATTGCTCCAGCCTTTAGGAATCTTCTCAGGAATATTTTATTGCTCCAGCCTTTAACAGAGGAATCTTCTCAGACTGGGGTCAACCTAGATAAGGTTCAATGACATTCAAGTGGAATCAGATTTTACCCCCTTATGCCCATGTAGGGATTCTGAACTAATTCCCCATTTGACTCCACTCCCTGATTTGGCCAGACTCTCTCTGACAAATTCCTGACTGAAAGCCTACCTTTCATTCAGGTTGAGGTTCCCTAATGGAGAGCATTATTGTCCTCATGGATAGAGTGTGGAAAAAATACTACTTCTTATACCTATTGAACTCTCTGCTCAACCAGATTGCATATATTTATGTATGCATGCATGCATGCATGTATGTATGATCATTCTAATTTAATTAATAAATAAATGAGAAAGTAGTATGCTGCAGTAATCCACCTAAAGATGAATGAAAAGATTGAGAATGTTTGTAGAAGTTTTTTTTTAGGACACTAGAACTCGTAAAGGAAATAAAGTCTTATAAAACCACAAATTATCTGGGAAAATGGACCCTGCCCAACTCTATTTTTAACACAAATGCTAGGGGCTGCAGAAAATATCTAGATCTTTCAACTTTTCTAAATATTTTTACTCCTTATACAGAGCTCAGCCAGAAGGAAAATATAGCTGTCATGCAATTAGATAGGATAAAATATGCTGAGAACTGGATAGACATCCTGTGATGGAACTGGATAAAAAGGAGTCTGTTGAGATCTGGAAAGAAATGTGTAGCTCAACAGAACATTTCAACATATTCATTATCACTAAATTCAGAGTAACAGTAGAACATTATGAGAATTCCAGGGAGGCTTTAAAATACTTTATCACTTGTTATTAATAGATCACTTTAAACTGGCTACATTGTTGCTTCTTTTTCTGTTTCTAAGGTTATTTTTCATGCAGTTTCAATGTATTTAAGTGCTATACTTTTCTTTTCCTACCAATCATAGATGAATATTAAATCTAGCCAGGAAATCCTCTTGTGAATTAAAGATATACAAATAAATAAAACTGTAACTGTTAACATTTTTCTTTTTAAAATGTGTTATACTTTTATAGCAATAGCATTTAGATTTATATAACATTCCGTAGTGCTTTACAGCCCTCTCTAAGCAGTTTACAGTGCCCCCAACAATCTTGGTCTTCATTTTACTGACCTCAGAAGGATGGAAGGCTGAATCAACCTTGAGTTGGACAGTATTGAAGGAATCGAACTCCTGGAAGTGTGACCAGCGTTAGCCTGCAGTACTACATTCTAACCACTGTGCCACCATGGTTTTATCCTGCCTTTCTTTCAGTAGCTCAAGATACCATACAGAGTGCTCCCCCTTTTTCACATTTTCCCCTACAGCAGCCTTACAAGATAGGTTGGGCTGAGAGATTGGCTCCAAAACATCTGGATAAATCATCTGGATAACTTCCGTAAGTGAGGGCAAACTTCACCCTTGGTCTCTCCAAGTCTACTTCAGCCCTGCACTATTGCCATAACTTAAATGTTAGAAGAAAATGAGAAATAATAAGATAAAGTAACGTATCAGCTATTCCTTTGCTTCTTCTCCCTTGTTCTGTCTCAATCATTTTGCTTAGATCTGTCAAATCTGACTTGCAAAAAATCTAGGACATTGTTTTTCAACTTTGGCAAGTTTGAGATGTGTAGATTTCAGCTCTCAGAATTCCCCATCCAGTACACACACTCACATACATGGACTGAATAAAAACCAGTACCTTGAATTACAATCAGAAGCCAATTGGCAACCAACTCAAAACCCACAATACAGATGTAATATATTAATGGCATATTTTGGTATGGTGTTTTTTAAAATTTCCACTTGAAATCAAATCTATTAGAATTGGCAGAAATTTAGAAAAAATAATGTGTACAGTAAATCCCAGTAGAATCTATTTGATATTCTCTAAAATACCATTGCAGAAATTGTGTCCTTCCAGATGTTCATAGACATATAACTACTATCAGTCCCAACCCACACTATTAATGTCAAGAATGAGGGAAATTATAATCAAAATTTATTTACAGAACCATGGTTTCATATTCAAGTAAGAGATCCTTAAGTAAAACTGGGGATGATCTGCCAGCTACCCCAGGACTGTGAAATTGATTAGAAATCCATTACAGAATTTTAAAAATATGTTTGTCACTGAAATGAGCATAGTTGCAGAAGGACACAAGATAAATAAATAACCTGTATGGGGAATCAGGCCACTTTAGATCTAATTAGCAACAGATGTAGTCTTTCCATAGCCCTCCAACCTTAAAAGTTAAAAAATAGAAAGTTTTATTATGGCTTCTATTTTATTTTATCTTTGTCAGGTTTCGATGTCATCTCAAATAAATTGCACTCCCAAACAATTAATCTTTGCTGAAATATTCCATATATTGAGTACGACAGATCTGCCCGCGACTTCGTTTTAGCCGATACTAACCCTCTGACCCCCCAAACCCTTCCCTTTCCACTCCCCAATTCTCATCTTCTCATTGGCCATCTTCTAAGTCAGTCTCCCCAGCTTCTGACCTCACCCCACAGGAATGTTCCCCCTTCCCATCTCATCTCCTAGGGGATATTATCTACAGAGAAAATAAGTAGGTGAAAAGTCAAGCCTCGTCTTTTTATGGCAGCATCAGAATGCTGACATCCTTCTTTGTTTAAGCCCTGTTTTAGTTCACACACGATATTCATAATGTTCCTTTCCATTGCCAAAATAAACAGGTTTGAGCAACTGTGTCTTACTTCATTTTAAAGGATAGAATCATGAAAACGGAACCCAGGGAACTGTCTCCCTCTAGTCCTCTTTATCTGACTTGGATGACTGAATATGTGAACTAGACTCAGTGAAACTTTCCAAGGAACTCCACCACAATTGTCTTTATTTTAGTCAATCAAAACTAGAAGAGTTCAGCAAGTCTTGGGTACTTTTGTCCATGACCAAATATGGTGTTACTTTCTAATGCATAACAGACTTGCAAAAAATGTTTCTACACTCGTTTATTCGTGTGCAAAGTTCAGAGAGTGCAAAGATATCTAAAAATAATGCAGAAGGTACATGTCTGTTCTACCAAAAGAATCCCTGAACTTCTGTTTGCAATGTTCTGTTTTGAATGTAACTTTACTTGGCAACAGATGCAATATTTATAGTAAAGTCTATCACCGTTTATTAATGTTATACATTAGAGTATTTTTGCTACTCTAAAAAAATGATATGCTAAAATATGCTGAAACATTTTCAAATAAAACATGAAAAATGATCTGACAATTTATTAATTGCATTTCATTGTTGAAATAATAGAGCATAATAAATCTTTTGAGCAAAGCAATGTAAATAATATATTGATTTAATCTAGCATAATTGTGCTAACCATTTATAAAGCTTTAATGAAGTCTCATGAGAGCACTTTCCTACTTCGTTTGTTTTAAAATTGCTAATTTCCCCCTAAGCTGAAGTTTTCTGATAATTTTTATATAAGCATAGAACCAGATGAGCAATAATGTGTGATATACATATGTCTGCTTTACTGATTACCAAATCTTCATGCTAATTTCAATTTCTACGTGATGTGATTTGAGGCACATTGCAGGTATAATGTATCTTGCATTTTAAGTTTGTTGTAAGACAAATATGGATCATGATCTGTTTCGATTGCTGATGTTATTGCTTTAGTTCTTATTTATTTTCAGAGTTGCCTAACTTGCTATATTTGGATGAATACTGAACTCTTTAGATGGTTAATAATGTCCAAATTGCTTTATGTTTCAAATAAACGTGTGCCAATAGTGCGCAGGGGCAGCCAAAAGAGAAAATGCAATCCTAGGCTGCATAACAGAGGGACAGAATTAAGATTATGTGAAGTATTAGTACTGCTTTATAAAGCCTTAGTAAGGCAACACTTGGAATACTGCATCCAACTCTGGTCACCACAATACAAAAAAGATGTTGAGACTCTGGAAATAGTGCAGAGAAGAACAACAAAAATGATAAGGGGGCTGGAGGCTAAAATGTATGAAGAACACTTACAGAAATCGGGTATTTTAGACTAATGAAAAGAAGGACTAGGGGAAACATGATAGCACTGTTCCAATATTTGAGGGGCTCCTTCAAAGACCAGGGGGTTAAACTATTTTCCAAAGCACCAAAAGGCAAGGTCAGAAACAATGGATGGAAACTAACGAAGGAGAGTAAAAACTTAGAACTAAGGAAAAATTTTGTAATGTTGAGAGCAATTAATCAATGGAATAGTTTGCTGTCAGAAATTGTGGGTGTTCTATCTCCCTCAAAAAGAGACTGGACAACCATTTGTCTGGAATGGCATAGGGTCTCCTGCTTAAGCAGGGGTCGGACTAGAAGACCTCCAAGGTCCCTTCCAACTCTATTGTTCTATATTCTATATATACTACAAATGTAGTATATATACATACATAGTGGGGGGAAATAGAAATCAAGGGGCTGTATTTCCTTCTGAAACATCCTAAATCGAATTGGACCAATTCAATGAGATTTGCGATTCAGCATGAATATTGTCTGAACTAACTGAAATTATAGCTGTTTATTGAGTTTGCCATTATAGTCAATGGAAAAACACACAAATCCTGAAGCAAGCTGTTAATTCAGGCAGACATATGAGTCAAATTACTGCTTCATCCAAAGCTTTACATGCACTGGTTTTCATCTTCAGTGCACCATCTCAAAAGAACAAAAACTATGTATCAAAGTTTTAAATTTGACTTCAAAAACAGAAACTCACATCTTACTAAATATGAAAATTTGCTAAGCAGCATCTGGAATATAGGTGATATTTATAACAAGATTCAGAATTAGGAAGGATTTTTCTCTTTTACCCCCCCCACCACCTTTTTCTTTTTGTATTCATGTTAAAAGAAAAGTGAAATGCATATATACTCTACTACTTACCAAGTAGAAGGGAACAAATGAGCTAGTTCTTTAAATAACCATATTAATTGCAAGGAAAATGACCATAAATTTAATGGTAGACAGGAAGAAATTATAAACAATAGACAAAACTCCTGTGCAATGCATAGCATCTCTACCTTTAGGTGTCCAGCTCTAGTTGCAATTAGACCTGAACAATTTCCTCTTCCAGTAAATGTGTGCAGAATACATAATTGTCTATGTTCTTATATAACTTTCACATGCCAATAAATGTTCACATGCACATTTTTTGCTGTCAGAAGAAATGACAAAAAATATAAATAAGCAAAGTAGGATACTGATAATAATGTATTATAATAAATAATATAGCATGCTGACTGAGGAATCCTGGAAGTTGAGGTCCACATATCGTAAAGTTGCCAAGGTTGAGAAACACCGGTCTAGATTGAAGTTTCTTTAACTATATACAGTATTCTCCCTCTGCAGTGAATAGCCACTTCACATCATCTCTTTCCTTCTTATGCCACTGGTTTCAGATATATTCTACCCTGACCTCATATATTAAACAGCCTAGTGAGGAACAACAGCTTCATATTATATTTATGGATATCTAGAAGTACATGATTTGACTCTTGATAATAAAATTGATAGGCTTTTAATATGCCCGAGCAAGGCAGTAAGCAATTGTAAATGTGAGTTGTCTGAAATATGCAATAATTAAAATATACCTGCTGCCCAAAATAGAAAAGTACAGATTTGTGGATGGATGATGCTCCATAGTTATCAGTAATAAAGGTAATTCATTATATGACAATGTAGATTCTAATAAGATGAAAAAGTCTTTGCATGAGCACCTGTAACAGAAGGAAAACAATGACTCGTGCATTGCAATATCATGATACAAACTCTCTACTTTTGTAGTTGTGCGGAGCCATTGCATGTAAATATGTAAATGGAAGAATTAGCATTGTAACATGCTGCATGGTGCATCATTTTTTTTTAAAAAAGTTGCTGTTGCTACCATGGATTCCTGTGGACCCCACCCAGTGGAGTCAGGAAAGGGCAAAGAGACCACCTGTCCTTATATATCTTTGTAATCATGTCTTGATATAAGTATTAAAGTGCAAACTTGCATCATCACATCTTGGTACACAATTTGTCATGACTGAGGCTGGCATTTTGGAAGTACAGGAAATGACAAGCTTTACAGGAGGCCTTCACAACATAACAGACTTCTGGGGCCCAGTGGCATTTTTTAAACTTAATACATTCCAATTTTTTTCACTACCGGTTCTGTGGGTGTGACTTGGTGGGCGTGGCATGGCTGGGTGGGTGTGGCTTGGTTAGTGTGGCCGGGGAAGGATACTGTAAAATCTCCATTCTCTCCCCAATCCAGGGGAAGATTACTGCAAAATCCCCATTTCCTTCCAATCACCCAGGACTTGGGAAGCAGAGAATAGATGGGGACAGGACCAGTCAGAATTTTTACTACAGTTCTCCAAACTACTCAAAATTTCCGCTGCTGGTTCTCCAGAACTGGTCAGAACCTGCTGAAACCCACCTCTGATACATTCATTGCCACTGCTGCACTGAAAGACATGCAGATGAGCACCTCTAATTCTCACTGATGCCACAGCTGCACTAGCCACCAAGCAGCTGATTTGGGATGATGCTAAGCATTCCTTTGTGACACACACACCCTCCCAATGATTTTACTCCATTAATGTGGTCCTTTTCCCTCTACAAAATTATGCAGACCTGCTTTGGAGAAGGATGAACATTAATGTAGAATTGTTACTAAAGTTTTAAAAGCAAAAAAATAAAAATAAAAATCCCCACTTGGTCATTTTATAATTGTAGATTATAAAATGGACATGTAAAAAAATTAAGGCTTTTTGGATAAAAATATGGTGGATTATTCAAAACATTTTAAAGAAAAAAATCAAATTTACGCCACATTTTTTTTCTGTTGGGAATAGTCATGGATTGTAATGTAATAGAGACTAAGTTGGTCTTGAACTTAATAACGGCTGCCAGGTTACTGGTGGCACAGTACTGGAAGAAGGAAGATCCACCCACCATTGAGGAATGGACATTAAAAGTTGTGCACTTGGCAGAAATGGCAAAAATTTCATCATATCTTAAAGACCATTCAAATGAAAGATACATATTGGAATGGAGAAGATGGATCGATTATATACAGAAGAAGTATCCGAATAAGAAGATTGATATAGCATATGAATAAAGTAATCTTAAGTAATTTATGTTTGTTTTTTGAATTATAAGGAGTTAAGGATCAAGGGAGGATATGAAATGTAATAATTTATTAGCATATTTTAGCTTTTGATTTGTGAAAGCTATACCCTGTGCTTGTTCTGGGAAGTCTAGGGAGGGTTTGGGGAGGGAAGGAGGGGAAGGCGGGTGGGAAAGGGAGGGGGGTTGAGGGGGGAAGGGTGGGGGGATGAAAATGTTTGTACTTTCTATAAAACTTTTCAAATATATATATATATATATATATATATATATATATATATATATATGTAGGTCTTTGGTTATTCGGGTCTTCTCCCACGTAAAATTGGAAGTGTCTTGGCGACGTTTCGATGAAGTCTCATTCGTCATCTTCAGGCTGGTGTTCTCGGCTTCGTGCTTCCAGGAGCAATGTGAGATCGCAGCTGTCTCTTCCTTTTAACTGCAGCTCACCAGCTCAAATCCCCCTGCAACTCAAACTAAGCTGAGCACAACCAAGCCCCCACCCAAACAGAACACACCCCCAGCCAATCAGAGCACAACCAACCCCCCCATCCAATCAGAGCACAGCCAAGCCCCTAACCAATCAGAACACACCTCCACCCAATCAGAACACAGCCAAGTTCCCACCCAATCAGCTCACACCCCCACTAGCAGTTAAAAGGAAGAGACAGCTGCGATCTCACATTGCTCCTGGAAGCACGAAGCCGAGAACACCAGCCTGAAGATGACGAATGAGACTTCGTCGAAACGTCGCCAAGACACTTCCAATTTTACGTGGGAGAAGACCCGAATAACCAAAGACCTACATATATATATATATATATATATATATATATATATATATATATATATATATATATATATATTGTAGATAAATATGTAGCAATGGCCTGAAAAATCTTCCAACCTTTTTCTGTGAAGGAGCCCATAGAAAATAAGTAGAACGTAAAGCCTGTTTTCAGAAAGAGACATGTTCTTTCAAGAAACTGGGTGATGGGAGGAATGTTGGTCCAGGCTTAATGCCAGAGTTTTAATAAAGAGGAAAGAATCATTTGTTTTACAATGTAATATAGTGAGAAGTGACATATTTTAGTTAAAATATGAAAGGAAGGAACCTAAATGTATAGACAAGGCCAAGCTAAATCAACTATGAGGTGGAAATATTACTTGAAAAAAATCCATTGGGAAACAGAAATGAGAAATCCTGCATTTGAGAAAGTCATGAGACATCCACATAGATATACTAAAAAAACAACAAATAATTAATTGCAGATAAATTGACTCAGCCTTCCATCCTTTCTAAGGTAGGTGAAATGAGGACCCAGTTTGTGGGGGCAATAAGCTGACTTTGTATAAAATATACAAAAGAATGAAGGCTATTGCTTAATGCATTGTAAGCTACCCTGAGTCTCCGGAGAAGGGTGGCATATAAATCAAATTAAAAAAAAAAAAATCTAGAAAATGAAATCTCAAAATAGTAACTATATACTTTTTTTTAAAAAAAATCAATCACGTTTAAGTTTTTCTCTTTTACCACACTTTGGATCTCTCAAATTGGCTTTTAGAAATGACTGAGGAAAATATAAATACCAATGGGAAATGTAAATGCTTTTTAAACAAATGATGATTGGATTGGAAGAAGATGTGTGTAGTTTTAAAATTGGAGAAAGAAGTATAAATAATGTGGTATGGTGATAATAATACTCTGATAACAGAAAATAAAAAAAAATCTGCAGGAAATTATTGAGGTCAAGGAACCCAGTGAAAAAAATGGGATTAAAGTTAAATATAAAGAAGACCAAACGAATGAAGATATCAAATTGGTAGATAGCTTCTATCTTTTAGGATCAACCATCACCAGTAAAGGAATCAGCAGCCAAGAAATATTCCACAGACTAGTATTTGGTGCAGCAAACATGAATGCCTTGGAAAACAATGCATATATACTCATAGATCAGGGTAGTATAAACAATGGTATTCCTGAGACACTCTATAGAATGTGAAAGTTGGATTTTGAAAAAGCAGAATAGAAAGAATATTAATATGTATGAATTTTGGTATTGGTGAAGACTCCTGAGAATACCACAGACAGTCAAGAACACTAACAAATGGATCGAGGCACAAATGATCAGATTCAAGTTATCTTGCTTCAAATACACTGCTCAAAGACATAAAGGGAACACAAGCAGAAGATATCCAAGATCTGAATGAATGAAATAGCCTTATTAAATACTTTGTTCATTACATACAGTAGTTTTGTGTTCCCTTTAGTTGTTTGAGCAGTGTATAAACTACTGTATGTAACAAACAAAGTATTTAATAAGACTATTTCATTCATTCAGATCTCGGATGTCTTCTGCTTGTGTTCCCTTTATGTTTTTGAGCAGTATACATTATATGAAGACCTAGCTCCCTGGAGAAAGCTTCAATGTTGGGAAAGGGAAAGAAAGAGAAGAGGACAATCAGCATGGACTCGGTTACAATGTTGACAGGTCCACCATTGGAAGATCAGAAAGACCTCGTTAGGGAGAGATTTAAAAAATGTATATGGTTGCCAACTTGCACATAATCAACAAACAATTATTATATGTGTGTAAATATGAAGGAAGGTAGATAGATAGTTACTGTTCCTCTCCTGGAGTATTTTAATAGAATGGAGGGGAGCAGAAGCAGCAGCAGAAGCAACAATTTCATCCTGGCATTTCAAAGAAAACTTAATGGTTTTGGTGAATACACTTCTTGGAAATGTGCCACAGTATTCAAGATCTAACCATCAGCTCCCTTAAATTTCAAGGTGAAATGTCCCTTCACAATTTGAAGCAGATATAGGGAGCTTCTTTAAATGTCTTACAAGGCCCTATTCCTGGACAAGCAGATAATCTTGGAGGGCCCTTTCAAATGACAGAAATAAGTTGACAATAGGTAAATCGTAGTGACCACCTATTTTTTTGCCCTTTCCCTTTTCTCCTAGGACTTATTTTTGACATCCCTTTCTCTCTCTATGCCTTCTTCTTTGCACAGCAGGTTGCTGGAAAATTGGTACATTGCTCATTTTGGAGATCCAAATGAATCATCTGCAAAAGGAAGACTGTAGAAATTTAAGGAGAGGATTACATGTGGCCAGAGGGCAGGGAAGAAAAGAAGAAGGGAGGCATAGACTAGAAGTCAGTGGCAAAGCCCACAAGAAGAAAAACAAGAGTGCCAAAGTCTCTTATACTGATAAACGATGGATAAAGCACTATTAAATCTACTGCTGTTTTAGTTGAAGGAAAACAGAAAGAAGGTTAGAGCAGCAGTTAGAGGAAGGCCGGCTCTTTGTTCCAAAATGCTGTCTGTTGTCCTTTCCTTACTGCCTTAGATTCTATCAACTGGCTCACATTCCAGGTGAGAAAAAGCAATTAACAGGGAACATTTCTTTTCCTATGGGGCAATAGTGGCACAGATCATGATGTTGCAATGTAGGTGCCACGTGTTTGGCATACAGGTGTTCCAGTTTGTATTTCTGCCAGGGAGGGGCTTTCTGTTTTTGCCTGGGAAGAGAGAAGGACAGTGATCCTCCCCAGTCTTTCTTTCTTCAGCTTTATCCTTTGCCAATTAGCATAACAGATGTATGATCTGGGAAGTCTTCCAGATACAGTTTTAAGAAATTAAACATTCAAGATTGGTTATATTAGGGAGAAGGGGGGGTGTTTCTCAGTTATAATGTTATAAAAGAAAACGGAAGAGCCATCCTGGAAAACTTGAGTCAAGGGCGTGCCTTGGATGCTGAAATACCAACATATGTTTTGAATGAACTTTTGGTGTTCAAGAAATACACGTGAAATTGTGGTGATTGCTTTGTCACAACTCTGATTGATAAAGAAATAAGAGAAATTGTGTAAGATTTTAGAAGTCAGCAAGTGCTCTGAGCATTCCAGGAATACTGGGTGACAAGCGGGTCTCAATGAAAATAGATAGATAAATAGATAGATAGATAGATAGATAGATAGATAGATAGATAGATAGATAGATAGAAACAGAAAATCAGGGGAGTTTGTCAATTTTCAACAATGGCTGGAGCTCCTAATGAACCAGAATGGCCTATTATGAAGAAGGACCAAAATAATGCTTTGGTGGGCTGCATAACTGGTACTTCATCTTTCCAAATTTTTGACTTGTTGCTAGATCCTTTTGTGAAAGTGATTTTGAAATAAGAGTACAGTTAAGTGAAAAATAAAAGCCTCCATACATACATGCCCTATTCTTCTTCTTCTTCTGTTATGGTTGTTTATCAGATTCAGAGTTTATGTGCACAAATTAAAATGGAGACCGTTGAGGCCATTTCATTTAAGAAAAAAAAACAGCATGTTGTTTGACAGAACAAATTAATTTAACATTTAAAATAAGTGGGCAGCTATGGTGGTTACACGTGACATAGCAGAGAGTTAGAATATATAACCTTTTGTTTCAGATCTCAACTTTTTCTTCTATATATATTTTGTGATACTTGAAAATATTGACCTTGACATTAGTTACTCAGGAGAATCAAATACTGAAAAACATCCAATTTATAGACTGTGATCTTTTAAAAGATAATTAACTAACAGATATTTTCTCCATGCTTCAGTATTTCCATTAATGCCACCTCTAGTTGTTTTGTTGCTGAACAGTTATTACTAAGTAAGATATAATCTAAATAAATCACACCATATTTAGACAGATCCATATTGCAGTTTCCAGAGGGGTAGTTAATTTAATCCACTACATCAAAAATAATGAACAGTCTTCTCAACCAGGCGTGGGCTTCAAAAATTTTAGCAAGGGGTTCTCTGCCCTGCTGCTGGGTGGACGTGGCCATGGTGGGCGTGGCCTAGTCAGCCTCCTGCACCACGGTGGGGGCAGGGTGTTTTTGCCCTCCCTGGGCTCCGGAGGCTTTCCTTGAGCTTCTGGGAGGACGAAAATGGCCTCCCCAGGCTTTGGAGGTTGGAAACGGGCTCATTTCTGGCCTTCCTAAGCTTCCAGTAGGCCCGTTTTTCACCTTCCCCAAGCCTCCGCGTGTGCTCTGCACTTACCTGCATCCAAAATGGGCTGCATGGGGACTCCTGGGAGGGGCGGGATGGGGTGGGTGGGGTGGGGCCAGCCAGGAGTGGGATTTTGGGGTTCTCTGAACTGCACAGAATCTTTGCTAGAGATTCTCCTGAACCCCTGCAACCCCCCAGCAGCCCACCCCTGTTCTCAGAACCATCTTATCAGAACACGAGGATAGCAACCAACTCAGGAGGACAGTGGAGAATGGAAAGTGAGGTTGCTCCTGGCATTGGCAGAAAAGGCTGTATGATGTGCTACCAATTATTAACTCTCCATGATAGATGACATTACTGGCTCCCAGAATCTGTACAAGATTCTGGGAACCACAACTGCTTCACATATCCAAAGACTCCCAAATTTCTTAAATTAATTTAAATTAAAGCTCAGTAGATACTTACTTATCTTAGATGCACAGATTCTTGGATGTATCATTCTATTTACTTTTTAAAATTTTTTTATTATTATCATTACTATATAGTAAAGAAGGAAGAAAACATTTCTATACCAAGCCCTGAAAACTTGGCTGTTAGCCTTGATAACACTTTCCCAGAAAGAAACTGAAATCAGAATTAATTGAAGACATAACTATTAATGCTCTTAGAATTAGTCACCTAATGTTTATCTATAATATATTACAGAATAAGAAACTCTCTATTTTTCCTCCAGTAAACTGATTTGGAATTCTAATGAAAAAAACTGTTTCTTTTCTTTTTTAAAATTAGCCAATATTGATAGTATTGCCTCCTGTTTATTGATGGAGAGAATCAATGTTGATGTCATATCCAAAGACTCCCAGTGGCTTTCTCAAGCAGTATGAATGCAATTCATAAAAAGTTAAAAATTCACACTACCTTTACATTTTTTTATTATGAAACTACTGTTTAGAGTAATGGGGATGAATCTCTCTTCTGAGAGAGAAAGAGAGACAGAGAGAGAGGGTGGGGGAGAGAGAGAGAGAGATGGAATGGATTATTGATCCATTATTTTGTGGCGTTAACATGCCTTCCAAGTATAGAGATTTGCAAGTTTAAGCATAGCAACTACACCAGCCTTGTTTATTGCTTTTTTATTTTTTGCACAGCTATTGCTGTAATGACACTGAGAAAATATGTCTGTTTATTGCAGACCAAATAGTTTCCTTAAAACATTCTAAACACATGCAAAAGTTCATGATGCATAATGATTGGACTGTTTCTCTAGGTAGGTGTTCTGTATTTCAAAGGATCCATATGTGTCACAAACAGTGAACAATCAGGAACACGCACTGATTATGATATGATTCTTTTTTGGCAGACACTTGCTGTTGCTCTGGCAGAATTGTGCTGATGTATTAGTCATTTGCATAGAAAAGATCCTAGTGCATGACAGTCATTTATTTGTGGTGCCATCTGCACTTTTTTTCCTTTAATAACATTTGAGAGGAAAATGTGCCTGCAGTTTATGGATACTTCTTGATTTGGAAAGGATCCTATTAGTTTTCAACCAGTATTTGAATAAAATAACAGATTCATTATGGCAGTATGTGCAAGAACTTGAGCTTAAGCATTAATTAGGAGGAGGAAGAATGTTGGATGAAATATTGCCATCATACCGTAGATCTTTGAAAAACAGCTCTGCTAATCTATCCTCCTTCTTTTTTTCTCTTTCCATGAGAAGTATCTTCCCCCCCCTTCTTTCTAATGAGTATAGCCTATGTGTCATCCCAATCTACTTTTCACTTGGCACTTCTCAAAAGTTTTTATTTGTGATTCATACTCCTAGGCAGCCAAAGCTGATTTAAGATGTCTAACTATTCAAGACAAAAACTAAGATGCTCCAAATTCCTTGCACAAAAGTTTTATAGATGATGGGCTGTTTGATCCTGTCTTAGCACTGAATGCCTTCATTGAATCTTAAAACATCAAAAGGTTTTAGGCTGTGAATGACCTATTTTGTTTGGTTGTCCAGTACCGTATTGTTATTCCCCTTATTCCATGATATGCTCCTGACACAATCCCCACATTTTATTTCCTGCTACAACCAACTCTGAAAGCATCTCTCTATGTCCTTACACTCAGTCCTTCCTTCCTTCCTTCCTTCCTTCCTTCCTTCCTTCCTTCCTTCCTTCCTTCCTTCCTTCATAATGCAATTTTAAAAATCTGTATCATAACCGTTTATCATCATGTTTTTTAATTGAGTGAACCTTATAAAGTGTTTTGAATAATTCAGCTTTGTACACTTTCAATAAACAAAATAACAACAGCAAATAACTTTATGGGAAAGAATGTCCATAAGATATGTGGTGGTGCAGTGGTTAGAATGTAGTATTGCAGGCTAATTCTGCCCACAGCCAGGAGTTCGATCTTGACTGGTTCAAGGTTGACTCAGCCTTCCATCCTTCTGAGGTCAGTAAAAACCCAGATTGTTGGGGGCAGTATGCTGACACCATAAACCTCTTAGAGGGGGTGTAAAACACTATGAAGCAATATATAAGTCTGAGTTCTATTGCTATAACTGTGTTTCTACAGTTAACATGTCCTTCTAAGGAAAAATGTGTCAGAGCATTGTGATTTAATCTCAAACCATGGTTTATATGATGATGTTTTCAAGATTCTATGATCCATGGATGTTCAGGATTTAAAACTAGCAAGTTTTCATAATACCCTATTCAAAAGCTGCAATATTACTCAGATGTATGAGCTCAGTTATACCTAATAGAAGTCTGGCAGCCCTGTATTTCAAAACTGTTTTGATTATTAATAACATCTATAATTTCTTCAGTGATTAAATATATTCAGTTCAGGACCTTCAGAGAAATTACTTCATACTCAAATATCTCAAAACAATGGTAGCAAAACAGCAAATTAAATCGAATCTGAATGACACAACACAGTAAGATAATGTTACAAGTGATGTGTAGGTGGTAAATCAAAACATCTACATGTTTAGACTATTTGTACATCACAGAAGATCTGATCTGTATAACTAAAGTAGAAAGTATTATGCTTCATTGCCAACAAATTCTAGCACATTAGAACAGAATAAGAAACAAAATAGAACATGACTTGCTCATAATAAACTGCAAAAAAGAAGTTTTATTTCTTAAAGCTTGTATTTTAAAAGAAAAACATGCTAATAATCATTGTATTTGAGACTTCTATTTCTTTAACTATCACTTATCCAGTTGTTCTGTATGTAACTGTATTTGAGAATTGTTATATCTTTTGTTTATTAATAATTTAATAGTAGATCGTTTTGTCTGAATAAACTGATAGCTTGGAAATTGTATCAAACAAAACAAATGTGACTTGTGTAAAATAATAATTCTCACTTTGGGGTTCTAGATTTGAAGTGTTTTATGAACCAGTAGTGTTTGGTGGATTTTTAAAAAATGATACTAGTGTTGCAGACTTCAGAAATACTTCTTCCTTAATTTCCATCTTTCTGATCTCTCTTGTATTTTGTGAAGTTGTAAGGAAGCAAGTTGTTAAAAATATTATCCCCAGACATCTTTAGTATGAAAGTAGGTGGAAACTGTATGAACAGAGAGATACATTGTATGGATCCAATTTCCATTGCCTGGAAAATCAACTTTGAATCCCAATGGGCACCTGATTTTCATTTGACTAGTTATGTGTAAGTACATGAAAAATAACTGTGTACTGAGTTACGTCAAGCAGTATTAGCTGGTTGTCAAGAAAATGCCTTCTCTGTCCTCTAATGTACTTACTTATCCTCACCAGCTCAAGGTTGACTTCCATCCTTCCGAGGTTGGTAAAATGAGGACCTAGATTGTTGGGGGGCAATATGCTGACCCTGTAAACTTCTTAGAAGCTCTGTGAAGCGGTATATAAGTCTAAGTGCTTTTGCTATTAGTGAAGTTATCATATAATCACATGTCACTAATTTATAGTTCTGTAACAGTCTCTAACTGGCTAGGTTTAATCAGTGCAGAATCTTCTCCAACTTCTCTTTTTAAAATGCTATTAAAAGTAAAAAGAAAAAATCAAATTAGTTCAAACAGAATTGAAACTAGACCTATCCTGTTGGACAGCATTACTTGTTCTGTTGTGTGGATGTTTGGGTGGTTTAGGGGTGGGGAATTTGTGGTGGGTGGGGATGTGTTTGAGGATTGTTATGTGTGTTGGACCTGGTCTTTGGGTGTTAAATGAATTTCGTTGTATGGGTATACTGTGTATACACATACAATGATAATAAATACAGTTATTATTATTACCTGTTTAGCTGAACCTGAAAATTGGAACCATGTCACAAAGGCTGAAATATTTTATTTGATTTTATTTTTCAGGAACATTGCAATCCAGATAAATGAATAAAAATGCATTCAGTTTTCTGTGGCACCTATTTTCTGACTATTTTGATACTTCCAGTTTGTCAAAATATTCATTTTTCCTTGTAATTTCTGTAGCTTCACTGTATGATCATCTGCCAAGAAGTATTAATTTCTTATGACATACATTTTCCTGATTGTTATTATAATAACAATAGAGAGGATCTCACTGGGCATTTAAAAATGAATTGAGTCAAAATAGAAATATATTGGGTAACATTAATTTCTGAAATTTCAATTTCAGGTGATAAGGAAATTTGGTTCATACACATTCAAAGATAATTTCATAAATGGAATTTAATACAAGAAGGTTGAGTGGTAGAACTCTTAGAGAATAAAAGAGTTGGAAATTGGAATTGGAAATCTTTGCTGGTATTATTATAAGCCTGATCTACAATAAGAATAACATTAAATAAAATGCAGATTGTAAATAAAGCTCAGCTGAAGTTTAACATTAGAACTCCATATTTAACAAAGGGAATATACTTTGCTGTACATCTATTTGCAAGCTGCATCCTGGGTAGGCAAAAGTTTGCCATTCATTTTAATTAAAAAGTAGCCTTTAAACATTAATTAGCTATTAAAGCAGAAGCAATATTTCATTTTTCCTCCTTTTAATCAACTATGTTGCTGTAAACATTAATTCATTTATCTTCTATATTGATAAACTGCCTTTACCTGAATAATAATAATAATAATCAAATCAAGCATGGCTTTTATGTATCAACAACCACCTATTTAACTATCTCTGTACTATCTATAAATGGTAAATTTAAAATGCAAGAAGCATCTCATACAAAACAATGTTAATTAAAATATATGAAATAATTAAGTAATAGATAAAAAACAATTATTAAGGTTAAAAAGGAATTAGTTAAATAATAACCTTGAGCTATATTTTAAACTACCTCTGAAAAACATGCACAGCTCTTACAAATTTTTGCCTGGAAATAAATTCCACTGATTTGATAGGGCTTATTCTCATGCTAGATGGTGTGATACAGACTTATATTGATGGACAGCAATCCTCTACATTCTAGCAGTGTAGCAAGCTGATTTCAATTTAATGAATTAAGACTGTTTGGGAATACAACATTGTAAACTGGGAGTTGAAAAAACTGGGAAGAAAGCAGTGGTAAACCATGTTGGTATTGTTGTCAAGAAATCTGTGTGATTGTATCCACATAGTCCTCACGGTTGAATCAAAGTTATCTTTGTCTTTACCTTATAATTCAAAAGACTGCATTCTGATGTAAATGGAGGATAGGAGATCACACTTTTATTCCTGTCTTTCAGAGGTGAGTGATTCAAGCTTCCCCACAATTGTTCAAATAATGTAGATGTCACTGTAACATGTTCAATGTACACCCTAGGACTCAGTTAACCCCAAACTTGTATTCTCCTTTCTGTATATTTTTCGCTCAAGTGCAGTATCCTTCTCCTTGTTGGCTGACGTCTCATCTAATCAATCATTCAGGAACATCTCTAACAAGTGTCAATTTTTGTCGCAAATATTTGTGTCTTCTCTTAAATTCACTGAGAGGCAAGTCTTCCCTCAATATTCATGAAGGTAGCTAAATATCCCCCAAAGACTGTAAAGTCAGAAACCACATGGAGAACTCACCCCAGGAACCAGATCACAAGGATGTCCATATATCTGAAATACATTGAGCACAGGTAAAAAAAGATGCAAGCAGAACAAATAATAAAAAAATTACCAATAACACATTACTCATTCTCCTTCCGTGATATGAGAAACAAAAGAAGCTCCTTTAGCATAATTTAAATTCTTCCTAATTTCCACAGACATATTAGCTCAGTCAAACCAACTGTAATATAATGACAGGAACTGTTTATAAGAAACAAAACTATTAGGATGACAAAAGCAAGCTGCAACAGCAGTATTGATGCTAGTGCTGAGAACAAATTGAACCCTACCACCCACAAAGCGGAATGTGCCGAATACTCAGAAACAGTTATATTTCCCCCTTTTAAATCCAATCTGTGAAAAGTCTAGAAACTCAAGAAATCTCTTGGATCAAAGTCCGTGTTTGTTTATAAGCTCTACCCAGCTTTGTTGACTTACAGTAGGAGTCAACCAGCCTATGCATCTATCATTAGTTTGACTTTTACCAAGAAATTGCATCCATTTTTGTTAATACTGCACAGAAATCTCTCTTTCAATTTCCAGAAAGTTCCCCCCACTTTTTTTATTTTATTGTTGCAAAGGTGTTGCCACATGCATGCAAATATATGTTCTTTTTTTTTTCCTTGCAACCTCCCTGGCTGATCTGAGAAAGGGAAAAATTCCATCACGATACCTGTGAGACTTATTTCTCACTTTGAATTAGCACTTATCAAAACCATCAACAAACAGATCCTTCTTCACTAAAGAGACAATCTTTTTCTCTGCTACATCAGAAAAGATAAAAGAAACTGACTATTTTTGCTACCATAAATTGCCTATGTACAAGCACTTTGTTGGAAAATAGATTACTCACTAGAGTTCTTATGTTGTAGTCGTAATATTCCTTTTAAAAAAGTACTATTAATCAAAGTCCACCTAGACTGTGGTTTCTTTGGATAATCACAAAGAGAGAATTCTGATAAAATCTTCAGGAAGAGAGTTGATGGCACAAGAACAGGTAAAAACTCATAAGTTGTTCAGACAAACGGTGTATTACCTTAAGTAATGTTACAGTTTGAATCTGAAGAACAAAAGGGATTTTAGATATCATACTATCACTCTCAAAACATCTGTTCACAACTCCTTTTTTCCCTGGGATTTCACAACTGCCCTTCAGAAAAGTAATGAAATTCTGGGAATGGATGCATTTGGTTTATACTTACCAAGAGATGCTACATGTGAACATGCAATTGGAAGCATCTTTTCCTTTCAGATCTGAAGCATTGTGTGACCACATTAACATCAGAGCAATTAATTCTGCTTGTGGGAAGTTCACCTGAAAAATATCACAACTTCTCAAATATGAATGGTGGAAGAAGAGTAGACAAAATGTTTAGTATAAGGCCAGTTTCTTTGGGTTCTAAATCGCCAAATCTCATTGTACTAAGAGGATCAAAATTAATAAAACCTAAGAAAATCAAAATCTTAATATTTTATCTCAACTACTACCTACTTACCCAATATGACTTATATAACTATTAGAACACAAGGGGGTATAATGTTTAGAGATTTATACTAGGCTTGGAAGAATATGGTCCAAATATTCTATTCAACCATGGAAAGTTTATTAAGCAAACATTATTCATCAGACCATCTAATCATGTAAACTATACTATAATTGATTCAAGATACTTTTATTTATTTATTTTTTTAAAAAAGAACCTTCTATTTTATTTCTTTCTATCATGCTTTCCTGATGAAAAGTTCTTAAAAGTTAAAAGCTTGTAGCAATTTTGTATAATATTGGTTGGACTAAGAGAAATATTGCTTACAGGGATTTAGGATTCCCAAATCTTAATAGAATAGACTAGACTAGACTAGACTAGACTAGACTAGACTAGACTAGACTAGACTAGACTAGAATAGAATAGAATAGAATAGAATAGAATAGAATAGAATTATTTATTGGCCAAGTGTGATTGGACACACAAGGAATTTGACTTTGGTGCATATGCTCTCAGTGTACATAAAAAAAACAAGATACACTCATCAAGTATCACAATGCACAACACCCAGTGACAGTCATACAGAACAATAAGCAATCAAATCATACTAGGAAACAATTAATATCAATATAAATTGCAAGGATATAAGCAACAAAGTTACAGTCATGCAATCACAAGTGGGAAGAGATGCATTTTAATATCTGATTCCTCCTTCCACATTCCAATTGCATGCATATACCAGCTTGCTTTTTTATTTTCTTCCATCCATCAATAGATGGTGGTTAGTGATGACTTTGCTGTGGACAACCTGAGGATGACAAAAACTTGAAAGCTGCAAAGGAATGGTTGATGAATCATTGGCTGAACCTATAAAAGTGAACATTTGTAGCTCAGAGTTGAAAGGAGTGGTGCCTGGTGCTCTCTGAACTTGGTTGTTTTCTTGCAGACATTTCATTACCCAAACTAGCACTGATGATGTTTACCGGTTGGGTAATGAAACATCTGCAAGAAAACAATCAAGCTGAGAGAGAGCACCAAGGACCCTCTCTTGTTTGACGGAATAGGTTCCTCTCCCTAACTGTGTTATGCAGCTATTACTTTTAAATCCCAACATGGCTCAGAGCCTAGATATGTTTGAGAACACACATGATAGGTTGAGTTTCCTCTAGCCAGTATGAGTTGGAAAGAAGTTTTGTTTAGGGTCCCTTCTTTGTGGGAATGTCATCTATAGGAACTGAGAAGATAAATTAATGGCATAGTTTAGAAGGCTTAATGAAACAGTTGCTCCCAATTAATAATCTGTCGTCTTCTTGTTAGATTGCTGGAGAAACTCAAAACCAAGAAAACTTCTGTGGAAGCATATGGGGTTTATGAGAATTGCCTTTTATATAGTATGTATATATATATTTATATATTTATTTATATAGTATATATAGTATGTTGGCTGGTACTCGTTGGATATATTTATTGTTTTAACTATAATTAATTTATTACAATTATTTTGTTGGCGGAATGTTTGGAATTGAGGCTCATTCAAGCCATGGTACATAAATTAGTAAATTATCCAAGCTTATATTTCAGGGTAACTAAAATAAATGTGGTGAGAACGGTGTAATTCTCTTGGATTTCTAGCAGGAAAAAAATGGTATATAAATGTAATGAACAATAGTAATGATAAGCTTCCCTTTAGCAACAGTAATTATTTCAGCTAATTTTATCTAACACATAAACTGAAATGCTCCTATAAATTATTAAATGCTGTTCATTATTCATTATTTAAACAAGCATTCTAAATCTGTTTATTAAAATTAGGCACAGAAATGTGCATATTTGTATGAAAATAATGTACAACCCATACCATACTAACAAAAATTGTTTGCAAAAATGTTCATAATAAGTATGTATATTTTGGAAATAAACACATTGAAAATATGTATATTTGGAAATAAACACATTACAAGTTTATAGGGGTTTCTTAAAAATAGGTATTAAACTAATTTTCAGCTCAACCTACCTTAAAGGGTTACTGTTGTGAGGCTAAATTGCTGTTGTGAACCTATTTAAGTCTCCTTAAACTCTTAGAGGAAAGGTGGATTATAAATCTAACATATAAATCAGAGGTTTAACAAGGGCAGTATAAAAATGAGTGGAATCAAATTCATCCTTTATTAAGTAAAAATCTGATCTCTTAATAGGATCCCTTGTTAAGAACCAACCCTAACCTTTTAGAAACTGGCAGAGTTTCCTACTTTAAAACCATAAGCATTTTTTTTAAAAAAGCTGTAAATCATACATAGTTAAGCTACAGAGTTTTAGACAGAGTGGATCGCTATAGCTCCTAATAAGACCCTGATCTAAATAAAAAAATCCAAGGCCTGCTTTTTTCCCCCCAAAGACAAAGGCAGAACAGTTTGGTCTGCTGACTCTGGTGCTGTTGCAATTTCATCAACCACACCATTTATGGTTTCCTGGGCCAGGGATGACAAGGAAGAGCAGGTGATGGTTGCAGCCAGGAGGGCCTTCACGCAACTGCGAGTTGTATGCTAGTTATGCCCTTTCCTGGATCAGCAATCCCTACTCACAGTCACTCATGCCTTAGTCACTTCCCGTCTTGACTATTGCAACAAGCCCCATGCAACACATGGGGCTGCCCTTGAAGAGCATCTGGAAGCTCCAGTTGTTGCAAAATGCAGTGGCTCACATGGTTTTGTGCAGATGCCATTGGTTGCCGATTTGCTTCGGGTGCAATTCAAGGTGCTGGTTGTCACCTTTAAAGCCCTTTATGGCTTGGGACCAGGTTATCTGAGGGATCGTCTCTTGCCTGTCACATCTACCCACCCCTTTAGAGTGGGGAGGCTGAGAATCCTGCTGGTCCCATCCCTGATGGAGATACACCTGGTGGGACCCAGAAGAAGGACCTTCTCCATGGTGGTTCCCCCTCTCTGGGACATCATTCCACCAGAGATTAGAATGGCCCCCACTCTAATTCTCTTCTGGAAGGCACTGAAAACCTTGTTCTGCCAGCGAGCCTGGAGAACCCAGAGTGGAATGGAGCCCATTAAATGGCTCGTGTGATTGGCTGTCACTGGGGTGGGAGGTGGGGGATAATTTTATTACATTAATTTATTTGATTTTTTATTAGTTATACTGTTTTAAATGTGGTTTTTATATTCTGTAAGCCGCCTTGAGTCGCCATGGGCGAATAGGTGCCATATAATAATTATAATATATATATATATATATATATATATATATATATATATATATATATATATATATATATATATATATATATATATATATATTCCCCAGAGCTAAAAAGATTGCCTATCCTAGCATTAAGCCACATTTAGAAGTAATCAATATAATTTCAATAGACAGTAAGTCAAATACACATTCAGTAGATCCCAGCACATACCTGCTCAATCTTCTGTTGAAGGACATAACAAGCAATCTCTTTTGTAGGGTTCTTCACTATCAGATTTACCAGTTCTTAAAATAACAGATCTCTTTAGGCAGTGAAGTTTTCTCTGATCACCGAAGGGACGGATGACCATTGTAAAGAAGACTGCATCAGTCAGGTTATTGCCAAAGCAAGCACTAAGACTAACTTGTCATTGGCCAGATGGCAAGATATACTTTGAGAGGGTCCAGAGTCTGGCAAATCAGGAAAGTTGCTGAAAAGATGAGAGATGAGAAGAAGGGAATGAAAAATCTGTTTTCAAACAGATTGATTGACGCGTAGAATAAGCAGCAGATGAGTTGAGATGCCATGCATTCTTGCTATTCCATGAGTCCTCCCTTATATTTATCTAACTGAGAACATTTATTCTCTAGAGAACATTACTCTAATCATGTAGAACTTTTGACTTTATGCATACAATTCCAGCCTATATGCAATTCTATTTATAGGGAGTTTATGAAAATACATAGAGGAGGTTTTTTTAATCATACATGTATAACTCTATTCATGTAGTGCTTTTCCTGCAGCTCTAACATATTTCAAAATTGGAAAATCATAGAGATGAGTATGAAGAAAATTGTCTGTATTTTTTCCTGATTTAATAAAAGGAGAATAGCAGCTCACATAGTTAAGACTCTGGGTTGGAGGTTCGTGAGACCATGTGAGAGACCCAAGTGCCATCGTGGGGCAGGGTGAGCTCCATTCCTTCACTCCAGGTCAGGGGTGAAATCCAACAGGTTCTGACAGGTTCTGGAGAGCAGGTAGTGAAAATTTTGAGTAGTTTGGAGAACCAGTAGCAGAAATTTTGAGTAGTTCGGAGAACCGGCAAATACCACCTCCAGCTGGCCCCAGAGTGGGGAGGGAATGGAGATTTTGCAATATCCTTCTCTCAGGAGTGGGGAGGGAATGGGGATTTTCCAGTATCCTTCCCCTGCCACGCCCACCAAGCCACACCCACAGAACCAGTAGTAAAAAAATTTGAATTTCACCACTACTCCAGGTCCTGCCAGGGACCTGAAAGGAGACACCAACTGGGTGTTTCCTAGGCAATGGTGTCCCCCAAGATCACCGGCTAATCCTTTCAACCTGGAAGCACATAAGTGCTATTTTAATAAAAGAGAATTTGCCTTTGAAATGTATTGTCAAGGCTAAGAAATTCTGGGTAAAATAAGTATGCTTTTTTTTTTTAATTTCCTTATGAAGGATGGGGCAGACTATCCTGTCTTTCTTTGTGTAATCATTTTGTCAGGTCTACATCTCCTATATGTGTGTTTGTGTTTGCATGTGTATCTATTGATTTCTTTCAACATTTAGATGATTTAAATCACATAGATAAGAGAGGGAGATGCATAGTGTCTCCCTATGCATAGTTGGAATAGATGGAGAGCATTTGTATGGCTCTTCTCTTCCATTCTATTTAATTAGAGATTTAGAAGGTTTTAAAACACATACACATGCAAAGACATTCCGCACACGAACATTTTTTTAACATGATAAAATATTATGTCAGCCCTAAGACAGCAGGGGAGGGGGATGGATATAAAATGTACACATTTGTCTCTAGCTTAGCTGGAAACATTTTCATTTTCCTTGTTTTGCTGTTGACATTATTTGTACATATTGCTCGTAATATTTTTAAATATAGCTTCTCTTCTATTCCTAAGGGTTTTTTTTTATTAGAAATAATATTGGAAGGGCGGTTGTGTGTGTGTCAGTGTCGGTGTGTGGGGGATCCAGCTGTATTTCCAGCATACTTGAAATGAATTCTTGAATGCTGTCACTTCTCTACAAGTGACTATTAGCCTTTTAAAGGAGTCATATTTCAAGAATCAGGTGGGAAAGACAGAAGTGTTGGATGCACCTGACTGCACTGCTGTTCAGCCTCAACACTTTGCACAATGTGAGAATGTTTAATAATTCCTACCCAGGCTGCAGATAAAAATCTTGGGTGTCACATCACAAGTGACAGTGCTGGTGTGAGATTTGCAGTAAAACAATATTCCAGCTGTAGCGATCATTGAGAGAAATAATAACCAGCAGAATGGAGTCGGGCAGGAAAGGGGTGGAGAACTTGGAAATATAAGCTTTTTTTGTTATTGGGTGTCATTTATGCCAACAGTCGTAGAATGATTGAAATGCCCATGTGTGACAGCTAGGGTGAATGTAAAGGAGATTATGGCACAGCTTGATTTTAAAAATGTTTTCAAAATCTTTTTTTTTCCCTTTACAAAATGTACACTTAAATGTTGGCTATCCAATCCAGGCAGATGACCAATTATAAATTAGCTTTCCTGTCCAAATAAAATACATGGCAATGGAGTGGAGTGGGGGAAGAGGTGGAAGAATGGGCAGCCCATCCCCATTAATCAACAAGAAACTTCACACGCATGGAAAGTCTCGAGGGAGATTTCTAGCTGGGAAAAAAGATCCTCCCAGCTCAGTTTTAATCAGTCCATCCCATCTGTAATGGGCTTTAGAAAATTGTTAATGACATCGAGTGGCAGTCGAAGGGCTTTTGGGCCTGTCAGTATAGAGTTTCTATGAGATCTCTAACAGGCTACTGAACTGTGGATTCAGGCCTTCTAGAAAACAATCTGGATCATACAGGAATAAATTTGATAGGTCAGCAATCAGAATCTGGAAAGATAAGGCATCGTTAAATACTGCTTTTTCAAATGATAAAGGAGGCTCCTAAAATATACCTGGCATATGCATAAACTATACAGGAATGCTATTTTTTAAAGAGATATCACAGCCTTGGAAACACTGTAAAGTACCTACGTATGTGAGTGGGAAGTCAAAAATGAAAGCTTAAAGAAACTTAGATACACCTTTAAGCTTTAATGGTTCTCATTACATTCAGCATAGATTAGCATTCAGAGAATCACCATTGGTATCAATATTAATAGAATGTTGCAAGTTAACAGGTATAAAACATATGGCCAGATAACTTCACCATAATTAAAGCTTTAAAAAAAAGACAAATAATGATTGCAGTGCTAACAATATTTTTAAAAAATCAGAAGAAAAGCCAGCTAATCTATTTCTAATGACTTGTTTCGATTATTTTTTTGTACATAATCAACAATGAAACATAGGGAAAGTGAGATTTATTGCCATCTGAAATACAATTCAGCAAAGGACAGAAGTGCTAAATTGCACAATAGCTCTCCTGCTATTATTTAAGTCACTGGTCTCAGTTGCTAGTGAGAGAAGTTAACCAACCTAATGAACTTGCTCATTTATCCCATTTATTAGTGACTTCAGAATCTGTCTCACTGTCCTTGGCATGAGAAATATATGTTATATTCGTACATTTGAATCCCTAAAATAATTAGATAATAAAAGTAAGTCAATGGAAATTTGCCCAGTCATAATACACTGAGTGAAACAACCTCTTTTCAGCTTCAGGCAAAATTTAATTAATCAAACCATGACAACAAAAAGATTGAAATATTTGCATGAACATAAAACCAGTGAAGAGTAAGTTATGGTAATGCAATGAGATTTTTAAATACTGCATGCTGGTGGATGCCATCTATATGTGCTTCTGCCTGCATCTCCTTGCAAATCAAACTGTTTTAGATCAGTTTGGTCACAGCATCTGTAGAATTCCATGTTGGCTCAGGAATTCTGGGAGTTGAAGTCCACAAGTCATAAAGGAGACATCATTCCCTACCTGTGCTATAATGATTGCAAAACTATGGAAGTATTGTTGTCATAAAGGATTCTCCATATAACCCTGGGTTACTTCAAGTTTTTTTTCTGAGAACACAGCAATAACTCTTTATGTTGTACTATACACTGAAGGGGATCAGTTTGGCATATCTTGCATTGTTTGAGAAATTCCAAGAATAAAAGAATACACACTTTGAGAACAACCAAAGAAGGAACAATTAAGGAGGTTTTAGAAACAGGGTTTGGCAGAATATATAGCTACAAAGGTACATGCTTGCAATATTTAGAATGGGGGTCTCCAACCCCTGGGTTGTGGCCCACTACCAGGCCATGGCCTATTCACAACCGGGCTGCGGGCTGGTGAACATGCATACATTCAGCTCTACTTGCACGAGTGGCAGGCTGGCACACATGCAGCTTAACTTGCTGTTGAGCTGCGTGTGCATACCCACTTGTGTGAGTTGAGTTGTGTGCATGCACATACGCTCTGACACACCACTTACACAACCCGATCCCCCTTTCCCCCCTCCAGCCAGACCTCCAAGCTGCAAAGGTTGGGGACCTCTGATTTAGATGAAGAATCTCATGGAGCTGAGTAGTATACAATAACTCTCCTACTATGTTCCCTCAAATTAGTTATGTCTATTTTGACAATAGAGGAAAAAGGCTAATGTAAACTTTTCCCATATTGTTGTCAAATAAATTGGGACACATCTATGAATTTGTTTCAACTTTATATCCTTAGCATTAGAACATTCAGCGATACAACTGACCAGTCTGTTTTGTTCTGAATGTGGCCTATTTAATAGGGTAACTACTGCTGATCAGATACTGACATAAAAGGACCAGTGGCATGGCAAAAAAAAAAAAAAAATTATATCCATTTATTTATTCACAAAACATTCAAGTAAAACCTCCCTTCTAAGAATGTTTTTATGGAATCAGCAACATAGGGACGCATGGGAGAATTCCCTTAGATTTTCTTTTTCACAGTCTGATCTGATATATTTTCAAACTTGAATTTTCTTTTGCTGACTTTT
Source organism: Arizona elegans (assembly GCA_022577455.1). Lineage (NCBI taxonomy): Eukaryota > Metazoa > Chordata > Lepidosauria > Squamata > Colubridae > Arizona > Arizona elegans. The sequence goes on from JAKOOJ010000001.1 coordinate 42,112,488, forward strand.
GCCCCCAAATGAAAAGTAACTTCTTACGTTCAGTTTTCAGAGAGATACTGTGCTGATGGATAGAATCCCAATTCTATTACATAATTAATTCCCAATGTTTTCTTATGTTGGAAAGAATAACAAGATGGGGAAAACATATAGCATGTGACTTCTTGGTACCATCTTCTTAATAGCAGCTCCATTTGAGGTCATGTCACCAGGAAGGAAAAGAGAAGGGGCTTAAGACTGGAGCAATCAACAACATTGTGAGCTGCTAGTCCATTGCCTGGACCACCTCATCCTACTTTTAAAATCAATATTTGCTTTGTTGGCTTTTCCAACCATACTAAAATTGTCCTATTCTGTTCAATTTTCAGAGTGTCCATCCTGCTGATGGGCAGAGAGAATCTTGTACCCATTTACCCTTCCCTCAATTACAGCTATGTTTGAGAATATCCACAATCTGAGGGACCTCAACCAATCTCACTGTATATATGTTGTGCAGTGACAATAAAGGTTGTTGTTGTTGTTGTTGTTGTTGTTATATACTCAAACTTGACAGTATACACAGCAAACAAGATAACCATGCTGGATTTCATATCTCAAATCACTAGTAGAACACTTCCCAAGCGTTTAGGACTATGTGATGTATCGGCGGATTATGTGAGCAGATCCCAGTAAGGTGGCTTTCTGCAGCTGACCAAAGGTGATCTTGTCAGCGCCAATTGTTTTTAAGTGCTTGCCTAGGTCTTTAGGTACAACATCCAGTGTGCCGAATACCACTGGAACCACCTGCACTGGTTTATGCCAGAGTCTCTGCAGTTCAATTCTCAAGTCCTGATATCTGGTGACTTTTTCAAGTTGTTTCTCATCGATTCTGCTGTCACCAGGTATGATAATGTATCCACACTTTTTTCCACACTTTTTTCTTCTCCACAATCGTGATATTATTATTATTATTATTATTATTATTATTATTATTATTATTTAATCTTTAGTGAGATTCACAGCCTTTGAGGCTGGTTAATAGCTCAGCAGCTCGAGTCCTAACCAAGGACCTAGGAACTGTTAAGGTTTAGGTTTAGGTTTATTTGATTTGTATACCGCCCTACTCCCGAAGGACTCAGGGCGGTGAACAGCCAACAATAAAATACATAAATACAAAAAAATTAAAAAACCAAATAAAATCAAATTAAATAATTTTGACCCAGACAGATTAAAACACCCCAATAATTTAAAAACAGATTAAAATTTACATATTTAAAAAGGGAAGAGATTAGGCCAAGCCCGCCTGATGGAATAAAAAGGTCTTCACAGCACGGCAGAAGGAGCGCAGATCCGGGATCCTCCGTATCTCTGGGGGATCTCATTCCAGATGGTAGGTGCCCCCACAGAGAAGGCTCTCCCCCTAGGGGCCGCCAGTTGACACTGTTTGGCTGACGGCACCCAGAGAAGTCCCTCTCTATGAGAGCGTACTGGCCGGTGGGAGGCTATTGGTGGTAGTAGGCGGTCCTGTAAATAACCAGGTCCTAAGCCATGGAGCATTTATAATCCCCTGGAACCAGCCTCGTGTCACCTCCCGAGAAGCCAGCACTAACCAGGAGGGACACGGGTCCAATAAACAAGTGGTTGCGTTCAGTCTACCCAGAATCCTGTCCACGTCCTCAGGGGTCACAGGATCAAACTCATCTCAGATAACATTCTCAAGACCTGCCCCAGTCCCTCCCCCTGAGACTACCCAGTCGGAGTCCAGATCTTCCCGAATCTGAGTGATTTTGTCATACAGATATTGAACAAAATCCTCGGCTCTACCCTCCAAGGGGTCCTCCCGCGCTTCCTGGTGGAACAGGGAGCGGGTCAGCCTAAACTGGGTGGCCGGGCGATTATCTGATGATGCAATAAGAGCAGCAAAATAGCTACATTTCGCTGCTTTTATCACCACTAGGTAATTCCTAATATGAGATCTTACCAGTGTCCGGTCAGATTCAGAAAGACTGGCCCTCCAACTACTGTCTAGGCGTCTTTTCCGGTGCTTCAACTCCCTCAGCTTCTCAGTGAACCAAGGAGCTAAATGAGATCGGCGCCGGGTCAGAGGCCGCAAAGGCACAACCTAATCCAGAGCTCCAGCGGCCGCCCTATCCCAGGCGGCCACTAGGTCTCCAGTCGAGGCATGTGCCAGAGCCTCAGGGAATGGCCCAAGCTCCATCTGGAACCTATCAGGTTCCATCAGGTGCCTGGGGCGGAACCATCTTACCGGCTCCACCTCCCTGCAGCGGGGTATAGCGGTTCGAAGGTCAAGATGAAGGAGAGAGTGATCAGACCATGACAAGGGCTCGGTGACTATATCCCCTATCTCGAGATCACTCAACCACTGTCCAGAGACAAAAACCAGATCCAGCGTGTTTCCCCCCGTGTGGGTAGGGCCATGAATTAACTGGGTCAGGTCCATGGCTGTCATGGAAGCCATGAACTCCCGAGCCACCTCAGATGCCTCACCAACGGACGGTAAGTTGAAATCCCCCATGACCATAAGCCTAGGGGTCTCAACCGCCACCATGGCGATGACACTGAGTAGTTCGGGCAGGGCTGCTGCCACATGGCAGGGAGCCAGGTATGTGATCAGCAAACCCATCTGAACCCCGTGACCCCATTTCACAAGGAGGGATTCACAGCCGGCCGTCTGAGGAACAGTGGCCTCCCTCGGTCTCAGACCTTCGTTAATAATAACCGCTACCCCCCCGCCCCTACCCTGCAACCTCGGCTGATGGAATATGCGGAAACCTGGTGGGCACATTTCAACGAGTGGGCTCCCCCCCTCTTGGCCCAACCAGGTTTCCGTAATACCTGCCAGGTCCGCTCCCCCCTCCTGAACAAGATCACAAATGAGGGGGGCTTTATTTACTACAGACCTGGCATTGCATAACATCAGATGGAGGCCAGGGTCCTGAGGATCTGCGCCACCTGGAGAACGAGTGGAGCTTTGGGGGCTGGAGCGCCCCACCGCTCGAAGACAGTGGGCGCGCGTTCCCCTAACATGATATGGCCCCCTGCTCCCGTCATATCTACCCCTCCCACCCACAGTACTGATGGTAAAAACCTTGTCTGGATGAACTTTATCCTCCCTCTTGACCCCGGGCCCCCCACCCCCCCCGTGCCGTTCTCCACAGCCATACCTGGCCCTCCCCTTAGTGGGTTATCCCCCATACCCATGACCTTATTTCTGATCCAACCCTCCCCCCCCGGAACCCCTTAAGACATTCGTTAAAACTTTATATAAAAAACCCCTCAACCCCCTCTTCGCGACATGCCACCTCTCTGGGTTCCAAAGCCCTTCATCGAGGTAGGCCTTCGATAACATGGAAGGCCAGGCTTGCGAGAGGGGGGAGTCTCGCAAGGCAAAGAGCTCAGCCGGTGAATACATTCCTACAAGTCCGCCTGGGGAAATGGAATCAGGCTAAGGATTCAATGATGGTACATTTAAAAGTCCAGGAGAGACAGTTCACCATTTTGGCGTGGATCAGAACCGGGGCTCCACTGTCCTCTCACAGCAGTGGAGAGGAGTCTCAAGCCGATGCCCTGAAAAACAATGACCAAGCCACCCTCTCACGGTGGCTGGTATCGACAGGTCTAATTGGCAATAAAAGCAAGGTGACTCCCTCGGTGACCACACCCAGGCTTAAGCCTCTCCTCACAACAAGGCATTGTAAATGTGACTGGGACTGATGACATAGCCGGAAACCGGGGGTCAATTATAGTCAGGTCAGGTCAGGGGTCCAATAAGTCCAATGCAGTCCAGTGCCAGTGCAAATAAGGTCCAGATCAAATGGCCACAGCCCCAACCACGCCCATAACCAGTCCACAACACACCTGACATAACAATAGTTGAAAAGAAAAAAGTATGGTTCATTGACATTGCAATACCTGGTGATGCACGGATTGAAGATAAGCAGCAAGAAAGCACAGGACTTGCAAATTGAAGTTCAGCGACTGTGGAAAAAGAAATCGTGTGTTGTCCTGATTGTAATTGAGCCCTTGGAGCAATACCCAAAGGGCTACCCCGCTATTTAGAAATTCTAAATTTGCCGGACTTGAACATTTTGACTCTACAAAAAAAACACTTTACTCGGAACAGCTTTCATCCTCTGACGATACCTGGGTGGAACAGCGCTACCCTGGCTGTTTTCAGACCGACTTCAGACCTTTTTACCAGGGTCGGTTATTTACTGTGGAGGGGAGGAAGGGAAGAATGCAGTCTGACCGGTTGCTGACCCCTGAAGACCCCTGAAGACCGGGGCTTAAAGGGGATTAGAAGACCTAATGGAGACTGGGAGCTTGGCAAAGTTGGTTGACTGGCCTGCCTCCCCCTGGCCTGTATCCATTTTCCCCTCCCCGCCGTGTTGTGGACCAAGTGCTTGTCAGTCTGAATCTTAAAGTCCCACAAGATCTTGAGTTTCTCATTCTCTAAAACTTTCTCAACCTGATGTTCCCAGTGGTTTTTGCTGTACTCAATTCCAAACTTTATTATTATTATTATTATTATTATTATTATTATTATTATTATTATTATTATTATTTATCTTAAATAACACAACCTTTCCACTATTCCCCAAAGTTGCCTATCCTCACTCCAGATATATTTAGGAAATTGAGTAATGGGAACTAATTGTATGACTACATAAAATCACACTTTGATTTTCTTTAAACAGTGGCTTAAAATATGAATATTTTGAAAGGAGCTTTTTCAGAATTTATACCTAGATAAGCTACTTCCCTGTCAACAATCCTTAACATCTGTATATTTGGAATTCTACATATTTTACTTTAACCTGTATGGCATTATTCCATACAGGTGTTTCAAGTTAATGAATAAAACACTTTCAAATGACATTGTGTTTTTCTTGGGAGGGTGAAATGCTTGCTGTTGTCTTTCTAGGTCTGAGAACTTTCACCTGTGCTTCCTGCCTTTTTGAATAAATGGTGTCAGGCAGGATCTCTACTAAATGGACAAACTGTACTAGCTAATCTTGTAAAAACTTTACTCTTTTGTGCCAAGAATAATCATTATTAGGCAATGAAAGAGTGTATAAGCAAGTAGACAATTATTTATGATAGAAACAAAATGAAACTAATGGGACAAGATTAGAAAGCTATGATGCATGAAACGTACTATAGAAGCAGCTTTGGCACCATGACAAACAAAAAGAAAGGCTCAGTGGGAAGCAACAGTGTGAACATGGCTACCAAGAAGAAAGAATATATGTACTGATCAAATCCTTGCCATCTGTTGTTTATTTAATACACAATGAAGATCAAATGACCACTGATCCTTTCTGTCCTAGCCCAACTGCAAGAATGGAAAGAATCAACCAACTTATCAATATGTCTGGAAATGCTTTATTATATGATCTGATGGACTTAATATGATTAGAATGACGTTCACCTTAATATATCAAATGGGAAAGGGGAATGAAAAGTTTTCAAAGGCTAGTAGAACAAGCAGATGTATTAGTGCAGACTTGACAATAAAACTCAACTTCTTCTACCTATGTTTATAAAAGGTTATAAATTTTACAAATGCCTAACAAGCATGTTTTGCACATCTCGTCACCTTTTACCTCTTTTCTTTTTCATTTTCTACCACTGCAGGGTTATATAATTGTTCCCCTGGGATCAGGGGTGAAATCCAGCAGGTTCTGACAGGTTCTGCAGAACCAGTAGCAGAAATTTTTAGTAGTTCGGAGAATTATCAGTGGCAAATATCACCTCTGGCTGGCCCCAGAGTAAGGTGGAAATGGAGATTTTGCAATATCCTTTCCCCAGGAGTGGGGAGGGAATTGGAATTTTACAGTATCCTTCCCCTGCCACATCCACCAAGCCATGCCCACCAAACCACACAATGCCGACCAAGCCATGCCCACAGAACCAATAGTAAAAAAAATTGGATTTCATCACTGCCTGGGATACATTTGGGTGAAATATGCTTATTAGGCATTCTGTGAAAACAATATGCACTATGAGTAAATTAGTTGCATGCTCAACAATATGTCACACGTAACATTCCATTTCTTGCAACTTTCTTTGGTTTTACATGCTCATGAAAGGAGTAGTTTCTAATGAACATGGCATCATCAATTTAATAGGTATTGTGAAAAAGCTTTATCTGTAGAATAAGAGGTATGTGGGGTTTCTTGGTTTTTTTTGTTTTGTGTTTTTGAGGTAGTCTTGACTCCTGGTGACTGCCTGGAAAAGTCCCTGCAGTTTTCTTGACAAGGTTTGTAATTGCCTCTTTCTACAGAGAGTGACTGTCCCAAGGTCACCCATTGGTTTTGTCCCTAAGGTAGCACTAGAACTCATGGCCTCTTGGTTTCTAGTCTGATGCCCTAAACATTACACCAGACTGGTTCTAGAATAAAAAAATTATTACTGTTAAAATGGACATGTATTATTAGTCAGTATATTTATTCTTCATGGGTTTTTTTTTTCAATTTGTAAAGGAACAGTTTAAACAACTATATAATTTTTTAAAGAAATAGTTTAAGCAGAAAAAGACAATAGAGAGGAAATGACCTCAGAAAGCATCATAAGGACCACCAGATTATCAAGATGTTTTTCCACACGTACAGCAGGGGTGTCAAACTCATGTCATCATGGTGTCATCACGTGATGTATCAGGACTAAAATGAGGGTAGGCATGACGCACCTGGCCCATGGGCTTTGAGTTTGACACCCCTGACATACAGAGAAGAAGTGGATATTCTCCTTAAATAGCTACTATAGCTACTCAGGTGATAGCAATCTACTATAAGGAGAAAACAAGAGTGATCAGAGTGGATCAGAGGAAGCCTTGTTGTTCTCATGCCAAAATATTCCTATGCACTAGACATGTACTTGAAATAATTTTTTTTAAAAAATCTGATCAAAGGCAATGGAAGGGGGTTTCTTTTCTTCAGAGAATGTGGAGAAAGAAATGAAAATGCTAGTTTTTCTTTCATCCCAGCCAGTAAAACCTATTGGGTTTAGGAACTTTGATCAGTCTAATGTGGATTATGTCTCTCATCCTATAGGTTTTCTTAATGAGAACAAACTGGTTGATTTATCTGAATTATTTGATAGTAACATATCTATGGTATTTTAAATAAATTCTGCTTAATATGCCATAGCTTTCAAAGGTATTTTCAAAGCAAGAAAGTTTAAATCCTGCAAATCCCTTATTTAATAAGGGAAAAAGTTTTCAAAGAGTTACAGCTCTTTTACCGTAAGTATCCAGATACAGTAAATCAAAGCAAGTGGGGGCCTGTATGTTATTTCCTTTAAAGAAAATCATTCTTAGTTTTTCCAAAGAGTTGAGATTCCTTTACAATAGTGGCCAAAATTGTGGAAACTTGTATTTTCTAAAACTAGCTAATAATGCCACTTTTTTGGGAGTTGTACTGTAAAATTATATATCAATAAAAAGATAATTTAATCAAGAATGTAATGCAATAACTTTTAGGAAAGATTTGCTATTAGTATAGCAGTTGCAGTATAAAGAAGAAAAGTGAAACACCTATAAAAAATTACCTGATAATACAAAAAATTTTTGATAATACAAAAATTATCACCATAGAAAAAACAAGATATACAAAAACGATGACATCAGTTAATACTTAGTTGGTTACCTTTAGCATGAAGCCTTACAATGTTTTCACATGGAGTGAACCAAGTCTTTTAGTTTTGCAGAAACCAAGACTGAATGATTGCTTCCATTAAGTGGGTTTTTTGCCGGGTCGCTTCTGACCAGTGGTGGGTTGCTACTGGTTCTCCCCAGTAAATACCATCTCTGCCTGGCCCCACCCCCAGTCTATTTGCTTCCTCCCAATTCCCAGCTGATCAGCTAGAAGGAAAATATCAGGGCTCACTTGACAAAGAAGAGGGGAGAAAAACAAGACACCTTGGCTTTAAATTGACAAGCCAAGAAGCAGCTGCTGGAAGGAGGTTCTTACTTGCAGAAGCGAACTGACATTCAGCAGTTCGTTTCTGGATCAACTGAACAACAAACTGGATAAGAGGAGGGATTCTTATATAGTTCTATGTTTTTGAAGTTTTGGGGTTTGTGCAACATGGGCTTTGTGTTTCTAAAAAGGTTTGGGCGATTTCTATTGTGAAATATCCTGTCTTCAATGAGTTTTCTGCCTGCTTGTAAATGGAGCTGAACTTCCGGCTTCCACTTTCTATTATCTCTAAGCACGCTAAGTTTCCTTTATGCAGCTGGCAGGAATGTGGAATGAGTATCAGGCAGGTTCCTTCTTAGCAGCTTGATTTTTCCTTGCTTTTCTTATGAGTAATATTTTATTTGGGAAAATGGAGAGGGGAGAGTTTTCTTCCTTCCCAGAGCAGATTAGTGGGGTGGGGAAGGAATAGGGATTTTGAAGTAACCTTCCCCTGGAGTGGGGAGGGAATTGGAATTTTGCAGTAACTTTCCCCTATCACACCACGCCCACCAAGCCACACCCACAGAACCAGTAGTAAAAAAGTTTGAAATCCACCACTGCATAAGTCTATCTTAATATGCTTGTAAGCACTCTTGTAATCTTTGACTTTTAGGCTTGCTGTCAAACATCAGCCATAATACTAATGATTGTTTTGAACAATAGGCATGTTGTATTACACAAATGGCTATTTTATATGTGAAATTATGACTGAAATATTTCTGCACCTATATTGGTTCACACTATCAGGAAGTTTCTGCTTAGTTTTAGGTTGCTTCTCTCTTTGTTCAGTTTCCATCCATTGCTTCTTGTTTTGCCTTCTGGTGCTTTGGAAAATACATTGCCCCCCTTCTTTCTGGCAGCCCCTTAAAAGCCTGTTGCCTATCACACTCTTAGGCAAAGCATGTGAGCCATTTCCTCCTTTCAGTGGTCCATGAAAGTGAGTCTATAGTATGTAGATAAAGTTGAAAAAAGGTGAACAACATTTTTACAGAACTATAGATACGTTGAAGCTGGGTGTGACAAGGAATGGCTGGGAGGGGAGGGGCCAGGTGAGGCACCCCTTGATGGGAGTGACATTGAGTTGGCCATGCCTACCCAGTCACATGACCATCAAGCCATGCCCACAAAATAAGCCACGCCCACAGAACCAGTAGTAAAAAATTTTAGAACCCACTCCTGCTTCTGACTAACAAGTTTCTTTAGTCGGCTCCTTAGATTTTCAACTGGGTTAAGGTCTGGGCTGTTTCTAGGCCATTCCAGCAGTGGAATACGATTATTTTGAAACTCAAAAAAAAAAAAAAAAAGTGGTGTTATTAGCCATCAAACCTCAAAAATACACTTTCCCCAAAAGGTTTCCACAATTTTGGCCACTATTGTAGGCACTTTGTTTGAACAAACAATTAGTGATCAGGTTGGATAGGTTGACTCAGCCTTCTAGTATCTTCCACCTCCACCTGTTCAGTTGAGAACTGAAGAGGAAGTGTATATGCAACTCAGAATCCTGTTGTATTACTGTCCCAGATTGTGTTGAGAGTTATAACCACATTCGAGCAAAAAGCAAGTACATCTTCTCTACAATATGTTCAGCCAAATGCATGGAGGGCAGAAGTAACAAGGAATGGGACTGAGTAATGACAGAATATTTTTATTTAGTCATGCTAAGACGTCAGGAAAAGCCTGAAGCAGATGCAACTGAATCCTTGTTTGTTTTTGTTTTTGTTTTGTCTTTTGATTGTCCAGACTCTTGATTGTCCAGAGTCTCAGAGCCCAGGCCTTAGACTGATGTTGTGCAACGCCAGGTCCGTGGTTAATAAGGCCCCCCTCATTTGTGAGCTAATACAGGAGGGGGGTGCGGACCTGGCAGGTATTACAGAGACCTGGTTGGGCCAAGAGGGGGTGGTCCCCCTCGTAGAGATGTGCCCACCAGGTTTCCACGCATTCCATCAGCCAAGGGCCCAGGGCAGGGGTGGGGGGGTGGCGGTCGTTATAAAGGAAGGTCTTGATCCGAAGGAGGCCACTGTACCTCAGATAGCCAGATGTGAGTCTCTCCTGGTGAAGTGGGGCCAGGGGATGCAGGTGGGCCTGCTGATCGCGTAGCTGGCTCCCTGCCACGTGACAGCGGCCCTGCCCGAGCTTCTCAACGTTATTGCTGGGGTGGCGGTTGATACCCCCAGACTTTTGGTCATGGGGGATTTCAACCTGCCATCTACCGGTGAGGCGTCTGGGATGGCTCGGGAGTTTATGGCTTCCATGACAGCCATGGACCTGACACAATTAATTCATGGCCCCACTCACGTGGGAGGACACACTCTGGACTTGGTTTTTATCTCTGGTCAGTGGCGGAGTGGTCTGGATATAGGGGATATAGTTATTGAACCCCTGTCATGGTCGGACCATTCTCTCCTGAGACTGGACCTTTCAACCGCTGCACCCCACTGCAGGGAGGCGGAACCGACTAGGTGGTTCCGCCCCAGGCGCCTGATGGATCCTGATAGGTTCCAGAGGGAGCTTGGGCCAGTTCCTGAAACTCTGGCTCACGACTCGGCTGAAGATCTGGTGGCTGCCTGGAATAGGACAGCCACCGGTGCTCTGGACCGAGTCGTGCCTTTGCGGCCTCTGACCCGACGCCGAAACTGCCCGGCCTCTTGGTTTTCCGAGGAGCTTAGGGGGATGAAGCGCCGGAAAAGACACCTAGAGAGTGGTTGGAGGGCCAGTCGCTCCGAATCCAACCAAACACTAGTTAGGTCTCATATTAAGACCTATCTAGTGGCGATAAAAGCGGCAAAGCATAACCACTTTTCCGCTCTTATTGCATCGGCAGATAACCGCCCAGCCACCTTGTTTAGGGTGACTCGCTCCCTCCTACATCAGGGAGCGCGGGAAGACCCCTTGCAAGGGCAGGCTGAGGATTTTGCACAGTATCTGCACGATAAAATCGCTCAGATTCGGGAAGGCTTGGACTCTGACTGGGTAGATCCCGGCGGGGTGACTGAGGCTGGTCTTGAGAATGTTATCTGGGATGAGTTTGACCCTGTGACTCCTGACGACGTGGACAGGATCCTGGGGAGGCTAAACGCAACCACATGTTTATTGGACCCGTGCCCCTCCTGGCTGGTACTGGCCACCCGGGAGGTAACACGAGGCTGGCTACAGAGGATCATAAATGCTTCTTTGAGAGAGGGTTTCTTGCCTCCCGCCTTGAAAGAGGCGGTGGTGAGGCCCCTCCTCAAGAAGCCTTCTCTGGACCCGGCCGTTTTGGCAAACTATCGTCCTGTCTCCAACCTTCGCTTTGTTGCGAATGTTGTGGAGAGTGTGGTTGCGCGACAGCTCCCACAGTTCCTGGATGAAACCGTCTATCTAGATCCGTGCCAGTCCGGCTTCAGGCCTGGGTACAGCACGGAGACGGCATTGGTCGCATTGGTGGATGATCTCTGGAGGGCTCGGGACAGGGGTTGCTCCTCTGTTCTGGTCCTATTAGACCTCTCAGCGGCTTTTGATACCATCGACCATGGTATCATGCTGCGCCGGCTGGAGGGACTGGGGGTGGGAGGCACCGTGCTGTGGTGGTTCTCCTCCTATCTCTCTGACCGGTCGCAGTCTGTGTTGGCAGGGGGGCAGAGGTCGACCTCGAGGCACCTTGCTTGCGGGGTGCCGCAAGGGTCGGTCCTCTCGCCACTCCTGTTCAACATTTATGTGAAGCCGCTGGGTGAGATCATCCGTGGTTTTGGGGTGCGATGCCATCTGTATGCTGATGACACTCAGCTGTACATTTCCACCCCAGACCACCCCAATGATGCCCTCGAAGTGATGTCCCAGTGTCTGGAGGCCGTGCGGGTCTGGATGGGGAGGAACAGGCTTCAGCTCAACCCTTCCAAGACCGAGTGGCTGTGGATGCCGGCATCCCGGTATAGCCAGCTGGTGCCATCGCTGGCTATTGGGGGCGAGTCACTGACCCCCACAGAGGGGGCTCGCAACTTGGGCGTCCTCCTGGACACACGGCTGTCTTTAGAAGAGCATATGATGGCCGTGGCCAGGGGGGCTTTTTATCAGGTTCGCCTGATACGCCAGCTGCGCCCCTTTCTGGATCGGGACTCCTTGTGCACAGTCACTCATGCCTTGGTTACGTCACGCATGGACTACTATAACGCTCTCTACATGGGGCTCCCCCTGAGGAGCACCCGGAGGCTCCAGCTGGTGCAGAATGCAGCCGCGCAGGTGATTATGGGAGCGACGTGGCGCTCCCACGTAACACCTCTCCTGCGCGAGCTGCATTGGCTCCTGGTGGTCTTCCGGGTGCGCTTTAAGGTGTTGGTTCTCATCTTTAAAGCGCTCCATGGCTTAGGGCCAGGGTATTTGCGAGACCGCCTGCTGCTACCGATAACCTCCCACCGGCCAATACGCTCTCACAGAGAGGGCCTCCTTGGGGTGCCGTCGGTCAGGCAATGTCGGCTGGCGGCCTCCAGGGGGCGAGCCTTCTCTGTGGGGGCACCCACCCTGTGGAATGAGCTGCCTCCCGGAATACGATTGATCCCGGACCTCCGGACCTTCCGTAAAGCCCTGAAGACGTTTTTATTTCATCAAGCCGGCCTAGCCTAAATGGTTTTTAACTGGGATTTTAAATTTTATGGATTTGAGGTTTTAAATTGGGTAGCCAATTATTTAATTCTTTTAATTATCTTAACTTTTGTATTTGTATGTTTTTTAATTTTGGCTGTTCACCGCCCTGAGTCCCTTCTGGGAGAAGGGCGGTATACAAATTAAATTAATAATAATAATAATAATAATAATAATAATAATAATAATAATAATAATAATAATTGAGGTATGGGCAAAATATTTTGACCTAGCCTTTCTCCTAACATTACAATTTCTAAATCCATGGACTTACATTATAACCTTTCAACCACCATCCTATGCTTGTTGATTAATAAGTGAGGCCACTGAATTGAGAGAAGAATCTTTCCTGAGTATAAAGTATTACAATCTTAATCAATTAATTAATTAGATTAATTCAAAGAATTGCTGATTTTATGTTTGGGATCTGCTTATTTTTCATTAGATTCCTTGTAATCAGATAAATCTGCAATGTATGGCTGTGAAAGTTGGACCATAAGAAAGGCTGAGTGCCAAACTTTGAGGCCTTTGAACTCTGGTGCTGAAGAAGACTCCTATGAGTCCCTTGGACTGCAAGGTGATCAAACCGGTCAGTCCTAGAAGAGATCAATCCTGACTGCTCTTTAGAAGGCCAGATCCTGAAGATGTAACTCAAATACTTTGGCCACCATGAAAAATGCTGTGAGGGGGAAGCCTGCTTCTGCAAAGTAGCCAATCAAAATGGAAAGGATGGTTTAGAAAAGAAGGTAAACACAGCTGGCAATGAGAAGGAAGGGCTCACTGGAGAAGAGCCTAATACTGGGAAAGATTGAGGGCAAAAGAAGAATGGGACGACAGAGAATGAGGTGGCTGGATGGAGTCACTGAAGCAGTAGGCATGAGCTTAAATCAACTCCAGAGGATGGTAGAGGACAGGAAGGTCTGGAGGAACGTTGTCCATGGGATTGCGATGGGTCGGACACGACTTCACAGCTAACAACAACAAAAAATTGGATAAATAGAATTAAGTAACTGCATTGATGGTTTAATGGGGTAGAGACACAGCACAGAGAGACATTGAACTAAAAAAAGCAATCAGGCATGGGCATAAGTCCTAGTTGGGACCTACTCTATGGTGTTAAGGGAGATTAAGGAAGGATCTTTGCTCCCTTACTGCATTAATGGACTAGTGACCTTATTAGGGTGATGAATTCCTTCCTAGGGATGGAGAGCAAGCAAATCTCCCACTTGGCTACTATGGCCATTTCACATAGCACTAGTCAGTATTGCTCAGACTTGCCAAGGTCAAAGTGCAGCAGAAAAATAGGGGAGAGAAAAATAATAATTAAAGAAAAATGTAGAGTTAATTAATTCTCAGTGTTGAACTAAGCAAGAGTTATAACCATTTCACTGACAGACTGAGTGGCTGACAGACTGAGTGGCTGTGGTTCCCGGCATCCCAATATAGTCAGCTGACTCCATCGCTGACTATTGGGGGCGAGTCTTTGGCCCCCGTGGAGAGGGTGCGCAATCTGGGTGTCCCCCTGGATATGCAGCTGTCCTTGGAGGAACATCTGACGGCTGTTGCCAGGGGGACCTTTTGTCAGGTTTGCCTGATTCGCCAGTTGCGCCCCTTTCTTGATCAGGATTCTGTGCGCACAGTCACTCATGCCCTCGTCACCTCTCGCCTGGACTACTGCAATGTTCTCTACATGGGGGTCCCCTTGAGGAGCACCCAGAGGCTCCAACTGGTCCAGAATGCGGCCGCGTGGGTAATTATGGGAGCTGCATGGCACTCCTGCATAACACTGCTCCTGCGCGAGCTGCACTGGCTCCCAGTGGTCTTCCGGGTGCGCTTCAAGGTGTTGGTCACCACCTTTAAAGTGCTCCATGGCATAGGACCTAGTTATCTTCGAGACCGCCTTCTGCCACCAACGACCTCCCATCGACCCGTGCGCTCCCACAGAGAGGGCCTCTTCGGGGTGCCATCAGCCAAGCAATGCAGGCTGGTGACCTCCAGGGAGAGGGCCTTCTCTGTGGGGGCTCCCACCCTCTGGAATCAGCTGCCCCCAGAGATAAGGAGAATCCAAGACCTCCGTGCCTTCCGCCGTGCCCTTAAAACTTACCTGTTCCAACAAGCCGGGCTGGCCTAACAAATCTTTTAAATGATTTTAAATTTGTTTGTCTTTTTAAATTTTGGGCCAAATTGAGATATTTCCTTTTAACCTGTTCTTAATGTATTTATTATGTGTTTTTATTTGGGTGTACACTGCCCTGAGTCCCTAGAGAGAAGGGCGGTATATATATTTGAAGTAAAATAAATAAATAAAATAAAATAAATAAAATATATAGCTTGTAAGGGAGGATACACTTTAAGCAGAGTTGATATAAATTATCATATAGCATGAGTCAAAGTCATGTAAGATTTCCGATGTTGTAAACCAGCACTATCCTGAGCAGCAATATTTCTGAACAATTTTCATGTGCTATAAGAGCCATAACCAAAGGACAGGGGAATATTTTTTTATATTTCTGGATCTTTGTTTTGGTTCTTTGTGGTTGTGCTTACTTGATTGTGTGCAAGCTTGGAATAGTGCTTCAAGAAGTAGTCAGGAAATTGGAGTAGGAAGTGGCCACACCTCCAATGAAAATGAAAATATATAAAATCAATTGAATGAGGCATTACCATAGTAATTGATAAAGGAAGAAACTCTCCTTAAGGAACACACTTAAATCTAAGAGCAGCCTCAGTGAAGACTATCAGCCAGAATCAACAGACATAAAAGATACTCTGCACCACCAGAACTGGGAAAGAACTTTCAGACACTTTAGAGGGGGAAAACATGATACAGCATAAAAGGGGAGTGAATGGTGGATTCCCATTAGAACTATAGATTCCTAGGCCAGAGATGTTGGATATGAGAATAACCAACTGCTCCTTAACACCAAATGTGAGAAGCACAGAGCAGGGCTTTTGTTAAGTCATGTGGGAGATCAAAATGTTGAATTTAAACTGAAATGTCATTTTGTTAATTGGCAGTTGACAGTTTATAATGGTTTTAAGGGTAGTGCATGGTAAAAACACCTTATTAGGAGCAATCAGATGAATGTCTGGAAAATTTCAGCATTTACATTTTAGTCAGTTAAGGGAGGGAACATGATAATTTAGGACATGACAATCTATAATAGTTGGAAGAACCAAATAATCAGAACTGCAAAGAAGCAAAACAATTTGGTTTGTATAGGAGTCTGTATTAAGAGATGGAAGGAGGGATATGATAGAACAGATTTCAAGACTCAGCCAATTCAGTGATAGTTGCCCTTTTCTGCTAATTGCAAATAACTATAAGCATACCTTCATGGATTATTTAGGAAAGAAGAACAAGAACTTGTCAGCTCAATGCTATTTTCATCATTCTTTCAGTATATTCTGCAGAGATAATACAAAATTGATCTGTAACATTTGGAAATAATGCAATATTTACCAGGAATCAATATGCATTGATTAAAAAACAGTATTTACCATTTTAACTTTAACTCATCTTTTTGGATTAGATGGCATCAGAGGTGGGTTTCAGCCAGTTCGGGCTGGTTCAGGTGAACCAGTTATTAAAATTCTGCACAGTTTGGCAAACTGGAAAATTCCACCACTGGCTGGCCCCGCCCCACCCTATCTCGCCTCGCCTGCCTTGGCTGGTGGCTAAAGTCACGCCCACGCCCAGCTACTCTCTGGCTAAAGTCATACTTGCTCACCAGACCATGTGGCCCAGTTGATCTCCGTGCCTCACCCACTCTGCTCACCGTGGATGCCCACAAAGATAAAGCACTCGGCCAAAGGGCTGCCTCAGGATGAACCCAGCAAGGCTCAGCCACCTTTCGGGCCTGGCTCTTGCCATCCTTCAACCAGCAAGCCACTTGCTTGCCCTTCTCCTTGGGTCAGGGGACATGGCAGTCCCTGGCTCTAGCCTTTCCCAGGACCTCTGCCCACATGCGTCCACTCATCCTTCGCCTCGGATCGAGGTACGTGCCAATCCCTGGCTCTGGAATTCCCTGGGGCCTCCACCCCAATGCTAGGCCGCCGCTGTGAAAACAGTGCAAGCCCCATGGGCTAGAAGGTAAGGCTGATGGCGCGGAAGGAAGATCTGCTCTGAGCTTGCTACGCTCAGCCAAAGGATCACCTTGGTGGAGGGGCGGACACACGGCGAGGTTCAGCC
The DNA here is from genome assembly GCA_022577455.1 of Arizona elegans. Taxonomy (NCBI): domain Eukaryota; kingdom Metazoa; phylum Chordata; class Lepidosauria; order Squamata; family Colubridae; genus Arizona; species Arizona elegans. Next base: position 42,129,243 of record JAKOOJ010000001.1, read on the forward strand.
ACCTTTCAGGCCCAGGTTTGGCTTCCGTGGGGCCTTCTGGATAGGAGGCCTGAGAGAAAATGCCTCTCTCAAGGGCTGCTTGCTTGCCCATCCACCAGCTGGCCTGGAAGCAGCATGTGCCCTTGTCGCAGGCTGGATGCAGGACCCGAGGTGGAGTGGAGGTCAAGCAGGCAGCAGCCCAGAGCAGGGCCTGAAAGGCAACTGAGCCTTGCTGTGTCCCCCCCACCCACTGAGAAGCCTGAAGCCGCCACCTCTTTGCTGGCGCAAGAAGAGTGCAGCCACCAGTCTTTGCTGGCGCGAGAAGCCTGCAGCTGCCACCTCTTTGCCAGTGTGAGACATAGACATAGAATAATGGATCTGAATTTTAGAAAGTCAGATTTGGAGTGAATTCTGAGTTAATGTTCATAGCATTGTATATAGTTTGATTATGAAACTATTGGTTGTGTTCAATAGTCATATGCTAAGACCCTTTAATTTGGATTAACTGGCAAACTGGATTCAATAACCTAAATCTGTGATGCTATGGTTTTAGGGCATTGTAGTTTTAAGTTTCTCCATACAATCATAATTATAATCTGATTTTTTGCTGATTACTTCTAAATATTTCTTTATCCATTTAAATGCAAAAAGCTTGTCTTTGATAACTGAAGCATGCTTATGCTACTTCCTGTTTACTTAAATTTATTAAATTTCATTTCTTCATCAGATATTAACACAATATAATCCAGGGGACACTATAGATAGTGGTCCTACTGCTCTTGTCCGAAACACAAAAAGTAGTGATAGAAGAATGTGAAAAGTATTAAGAGGCATCAGAGGTCAGTTAATATCAAACTTCCAATTGATTTGCCTAATATGAAAGACATGTTGTTTATAACAGAAAAAGTTCCTTTAAGTAATCTACATTAGTGAACATTAACATTACATTAAATAATTAACATTATTTTCTAGCTCACTAGAAAATAGTACTAGGCAAGAATTTCCTTTCAAAGTTTAAAAACAAAAATAATTGCATACATATATGTCCACAAAAAACAGTAATGATTTTTATTTACACCTTCCTTTTAAATAAAAGGATAATGGTTAACAGACACGTCATTCAGTGAAAAAAATTAATCATTGTTTAAAAACACACCATTGTTTTAAAAAAGTCTGGGTCTATTGCACATCAAAACAATGGATCTGCACTATTCTTCTCTAGGGTATATTAGAAATAGTTGAAATTTCCTGAGAAGGGCACAATACACCTAAAATGTAAGACACTAATGGAGATGACATGGAAGCAAAACATCTTATCTTGAATTGAATTAACACAAGGAGTGTTATTTAGATTCAGACTAAATAAATAATGGCATATGAGATAAAAAGCTTCCTTCCCCATTTCTACCTTTAATGTGGTTGTTAAATCTGTGTTTCAAACAAATCTATAAAAGAATATTTAACAAATCAGAGAAGAATGTTGAGTCATTGCCAATTTTTCTGTTACTTGTGTTTTAGGAGCATTGTGTACAATGCCATTTTGCTACTGGATAGGTGCACATAATTAATTCCTGCAATTCATTTAAAGAAAACATAGGAATGTGATTGTGTGGGGTGAGGATGCAGGATAAGGATTGAGGGACTGTAAAATCCATTTCTCAATTCTTATATATTTTTTCTTATTTAGAAAACTAGAAGTGTGATTATGCCAAGTCAGACTAATGTATCATTTAGCCTTGTATTGTATTGTCGCTTCCACTCTGCAAGATTTCAGTGACAATTTTGCTTGAATTGCCGGAAATTGAACATAGGAATTTTGGCGTAAAAACCATGTGCTTATATAAGAAATTAAAATGTGGTATCAATCTACTTCTGCTTCCTTAAAAAATCATTTAAGATGAGTTACTTCAAATAAATTTTGTTTTGGAATGAAATGAAGCAGTATGTATTGTTATTTTCTATTCAGAAATCTAATATAATATAGCTGTTTGATTTCTTGTAGTGTATTTAAAGATCAAAAATCTGCAGAGGTGCTAATCTATTCTGCAAACCCAAAGCGAATCCCTCAATTTTCTCTTAATGTATGAGAGAGTGTTTTGGACGACAGAACACATGACAGAAAAGTGTTTTTATATGCAGAGCTATTTTTTAAAAAATCTGAAATATTGAAATCAGATTTTACGTACTGCTTTACTATGTTTCTAACTAACTCAACCAGAGGAATTTGTAAAACACACTGGTTGTTGTCATTTCTTCCTTAGCACCTGAGAATAGCTTCTTTTGGGACTGACAAAAATGTCTTTAGATTGGGTAATTAGTGACAAGTGACTAAGAAGGACTCAGGAGTCAAGCTTAAGCCTCTTGAAACATCTTCATATAAACAAGTCAAACCACATCACTCGCTATTCCTCTTTTGTTTACTGGGAGAAAAGTTCAAACAATTTAATGAGAGGATTACCATACTTCAACTCTATTGTAAAAGATTAATTGATATTTTCCTGTTAGGGGTTGAACCATTTGGATTTGGCCTCCTATCCCCTATTGTTATTGATGCTGTGATCAGCGGAGCAAAAGTTGCTTAAAGGTTAGACAAACTTTGCAGCATAAATTACATGAACTAATTTACGTTAACAGCCAAAGGAATTCTCTGAACTGCTCCCTGTATCTGGCATTTGAACAGTGAAAAAAGGAAGATCCTTCAGGAGCCCAGAATGTGTTAGAAGCCTGAAATTATATTAAAATAGTGTCATATTTGTTAGAAGGAGGCAATGCATCTTTTAAAATAATATCACATGAACATCAAGAAACACATTGCATGGCAAATAGCATCCAGCATCTTTAAATATACTTGTTTGGTGTGCAGCCTTGCAAATTCTTTTTTAACTGTGTGCATTGAGGACATATGGCTGCATATTTGGATAACCCTATTTGCATTTTTCAAATGTGTAATATTTTTAACTACTCATTTGGCTTTTGCTTTCAGAAAATTAGACAGCTAGTGTAACCGTTTTGAACAGGCAGTTTACTTAATTCTTTTCAAAGGACAAGGAGTAGACAGTATTTGTGTTCATAAATCATTTTAACATAGATGTTTGTGTTTTTATGTCAGGAAATGTAAGCTGATAATGTGATTTAGATGAAGCATGAAGGAAAAAAGAAAAGATTCTGTTTGCTGGAAGCAAAAGGTACCTAAGAGGTATCAAAATGAACAGAAAAAGCCCTTTTCACCAAAGATACAGTACAAAAGTGTACGAAAGACTCCCTTCTATAGCCTTGATTTTGGATATATTGTTCTGTAATGGCGTAAATTGTAAAAGAAAATGAGAGAATTCAATTGTGAAGAATATAAAGTATGAGTAAGGAATAACCTTTTATAATTTTGCAAACTGAGAATCAAAATACTGAATTTTATAGATCTGTACTTAAAAGCAAGACACGTAAGACAGAAGTAAGTAAGTAAGTAAGACAGAAAAACAGCTTGGAAGTCATTATTTTTTAAGACCGAGCAAAAATTATAAATATTATTCAGGTTACTTTATTATTCATATAGAATTATTCATCTAGATAGAAGTATTTTGTTGCATGTTATTTTAATAATAAAGTTCAGATATATTACCATTAATTTTTAAAAAGGTCATATTTCTTGAATATAAGTTTTGGTTGAAATAGTGATGTTGTACAACTATATCTGGCTTTTCAAGTACATATACTGAATGCATTACATGCTAAAATACACAGTGATCAATATATTGTGCACACGCTGGAGTATATTGGAGATATAATTAGGTATATAATGGGCATATTTGAATATTTCAGTGTCACTTTTAATTGACATGAAATAAGATATTTTAAGGCATTTATTGATGATTATTCATTCCTTCTGGCAAAAGCTGTTGATTAATTACCAGATGAACAATGAAATTAAAGCAAAATGCAAACATGTATGCTATTTCTGATACTGAATATGGACAAATTTTATTGACCTTAAGCTGGGCAAATGTACTTAACCTTATCGATTAACTTGAGCCCATTTGAGTGGAATGAAAACTGTTTTACCACAAGATGCTACGGTATGATCCTATGTCAGCCTTTCAGTCTTCTGAACTTAAAAGCACAGCTTAACGTATTGATCCTACTCACTGGTTCTGCTATAATAAATATTACATTCTTACTGCAAGTCTCCACTGTCATTTTAAGTGATTGGAGAATGGAGCTGTAATCAGAGAAAGTCCTGTGAAAGATAATCTTTCTTTATTCATCTCCCTTCGGCGGAGGCAGAAATAGGGACCAAGGGACAGCAGTAATTGCTGTCATAGCTCTTCTAAAATCTCTTTCCTCAGTGACAAAGTACCAGAGCTGTACAATTTAGTATTTATCCCTTTAAAGGCAGAAGTTTTAGAGAAACATGCATAAATCAATAGAATGGTTTCATTCTTGTCTGAAAGAAGGGGGAAAAAAACACCACATGAAACAAAGAATTGTTTTAAAAAGAACAAATCAGGTTGTTTTTAATAATACATTTCATACAATGCTCAAATAAGTTGTTTTGGGGTGAACATTATTACTGGTAATATTTCTATTCTGACTTTATTTTTCTTCTCAGATGTGCAATAATCTTTTAATTAGCATCCACCCAAAGATAAGCATGTAGGAAAAGAAAAATCAGTAGCTCCAAGCTTTCCAAATAGGAAAAAAAAAAAAAAAAGCACATACAGCAACAACAACAATACACAATTGCATCTTTCTATTTAAATGCAAGAATTAAACAGAAGGAATACCAGACTTAAACAAAGAAGCAGACAGATGTCCAGAAGTTGTCATTAGCTACAGCACACAGATTGTGATTAAATTTTAATGTGGCGTTTAACTTAAGTAAAGATTTTTTGCTTATCAGAGAGAAAGAAGGCTGGGGAAAATATTGTTATTGATTTTATTGCTTTAAATGTAACTGATCCTTTAAGTAATTTTTCTAGAGTTTGGTGTCACTTTTTGGACTGAAAGAGTCATTAGAGGCTATGTTCATTTAAAATTCTGTCTCTAATGCATAAATTGCTCTCCAGCAACTTCCAATTTCTATCTATAGAAAACAAAACAAAGCATTTTAGCTGAATGAATAACAGCAACACACAACTGTTCCCGGTTGGTTGTGTGAATTTATTGGCATTAAAGCTTTCATAATTAATTTCAGAGTTTCATCATACAATTCTTTTCTATAAATACTGCATGTTCTAAGTAACAAATACATGGCAAATTTGGATTAAAAATTCTGCCCTAACATTTATTTTCTATGCCATGTATTTATGTGTACATTTGATAAGTCTTTAGTTTGTCTATGTAAGTAATGATGTAAGCTATGATTTTAAAGAAACAGATTTTAAAAAAAATAAAATTCCAATAATGTCTATATTTACTAAAACAATTTTTGAAGAAAGAGACATTTTATTTTTTTTAAAAAATGGTTAAAAAGTTATGAAGATCGTTTAGGCTTAGTCGTGTTCTGATATACCATCATTTTTTACATTAATTTTAAGATCCCTAGGATTAAAGGTAGTAATGCAATTTTGAGTTCATGGCTTTATACTAGTGAATGAATAAAAAAAATGGCTGAGTGAATGTATCTTTGAAATTTTGCTAATTGAATATATTATTAAAAATGGTCAGAGTTTTGCCTAGTTTGGAATCAAGCTATGCCTACTGAATTCAGAAATACTTTAAGACAATTGAAACTATTACTTATTGTAATATTTAAATGACATATGGGAGAAAGATAGAGAAAATTCTAGTTAGGATGTAATAGGATCTTAATATTTGGACCTCAGTGTGGTTTCAGGAACTAAGATGGAGATGACCATGTCTTCTCTAGAAGAACAGCTTCCAAAATACCTCTTCACAGGTAGTCCTCGACTTACGACCACAATTGAGCCCAAAATTTACGTTGTGAAGTGAGAAATTTATTAGGTGAGTTTTGCCCCATTTTACAACTTTTCTTGTCATTTTTGTTAACTGAATCACTGCAGTTGTTAGATTAGTAACACGGTTATTGAGTGAATCTGGCTGTCTCACTGACGTTGCTTGTCAGAAGGTTGCATGACCTCACGACACCATCACCATCATAAATGTGAGTCAGTTGCCAAGTGTCTGACTATAAATCTTGTGACCATGGGGATACTGCAATGGTCCTAGGTGTGAAAAATGGTTATAAGTCATTTTTTTCAGTGCCGTTGTAACTTTGAATGGTCACTAAATGAACTGTTGTAAGTGGAGGACTGCCTGCATTTGAAGTGTTCAAATAGCTGTCTGCTCCAAATGTGATTTCAAAATAAAGAGCCATAAGTAGGTATAGTAACAACTCATCAGCAGTTTATGTCTATTTTGCTGACTGAACAGGCATACAGATTAAAGTGATCAAAGTTTTCTCTGCAATGGTGGTTATTTCTTTGTAAGTATATAGCAGTCATTTCTAAACTCGCATTAATGCATATGCAATTCTTATGCAAATATACCACTTATTTTGGTCCCGTTTTTCCTCTTCTTTGACAGTGCATCAGGACCATCTCATCCCAGTTGCATATTTGCTTTGAGGAATATTGGAACAAATTTATCTTATAACTTGGGTAACTAAACTGGGTGTTGTGCCTTGTGATTCTTGATGAGTGTATCTTGTCTTTTTATGTACACTGAGAGCATATGCACCAAAGACAAATTCCTTGTGTGTCCAATCACATTTGGCCAATAAAGAATTCTATTCTATTCTATTCTATTCTATTCTATTCTATTCTATTCTATTCTATTCTATTCTATTCTATTCTATTCTATTCTATTCTATTCTATTCTATTCTATTCTATTCTATTCTATTCTATTCTATTCTCACTTGGCCAATAAAGAATTCTATTCTATTCTATTCTATTCTATTCTATTCTATTCTATTCTATTCTATTCTATTCTAAATGTAAACTTAAGAATACTAAAGGGTTCACCAGGCCTGGCATTAAACAAAGTTGTATTCCTGAAGAGATATGTACTGTTTGACATGCAACTTCTGTCAGAAGTTTTGCAGGTTCTCAAAATTCAAAGGTACAACTTTTCAATGTTTTTTTTTCTCTACTTCCTATTATCTTCTTTCCTTCTGACTCCACCCTCATTGCTTTATTCTCTGAAACCATCATTCTTACTTAAATTGGGTATAATCATTTCCTCTCTCTTATCCACATAATTTCTTTTTTCCTTTCTCCCCTAAGGCATCATTTTACATCTGCAAAATTTAAATCTAATTTCTTTGTTCATTCACCAGAACATTCTTGGGCTTAGATATTCTTCTTTACTTTCTTTTGCATCTGTTATTAAGCATGTGCTCAATTCTAAACAAAAAAATGTGTCCCTTTCTTTTTCTGCATACGAAAATGATAACTAATCCCATGTTATCATGTTTGTAGCAATTGATGATGAGGTATTTATGCTTTATACACTCCTCAGATACCCTTTAAATAACAAACTGCAGGAAAAATTCACCTAAAACTGAAGCTGGGTGTCTTATTTTTAGTGTTTGAGTTTGTGTATGTGTGAATACTGTTCAGTTTCTGGGTAAATCAATTACGTTAATGATATAACAAGGACAAAAATAGTAAAAGGAGGAGATTGTATATTGGTAATTCTGCTGATAGTAAGAAATTACTTTTATCTGAAGCTAAACTTTTCATCAATAATTGTACTACAAACAATCCATGATAGAATTCATATAAATTATTCCTATTAGTTAATTGTATTCAGAACTCCTGTATTTAAGTGCAAAATGACCTTCTGAAGTTTGTTCTTGTGTAGTTTTTGGCTCTGGAACCATCACTGCCATACTGTCTCTTTCCACATGGTGATTGTGCCATCTGGATAATATGTCAACATTAATGTTCCACGCCCCCAGATTTCTGTGCTTGACAGTGAAGACAAAGTCTTGAATTGCTACAGCCCACCTCCATTACAATTCATCAAGTGCTAAGCAGTTTCAGTGGTTGGCACTTGTATATTATTCACTGTCACTGCTAAACTGTGTTTTAAGTTCTCTTAATGGTTTCAGAGAAAGTCAATATTAGGATTATCCTTGAAAGAGAGTGAAATAGATATAAGGCTTTGTGATAAAAACAGACTGGAATGCCAAATGACCCTAAAATACATTGAAGACCCATTGATTATAATGGCTGCCATGGAAACCATGCACTAGAGTATAAATTCCAAAATATGTGCAGACTAAAAGAATGAATCATGTTGTCACAGTCCATGGCTAAAACATGGATTGCAACACTTTTGGATCCAAAGTCCACAGTTGGATTTAGATGATGTGTTGAGGGCTCCATTCCCAAAGGTAGGTGGGACCAGGACAAACTCATGTATATAATGTAATTCTTTTATTTTATTTAAAATGAAACTTACTTCAAATCTAATGTCAATATTGTTATTGACTATACATTTAATAATATTCTCTTTCGGGAGAAAGAACAACTCTCAGAAAGATTTCTGCAAGCGCCCACAGAAAGGATAAGGGCACATAGAAGGTTTCAGTAGTCCATAAAAGGCCCCAGAGTATTAAGCCGTAGACTTCTGTACTATAACCAAGTTAGAATATAGGTTGCCAGCTGATATTATTGTAATTTCAGCAATGTTATTTTACAAACAAACAAACAAACAAACAAACAAATAAATAAATAAATAAATTGCTCTGGTTCTTTCACTGATGAAGGGAAACATGTCAAATTGTTGCAAAAGTACCACACGTGAAAGAAGAAAATGTTGCCTTTTTAAAGACCAAACTAACTCCCACAAAGATGTTAGTAATACACACAAAAATATAATACAGTTCATTTCATTTAGTCAATTGCCCATATTGTAAAATATAGCAAAACATCATGACATTAGCATCGTTTGTTTCTCTTGATGCACTGGTATGTGGAGAGCCATATTTTATCTCACTCCCTGTATAATTTTTTTTTTTTCATACATTTCCTTAGGTCCCCACTGAGTGAAAGATAACAAAATGCATGTGCGTGGTGATGACAGTTGCCATCTGTGTTCTATTACCACTGAAAGGTATCTCTTCTCTTTCATCTCATCTAACCAAGCTGGTGACTGCCAAGTTCACAAATGATGAACATGGAGGTGCCAGTGTTCTAATAGATGACTGTAAGGGGCTAGCTGACACAAGCTCCGAAGAACTCTGTCATTATCAAACAAACTGTAGATCTCAAAATAATGTCTTAGACTAATGAATGGAACTCATAAACGCAGGAAATTGTACTGAAGATTGAACTGCGGCAATTTCATTCTCACAGTGGTTCTTTCCAACAAACCACAGGTAAAGTAAAAGTAACTTTACCAGAAGATTAAAAGGAGATCTTCTATACATAAAATATGTTCTCAACTCTTGTCAATGATTCTACAGTTACACATCCAAGCGTTTGTCACTACTATTGCAGTATTGGTAGTATTATAGAGAATATGTCCAAACTGAAAGGTGTGCGCGTGTGCACGAATGCAAACATGTGCATGCACAAACATACACATGTGTGAACATGTATGGACATGCACATGCACGGGCATATATACATGTACAGCAGAGACCTGAAGACCAATTGGCCAGTGGGACGTGGGGCATCCCAACACCGGCAGGGCGGCAAGAGGTAAGATCTTTTTCTTTCATGAGCTTCTATTTCATTATTTTCAGAGAAACAGAAGCTCATGAAAGAAATGCCATGGAGATCTGACCTGGGGCAATGGCGCTCATGCCAGCAGAGAAGGTTCTGCATGCTACCTCTGGCATGTGTGCCATACGTTTCCCATCAGGGTCCTAGTGTTTGTCATATTTATTCCTTTGGAACTAAGACATATATTAGTGCACCTTGGCAATTCTAGTCATTAGATACATACTGTAGCTGGAATAGTGGACTCGACTCTAGTAGCACTAAAGCCTCTGGATAGGAAGACCAGAAAAATAATGACAATGAAGCATGCCCTTCATTCACACAGTGACATTGTTAGACTCTACTTATCAAAGAGCATAGGTGATGTGAAATGTTGCAAGTACATCAGATAGCTGAATGAGAAAAAAGGGCAATGAAAGAACATCAGACAGACAATGAAGGTATACTAAACCCACTACACCATGATGGCTTCATTATTTACTGTAAACATTTTAAAACTGACATCTGTAAATGTTCTTTGAAAACAACATTTGATGATCCAACTATGTGGTAATGAGCCAAACACCTTTTTGTAATCATTTCAAACCATAGGTGAATTTCAACTTTTGGAATTATCCTAAACCATTTTAAGCACCTCATTTACATCATTCAATTTAGGTGCCAAGTCTTTTTTGAGCACTGTTTTCAACATGGTAGGTAGTCTTTGTTCTGAATTGACTAAAGGTTATAGAAGGTTCAATACCATAACTTCCGTTTTGAATAAGTGGTTTATAAAAGTCACATTGGTATGCTGGTGTTTCTTATTTCACTAACATGAAGAATAGGCATGGAACAAGAGATATATGGATGTAAGAAATATATTCTGTTCAGAGCTTGAATTCTTTGGAGAAATCCTATGCATTTATTGGGAAGCAACAATTGAAAATCCAGAAAGAAGGGTGATAAGGTGTCTTAATTTCTTCCTTTTGAAGTTTTGGTATTGTGCTGCAAATCAGCCAGGTTGCTCCAACTTCATCCAAATAATCATCAGCTTTTGACAGTTATCAGAATGCAAGTGACAGCCAGGGAAATCATGAGAGCTCTGAATCCCATGATTTACATGACAGGAATGATCTTGGATATACTCCCCCAGGAGAAGCTGCAAAAGATTTTATACCAGGTTTCTCCCTAATATTTTCAGGATCTATACATAAGAAAGCTCATAGCCTCATTTAAAAAAAATATTGGAGGTGACTGTCTTATTAGTGGTGGGAACATGAAATAATGAAACTTTCCAGGTGCTTGATATCATAATTCCTGAAAAATATCTTGTGTCAGAACTTGTGGTATCTCATAGTACGCAGAACCATTAATGGCAATGAGAAGTGGGAAGATGAAGATGGCCCCCCTCATTTGCGATCTTATTCAGGAGGGGGGTGCGGACCTGGCAGGTATTACGGAGACCTGGTTGGGCCATGAGGGGAGATTCCCCTCATGGATATGTGCCCACCAGGCTTCCATGCATTTCATCAGCTGAGAGCTCAGGGCAGGGGCGGGGGGGGTAGCGGTCATTCTAAAGGAAGGTCTCAATCCGAGGGAAACCACTGTACCTCAGATAGCCGGATGTGAGTCCCTTTTTGTGAAGTGGGGTCGTGGGGTGCAGATGGGTTTGTTGATCACATACCTGGCTCCCTGCCACGTGGCAACGACCCTGCCTGAACTCCTCAACGTCATAGCCGAGGTGGCGGTTGATACCCCCAGACTTCTAGTCATGGGGGATTTTAACCTGCCATCTGTCGGTGAAATGTCTGAGGTAGCTCGGGAGTTCATGGCTTCCATGACGGCCATGGACCTGACTCAAGTAATTCATGGCCCTACTCACATGGGTGGACACACTCTGGACTTAGTTTTTATCTCTGGTCAGTGGTTGAGTGGTCTTGATATAGGGGATATAGGCATCGAGCCCTTGTCATGGTCTGACCACTCACTCCTTCAACTTGACTTTCTGACCGCCGCACCCTGTCGTAGGGAGGTGGAGCTGACCAGGTGGTTCCGCCCCAGGCGCCTGATGGATCCTGATAGGTTCCAGAGGGAGCTTGGGCCATTTCCTGAGACCCTAGCTCACGACTCGGCTGAAGACCTGGTGGCTGCCTGGGATAGTGCGGCCGCCGGGGCTCTGGACCGTGTCGTACCATTGCGGCCTCTGACCTGGCACCAAACTCACTTAGCTCCTTGGTTCTCCAAGGAGCTGAGGGAGATGAAGCGCCGGAAAAGACACCTAGAGAGCGGTTGGAGGGCCAGGCGATCCGAATCTGACTTGACACTGGTAAGGTCTCATATTAAGACCTACCTAGTGGCGATAAAAGCGGCAAAATCTAATTATTTTGCCGCTCTTATCGCGTCATCAGATAATCGCCAAGCCGCCCTGTTTAGGGTGACCCGTTCCCTCTTCCATCTGGGAGCGCGGGATAACCCCTTGCAGGGCCGAGCTGAGGATTTTGTACAGTATCTGTATGATAAAATAACTCAGATTCGGGAAGACTTGGCCGCTGACTGGGTTAGTCCAGACGAGATGACTGAGGCAGGCCTTGAGAGTGTTATCTGGGAGGAGTTTGATCCTGTGGCTCCCGAGGACGTGGACAGGATCTTGGGACGGCTAAACATGACCACATGTTTATTGGACCCGTGTCCCTCCTGGTTGGTGCTGGCTTCCCGGGAGGTTACACGAGGCTGGCTCCAGGGGATTATTAACGCTTCTTTGAGTGAGGGTGTCCTGCCGGCCGCTTTGAAAGAGGCGGTTGTGAGGCCCCTCCTCAAGAAGCCCTCCCTGGGTCCTGCTGTTTTGGCTAACTATCGTCCAGTCTCCAACCTTGGTTTTATTGCGAAGGTTGTTGAGAGTGTGGTGGCGCGACAGCTTCCCCAGTACCTGGATGAAGCTGTCTATTTGGATCTGCTCCAGTCCGGTTTCAGGCCTGGGTACAGCACGGAAACGGCATTGGTCGTGTTGGTGGATGATCTCTGGAGGGCTCGGGGTAGGGGTTATTCCTCTATCCTGGTCCTGTTAGATCTCTCAGCGGCTTTTGATACCATCGACCATGGTATCATGTTGCGCCAGCTGGAGGGACTGGGAGTGGGGGGCACTATTTTGCGGTGGTTCTCCTCCTATCTCTCCGACCGGTCGCAATCTGTGTTGACAGGGGGGCAGCGGTCGACCCCGAGGCGCCTTGTTTGTGGGGTGCCAGAAGGGTCGATCCTCTTGCCCCTTCTGTTCAACATTTATGTGAAGCCGCTGGATGAGATCATCCGTGGCTTTGGGGTGGAATTCCATCAGTACGCTGATGATACTCAGCTGTACATCTCTACCCCAGACAATCCCAATGATGCCTTGGAAGTGATGTCCCAGTGTTTGGAAGCCGTGCAGGTCTGGATGGGGAGAAACAGGCTCCAACTCAACCCTTCCAAGACCGAGTGGCTGTGGCTGCTGGCGTCCCGGTATAGCCAGCTGGCACCATCTCTGGTTATTGGGGGCGAATCATTGGCCCCCATGGAAAGGGCTTGCAACTTGGGTGTCCTCCTGGACTCACGGCTGTCTTTAGAAGGGCATACGACGGCCGTGGCCAGGGGGGCCTTCTATCAGGTCCACCTGATATGCCAGTTGTGCCCCTTTCTGGATCGGGACTCCCTACGCACGGTCACACAGGCACTCGTCACCTCTCGTCTGGACTATTGTAATGCTCTCTACATGGGGCTCCCCTTGGGGTGCACAAGGAGGCTCCAACTGGTGCAGAATGCGGCCGCGCGGGGGATTATGGGAGCGACGGGGCGCTCCCATGTGACTCCTCTCCTGCACGAGCTACATTGGCTCCCAGTGGACTTCCGGGTGCGCTTCAAGGTGTTGGTGATCACCTTTAAAGCGCTCCATGGCTTAGGGCCGGGGTATCTACGGGACCGCCTCCTGCCACCAATTGCATCCCACCGGCCAGTTCGCTCCCACAGAGAGGGCCTCCTCAGGGTGCCATCGGCCAGGCAATGTCGGCTGGTGACCCCCAGGGGGAGAGCCTTCTCTGTGGTAGCACCCACCCTCTGGAACAATCTACCCCCAGAGATACGAGTGATCCCAGACCTCCGGACTTTTCGTCGGGCTCTCAAAACCTATTTTTTTCAGTTAGCCGGGCTGTCCTGATTTTATGATTGGTTTTAAATAATTTTGATATGGTTTTAATTGGAATGTTTTAAATTAATGGGCCAAATTTATTTAATTATTTTAAATTTATTTTAACTTTTGTATATAAAATGTTTTATTTTTTGGCTGTTCACCGCCCTGAGTCCGAAAGGAGAAGGGTGGTATAGAAATTTGAATAAAGATAAAGATAAAGAAAGATGTGACAATGGAACAGGTCTAAAGAGAAATATGATTGAATTCATACAACCATAAATTATATAGACATAATTATAAGACATCATAGTAATCGGGGAAGAAAAGAACTACAGTAGGTTTTTCCTTTCTCATTGCATTTGTAAAGAAACAATTAATGGAGGCTTTTAGAGTTATTGGCTAGATAATCTGTCCCTTCATGGAACTCCACTGAATGATAATCCAAAAACTGCAACTTGTTTGAATGCTGCAGTGTGTATAGAAACTGGTGCTTCCAGAAAAAGCTGTGTCACTCCTGTATCAAAACACTTTTGGTTTCTGATGGCTTTTCACAACCAACTTTGTGTTAAAGAAAGAAAAGAGAAGAGAAACAAAAATGTTCCCATTGGCCATAATTGGATGGATGGATGGATGGATGGATAGATAGATAGATAGATAGATAGATAGATAGATAGATAGATAGATAGATAGATAATTGTTTTGCTGCAGCTATGCAGATTTAGTTTCAAAGTAAGAGATTATCTACTTAGCTGTATCATCTCAAGATTCTATAGAAAGTTAATCTTTACATTTAATATGCCTAAATAAGTATTTTCTCACTTTCAGTTTGTGTGTATTCTACAGTGAGCCAAGAGTGAGTAGAGACCTCTTTTTCATTCCTGAAAAACAATATAGCAATTTGACACAAAGAAGGAAGAACTCACTTGACTGTGAAATGCACTAAGACCAGCCATTGAGCTAATATATCTCAGAGTCCTGTTATAAGAATAAAAATAGGGTTTTTTTTTAAAGTTTACAATACTTTGAACTCCTTGGAATGAATGAATGAACACATGAGCTATACACTGGTATACCAGTATATACAGTTTTATACAAATCACAGCTTAAAAGGACTGGATAAATATTAATTTAGCATCAAAAAGAACTTTTAAAGATATCAGAAATGCCAGATGAACAGCCTCTATAACTTGTGAGCTATTATGAAGAAATCTATCTTCTTGCCATCAAGAAGATGGGGGTCAACCTATTTTCCAAAACACTAGAAGGCAAGACAAGAAACAATAGATGGAAACTGGGAGGGGGACCTTGGTGTTCTCTGAACTTGCTTGTTTTATTGCAGATGTTTCATTGCCCAAAGTAGATAACATAATCAGTGCTATTCTCCTTTATTGGATCTTCCCCTTTATTGGATGGAAATTAATCAAGAGACGCAACCTAGAACTAAGGAGAAATTGTGAGAACAATTAACCATTAGAACAGCTTGCCATCAGAAGATATCGCTTTTAAGAAGAGATTGGACAACCATTTTTCTAAAATGATATAGGGCCTTCTACTTCAGGGGGTTGGAATAGAAGAAAGGTCTCATCCAACTCTGTTATTCCATTATTCTTTCTGTTGTGCAATAATATGAATGGATTCTTATTGGAACAGAAGTAACTGGACAGGGTATGGTCTAATTACCATGATAGCTGATGATAAAAGCTGATGGTCATAAACTTTTATGGGGAATATAGCATTCAGAATAGTTAAATGTCAAAGATTCAAATGTGTTAAGTGCTTACTAATATCCAGTTGTTTGAATCAATATTGTAATTAATGTAAGGTGTTATGTTGTCTGCAGCTTCTTCTCATTAATATTAGTTCATAGGACTGAATTCAGCTCAAACATTTGAATGATTTTTCAAAAGAAGTTCTACCACCATCACGGGACTGATGGTGGTAGAACTTGAATAGCATAATAAATGCACAGTATAAAAAGATAATGATAAATTATATATCTGATAAATTATATATGCAAAACAGATTATCACAGACTGCAAGAAGTGACAGATAATCTGTTATTAAACAGTTATTAAACTGCATTGGAAACAAAGGAAAACCAGAACTCCATATGTTAATTCCTATAAATGGAGACAAAGTTGTTGGTTAAAGAAATGTTAACCTGTTCAGCTCACACAATATTTGTTCAGGTGCTAAAGCCATTAAATGACCTGACAACTTTTTAGGTCCCAATTAAGTTATAAAGTAATGAGAAAAAGCATTAGCAGTCTGATGGTTGTCGAAACTTAGCATCAATGAGGTATAAAAGATGGAGTACTAAAGAAAGTCAGGAGGTCTTGAGGCTATTCATCTCAAGGCAGGCTTTTTCTTTCTCTCTTGAATTTACCTCACAAGGTAGTTTGGTAGATACACTGAGATGTCATCTCAAACCTCTGGAGAAAAGATTAGATATAAATTCAACATGCAAACCAAGTAATGAAAAATGTATGCTATCTAAGATGGCTTCAGTTTCAAACCTGATTAATAAAGTTGATCTTGAAAAAGTTGTATGTTTACGAATCTTCACTGCATTCATGAGAAATCATTGGAACTAATTTCCTAGAAGACTCTGCTGCTGAAGTAATCTTTTACTGAGTGGTTCAGTTTCCCTCTCTAAGCAGCCAAACAGCAGCATGATTAGTGAACTAGAAGCTCTGTTGCTTGAAGAAGCGTCCAAACAGCAGTACAGAGCTGTTGACAATGCATACTGTTACCTTGAGTACAGCAAAGAAATTTGTGTTGTTTCCTAGCATTCTGGGGGACTGTTGCCCCTTTCCCTTTCTCACCCCCCACTAGCAGTTGCTACTGAAGTAGACAGTAACTCAGCACATTTGCCACATGGAGTTTTGAAAGCAATTTTCTTGACACTGTTTTTTTTTTTATTTCCTGCTGTAAAGACACTGATAAGACTATTTTTATGAGGTGGTTATAATATTTTTGATGGCCTTTTATAAAGAACTTAAGTAGGCATCAATTCTTTGTGCATGTATGTGAATCGGATGTTCGGCCTTATTTCCATTCTCCTGATTATTGAAAAAGCAGCAGGATAACTATATAAATACAAGTTGACTCTGTTTCTTGAAAGCCAGCTTTTTACATAGTGCTAAATGGTAGTGCTGCTTAAAATTAGATGCTTTCGCTTGCAAATAAGGTTAAAGCGACAAAGCAGCTGAATGTTGCAGGAGTCCTAGAGGCCTCACACAATCATTTCAGGCCAGATATTGTTTTATATGAAAGAACAGCTGTTTATGGAACATATGTCAATTTATATTAAATTACAACTTTGGAGATACTAAGTTGAAAACTTAAAGCAAGCCATATGATATTATGCATTACATCTTCTGCCCATTAAGGAATCTTAAAGTAAAGCAACCAAAGACAGAAAATACTGGTTCAAATTTCAACCCACAAGAAGGGTGAATATACCCTCAATTTAATAAAATGTATAATGCAACTTCCTGAGGCTTAAATTTCTTACAATTGCTCTTTGAATGGGCACTTGTTTCCCCATTATTGGCCACTTTAATCTACTTATATTCTCGTTGTCTCATTTAAAGATCATTTTATAGGATTGGATGATCCACGTTTAAAGTATGTGTTCTATGACTGCCTGGTGGAACAACACAACAGTTTACATATTTCTGATTGTGATCTCAAAAGTGATTTAAAAATCTATAGAGACAATCCAATTGTCCTGAAAATACATACACACAAGTCTACTCTAAGGTGGCTAAAATGAAATAAATCCAGTTTGAGGAGACAGAAAGAAAGCCAAGACTGGGAAGTAAAGATCTTGGAGTAAATGGGCACTTGCAAGGACCAAGTTCGAAAACCCATCTCTCCCAGGAGAATATTAGAAGAGGGCAAGGAAGACAAGCAATTGGAAAAGTAGAATGTTTGTGCTTTTCTTTGAAACAGACTGCATTAAATATTCAGCAAAAGCTACAGGATCAGTTTACAATACTCTTCTTGTTTCTCATGTATCGGCTGACAGATGCTGTAAACATACACAGGCAAACATGGGCCTAAGCTAGCAATGCTCCAATAACAAAGGGCAGAAAATCATTTCCTACAGCAATTACATTTGTACCTTTAAGATATCCTACCTGGAGAGCAGAATTTACTTCTTTCTAGACAGGCAGAATTTGAGAATTGGGTGTTATATTCTCTTAGCTCATATGCATGTGAATATTTGGTTCCTATAGGCAATCAATAAGAAGACAGATTTCACCTAAGTATCTCTCTGAAGAAAAGTATTGCATATTATATGCATATGCCAGTCTTACATGTACACTTAGACACAATATCCCCACAAAATTGTCATTAGTCTCCCAAACCACATTCTTGATAGATTTCACAGGGTGAAAAAGTGCCTGGATCAATGTCAAACAGTTGACCTTGGCTAAGAGATGGTAGCTGGTCTTTAAAACAGCCACTCATCGTGTTTAAAAGATGTCACAGTAAATAAATTATGACTGTTTACACTTAGACCTAAGTGTCTTCTTTTTCCACACTATTTGGCTCTGATGCTATCATTCAAAGTGAGCTAATCACACTGCTTTCCTCCTTTAAGACTTGAAATATATGCTCCTTCCTTCCTTCCTTCCTTCCTTCCTTCCTTCCTTCCTTCCTTCCTTCCTTAAATTGCATTAATCTAACAATCTGCATTTTGAGTTCCTTTTAAGGTGTCAGTATTATAGCACTGATAATGCCTAGCCTTCAGACCAAAAGGTCCAGGCTAGTGGAAATTCTAGGAATCACTATACTGGTTTATCAGCACCAGGTTGGAAGAGCTGTTCTAATGCTGTTAAGTCTTTGTTGTAATTAATAAATTAAGTAGCCTGCAATCTTTGTCCCAAACAAAAAATGTACCATTTCAATTTTTTTTTTGTATAGTCATCTGTGAGCATAACTGACAGCATAAGGAAATCTTCGGCAGTAACCTGATATTACACTATAATCCCAAGCATTGTGCATCGTAAGAGCTGAAGCCAGTAAAATTGACCCTGTGTATTTTTCTTGACTCTGTTGGATCATATGAAATTTAATAATTGGTTCTGGCACCTCATTGCATATTATTATAACTTTGAGATACAACAGTTTTATAGAACATATGGGCTTCTCAGCCTCCAAACATATAGATGATACACCCTTTGAAGGAGACCTTCTGTCTTGTTTTGTTGAGCTTTGAAAGGTCAGGTAAATTTTGTTATCTAGTTGTGTACTTAAATTCTTCGGTTGCTTTGCAATTTTCAAGTAAATATGCTAATGGATGACTTTTTTGGGAGAGTTCTATATTGAAATTGAATGTGATACATATTTATGCAAACTACTGATATTGTGGTATCTTGTAATAGCTGTTTTTAAAATAAGCAACACCTTGGATAAACACTAAATAGGGTTCTGTTTCCAAATAGGGACTCTATATTTTCTTCATCACATTGCATTGTTTCATACCAGGTGATAACCTATCCCATTATAAAACCATATAAGATTGAGGGTAAATATGTATTGTTTTTCTTCTATTCAAAGCGGCTGAAAGAGGTGCCCATTTTTCAGAGGACATAGAAAACATAATGATGCAAAGTCAAATGCAATATACTAAAGTGAGTTGTAGCAGTTCTTACTTTTCTCCCCGAACTTTATATATACTCTATAAAAACACCAAGGCATGGCTGCCATTTTGATTCTCAAGAATCTTCAAAGCGAGAATGATAGTATGAGCCATAGTAGGTGTTTATGGCAATGAACAAACTATTGTTTAGCAATATGAGCCAATATGTTGATTGGACATTTTTTGTCAAACCACAACTCTTTAATTTCATAGGGCAAGAAGTACAATGCACACACACATTAGAGAAAAAAAAAAGCATTTTCACATGCATCAGCATTAAGAGCCATTGAGATTCCAGTTCACAGTGCCAAAGAAGAGTTATTCATCTTTGTTTGTATAGCATCTTATTCTCTTAAAGAAATCTAAGGAAATTATAAGGGCAATATGCAGTTAAGAAATTAAATAAAAAACATTCTGGATAATAAAAATGCAAATGTAAAACAAAAAGAAATCTTAGACACATTTTATTTTCCAGATAAGCTGTTACCATACAGAGCAGGGGTGAAATCCAGCAGGTTCTGGAGAACCAGTAGCAGAAATTTTCAGTAGTTTGGAGAACCGGCAAATACCACCTCTGGCTGACCCTAGAGTGAGGTGGGAATGGAGGTTTTTCAAGATTCTTCCCCTGCCACACCCACCAAGCCACGCCCACCAAGCCACACCATATCCACCAAGCCACGCCCAAGAAGCGGTAGTAAAATAATTTGAATTTCACCATTGATACAGAGGCAATCACCATATAAGGTAGGAGCTTGCCTACTCTGTTCTAACTTCATGAGAGGTTCAGTAGCTGTACATCTGATTTTATTCTATGCAAATATCCCCTATTTTTGTAGTCCAGATTGCTATAGCATCTTGAAAGCCACTACAGTCTAATCTGAGCCACACAAAGCTACACATATTCAGGCAGTCTCCTATTCATGCACTGACCCACTTCTAATGTGGGTGGTAGTGCATATTTGGTCCATACTGTATATCAATGACCACCATGCTCCATGATTGATATTCATTTTGTTTATTCATGTCAGAAGAATTAAAATAAGGCATACTATATGACATCAGAGAAAGAGGTGGCTGGATGGAGTCACTGAAGCAGTAGGCATGTGTTTAAATGGACTCCAGAGGATGGTAGAGGACAGGAAAGTCTGGAGGAACATGGTCCATAGGGTCACAATGGATTGGACACGACTTCGCAACTAACAACAACCCCCCAAAAAATGACATAAAATTTAAAATATAAAATGCAAGATTAAAATATGTACAAATTAAGCAGATTTGGTTCAGAAAGTAGCAACATTGATTGCATTGTTGCATTGCCATGAGATCTTCAAGTGTACACTGATCAGGACACAAAGGGCAGGTACACATATGTGTTGTTATTTGCATGTCACCACAATGGCAAAGAGCCGAAGCAACTGGATAGCCCCATTTGTTCAGAGTGTCTTTGGATCTTCGTGTACCCTTGTGCACCATTCAGTGATATCTATGCTACCTAGCTTTCATCAGACCCAAGTGCCAGCTCCTCCACTGGTTCCATCCCATGTTGATTCTTTGTAGTTTTCCATAGATCCTCTCGGCTTCAAACTTTGAAGCATGGATATTCACTCATAATAGTACATCACACTTTCTCTGTACTACTGAGGAAGATGCTAATAGCCTTCTCCCACCCAGTGTCGCCCCCCTCCAATTTCCCACTACCTTCTCAGTCTTAATGTATATGGGTAGAAAAATACCTACGTATAAATGTAATAAACAGAGTAAGTTTAGGTTCTTTGTGAAGTACATTCTCAGTTCTACTGTTATGCTATATATTTCCCTATGGATACAAAAAGCTGCGTTTTTGTTAGCATTTTGCATAATATCTTATGAATTGCTATTAGAGTCATACATCTAAGATATCAAAGCAAAGCTTGAAAAGCAAGGGGAGAAAAGTATGGCTGCAATAAAGGGATTGCAGTCTTTTAAAAATCATATTTGTAGAGTCACCCCCATATGCCATCCATTTCCAGCTGAAACAATGAATGAATTTCTATTCATGTAACTGATCTAAATTGTACGTCTTTCCCCTCACACTCTTACATGTGGTCAGAAAACATTATATTTAGGATGGTAATTGGTGAAAAGGACCCACTTTTAATGAGTTGGAATCAAACCCCAAAGACCCCAATTTGGATCATATCATACAAATATCTAACAGCTTGGGTTTTATGCTGGCAACAACTTCTTTATTGAAATGCTTTATTAAAAAATAACAAATCTCTTTTGAAAACCTTTTTTTAAAACTTGCTATTCTATTTCAAACCAGTAGGTGGAGTTCTTGCTAATAATAATTGAGAGAACAGTGCTTGGTCTTAATATATGCACAAAGCATTTTTCTTATTATAAACTGCTAAAATCATATTTGCACTCAGCTCTTTCTATTGGTATAATTAGTTGGAAATAATATTACAAGGGCAGAGTTGAAGCACACGCAACCTTGTAGAGACATTTCAGAAAACACAGGCAAACAAAGCTCAGGAATGCCAACAGAACAGAGTGAACATGTCATTCAAGAAGATTTTGAAAAACATATTAATAAAAATTGGTGGGCAGTAATGTTCCATCAGCACCTCCACCCCAGGCTGACACCAAATTAGTTCTCGCCCTATTAAAATGAATTTCACTGCCTTGTATCAAGCAGATATGCTCTTTGAGTCTCTTAAGCGGTGTTAAATTCTATATATCACTGTTGTTTATTTGTCTAGAATCTAATATGATCCACAATGGCAATGTTAATTCCACTGAATGATTTGGAATAGTCATATAATAACTAGTTTAAAATGCAAGCATTTGATTCCTATATAAGCATTAGCAAAATATATAGTAGTAGTTGCTTACATGAATGTAGTTAAAGTTCAAACCAGTTTCTAGAAATATTATACGAATTATATGTTCATAGATAAGTGACATTAACTGTGACTCCTATAATTTTCTCTTATGAAGTAATAGTAAGTATAGGAGAAAATCAGATCTAAACCAGACCATAATAACCAGGGATGAAAGATGGCATTGAATTTTGGAGCATTTTTGTGTAGCACTGGCAATCTTCCACTGAACTCTATCTCCTTGATGGAAAGTCTAGAGTTTTACAAAGGAGCAATGGATATGTGTGTGTGTGGGGGGAGGGAGTTTTAAATATGTGCATGCAAGCAATCTGCCTGTTCATTGGCCATAATATGTAACTACCAACCTAGTTTCTGGAAATATATTAGGGAACAATACATATAAGTAGTCAGTTTGATGTAGAAGTTAAGGTGCTCTCCTAGGAGCCAGGAGACTGTGAGTTCTAGACCTCCCTTAAACATAAAAGTTTGATCAGCGACTTCAGACCAATCATTCTTTCTCAGCCCAACTCATCTCATAAATTGTTGTGGTAGGAAAAATAGGAGGCAAGAGTATTAGGTATGTTTGCTATCTTCTTCTTCTCCTTCTTTTCCTTCTTCTCCTTTTCCTCCTCCTCCTCCTCCTCCTCCCCCTCCCCCTCCCCCTCCCCCCCCTCCTCCTCCTCCTCCTCTTCCATCATCTATCATAAGAGGCTCCAAAATATGAAACAGCCAACATGGCAAGTTACCAGATTCCCTGATCCCTCTATATTATAAAAAACTAAAAAAAGAAGCCAAGTTGATTCCTTTCTTCTTCCACATAAGCAGTTTAATAGTAAAGGTAGGTATTTTTGTCCTGATTATGGACAGATCCTTAAGCCATGCTTGATTCCATTTGACCAGTTATTATTCTAGAGTTGCCCTGTATTTATGAAATATTCCTTTGCATTAATATATGTTTATGGCAAAACAGTGAGAATATAATAATGAAATAGAAAAGAAATAAAGAAGTGACCTCCAACCTTTAACAAGTATAAACAAATTTAGTGAATCTTCACTATCTAGTCCGCTCATTTCTATTTATTTTTATCAAGGAAAAGACAATTGTAGAGTTTTCCATTTCATTTAAACACTGTGAAGGAACTGGACACTGAATCTTATTTGCATGTATAGGAACAGCACTTTCTAGTACATCCAGAAACATCAGATTAATTGAGGAGAATGAGAACAGGCCATGTAATTCTCTCATCTGCATCAAATTGCTGCCACTTCAACTCACTATCTGCTGCCTCACAGAAATGTCTCATTCTAATGATAGGGCCAATCCTGGGCATAAATATACCATTAGTGCACATATTTGTACATAAAGTTCTCTGGAAGACACCAGCCACAAACCATTAAGGCATTAAGGACTTCAGTGGTGATGCTGCATCTGTTGAGTAATTAGCTACACCATGCCTTGATTGGCAATCTAGGCACATTTTAAAAGCCACTTATTTGACATGTTTATCATTGTCCCTAGAAAACAACTCTGCTGTAGGCATTTATTTGGAAGACCCTTTAAACTCAATAGACTATAGAGTACCCAGGTAAGATTACACTGTAAAACAGAAATGCATACTTGGTGGGCCTAAAAAAAAATGGCGATATCATTACAGTTCTGTACATATACGTGCATTTGACCTTTGAGGCAAAAGGTAAGAAAAATGTATTAAAAAGCACAGGTATTCATTTGCTTGGTTTCTAATCTACATCAGTGAGACAGAAATCTTTTTTAATGTTTCTTTTTTAGTCATAATAAGAGCTGGAGCCACAGTGTGAGAAAGCAACAATTATTTACTTTGTATTAGATATGTCATAATTTAGGCCCATCTTAGAGCATTCTTTTCATCAAATTATTTTGATTCACAAAATTAGACCATATGAAACTTCTTGTCAAAATTATTCTTTACTTTTCACTGAAATGACATCTGAAATCTCTTTATTTACTTTATCATCCTGCATTTGTGTCCTATCTAAACAAGTGAATGTTTGTGTGGGCCAAAAATAGCACTAAAAAAACTCCTTGCTAAATTGTTAAAGTAACATCACCCCTTGCTTTGTTTTTGTGCTGTGTAAAAATTACAGTTTTATGAAAAATATCAGCATAACAGAATTTGTATGAAGAAACTGGTACAATATAATTTGTCCATTGAGAACTAGCTGATCTTGGGGGTCCAGACTTCAGCTAAGAGAAGCATCTTTCAATTCTGTTTATAATATTCCTGTTACAAAATAAAAGATAAAGCAATTGTCATGTATTTTTCATCTTGCTATAGAAGTTCATTTCATGTTTTCCAAGAGTCTTACAGAGCACATTTTAGTGGGTTGTAGGGATCTGCAAAGACGTGAAATTGCTTTCTTCCAATGGGAAAGCTCTAGTATTTAAAAAAGTTACAGACACAATTTGATTTTCTATTCATGGAAGGTGTCAAGGAACACTCCCAACAAAATAAAGCTCTGAGGCCTGAGGTTCCTCAAAGTTCCAATTTATTAGAGATGTCATGTTAGTACATCTGGGAAAACTTGAATCTGAAAGCTTCCAGGTTTCCCCCACCCAGCTAAGAGTTCACAGCCCTGCCCCACACCCACAAGTTCATCACATTGTCCAATCAACTCTTCATACTCCACCAGATACAATCTTCAGGCAGTCTCCATCAGATGCAGGCAAAAGTCCTTGAATATGGAATGTTGTTATGACTAACTTTCTACCACTCCAACAACAACCCCCTCCCAAATTCCCCAGCTAAAATATGTGGCAGTTTAGAAGCAAAAAGAAAATTGTCTTCCAAAACTGACAGAAGGATTTTACTATAACCAAATTACTGTCTCTGTGATTCAGTAGTACAATCCAGAATCAGATTCCGCCTTTTATAGATGAATAGAGGCATCACTGTTTCAAATAACAACTACCTGGCTCTATATTTGGTTAGGAAAATTTTAGCAAAATTCAGAAATAAATCAACATTTATGAATAACTGAAATAAATGTCCCATGCTCTGTGGCTATATTCTTTGCAACTTTCTTTCATCTTTATAATTTAGCAGCAATAATTCTTTTAAATATTTTTTCTCATCCATAGTTGCTTTCACTTCAACACTCTAATGTTGCAGGCATCTTATTAACATGACTCCATATACTTCAGTAGCACTCTGTAACTTTTTTTTTCCTAATTTGTACTAAGCAGATTCCACACCTTCTTTCTTTTTGTCTATTTTCCTTTCATTCTGTTGGCAGATTAACATGGCTTCTAATACTTTGTCATGTGAGACTTGTACTTTCTCTTCCTGCAGTTATTCTATTTCTAGTCTAGTTTCTTTCACTTCTTTCCTTTTCCTCCATGTCATTTTTAACCTCACATCTTCTCTTAGCCTACCAAAAAATCTGTCTCTCATTAAAAAAAAATTAAAAATCACCTTTGTTTCCTTCCCAATCCTCTTAATCTTTCTATCAAATCATACTGTTAGGTTTATCTTCATCCCTTTGCCATGTGTACATAAAATAGGCTTTTATCCTTAACACACATATTCAAACCAGTCTTTTCTAAACAATAACTGAATAGTCATCATCTCATTTATTCTTGGCTCTCCAAATATGGTGTGTGTGTGTGAGAGAGGGGGGGGGGGGGGAGAGAGAGAGATTGTGTTTTTGCAAATGTTTACCAACATTCCATTTCATTTATGAGTTTATGGTTCAGTCATTTTTTTCTATATTCTTATCTCATTGTCACACATTCATTCAAGAAATCTTTGAAACACTGTATTCTTAAATTTTATTTTATTTTTTCATTTTTTTTCATTTGTTCCTCCATGCATTTTACCATCTATTCTTCTCTCATTTTAAGTCACAATTTTCTGCATGCCATGATCATCAACATTTGAATCCAGAGGTCTTGATTGATGTCTGCTTTGGCACATTTAAACAATATGTTCAAGTACAATCAAAGACCAGTTTTACCTCAAACTCAATTAGCAATTATATGAATGGTTTTTCAAAGGCAAAAAGCAAAAAAGGCTTGATCCAGATCTGGTTGATCTCTTTCCATTGGGAAAAAAATGTTTTCAGTAATACAAGAAGAAACTTTCTTGGTGGATAGGCCAGTGGTGGTGTTTCAGCAGGTTCTGACCAGTTCTGGAGAATCGGTAGTGGAAATTTTGAGTAGTTCGGAGAACCAGTAGTAAAAATTCTGACTGGCCCTGCCCCCATCTATTCTCTGCCTCCCGAGTCCCAGATTGAGAGGAAATGGGGATTTTGCAATAACCTTCCCCTGGAGTGTGGTGGAAATGGAGATTTTACAGTATCCTTCCTCTGCCACACCCACCAAGCTACATCCACCAAGCCATGCCATGCCCACCAAGCCACACCCACAGAACCGGTAGTAAAAAATTTTGAAACCCAATACTGGGATAAGCACAAGGTCTTGATTCAGACTAGCAATACACTATTAAGCATAGTTATTTCCAATACAAGTTGGACTATTCATTTTTTGTAAACAAAACAAAACAAAACACTTATTCATATGCTTGCTATTTTAACTGAATGTCATCACCTATTATCTAGTTCGGCTCTGGTTTAATATTTATTTATTATGGGTTATTATTTATAATTATGTTGAACAGCTTTACTGCAGTCTTTCTGTCAGTCTAAATGCCAGACAGCATCTAAGCCTATTTATACATCTTTTTTCCAGGCATGAATTTTGGCACACACCTGCAGGAAATTCCACTATCCACCTAGATAGAGAAAAGAAAATAAACATGGAAGGGGGGAGCAAAGAAACAATAACAAAAACACCCTCTATCAGTTGAATTGGAGTGGTTGAGGAAGATTGTGCAACCAATCCCAAACTGTCGACTGATTTTGTTCATACAGGGAGGATAAGGATTCTGACCACTTCCTAGATAATTTTGAAGACCTGTGTCTCCTAGCCCTTAAGCTAGACAAAAACAGATGCTCAATCAACATTCAGTCCAGCTGAAGCATGACACAGAAACATAGAAAAGGCTCACTCAAAGCCTTGCCTTTTAGCTAATAGGCAAAAGTTTTATCTCCTTTTAAAACAAAGGCAAAAGTAGTGTACTGGACTAGGGACTAGGGCAGGGGTGTCAAAGTCAGGCCTGTGGGGTGCTTAGATCTAGCCCGTGGGGCCACCCTGGAAATAGCGAAGGACTGGCCTGTGGTGCCTCTGACTGTGAAAACAGAGCTCAGGAGGGCCACATATGGGTCCTCCCGAGCTCCGTTTTCACTGGCAGAAGCTTGCAGGAGGCTGTCACAACCGAAAACAGAGTTCAGGAGCCCGTTTTCTCTGGCAGAGTGCTCAGGCTACCATAGGCAACCCTGACACAAGTGACATCGAGCTGGCCACACACACCCTGGCCACGCCCCCGGTCCCCTCCCAAGGTCAAACATAACCCTGATGCGGCCCTCAATGAAATTGAGTTTGACACCTCTGTACTAGGGAAAGGAGCTTAGTCATGAGCCTCTGATACAAGCTTACAATTTATAAGAAACTGAACAAATCCAGCCAAGCAAAAATATAGGTTTTGCCTTAGGAAATTCATTTATTTCTGAAATGATAGATTAAAATGTTTCATTAGAAAGACTACTAATATATAATACAGAGTTTATTTTTATTTTGCCTCCGTTTGCATTTTAAGTTTACTTTGTTTTCTCTGGAATTCAACTTTCTCAATGTCAGCTGAGTGATTTTATCATTCATTCATTCATTTATCATATTTTAAAAGTACCCATCTCTCTCACAGAGGTTCTTTGGATAGTTAGCAGTAGTGGGATTCAAATCCTGGTGCTACCGGTTTGCTATCGAGTGTGAGCGCGCAGGACTTCTGCACATGCGCAGAAGTGTCTGAGCATGCGCAGAAGCGTCTGAGCATGCTCAGAGCATTTTTTATGACATCTGGGCGGGTGGGCGGAGCCTCCCGCCGCTGCCACTACCGGTTCGCCCTGGGAGCAACCCACCACTGGTAGTTAGGATTAGGGCTAGGGTACTGAGGACTAGGGAAAGGAGTTATGATTTTGTATTTTAGACATGTCATATGGTATTTACAGCATTTAATATTGTCCTATGTATTTTTTTTTAATTGGAGGACCTTTTGAATGATTTTCCTATTTCTTTATTTTTTTTTCTTCTACCACTGTTTGTTATAAAAGTGAAGTAAAAATAAAGGGTTATAAATGGAGCATTATCTTTTTTTTCTTCTTTTTTAAACAAGTCTTGATTTTATTTATCTCTTGTGAGATTGGTCTAATTTCGCAAAGGGGAAATGTGAAAAATGCTGCTTTCACTGTCTGTATTCGTACAAGACCAGGACATGGAGCTATAGAATTTATTTATTTCCATTTCTTCTTCTTCTCTTTCTTTTAATATACCAGAAGAATCATATAGGTTGTGGGAATTGTATTTTTCTCAGATGCTAGGATGACAAGTTAGATAAGCCCTGGATAAAAGAGAATGGAATGGAATGGAATGGAATGGAATGGAATGGAATGGAATAGAATAGAATAGAATAGAATAGAATAGAATAGAATAGAATAGAATAGAATAGAATAGAATAGAATAGAATAGAATAGAATAGAATAACAGAGTTTAAAGGAACCATGGAGGTCTTCTAGTCCAACCCCCTGCTCAGGCAGGAAACCCTATACCATTTCAGACAAATGGTTGTCCAATCTCTTCTTAAAAACTTCCAGTGTTGGAGCATTCACAACTTCTGGAGGCAAGTTGTTCCACTGATTAATTGTTCTAACTGTCAGGAAATTTCTTCTTAGTTCTAGGTTGTTTCTCTCCTTGATGATAGCAACAGTAAATACCAAGCTATTACATCAAGGCAGAAGACAAAGTGTGTAGACTGAGAGGACACCATTTGGGACACCATGCACTTAGTAGTAATACTAGAATTTCCCCTACAAGATAAAATCACTGCTAAAACTGACAGCAGAATGTACCAGAAGGAACTTCAAACATCGTGATGGAAAGCACTTCAGCTTAGCAGATCTTCACCTACAAAATGGAGAAACATATGATACTTGGTGGGACTGTGCAGGAGCCACCAGCTACAGTAATACCAAAGGATGACCCTTATTTAAAATTTCCTAGGGTTCTTGCTAATGAAATGTCTTTTTATTAGTACCAGGTCAAACAATTCACACATTGTAATATAGTCATCTGATTTAAGACGTGAATAAATTCCATCTGTCTGTTTATTTTAATTAATTTATGAAGATATTTGTCTCAATACTGTGTTGATGAACAATAACCTTAAGTATATAGTCACAGAATGCAGGGCCAGTATATTAAAAAGAGAATTCCTGCACAGACTGAAGAAATTAAAATGCTTGGTCAAACAAAAGTTTTGTCTTGGTTCCATAATAACTGACAATGATTCCTATGACCAATTATTCCATAAATGGATACCATAGTGGGTACTATATGGGTATTCCACTAATGGGTACCATATTCCACAAATGGGTACCACTATGGGTACCATAGTGACCTTTTTAATTAATTCATAAAAATATCTTATACGTTAACTTTACTCTCTATTTATTTGTTACAATTGTTAGATTTACATTTCAAATTTTCTCCAGGAGCTCAGACTACTTACATAGGGATCTCCTCAGTAGTGGGTTCCACTTACCTTCACTACCGGTTCGGAACTGTGAGCGCTCATGTACGGTCCTTCTGCGCATGCACAGAACCTTCTGCACGTGCGCAGAGCGTCTGTGATGACGTCCGGGGAGGTGAGCAGAGCCTGCCGCCACCACTACTGGTTTACCCGGTACTATTCATCTACTATTGTATCTATTGTAGAGATAGGATAGGCTGAAAAAAAAAAACCCAGGCTCAAACCTGTAGGTTGAAATCAACTTGAATTAGTGGTGAAATCCAATTTTTTTTTATTACTGGTCCTGTGGGTGTGGCTTGGTGAGTGTGGCTTGCTGGGCATGGGAGGGGAAGGATACTGCAAAATCCCCATTCCCTCCTCACTCTGGAGCCAGCCAGAGGTGGTATTTGCCCGTTCTCCAAACTACTTAAAATGTCTGCTACCAGTTCTCTGAACTGCTCAAAATGTCTGCTAGCGGTTCTCCAGAACCTGTCAGAACCTGCTGGATTTCACCCCTGACTTGAATCAGGGTCTCCTAGTTTCAACACAATACCTTTACCATCGCATCACAAGTTCTCTTTTTTTTTTTTTTAAAAAAAAAAAAAGGTAAAGCGAAGGTGAAGAGAGCAAAGAAAAAAATATCCCTTTGAACAAGAAGCCCACTTAAATAACATCTCTCTCGATAGAGCAAGGAGACCAACATCACAAGCTGGGATTTGCCAAATTCCATCCTTAAAATCATTTTAGTCTTAAAGTATCACTTTCTATACCAGGTTTCCATGATTAGAACCAAATTCCATTTGGGTCCAAGATAACTTACAAGCAGCTTAGCTTTATAAGATACTCAAGTCTAAGTTTCCAAAGACATTTGTTGTTAAATCACTTCTAAAATTTGTTATAAATTTAATCTTAAAATAGATTAATTATGCAGTGTTATGACTATAATAGAAGCTGATCCCTCTAGCACAGGGGTCTCCAACTTTGGCAATTTTAAGTCTGGTGGACTTCAACTCCCAGAATTGCCAAGATTGGAGACCCCTGCTCTAGCACACATGCAAATTATTATAAGTAAAATGACTGATCCTCTTCTTGAACTAGTCCTATTGATTTCAAAGGAATTGGCTTCCATTCAATGTTTAATCTAATCTTGACCCTTGATTTTCCTCTCAAAATTGCTTGATAGATGGTATATCTCTGCAGGGGACAACTCAGTCATATTATCCCTATCCAATATTGCAATATTGAATTCTTTACGATTCTATATTTTTATATCTCTTCCACACAAAATGTATTTTTCTTTTTCTTTTTAGGGAGAGGAAAACCAACTTGTTTACTTTTCTGTCAGTTGTCATTCATTTTACCTTGTTTTGCTTGCTTCAGTATGTTATTTCTCCTTACATTCTGAATGTGTCATCCCTGCCAATGCAGATTCTTTGCTTGGGAGTCTATGCAGTAGACTTTACTAAGAAACAGAAAAGAAGTGTTAGCCACCCCTCTCACCAAGATTATATTCTCTCTTAATAGAAGCTGTTGATAGATCCTGCGAGGCTACAACACTTGGGGTGTTGACTTGTAGAATGAAATCCTCTGCACACAAGCACAGCAAAATATTTTGGCGAAAAGTAATTATCGGAAATAGTGACACTAGTAAATTAGTTAGCTGCATTTCAGCATGAAGCTTGAGTTACCCCTGCCCGTTCTTGTTCAAGACCCATTGAAAATCAGCAGTTCAGCTTAATGATGTCACAACATTTGCCAGGCTGTGGGCACTGAAGAGAAGACGTGAAAATGTTCTTACTGAATCAGTTCTCCTCCTCTCACTGAGCACAGTTAAACAGCCCATCTGTCTCACTCACATTGAAACTGTTATCTTTCAAACATCTTTCTATTATTATCATGGGTGGTTCAGAAATGCCTGCCTTAATTTTAGCCTCTGCTCTTGCTATCCAGTTTTGTTGTGTGAGTTTCAGATTTCTCTGAAAGCCTTTAAAATATTGGCACCAAAATTCCCACAAGCCATGGCTTCTCTTGTTGAGATATTTTGAAATCCATCTCCAGCATATCCACCTTGTTTTAAGCAATTCAAGATGCACATGAGCTACAGCTATCCTAATCCTATGTATTTTAAAATTTTAAATCATAACAAAGACTGACTCCCCCACCCCACCCACCCCACCTACCCCATTCTACATGTGAATTGAAGAAGACTGGAGACAGATGGGACTGAAATGATCAGGTTACCTGTTACTAAGGCACATCTGCCAGGACAGTCAATCACTCTGATATTTCTCACAGGTCAATGGAGACTGGCTAGAAAAAAAGCTAATACAAGGAGGAAAATGGATGAAGAAGTTGCCCTCCATCCGCCTGTTGGATTTGACTGATTTGAAAGCTGTATTTGAAGTTGATTTGGGAGAGAGAAGGGGGGAGGGAGAGAGAAGAGGAACAGGAGGAGGAGGAGGAGGAGGAGGAGGAGGAGGAGGAGGAGGAGGAGGAGGAGGAGGAGACATTTATGATCTCTCTCTCCAACTCTTCAGTCTTCAGAGCAGAGTATAACAAGCAAATAGAATGGTAAAATTAGGGTTATTGAACTGGCAATCAGGGACAAAATTGTATTGGCTTTACAGTTTCAGAGAGAACGGGAAACAAATTTAACATCTCTTTTGGGATAAATTCATCTGCAATAACTAAGGAAAATGAAAAGAAAAGAAAGGTTAATCTTTTGGGGAAGACGACAGAATAAAAGTAGCATATGTCAAAGCTAAACATAAAGGGATCCCTGCTCCAGTCTCTGTGTGTATGTTTAGGACTGATCACTCCATTAATTTGCATTACCCATGTTGTCAATCTTCTGCTTTCCCCAGCATATTTATTTTCAGATCCACGGTTCTGTAAGCAAAGGTTAATTGTCCTGTGAATAGCTTACATTGGAAGGTACTGAATAGTAGGAGGGATTTTCACAGCTACAATCAACTTCCAGATTTTAGTAACATTTTATACAAATGTGTGACAATAAGTACAGTGCTAATTGTACTGCTATTTTAACACGCTGGTACCAATGTGGGGTTACTTATGGGATAATAGTGTCTCAAAATAGCACAGCTCCTCCCAAGTAAGTAATTAATCAGATATTAAATACAAGATCAAATAAGGAATCTTTGCATATATTCATAAGAATATTCTATTCTATTTCTATTTCTATTTCTATTTCTATTTCTATTTCTATTTCTATTTCTATTTCTATTTCTATTTCTATTTCTATTTCTATTTCTATTTCTATTCTATTTCTATTCTATTCTATTCTATTCTATTCTATTCTATTCTATTCTACTCTACTCTACTCTACTCTTCTTTATTATTCTATTCTTTTGATGATTGATAGATAATCAGACACACAGAAATGTATTCACTAAGACTATTGACTGATTTAAAGTAGTTGTATAAATAGACAATAGAGTTAGCAACTGAGGCTGTAATACTATTAACATTGTGGAACAACAATAACAAATACTAATGGAAAGGGGGGGAAATACAATCCTTAATAGCATAAAATATAATGATCAGCCAACTATGATTTGTATAAGACAACACAAATCCTTTGTCACTGTATCCAAATACTTCTCTGACGTCCTCATCTTTCACCATTGTTTTCAATGATGACATTGTCCTTTTTATTTACATTCTCTCCTCAGCCTAACCACAAATGCTCTTGTTACATTTGGCAGCAGATGGTTTGACATAGCAGAACAGAACATGAGTTAATGATTTGGGTTCCAAATAGTAAAATGAATAAATATATGTAACATTCAAGGGCATGATAGAAACTAGAAGACTGGGCAGAGGGTCAGGCCTGGTGTAAGGAAAAACAATTTTCTTTATAAATGGATCTAGGGAATGAGAATTGCTGACAATGTTAAAAAAAACCAAAACCAATTCACATGAACATTTAAGGAGCAAAGCATTATTTATTATAATTCAAAAACTACATTTTTGTTTTCTATATTTCATTTTCTTTTCCTCCTTCTTTTTTAAACTCTTCTTCCTCTTTCTTTAGAGCTTTAATGGAACTCTAATAAAGAATCTGTAAGGCAAATTATGAATACAATAGGGATGCAATATTCTAATATTATACTTCAATCCATTATCTGTCTTTCATAGATAGATAGATAGATAGATAGATAGATAGATAGATAGATAGATAGATAGATGTGTATATATACGTGTATATCAGTCTTTCCCTGCAACCATGTCTCTGCTTCCAACTCCAAGCCAGTTTATGACATTCAGACAGAAGTATAGTCTATATCTAGAGCCTCAAATGAACATCTGCTTCTAACTTCCATTAGCAATAAATGAATTTCTTTCCTATGCAAGAGGTGTGAAAATGAATATACATTCTTCTGCCCATTTCTCTGAAAATGAATATATATTCTGCCCATTTCTCTGAGTTCAGCTGTATATTTGGACATGCCTTGTCTTTATGCTTGCTCTAAGAAGATATGAATTTGCTTTTCCTTCTGTGCTGACCTGCCAAGCTGCTTAGTAAGCATATAGGACCATCCAGAAGTGCTTTGCTATTCAAGGAAGCCCCTGATTTAAGCAGCCTTTTGTAGCTGAAATCTAGAACAAGCTATAAACGGCACACTGTTCCAACCAACCAAGTTTAGATTAAATGATAGCTTCCCTTTCCCAACCAGTACAATTAATCTAAACTTGATAAAAGAAACTTTTAAAATAGAATCCGTATTGCAGATGCTTCTCAGAAGATCCATTTCTCCTCTGAAAGTATGATCAGGTATGGAAAAATTCCATATTTGGCTTTAAGCATAAAAAAAAGACCGAGCTCTACCTTTGCTCATGACATCATTATATCACAGGCCATAATTCTGTTGCCATAAGGAAGCTCCAGATAAAAAGATTGTGGCAGCAAGGCTGAAGAAAATCTCTACAGAGAGTCTCAGTCAACCCTTGAAGACATTTTGCTTCTCATCTAAGAAGCTTGTTCTTGGATGAGAAGCAAAATGTCTTCAAGAGAAAAAAAGGTCCAGTTGCCTTTTGAAAAAGCACTTCTGGGACAACCATGACCTGGGATGACTGAGAATCTCCATAGAAATTTTCTTCAACCTTGCTGTCACAATCTTTTTATCTGGAGCTAACCCGCAGATTAAATTTAGGAAATTACTGTGCATCGTCATTTTAATAGTCACCCACCCTCCAACCTAACCATCTTTAGTAGTAGAAATTAACTCATATGGCTGCTCATGAACTCCTTCCAGAAAAAACTGTTGTTCTTGAGGCAGGAACAGGGTGCTCTTCACATTTTAGTCACAAGGATCTTCTTGTCTCAATTTGGGAACTGCAAGACGTTTTGGCAATTGAAGTGCTCTGTTAACAACCAAACTGTTCAAAATCTAATACCACTTTATAATGCCTTGGTAAGGTCATACTTGGAATATTGCATTCAGTTTTGGTTGCCATGATGTAAAAAAGATATGGAGACTCTAGAAAGAGTGCAGAAAAGAGCAACAAAGATGATTAGGAGACTGGAGGCTAAAACATATGAAGAATGGTTGCAGGATCTGGGTATGTCTAGTTTGATGAAAAGAAGGACTAGGGGAGACATGATAGCAGTGTTCCAATATCTCAGGGGTTGTCACAAAGAAGAGGGAGTCAAACTATTCTCCAAAGCACCTGAAGGTAGAACAAGAATACGGAGGATCCCGGATCTACACACCTTCTGCCACGCTCTTAAAACCTTTTTATTTCACCAGGCTGGTCTGGCCTAACCTTTCCCATTCTTTTTTAATGTAAATTTTAATGTAAATTTTAATTTGTTCTTAACCTGGGGTTTTAAATTTGTCTTGGGCTAAATTGATTTAATTCGATTTTACCTCTGTTCTTAATTTTTGTATTTTACCTGTTTTATTCTGTGCCTGTTCACCGCCCTGAGTCCTTTGGGAGTAGGGCAGTATATAAATTAAATAAAATGAAATGAAATGAAATGAAGAAGCAATGGGTGGAAACTAAGCAAGGAGAGAAGCAACTTAGAACTAAGGAGAAATTTCCTGACAGTTAGAACAATAAATAAGTGGAACAACTTGCCTGCAGAAGTTGTGAATGCTCCAACACTGGAAATTTTTAAGAAGATGTTGGATAACCATTTGTCTGAAGTGGTGTAGGGTTTCCTGCCTGGGCAGAGGGTTGGACTAGAAGACCTCCAAGATCCCTTCCAACTCTGTTATTCTATTACCATTTCTGTGTGAACCAAAGTTGAGAAATAGATCTCCACACCAGAGAATGGCAGCATGTGGAGTTCCTACAGGACACACAAGCTGCATTATTTGACGCAGGTTTTAGATTGTCTTCTGATGTGAGGAAGAGAGTGGAACACATAGAAATTAGAGGAAAATTTTGTGTTGATGCTTGTCCTGTCACTGTCCCTTCACCCTTCCCTTTCATCCTACCTGGCATAAAAGCTCTGAGTGAAGAAAGATACTTGAAGAAAGATACCATCCCCAGTCAACAATAATGCAATGAGAAGTTTAAAGATGTTTTATTGGTCTTGATTCAGAGGTAGTTTGATGTACAAATTATGAAAACAATTTCAGGTTGTAATACTACAGCCTATTTATTTTAATCTGGAGCTAAACTCCACTGAACTCAGTGGACTTGCCTTTAAGTAAGACCACCCCAATGATGCCCTTGCTGTGATGTCCCATTGCCTGGAGGCCGTGCGGATCTGGATGGGGAGAAACAAGCTCAGACTCAACTCCTCCAAGACCGAGTGGCTGTGGCTTCCGGCGTCCCGGTATAGTCAACTAGTACCATCACTGACAATAGGCGATGAGATCTTGCGCCCCACAGAGAGGGCCCACAATTTGGATGTCCTCCTGGATTCACAGTTATCTTTAGAAGATCATTTGACAGCCGTGGCCAGGGGTGCCTTTTATCAGGTTCGTCTGATCTGCCAGTTGCATCCCTTTCTGGATTGGGACGCCTTGCGCATAGTCACTCATGCCCTAGTTACCTCCCGTATGGACTACTGTAATGCTCTCTACATGGGGCTCCCCTTGAAAAGCACCCGGAGGCTCCAACTGGTCCAGAACATAGCCGTGCCGGTGATTATGGGCACAGCTCGTTACGCCCATGTAACACCTCTCCTACGCGAGCTGCACTGGCTCCCGGTGGTCTTCCGGGTGCGATTCAAGGTGTTATTTATCACTTTTAAAGCGCTCCATGGCTTAGGTACCTACGAGACCATCTTTTGCCACCAATAGCCTCCCACTGACCAGTTCGTTCTCACAGGGAGGGACTACTCAGGGTACCGTCAGTCAAATTATGTTGACTGGCGACTCCCAGGGGGAGGGCCTTCTCTGTGAGGGCTCCAACCCTTTGGAATGAACTGCCCCCGGAGATACGGAATATCCCTGATCTCCGTGCTTTCCGCCGTGCCCTCAGGACCCTGCTGTTCCAACAGGCGGGGCTAAACATACGAACATGTGAATGATTTTTTTAAATGTTATCTAATTCTGGGTTTTATTTAATTGACCAAACTAAGTAATAATTTTAATTAGCAATTTTATGATGTTTGTGTGTCTATATTTTTCTTGACTGTACACCGCCTTGAGTCCTACGGGAGAAAGGCGGTATAGAAATATAATAAATAAACAAACAAACAAACAAACATGTATAGGTTTCATGCAGAGAAATCCAGAATACAATTATTCCCACTATGCTGAATATTATCACATAAATATTTGACAGATGCAATATTGAAATTTTTTAAAAATAGTAAAAGTAAGGTTTTGTTACACTGTCTGGTAAATTAAATTTCATTTTAAGAGCACTAATAAAAAGGCATCAATTGTATTCAAACACATATGTTGAAGAAGCAGAAACAATTTGCTTAAATTTATAAATTGTATTGTACTCTTAAACAGCTATTTGTCTGGGGAAGCTGACCCATCTCATTTTTTAATTATTATAAAAAGACAGATAAATTGAGCATTATTTTCTTCAAACTAATCAAAATCTCTATCTCTTCTCTATTAGTGATAGAAACAGAAGCAGGCAACTTGTTTATATTTTCAAAGATGTGCAACCATATTTCTCTGTCCCTGTAGGTTCGGTTTATTAAATTACATTTTTAGTCCAGATTTTCTCTACAGAAGCTTAAGGTGATTGTTGCTATTCCTACTGGGACTTTGATGTAACGTTTACAGTGTAACCAAAGATTTCTTTGCATCACACATGACCAGACATAATTACACCTAAGTGGCAGTGCCTTGTTCTATTTCAACTATTAAAAATTGTGAATGGGGGAGTTTCAATCTGCCTATACATTCCCTTTTCTTTGTTTTCTTTTAGCATTCAGCTCAAGGAATGCAAAAACTGGGTCTTCCTTCCAATCATTTGGCTGATTCAATTGTAATGGGAGCTTTGAATTGGGGTAGAAATGGTATTAATGTGGTTGCCATGATTTGTGTTTTACAGGGCATTTTCAATGGGGTATCTGTGTTTGTCTCTGACAGCTAAAAAGATAATTTTGAAAAATTCTTTGCAACAGGAATCTAAGAAATGTGTTTTGTGAATTCAGACCTGAGAGGCAATGAAGCTACAGTAGAGTCAGAAGGGAGGGGGGAGAGACACAGCTAACTTCTCTAGAAGACCCCTTCCATTGAAATTGATTGATTTTCAAGTCCCTTCTACTGGCTTATTTGTGGTTTAGCAATAGTATTGATTTTGGAGAGCTCAGACCTTTCAGCCAATTTTGTGTGCAAAGAAAATTGGTGAAACAGCACACTTCAACTGCTAAATATCTTAGGGCTGAAAATGCAACAGATGACTGTGAAAGCATTGAACTGAAATTTATTGTTGACAGCAGAAGAGTCATCTGAAGAGAGTTATTGACTGCACTGGTAGGTTACTGATACCTGGTGTTATATGTTTGTTATTTACTAGCCGCATCCTTCATAATACACAAATTTTTTCTTCAGAATGATTACCAAGAATATACTTATGACTTTTACAGCTCTTAAAACATGAATATTTCAGTTGGTTAACCTGAAAATAATTTCAATGCAGTACTGCTGATTTGCCAACATAAAAACATACAGTCCAATACTTGAACATAACATCTAATAATCTGACAAATTGAACTGTTATCTTTCAGCTGGAAGGCATTAATGGGCCTCTAAAACATCTTCAAAGCCACTTCTGAAGACTCAAGATATATACCATGTTTGGTGTGGTATGCTAGGGCTGTGCTCCATAAGGAACATTTGGTGAAAGAGCTCTATGAATTATGTAAGCATTTGTAAAATTAAAGGCTTCCACTTTGCTCCTTAATCCCCTGAAATTATCAAATCATGCAAAACAGGTCCTTAATTTGGGGGCCAATTTATTCTGGCATTGGGTGTGATGGGCCCTATGTGGCCTTTAGGCTTTTGTTTATTTTACCATCCCTGTTTAAAAAAAAAAAATCCTTAGAGCCCTTTGAGACTTGTCACTACATTTCTAATGTTACACACACAAAAAGGAGCAATTATTGCATCCATAATTAACTACTTTTATTTAATTATTTTAATCTAAGCCCAAATCAAGTTAAATCATATTTAGATTTTATGTTAGCTTTACCCCAGACCCAATTGCCTACAATTTATTAAAGGGTAAAATTGACCCACAGTATCAAATAAATGTTCTGCATCCTAACCCTAAACATAACAAATCTATTTCTGTCCAACCTTTTTCTATACATTTCCAAGGCCTGTAGATCATATTCTTTTTAGCCAGAATATCCTATACCAGAATTTGAAATAATTATTGGTGTTACCAGGTATTTTAACCAAATCCACTTCTTCATACCTCAGAAAATATTTGTGAGTCCATATCCCACAATTAGAAATAGTAAAATATGTCATCAAGTCAAAACATGGGATGCTGTAACTCTAGGTAAAAAAAATAAAAAAAAGGAAGGGGGAGAATTACCTGATTTAGCACTTCATGCTTGCAAAAGCTTGATTCAAGCACATGAGAGAATTTTTCCAACCATAGGTGACAACCATAGATACAATCCACCTCTATGAACATTTCTGAAAAATTTGCTATGTGTTTCAGTAAGCAATGGATCATGCACAACAGTTCCACCCCATTTAAAAAAGTATCCATTTCAATCTCTCAGCCTGTATCTCTAATTTTGGAGGCCTGAAACTATATTAGAGGTATATTATCTACCCTCATGATGAGGTTATAGCACAGAGGTCAAATGAAAAGGCATTTGATAATAAGCTTTTGCCGGCTTGGCTTTCTACACCCTCCATTCCCTCCCTTTCCTCCCGCTCCCTCCCCAGATTTCCTGATACAGATTTCCCTATGTAGCTGCATTTTTTTTTTTTATTGTTAGTGTTTGCTGTATGCTTTTGCATACATTAAAGCCCCGGGCTAGCAAGCGAACAATGAGTATTGATTTGAATGAGAAAACATTTCAATATTGCTGCCTGTTTGATTAGCTGTCTGCCTTTCAGTGGAGCGAAAAGTCATCAGAAACAACATATTGTTCCCAAGCCTGGCTGGCTGACATTTCTTCTTCTTTCATTGCTGTTGCCTTTCCTGCCGTTTCTTCCATGGGCAAGAGTGATCAAATCCATCAGTGATGCAGGCAGCCAAAAGCCCGACTTGATACTGTGCCGGTATGCTTTCATGGAGCTATTTTTAATATTTCCTTGTAACTGATTTGTAAGTGAATTGTGCTTAGGCAGTGTCAGAACTTTCATGTCAGCTACTTTAACAGCAAAGAGATCGCTTGATGAATAATTCATTGGGAGGCAATTTTCTCCTAGTCTCTGAGTCATCAATCACAGTTGGCTAAAGAGCCTGGAATTGGCCAGCAGAGTTATATTCACAGGTAGTTTGATTTAAGGGAAAGGAAGCCACGTTCAGTCTGACAGGTCAGATAGCAATAGGTAATGAAGGGTGTCTCCTTTTCAGACTGCTAATGAGGCACAAGAAAGGAGAAGGGGAGGGGAGGAGAGAAGGAAGCAAAGGAGAAAGGAATCTGCACACTGTTGTCTACCTTCCCCCTTTTTATTTTACCCTCCTCTCTCTCTCTCTCTTTTGCTCTCAGTTTCTTCCCCCCACCTTCGAAATATCACTCAGAATTGTAGCCATTGGGTAGTTTTGCCAAACAAAGGTGCAGTTGGATGAAAAACCAGTGTAAATATTTGCACTTTTTTTTTCCCTGGCAGAAATCCTACTCTGAAAAGAACCTCTTCAAAAGGGAAAAGTGATTTGATACATGATTGCATGCATTTACCCATGTAATTGAAATAATGAGAGATGATTGCTTTGAGCTAATAGTCATAAGTTACTGGTCTTTTTGTTTAATCCAACCATCAGCTGTCAAGAGCCTCACAGGAACATTGGGGAAGATGCACCAAGGATATCATTTGCATCACCTCAGACTATAATTTTGTTTTCTTTTTTTCCCCCTTCAGCACTGATACAAGCGTCAGATTCTATACAAATCTCCCTGGAGCATAAGCGCTCTAGTGTTGTTTTGATAGGAGAAAAGAGAAATGGAGCATGTAGATGCCTACTCCTTGGTGCTTAAATGCTCTAGTGATAGCAAATAAAATAAAAGCACTTTTTTTGTGGGGCAGCCTTCATGCAATGGTTAAAAACTAATTTCGCAGCACAGTCAAGGTATGCCTTTTATTGCTTGAAAAACCTTCGTTTGAGCACCAGTTTCAAATATAGATCTCTTCCATCATGAGGCTTATTGTTCCAGCTGACAGATACCTTTGTGGTGTATTCTACATCACCCATTAATTCCCTAAGCACTACCTATTGTATTAATACCAGCTGTCTATGACTATTCAACCAGCTCAAGAAAACAAGCAAAAACAATGGTGCAGTGATGAGTCATAATTTTCATAGTCTTGCTTAATAAGGAGGTGTGAAAAATGTTTTCTAAATATTGTAGCTCTGCTGTTGTCTATATGTGATTATAATGTTTATGCAAGCAGCACAAAACAATGTGTACACAATCAACATCTGGCTACCCAGATTCCTCTGAAGAGAGCAATTCAGGGAAGGTTTATTGAGCTCTGTTCAGAATGGGCCAGATTCTGAACGCTCCACTGAAAATGCCACAGGAAGCTGATTCCCAAATATTTTTTGTACTGAAGTAAGATCTGTTTCTGCAACCAGAATATTTAAATTAAAACACATTCTTTCAATGGCAAAGCTACTTGGAGTCCAAACTATGTAATAGCTACATAGGAATTTGGTGGCATATTTCTATAATTTTGAGCTTTGTTGTCCAAGGGCCCATCTTACTGTTTTCTAAGCAACTATTTGTTCCACTGTTTTGCACAATTCTCACTAAGTTCAGATAATTTTCCAAGATCACTTGATACTACCGATGTTCTGACAACAAGAACTAGGGTTTGAATAGCTGAAGCTGGGCATTTCAGAAACATAATTCCTTGAAATTATGACTGGCAAGTGTTTGCCCCCTCCCCATCTTCTTCAGTCCCCAAGATGTCATGTTCTATGCTGGCTATATCTCTCTATATAAGCTGCTGTGGACTGTTAACATAGGTTTGCAATGAAACATGTAAAATTGGTGGGAGGAGGAGAAAAAGAGAGAGGCAGAGATGGAGCAACGATTGGTATGCCAGTAAAACCAAGAGCATAAACCAAGCAAATAAATTATTTTATCTAAGAAGATATACTACACTCTTACTTAACACTCCCACTGAAATCAGCCTTGTAATACCTGTCCATAAATCATGTTGTTAAATAATACGGTTATAAGAAATTTGGAAAAATTTAAGGACAGTTTCACTGTTCTATCATCACAAGTCTGTCAGCAAACATTCTTAAAACTACTAAGCTGGTTATGAATGTGTATTGCTTTGTTTTCTTAAATATGATCCAGTATGACAGCTTAACTTCACTGCTTCAAATAAAACATAATAATTTCATGAGAAAAAATACATAGTATAATAAAAGTGAAATCCAAACTTAATGTCAGTACATTACATGACATCTAGTTTGGTAATGCAGCCAAACAGGACAGGCACTATCTTCAATGGATAGGACTGTAGAAAGAACAATTGCAACCAGATTGCCTTCCATTAAGGACTTGTATAGTGTGGCTGAGGACATAAACTGCTTCAACTTCTCCCCTCAGGATGCCACTATAGGGCATTGCATGCCAAAACAACTACACACAAAGATAGTCCCCCCACCATGCCATCACTCTACTAAACACCTGATCCC
The DNA here is from genome assembly GCA_022577455.1 of Arizona elegans. Taxonomy (NCBI): domain Eukaryota; kingdom Metazoa; phylum Chordata; class Lepidosauria; order Squamata; family Colubridae; genus Arizona; species Arizona elegans. The sequence continues at coordinate 42,172,503 of JAKOOJ010000001.1, forward strand.
CATGGATATCTAACCATGTAGCAGTACAGTATTACTACTATCCTTCTCATCTTTCCTATTACCTACTCCTATTGGTATTTTGTGACTATCACTTTGTTGGTTGTATCTTATGATTTATGATCATGATTTATGATTTATCACTTTGTTACTTGTATGTATACTGAAAACTTATCCAATCACATTTGGCCAATAAAGAATATTTTATTTTGTTCTGTTCTGTTCTGTTCTGTTCTGTTCTGTTCTGTTCTACTCTATTCTACTCAACTTTACTCTACATGTAAGTCCAAGTTGGTGGGGCAAGAATATTATGATGGTTTGTAGTCTTTAGATTACAGATTCTGGCTTCCATAGAATAGAATAAGCATGGTTAGAGTAAAATTGATTTGGTTGTATGTGGGGGATGCTGCCCCCAATTTATTAAAACTGATCAGTACTCTCCAGATATTTAGCAAGGTATGTGCTATGTGACATGTCTGGCAATGTAGTGTGTACCTTTAAAAAGGATTCTGTAAAAGCTCCCATGAACAAAGCTATGATGGATAGAAGATCTATGGGCTAACCTGGTGATAACCGTAATATATAGAAGATTGAGATTTGGGATATAGAAGTAATAAATTATAAAGAATATCAATTAACAAATTAAACAAACCAAAGAAAGATAGTTGTGTGTATCTAGAACTCTAAAGACTAATTCAATAGATCTTAGTGAAGGTAATCTTGTCTTATTGAGTGATGTTGATGAATACATGCAAGGAAGTAAAGGTATAGCTTGGTTCCCCTCAAACATAGCTATCTTAGCCTTTGATGTATTGATCTGAGATCCATATTCACCACTGCATCATACAGCTGAGCTGAAATTAGCCTCAAATCATTCTTCTTCCTAGCCAACAACACAGCATTATCTGCATACAAAAATGATAGTAAATTTATACCTCAACCACACATTGCTTAGACACTGATTCACAAAAAACATAAATAAATAATAGGTCATCACACACCAGTGTCTTCCCTGCTCATGATTTAAACATTTATTAATCATCTCATTTATTTTATACATGCTTTACATTCCTCGTTTCCACTTTCATCATATTCAGTTACCTACCTTCAACTTGGTATTCTTGCTTGCAAAATTATGCCATAAGTATTTCACAATTCTCTTCATCATCTTTTTTTTAAATCAACATATGTAACTAACTTTAATTCTCACATGCATGTATTTTTCAGTGAGTTGTATAAAAAGAAAATGTGATCTGCACATCTCCTGCCTAGTATAAAGATACACTGCATCCTTTAAATATTCATTCATTCATTCTCTATGATTTCAGTCAGAATTCTGCCAGACATCCTCCCAGAACATTTATCGAACTATTTCCTATGTACTATTTGTATTACCCACTTTTTTATTTTCACCAAGATTGCTCTGCAATTTTCTGCCCCTTTTAACCTCTTTATTCTCTGACTATATTCTTTGTAACTTTGTAACTATTGTTTTCTCTACAAAGACAGCATTCAGAAGAGCATGGTGGTGAAATGGTTAGAATGCAATATGTCAAGCTAACTCACTAACCACTCCAGGAGTTCGATTCTGAGTGGCTCAGCCTTCCATCCTTCCGAGGTCAGTAAAATGAGGAGCCAGATTGTTAGGGGCAATAGGCTGACTCTGTGAACCACTTAGAGAGGGGTGTACAGCAGGTGAAGTGGTATATAAGTCTAAGTGCTATTGCTATTCAATATTTTTCTCTCAACCTAAATTTTTGTAGCAGTCATCCTCTTAAGTACATTTTTTTCTCATCCACAGGCTTTCACATCATCATTTCAACACATATCTTTTTTCATATTTCCTGTTTCTTTTTCGTCCATATCCATTTTTCCCTAAGAAAGATATCCTCTTGATTTCGTGAATTGATCCCTTACTCAGAGCCTATAATTCTCATGATTTTTCATCCTAAGAATCAAATCAATAATATTTTTACATTTATATTCAACTATTTTGTTATTTCAACCTATTTCTGTTTAAATCAGATATTCAAAACATTCATTTTTGTTCTCAGCAGATATTCACCATCATCCCTCGTCATTCATCTTAAGGTCTTCAAAACGCCACTGGTCACTTTTTTTGTGTGTTTTGTATACACATCACTTTATATGGATAGTTAGTGCAAAGTGACTGTGAAAAATCAATCAGGACAGAGAATTTGAATTTGTACATAAGGTATTCCATAAATACTGTAGGAGGAGATTGATTATAGTGGCAAAAATCAGAAGTAGCCTGATAGAACATTTTCTAACAAAAGGCATAAGCTTTTGTGAGTTGCAAATCACTCATTTTTCCAAAATGGTCATTTTCATGTCGGCCCCAGAATATCTGGGAGAATTGAAATGCTCTGATATTATTTCCTTTTGAGTTCTGATGTCCTGATAGTATCTCCTAATTTCATATGAAGTCTTTTCTCTTTGTCTCATTAAGACAGTAGCTTTTACATGCTTCTGGCATAAAGGTAAAGGTTCCCCTTGCACATATGTGCTAGTTGTTCCCCGACTCTAGGGGGTGGTGCTCATCTCTGTTTCAAAGCCAAAGAGCCAGCGCTGTCCGAAGACGTCTCCGTGGTCATGTGGCCAGCATGACTAAACACCAGAGATGCACGGAACGCTGTTACCTTCCCACCAAAGGTGGTTCCTATTTTTCTAACTTGCATTTTTATGTGCTTTCGAACTGCTAGGTTGGCAGAAGCTGAGACAAGTAACGGGAGCTCATCCCATTACTCGGCACTAGGGATTTGAACTGCTGAACTGCTGACTTTTCAATCAACAAGCTCAGTTTCTTAGTCACTGAGCCACCCCATCCCTGGCTTTTGTCATACATATCCTAGAATCATCTTCAAAGAACTTCTTTCTCACTACATAATGTTTATGCTGTGTCCTGGACTCTTGGTTCTGATTGATTTCTTTTGCTTGGCCATAAACTGAGTGACACATTTCTAAGTTACTGTGTATTTGCTTCAGCATTACATAGCATTTCTTACCTTGGTCATCTTAACTTTCTTTCCTTTTGTTACAAGGATGTCATCCTCATTATTTTTTCACTCTTTTTCACCACACTGTAAGACATTGTCTTGCTGACACTCTGTCCAATCACTTTTCCACATTTATCGTTGTCTGACTTTGAGGAGCATCTCATTCTTGTTCGTATGACATCAGTAGATTCTTCTTTGCTCTTGTTTTTCTTGTGCAATTTCTCCAAACCCTTAAAAATTCTGCTTATTTGCTATTCACGCATACTTTAAGATTGATAACAGCCTTGTGAGGTAGACCAGATGGGAAACATGACCAGATGAGCTAATTCTACTTTGTTGTAAGGTGATATTTACAGCAGTCTGAAAATACTTCTCTCCCTGCCTACCCCTCCCCCCCCACTTTACAGCACCAAAACTAGGTTGTGTCTCTTCTGAGCCCCTTGCCCTATCCACATTCTTACTGTGGGCTTTTATCTGACTGCTCCTTTTGTTGGGTCTCTTGTCCTGTCTCCCAAGGACATTCTTACATACTACTGCACATATGACCAACCAACTGCACAAAGAAGTCCACTGGTTTCCCAGCAGATGGCTTTCAGAGACAGTCACACTGCCATCAAAGCTAATAGCTATTGACTCCCATGATTTCCATGAACAAAATGGCTAAAATTACAATATACAAATCATTATTTTAACTAGAGTTGGTCAGAATGCACTTGAATCAATACGAATGGTTAGAGCCAAGGTGGCGTAGTGGTTAGAGTGCAGTACTGCAGGATACTTCAGCTGACTGCTAGCTGCAGTTCAGCAGTTCAGATCTCACCCAGCTCAAGGTTGACTCAGTCTTCCATCCTTTCCAGGTAGGTAAAATGAGGACCCAGATTGTTGGGGGCAATATGCTGACTCTGTAAACCACTTAGAGAGGACTATAAAAGCACTATGAAGCGGTATATAAATCTAAGTGCTATTGCTATATGTTCTCATATAATGTACCTGAAATCACTACATTTCACCACAAAACTAACTCTGGACAGGCTCAAAACACTTTATTAAAAATCTATATGTCAAGCCTTCAGAAAAGATTTGAGGGATTTGCAGCATTTCCCCTTTGGGGCTAATAAGACTTAAAAACAATGATAACCTGCTGAAACCAATCTTCTTACTGAAAGATGGGATTAAGAGGCAATGTTGAGAGTGTCAGTCACTAAAGTGGTTGACTTAACACTGCATGATAGCACTCTGCCCCAAAGTGAAAAGTGGTATTTTTGTGCCAAGCTTAGCCAAAAGAACAATGAGTTAAGAAAGCTTTGGGGTTACAGAAAGGAAATTGGTAAATTATTGAGCTTCTGACCCAAGGAAAGTTACTCAGCTGAGGAAGTAGATTCACTAGGCACATCAAATTTCTGAATACACTCTTGCACAGACCAAAAGAGTAATGAAGTGTGGATTAAAACCAATATTACTACTACAAGTTTTTACTTCAATTCACATTATCTTTCCTGTTCAGAAAGTAAACATCTGCACTGGGGAACCTCATTCATTTTAGTTAATTTCTTTAAGGGAAGAGCCTAAATTATGCAGAGCACAACCAAAGGTAGAAGATTTCTATTTTTCATTGCAGGTAATCATACTCTACATTTGAAGGTCAAAAGAAGGTGAGGTTGGGGAACTGCAAATATTCCCACTTCCTTCCTAATACACAGAGACTAAATTTTAATAAAATGTGCCTAAAGTTCTGTAAAGTTTAGTTAATGTTATTCATTCATTCATTCATTCATTCATTCATTCATTTTATACGACTACCAATCTCACATTTGCTGACTGGCTCACAATTAAAATATAAACAATACAAAAAACAACAACAGTATAAAGACACTAATGTTAAAAATAATTAAAACCATACATTATAATATCTGTGACAGAATAGACGTTCAAAAACAGCATAGCCGTTATACGAGCTCATTGATGTTCAAGGTTGTTCAAGCTCTTCTAGAGGGCCATTAAGGACAGGAACAGCCTTGGGAAAGGACGGGGGAATCATATTTTTTACAGGATGAATGCAGCAGCAGCAAAGGCTCTCTTCCTAAGGCCCATCAAATGATAGTCTAGAATAAAAGATCTATAAGAAGCCATTTCTGCTGGACTTGATGGGACAAAGAGATGTCACTGAGATGTTGGCAGTCCCTCAAATAACCCAGCCTTGTACCAGGCAAGGCTTTGTGGTTTTCACCAGCACTTTGAATTGCCTACCAGGAAGCAAATTGGACCACAAATTTAATTGGACCAGGAAGCAAATTGGTAGACAGTGCAGCTCACAGAACTGAGATGTAATATGTGCAGATCTAGGTATGCACGTAACTGCTTATGCCCCTGCATTCTGTACCAACTGAAGCTTTTAATATTTGCTATTAAATTGTTAATTGTGACAATCATAACTCATTTCTTTTTAAAAAGGCCAGCCTAAATGCACACCCATTTTCTGAATTTAGAAGAGGTGGGAATGGAATCTAAGAAGCAAGGGTGAGGTGCTTTGCCCTCTTCCCCTATTGTGGGCCTTTCTGGGAAGAAATGGAAGTCATGTGCAAGAAAATAAGTCTTTTAGGGACAGGGTATTTTGAACTGGTCAGAAAGGCCAGTTGTCATTCAGACATCCAGGTGCCTATCACTGTCCTGATGCTATCAAATGCTTCAAACTACTGCTGCATGTACTCTGTGAATGGCACAAAGCAATGCACCACGGCTCTCAAAGAAATTCCTGGAAATGTTCATCCTCATATCATGTACATCAAAAGGGCATCTGCAGCAATATTTTCAGACCACAGAGTGAAGCTACCACTTAGAGTGATGACTGATTTTTGTTAAAGTTTGAAATAGTGATGAGAAAGGTTTGTACCTGCCTATAGAAAATTCCCCTTGAGTTGATTTTTGAAGGTATTTTTTTTCCCCTTAGCCTACAAAGGGTGGGTTTGTGTTAGGGATAAGGTGACTTTTAGAACAGAAAATATAAATAGAGCAGACATAGTGAAAACAGCAACAACTACAACGCACTTCAACTACAATTGCCAAAATTCAGCTACTTATTATTATGGCTGGTTTTTAGGTCCAGGCAAGAAGTCTTGTTTTTAATGCACATTTCATTGAACATTTTAAATGCATATTTTGTTCTGCCAATATTATGGAGTGAAAAGCCATTTGTTGTTATTCTTCAGTCTCCAAGTCATTTCTGACTTGGACCATGGACCACAGCACGCTAGACGCCCCCCCCCATCCTCCATTGTCTCTCAGAGTCTGCCCAAACTCATCCTCACTGCATTAATGACACCATTTAACCATCTCATCCTCTGCTGCCCCTTCTCCTTTTGCTTTCAATCTTTCCCAACCTCACAGTCCTTTCCAATGAATCCTTTCTTCTTATTTGGTGGCCAAAATATTTGAGCTTCAGTTTCAGTATTTATCCTTCCAAAGAGCACTCAGAGTTGATTTCCCAAGAAGCCATAGTAAATCTACAAATTACAGTAACAACACAACAACAATGAATAATTATTCAGAGTCAGCATGGCCATTCTTGGGAACCTGAGAATTATAATCTCTATTCAGATACTACAGGTTGAGATGACTCACTACGTGAATGCTCCCAGGGAGTGATGGCTATCAGTGATATTACTGATATAAGAGTCTCTCATGTACATTCAGCTTAATATACAGGAGAGATTCCTTCACATATACCATAGATTGTACAAAAGTTTCCATGTGAGTAACTATCCTGCTATGGGTTCAGGCTGATATGGAAGCCTGTATAATTGTAAATGTGCCAGTTTTCTTCCTGCTGACATTCTTCCTGGATATGGAAAGTTTATAATATTTATAATTTACAATATTTCAATTAAATAGGGGGCAGGACTTATAAGGAACATTTTCAAGATCGGTAACTCTACTTTTGTTAGCCCAAATAGCACACTAGTTCCACACGAGTTTATATTTCAGCAACCAAGATACAGTTTCAATATAAAATCTAAGTGACTGTCAGATCAGCATTATTCATCCATGAAGCAATTCATTTAACAGTTCGTTTTGAGATTAAGACCTAGGAACTGAGAACTTCAACCAGTTCCCACAATTAGTAAATGAGGAAAAGACCAAATGAATACAAGTCAAGTAAACTTAAAAGCAATTTCTAGTCAACCCAAACATTATCAATGCACACAAATGCAGGTGAACATATTAATTCACATAATTCAGCTATTTCAGTTCTACTCCAGAAAGTTCTAAGAATAAGAAGGCATAAGGAGTGAACTAATTAATCTTAGTTAGATATACATAATTTTATTTCAGTTGATGGTGATGACAGATGAGTTAAATCCAAATTTTTATGCAAGAAATGAGTTTGGGGAAGTGAAAGTATTCACTTTCACAAGAGAGGTATCCAAAGGTACAAATGATCAAATCCTGGTAGGTAATCTATCCTGATTCATGAATCTGATCATTCAGTCAGTCTTCCAGTTCATAAAGAAATATGAGGGAATAATATTGTCTTAGTGAAAAATGAAAAGTTGTGTCAGAAGCGAGAACATTTTAATAGGTTTCTTTCTCACATTCAGTTTATTTGAGTGAAGGATTCTTTGTTGGTGATATATAAATTATTATGAGTAGGGAGTGTTTTTAATTGTAAAACTAAATAGACAATATATTTCTATAAAAATGTGAACATTTGAGAAGGAAATTATTTTTAAGTATGCCATTTTTACCCAAAGAGGAAAAGCTTTGCTGTTTTAAAATAATATATATGAAGATGAAAATAAAATAATGGTTCATTGTCCTATCCAAGTAGGCTATCTTTGTGGAAGGGGAAAAAAAAAACCCTTCTCATTTTCACAACTACACTGACTAAAAGGCAGTTACCTAGCAACATTTCATTGTGTTTACAACATTTCATCCAATCTGAGCTCACAGATGTGCTCCTGAAGCTAATATACATACATCATGCAGCCCCTCCTGCTTTGATGAAGAATATGAGCAGTATTAAGCGGATTATGAACTGCTTTCTATATAAACAAATTAAAGAAAATGAATACAAATTCAGTATTCATTGGCAATATCTTTCTAAAAATTTACAGTATGTTGTCAGGCACTTAAAAGCAGCCTTCAGTAAGTTGAGCATGCTTCTAAATATGAGAAATTCTGGAATTGCAGCCATGTTATGTTCACATTACTCACCAATTCATGGTTGGATTGCTAAAAACAGCTTAGTTTTCCTTATGCATGTGTCAATATTACAAAGTGTATCCACAGAATCCTATTGTTTCATCAAGAATGTCAGAATTGTGGCACAAGAGTCATCATTTGCATATGTCTGTATGACTTCATAAAATATATATACTGATGGAGCTGAGCTTGGTATCATGATGCTCATTTCATCCTCTTCCCTCCCAATGGATGGCCTTGTATACTAATTACAATACATTGCTTAGAAGAGAGAGGACAAACAGTTCTAAATCTGTTCACCTGTTTAGTATGATTATAAGTTGCTTCCTTCCACACTTCCAGCCAAAGGAACGTCTAATGTATGGTGCACTGCCATTGACTTCAGCCATGAGAGGCAATGAGAGATAGCACATTATCATAAGAGCCGAGGTGGCGGAGTGGTTAGAGTGCTGCACTGCAGGCTATTTCAGCTGACTGCTAGCTGCAGTTCGACAGTTCAAATCTCACTGGCTCAAGGTTGACTCAGCCTTTTATCCTTCCAAGGTGGGTAAAATGAGGAGCCAGATTGTTGGGGGCAATATGCTGACTCTGTAAACCGCTTAGAGAGGGCTGTAAAAGCATTATGAAGTGGTATATAAGTCTAAGTGCTATTGCTATTTTCCATTCTGCCATGACATGAAAATGCAAATAGCCTTAGTAACAACATGTCCCCACCATATCCTCCAACTTTCTGCATCCCTCATCATAAACTATGGAATAGAAGTGGCTCCTGTCCCATTATATGGGATGCTTTTTCAATTATATTGATGTGATGTACACAGAACCAGTTCATAAAAAGCCAGGTTCAAATATGGGGCCTTCTTATGACAAACTTACATGTAGTTCTTTATTATATAATACTCTGTTGTGGGAAAGAAAGTATAAATTCCACCTAAAAGATTCGTATCATGAGGCAAAGCAGAAATCTTTTGTCATAAATGACTGTTATTAGAATATTCTTATCTAAATCAGTTTATTTTATATCGGTTTAGCCAATTACGCAAACTAAAAGCTGTGTATTCAAACATTTCCTCTGCATCCCTCTCCTTCCCTGTTGCCATAAGTCCAGCTTCAATACTTACTGACCAAAAAAAATTATTTTCTTGGAAAAATATGTAAATCTCCTTTCTCTTCTTCTTTTTTTTTTTCCTATTCTTCTAGCAATAGAAGTCCACTTTGCAGAATTTTTTCCAAATAATTACCTAGTTTTTTGTACAGAGGAACATCCATTTTCCCCAAACAGTAAAACAGAATTCTGAAAAAACCCTGAGATTCGTGATGACCAAGCTGCCAAAAGTACTGCTGATCTCACTACTTGCAGCAGGAGAAATAATAAAATCGTGGCTATGGTGGGGAAGCTGTGCTGCAAATGTACTTTGATAAATTGATGGAGAATTTCTCCTCTCCCTGAGAAATTGTTTGAAATGACACATCTAACTTCCCTATTCATAAATATGGGAAAGAAATCTGAGAGGCCATTTGCACATAAGACTGTTTGTGTTGTGTTTCTGACCAGCGGGATAGCTCTGGATAGAGACTCACCACTCTATTGTAACTTTGCCTTAATCCTGATTGCTGTACCTCCTGATATGAGATGTTGCCTTGATTTGAAAAATTGAGTTCCTTCTCTCAATACCTTGGATTGAAATATTAAAGCAGACTTTCTTGGTCTAGACCAGGGGTGTCAAACTCAAGGCCCGTGGGCCAGATCCGGCCCGCTGGGTGCTTAGATCTGGCCCATGGGGTCGCCCTGGAAACAGTGAAGCAGTGCCTCTGCCAGCGGAAACAGAGCTTGGGAGGCTGCAATGGCTTCCTGCAACCCTCTGCCAGCAAAAATGGAGCTCAGGAGGCCTCCCCAGCTCCATGTTCGCTGGCAGATGGTTGCAGGAGGCCGTTGCAGCTTCCTGAGCTCTCTTTCTGCTGGCAGAGCACTTGGGCCACCACAGGCACCCTGACATGAGTGACGTCGAGTTGGCCATGCCCACCCTGGCCCCCAAGGTCAAACACAACCCTGATGCGGCCCTCAATGAAATTGAGTTTTACACCCCTGGTCTAGATGGCTGCTTTCTCCATCGAAAATGGATGAAGCTGATGGTGCAGCTTCAAAGAGTCCTTCAGTCAAAACTTCACAAAAATGAGCTATTTGCTCACTGCATATTTGGCAATACTTGCATGTTGATTTTGGTCCAGATTTATCTGGAGTTCTCTTGATTTCGTGTGATTCTACCAACATCCTTTCTACTTTATGTAAATGCTTCAAATCCAGACACAGATTTCATTCCTTAACTCTTGATAAACAAAACAAAAACAAAACAAAACCTCATTTAAGTTATAACAAGTGGTAATGGCAACAAGAGTCAAAACAAATTATAACAATTAGCTGTCTTTTTTTGCTGATTATGCATTACAACCATTCATTGTGATGTGGAAGAACATTGGCAAAAACTATTATCTCAGCAGATGGCAGCAACTAGCACAAATCGGCAGATCTTGGAAGCTAAGCAGAGTCTGTCCTGGTTAATACTTGGATGGGAACAACCTTGGAATTCCAGTGTTATAGGCTAGACTGGGAAGATGGGGAAAAAATTCTAAAGGCAATGGCAAACCACTTCAATAACAATGATAAGGAAACTGCCTAGCTTCAATCAGCAGACTCTGAGCATAAATCGGGGGCATTTCAATCCATAGTTTACCTTAAAATTATTTTGTTGTATACATGGTATGATTTCAAGTCCTTCCAAAAGTGATCAGCAGGTGGCGGTAGTATTCTGTCCGTTGCCTCCTTATCCAAAGAGCATCCTTTTCCCCCTCTAACTACCTATGGTCTGGTTGCACTCAAGGAATGGTTCTGTCCTCTGGGTCCTTGGCATTCAGAACTGTGTTTAAAGAAGAGACCATCCAGTGCCTGAATATCTTTGATAGGCTTTGGTATCATTGTAAGCATTTAAACAAAGAGCCTACCACTGGTAAAACATTTTTTACCAAAAACTTCAGGCAACATTGTTACCATGGCTATTTACAATTCCTTTTTTTGGTGGTCAAAAGAGCTTACTAACCACTTGACAATCATTTCATCATCTCAAATTTACCAGCAGACTATCCAGAGCAATTTTCTTTGCTTTTCTGATTAACAGTATTGATTATGAATACATTTTTTTTTCTCTTGAGGAAATTTTCTCCATAAAATCAAGACTCTAGAAAATCGCCTTTATGCAGCAACCTGTTCTCATAAACCCGAAAGTCTACTTTGTTCCCTATTTTGGGGGCAAGAAGGTCATTATTTAATCCATTTTTCTCTTTAATCCTCTATTTTTACCACCTATGTTTCCCTGATTAGCCAACTTAACATATAAACTCTTATAATTTCTTAGTATCACCTTGTCCTTATTTACATAATAGTTTTTCTTCTCTACTTCTTTCCTTTCCTTAGGTTCTGTTGTTTAGAATTAGTGCACTAGCCCTTATGGTAAGGCAGGACTTCCTAATCACACTATTTTGTAGTCCATGAGAAACTCCTGGGTGTTTTCTTGGTCTTTAATATTCAGCTCAGCTCAGCAGGCTTTATTGTTCACTATCCAGGAGCTTTTAATGTTTTTTCCCCTATTTTTTAATTTATTTATACTACAGCTTTATAATTTTTTTTTACATTTTTTTTAAATGTAAAAGGTAGTGTACATGCCTAATGCTCCTTTCTCCTTTTATTTTCCACGCAACAACAACATGTTAACAGAACAGATAACAGATTAACAGAGATATACAGAGCTGGAGGGGACTTTATAGGTCATTTAGTCCAACCCCACCTACCCCCCCCCCCCCCCGCTCGAGCAGGAGAACCTACACCATTTCTGACGGATGGCAATCCAACCTCTTCTTGAAAACTTCCAGTGATTAAGCTCCCACAACTTCTGAAGGCAAGCTGGTCCATTGGTTGATTGTTCTCACTGTTCTTTCAATAGCACGAAAACCATCAGGCTGAGCCAACAATAAGTAGTTATCATCATCACTGTGTTGCTGCCCGAGAAAGTTAAGAATATCCAGGTGGACTCAAGAGGATGTCTGAGGAAAGCTGTTCTCAATCAAAAGGCCCATCCAATGTCCACCCCCTGAACTGGTTGCCTTCAGGTAGGATTGACATTGCCCAATTCTCCCTTTCATATCTGTGATTAAAACTCATACAGTTAAAAATATTCAAACCAATAATCTAACACCACCAAGGGGGAAGTATTCTGTCTCCAAATAAGGAGTAAGTTTATTATAGAAAGCATGAAAGGATTTGGTCTCTCAATGAAATCAGCCCAGATTCACTGAGCCCATTCAACACCCAGAACTGGTTTTCAGAATTTTATTTAGCAGATGCAAGTTAGAAAAATAAGATGTATTTTTAGCTACATTTATAATGGCACTGTCTCTTTAAAATGACCTTTTCTGGCTCCAGACTATTTATCTCCCCTCTATCCTGAATTTGTAAGCCAAACTCATAGCTTAATAAAACCCTCTGGCATTCAGGCAGCCAGGCATTCAGCAGCAACCAGGCTAATGATGAGTAAGATATTACCATTGTTTCACAGTTAAACAATGTTATTAAAATAACCTCTAACCCTTGATCATTTAATCCAGAGCTGTCCAATCTTGGCAATTTTGTGGCCAATGATTGCCTGGGGAATTCTGGGAGATTAAGTCCACAAATCTTCAAGTTGCCAAGTTGGACCCTGAAGATGTAATCCTTTGAAAAGTAAGGTCCTTCTCTGTGGGGCAAGGGGAAGGTTTCATAACATTAGAACATTAGTCCAGTGATCCAACTATGGAAAATGAATGTTAATATTCCTTCAGTCATTGGAATAAGTAATGAGAACAATCCTTGTCTTTTTTTTTTGGCACAGATACAAGGAGAGCTGTAAGGATAGCTATTCTAAAATGCAACTTCTTGTGTTGTGTCTTAAAAGGTCTCTACTCCAACTTATTGTGTGTGTTATGGTGAAGTGCTGTCAAACCAGCATCTTGGTACATCACACCTCCTGTAATAAACCTAATAAACCATACGGCCTAGTCATAAAAAGATGAGCATTTCAAGCCATCCACAGTTGCTCAATAGTGAGATAGCAGCATATCAAGTTTATCTATCATCTATCTATCTATCTATCTATCTATCTATCTATCTATCTATCTATCTACCATATTTTGCGGTGTATAAGACACACTGGAGTATAAGACGCACCTTAATTTTGGGGGAGGAAAACAAGGAAAAAAGTATTCTACCTCTGCCTACCAGCATTTAAGGTGGTGCCGCCCTCCTCCTCCTGCAAGCGCGAGGTGCAGGGACTACTCACTTTCCCCCAAAGAGACCCCTCGCATGCTCTGGGGGGAGGAACAGAGCACAGTCTGAGGAATAACCCTCTTCGGGATGGTCTGGGGAGGGAATTGAGAGAACATCTCGCAGGCCAGACTGGTCTGGCCGCCAAGCCCGAAAGTCTTGGGGAGGCAAGGCAGAGTTGCCCCCCCCCAGCGTTTTGCAGAAAGTTTAGCGGGTGCTTTATGGAGAAGTTCCTGGGCCCTGCTGGGCCCCCATCCCAGACACCGAGGGGGGGCATCTCTGGTCCTTGGGGGAGGGGACACATGGCTCTTGCATCAATCAATCCCCCCGCCCAGCTCCGCGCCTGCACGGCCGCCCCCAGGAAGCCAGGACCCCTGCCCGGTGGGTCCTTTGCAGCGATAGAGGCACCAAGCAGATCCGGCCCGACCTCGGGCAGCTCTCCCTGCTGGCTGGCCGGCCCTCCTGCCGCCCACCCAGAAGGTGAGCGCTCCACCGCGCGCGCTCCCCTGGGTCGGGTGGGCAGCACCGAACCGAGCTGCGGGGCTCTTCGGGAGTGGCAGCGCTGGGTGACCATGCCCGGACTGGAGGCTGCCCTCTGCCCTGCCCTACCTGTGGCTCTCGGTCTGGGCCACCTTCCGCATGCTGGGCACTCCGCTCTGGCTGCGGTGAGCAGGCGGCGCTCCTTCAAGCGAGGCGCGGGCGAGGCGGCTCTGCCTGGGGCCTTGCGGGGTGCCACTGCCAGGAAAGGAGTGTCTCGGCAGGGCCCAGGAGCTGTCCTCCCCCGGATCCTCGACTCGGCTGGCTCCTCGGCTCACTCGAGCCAAGGAGCCAGCTGAGGCTCCTCGGCTCCAAGGCCGAAGATGCTGAGGCCGCGGCTCCAAGGCCGAAGATGAGCTCTGCGTTGCCCGAAGGCACCCAGGGAGCCTAGCCTGTGCTGAATCAAAGCCTGGTGAGCACTGGAGGGGTTGGGGCCAGGGGCTGGTCTGCATTGGGGCTCAACATGAAGGCCTTTGCCAGCCCACAACAGGCAGGCGCCTGTTCCCTTTGGTTTCCTGCCGCCTAAAAGTGCTTTAAAGCCCGAAAATGGCGATGGGTGGGGGCTGGCGGGTAGGTGGGGCTACATTCGGCGTATAAGACGCACCCAGATTTTCACCCCCTTTTTGGGGGTAAAAAGGTACATCTTATACATCGGAAAATACGGTATCTATCTATCTATCTATCCTGATGAATTTCTCTTCATCAGACCTATGCAACCGGGACAGTGATTATTAAAACCAACAAAAGTTGGCACAAATTGCCCATGCTTATATCCATGGTTATTAGACTCCTACTAGTACTTTCAACCTAACACTTTCCTCATAGGATGCTATGAATCTGAATACAGCTCTAAATGACTTCAGAATATTTATTGTTGGAGTCTATTAATCTGGTTATTCTTTTATCTTTTTCTCCAAGATAATGTGGGAGGTTATCATTATTATGGAAATCTTAGATGAAAAGCAAAACACGGTTCTTTTTATTAGCATTTTAATAGCTTCCTTAAACGTACTTTTTTTTCAACTTTGTGCCAGTACTCAGTAGGAAAAGCTGTATATTCTAGTAGAAAACTCTACTGAGAGGCATAACAATTGCTGTTATATATCTCAGCAATCTTCCAATAAATAATATAAGACTCTTGTTTGCATTTATCAAAGTGATCCTTAAGCAAATACCCATATGCAGGAAAAAACCTGTGCATATTTATAACTGTAAATTTACATATAACTGCACATAAAATCTGCCATTCTTTTTAAAAATACTTCCTAAGAATTTCCATTAAAATCATCATGTAATTATACTAAAGATACAAAAAAAAAAAAAAAAAGTGTGTGAAAGAAATGTTCTACAACTGAAAGAGCATTGCTTTGCAAGAATTCTGACATTTTCATTCCTGTTAGTTATAAAAGAATAAAACCTAGTGGGAAAGTGTCCATTATAAATGTCCACAAAAAACATTAAGTGGGTAATAATATAATTTTAACTATGTATACCACAAATTAGAGAACACACACTCTTATAAATATATGGTGAGACAACATAGAGGCATTAAATCTGGAACATAGTTTGAACCAGTTTTACTAGGTTTTATATTAGTCCAGATATGCCTATATTTGTCTGTGTTTGTATGTATGTGAGGATGAGGGTGTGCGTATACCTTGTGCATATTTTCATATATAAATGCTGCTCCTTTCTGCCTGCACTTCAGTTTGTTAGTAGGTGACTTCTTCCTTTTTCTGACTTTTGATCTTCAGACTCGACTTGGACAGAGATAGAAAATGTGTCCTAATAGAGACTCTTCTTAAAACATAGAATCCCTGAATATATATCATATTGGTCATTTAATCCTTAGACATTCATTGTTGTGTCACAATGTACAACATTCAGGAATGTTGTATTTTCATCAGGAATAAAGAAATATAGGGAACAAGGAGTGGCATTTTACTTAGAAAACCAGTGTGGTTTTAATCAAATATGGATGGAAAGAGAAGAGATCCCAAATTTATATTTCTCTTTGTCAGCAGTATTTCAAATTACAGAAATGGAGTTGCTCTGGTTCAGTATTTTCTGGATTAAAGGATTTTTTTTTTTTTTTTTTTTTTGCGATATACTAGGTTGATGTATGCAAAAGCTGTCCATTTGGCTTGATTCTCGATGACCATGCTAACATTTTTCCTTTATGGGGCGGGTTTAGAAATTATGTCCTGAATTCTCTATGGAGTAGCAGGAAAAATTATGATATGTCAGGGGAAAAAAATACAAAAATCTATTCTGATTCTCTTCACCAAATGGAGTTTTTTCATCTATCATCTAATTTTGAGACAGAACTTAAATTGGTGCTCAGAACAGAAAGCAGTATGCATTATGTACAGTGTTGTCCAAAATCCTACGAGATTCAGAGTCATCTTAGCTTCAGGAAGGAAGGAATGTAGATTATGGTTTTGGAAGATCTTTCAAAGCTCAGGTCATGTTCTACAAAGCCCTTTATTTGGTATCTAGTACTGTCACAGCAGGAAAGTGTTGCCGTATCCAAAGAGCTATTGGAGGCAAATCCAGGTCCCAACTCTGGATTTCATTAAAGGCTAACAACAACTTTAGAAAGGGACACATAACCCCTTCAGTCACCCAAATCCTTTCTTGGCCACTGTTTTGGCCCCTTCTGTTTTCCTTTTCATTACAGACAGGCCATTGTGTATTGTCCTATTAGGGCAATAGGACAATATACAAACTGGGAGGAGAAGTCATGAAGAAAGTCAGAGGGAGAAATATATGTCCTGTGGACCACTAAGCTTCTTCTATTTGAGAAAGTATGTTTCATCTAGGGAGAGTGAGCTGGAAGAACTCATTTTGAACCAATCTAATATAAATATATCTAATATATCCTTATGATTTATATTGATATTGTTTCCTGATTGCTTATTTGTAACCTATGACTATCATTATGTTATACCTTATGATTCTTGATGAATGTATCTTTTATGTACACTGAAAGCATTTACACTAAGACAAATTCCTTGTGTGTCCAATCACACTTGGCCAATAAAAAAATTCAATTCAGTTCTGTTCTGTTCTATTCTATTCTATTCTATTCTATTCTATTCTATTCTATTCTATTCTATTCTAAACAGTATTGAAGGAGAGCTCACCTCTCTTTGGTCATTATTGTAAGATTGCTTATCTTACAATAATTCCGGGCCTTTTATTTTATTTTATTTTATTTTATTTTATTTTATTTTATTTTATTTTATTATTTTATTTTATTTTATTTTATTTTATTTTATTTTATTTTATTTTATTTTATTTTATTTTATTTTATTTTATTTTATTTTATTTTATTTTATTTTATTTTATTTTATTTTATTTTATTCAATTTGTATACTGCCCTTCTCCTAGTGGACTCAGGGCAGTGCACAGCCAAAACTAAAACTGTAATTGTATTTTAATGTTTTTTTTTTTTTAACATTTGTATTATATGTATTTTATTTGGCTGTTCACCGCCCTGAGTCCTTCGGGAGTAGGGCGGTATACAAATGCAAATAAATAAAATAAAATAAATAAATCTTGACCCAACGCTTTGCATTTTATCAAGCCATTTGAAGTGTCAGCCAGTAAAACAAATTAGCCTAGCAGGGGAATTTGTCACTAGATAGTCTCCCATTTACTACCTTACTGCACTGAGTTATGGCAATAACAGTCCCTTCAGAAACACATTGTGCAGAACAAAATTCAAAAAAACATTTGCAAGATTAAGCACTAATAAGCTATAATTATATGCACTGTGCTGAGAGCAAAGATGAACATGAACAAAAGGACTATTACACCTCAGCAATAAAGGAATTTAAGAACATACTATGACTGCAATACGACCAACTTTAGTTTAAAAATTATCAACAGAGTGTAATGCATTGTCATATAAAAAGGGTCTATGATACAACCTTTTAGGCATAATGGCATTTATCTGTAGCAACATCCAATTTGTAATTTAATAAAATAAAGTAGCTAGTCATGTTCCAGGTGGAGGTCATATTCCATGAAACCTAAAATGTTAAATTGCTCCAAGGATGTTCATATAATGATATCAAGAGCCCTGTGCTATGTCTTAAGTGGTGGCAAAGAGATGGAACCCTGGTGGCACAGTGGTTAGAATGCAATAGTTGGGCAAACTCTGCCCACAGCCTAGATTTAGATCCTGATGGGGTTCAAGGTTGATTTAGCCTTCCATTCTTCCAAGGTTGGTAAAATAAAGACCCAGATTGTTGGGAGCAATGTGCAAATAATGCTTCTACATTGTAAAGCACCCAGAGATTGCTCTAATGTGCTACAGGGTGGGTGTATGAGCCTAAATGCTATTGGTATTGTTAAAAAGAGAAACAGAAGAAAAATTTGGGGTTCTCAGAAACGGGAAGGCACTGGCTAGAATTTCAACTTCTTCAAATCTGAAAGAGAGTTGGGAATTTTTATTCAAGAGAAAAGGGTAAATGGGAGAGTGAGGAAACAATCTCAGCAGATGTTAGGGAGAATAGCAATAGTAATAGCACTTGGAATTACATACCACTCCATAGTGCTTTACAGGACTCTCTAAGCAGTTTATTTTGTCAACATATTGCCCCAACAATCTAGGTCCTCATTTTACCAACCTAGGAAGGATGGAAGGCTGAGTCAAACCTCAAGTCCCATCAGAATTGAACTCCAGATGGGTTGAGTTATCCTGCAATACTGCATTCTAATCACTGCACCACCAGGGCAGAAACAGAATTCTGTGTCAAAACTATTTCAATTGGGGAATACCATTTGCAGATTCCCCCCACCCCCGCCTGGGAAAACAATATCATTTGCCCCCAAACTAAGGTTTCATACAAAAAGTCTAATTTTCCCCAATGTAGGAGTTCAACAGCTTTTCCCCACATCCCTACCCTGTGTTAGGGCTCCAACTTGCAGAATTCCAAGCAATGAAACTGCATCACAATATAACACAAATAGTAAAAACCGTGACACATTTTCTGGAAAGATATTAATTTTTGCAAAAGAATAGAAATCGTTTCCTGTGGAGCAGAACTTCTCTACACTAAATACAATCTGCCTTTTAGGGAAAACCTTAAAGAAAAGAATATGAAGGTCCTCTCTACCTAGATTTGGGTAATGGCTTCCTAAAAATAAATGAGAAAAAAAAAGAACATTTAAGAAAAGTGCATGACTCACATGGTTCGTATTAACACAAAGAAATAAATGGCCAACAAAATAATGTTTGTGTTTGTTTACTTAAGTTATTACCCTACAACTAAAAGCTTCAAAAGTTTTACACATCATTTAAGTTTACATCAAATGCATTGATACACCAACTAAAGATATAGTTAGTTTATGGTTCACTGAAGTGTGCAAATCTAAATTGTATTAATTGAGTTAACTATTATTGTTGTTGAACTGATTTGGAGGACAATGACAGAATAACTAGGAAGCTAAACAATCCCCTTTCAAGAATTTTATTACAACGACAACAACAATAACAACAACAATTATTATTATTATTATTATTGGTTAATCTTTAGTGAGATTCACAGCCTTTGAGGCTGGTTAATAGCTCAGCAGCTCGAGTCCTAACCAAGGACCTAGGAACTGTTAAGGTATCGTCGGAGGATGTAAGCTGTTCCGAGTAAGGTGGCTTTTTGTAGAGTCAAAATGTCCGGCAATTTTAGAATTTCTAAATAGCGTGGTAGCCCTTTGGGTATTGCTCATAAATAATAATTTTATTATTATAATATAATATAATATAATATAATATAATATAATATAATATAATATAATATAATATAATATAATAATATAATATAATAATATAATATAATATAATATAATATAATATAATATAATATAATATAATATAATATAACAATAATATAATATAATATAATATAACAATAATAAATATTATTATTATTTAAAATTATTTAAAATTATTTAAAATTTTATTATTATTGTTGTTGTTGTTGTTGTTGTTGTTATTATTATTATTATTATTATTATTATTATTATTATTATTATTATTATTTCCCTATCATGCAATCTATTTTTTAGTCTTAGGAATTATTTTTACTTTTGCTCTTGACTATTCTGTTTTAATCTTTTTTGATTCAATATTCCAGAAAGTCCTTAAGTCTGGGTTATGTTGTCAGGCCTGGTGATCCAACACCAAAAATGAGATGGCCATTTTTATCTCCTCCTGTGATTTGTATCTTTCACTTCTTTAATAATATATAAATAATTATAATTTATATAAATAATAATACTTTGTTGTTTTTATTTTTTGTTTGTATTTGTTGGCTGTCCCAAATTGTCTTCAGTAATATGGACAGCTATATAAATTTAATAAATAAATAGAATCCCTGTCTGGTTCTACTTGTTTTTACCAGTCTACAATTCAACAGCCTATAATATTTAGTTCTGGATTCTACACTGAATTTCTATACATACAATCCACAGACATCCACAGTCTTAAACATATTTTCATTTTATCCCCATTTACCATAAGTCTACTTCTTTTTAAATTCAACTATACCCAATTGATTAGGTGCTGAGTAGAGGGCTGGTATTGTCATCTTCAACACTTCCCAAAGGCTACCGTTAACCACTACCCAAGAGGTAGTGATTGTTGTTGCCTTTCAGGATTGCCCCTTGATAAATTCTTTCCCTTGCCAACACTTAGATTTTGGAGTTTCAGCCTTCCTCTTCTGGTCTGCCATCATCCTTTACCACTACTATTTCTTCAGGGTTTCTGGAACCAGTTACATCACTGTCTCACTGGCATATAATATGGCAGACAGTGGCATATTTCATTTACTATAATAGCTGATTTTTGCTAATATTCTGCTCTATTCCTGTTCAATGTACGGGGCTTGTCAGCTGTTCCTGTCAAGACGCTACTGCTCTGCTGATACTGATAATCCCACAAATTCCTGTCCTTAATCTTGGCTCAGTGCCAGAGCCTTCAGCTTTTATTTATTTATTTATTTATTTATTTATTTATTTATTTATTTATTTGTTTGTTTGTTTGTTTGTTTGTTTATTTATTGTTGTTAATTTTTCACATTTTTAAACCACCCATCTCCCTCAAAGGACCAAGGGACTCTTCCTTCTTCAACTTTTCCTTTTCTGTTGCTAACATTGTTCCTTTTTTTTTCCTCTACCACACTTCCTTCTTCAGCCAACTCTTTTCTAAAGGAAAACCATGCACCAGCTAACTCATTTTTGAAATGAAGACTTATTAATGAGGATTCTTTACCCTATTTCTTCTTGTTTTACAACATGAGCTTCTTACATAAACAATTACTTCTGCATTCAACTTTCTTTTGTGTTTCTGTTCACAGAGCCAGTTTGCCCTTTATTTATTTATTTAACAAATTTTATATAGCTGCCTTCTCAGTGTGACTCTGGGTGGAATACAATTAAAAACAATAAACATCATAAAATGCTAAGTAAAAATAAAAAAAAAGATAAAACCTTTAAAAGATAGCAGGAGAGACAACCATAATTTAATACCATGCAACCATTTTCCTGGTTTACCATGGGACTCCCAAGGTTGAGGGGTGGGGGAATCATATCTTGAACTCTTTCCAGAAGGCGAGTAGGGAAGCAGCCAATCTCACTCACCTGGGCTGATATTCTATAGGGTGTAAGCCACAACAACAACAAAAAAGCATGCACCCACCAATTTTAACTCCTTAGTAGAAAGGATTTGCAGCACACCCCTCCTGCTTGACTTGATAGGATGTGTAGCTAAAACTGGGAAGAAACATTCCCTTAAATTAAATGGTTCCATGTCATGCCGGATTTTAAAATTGAAAACCAGCACCTTGAATGCACCCAGAAGAAAATTGATACCTCCAGATTATGCACCAGGTCAGTCCGGGTCACTGCCACTTCATCCAATACCTCAGATGGTAAAATCTAGGATCCAGAAGACCCCCAAACCCATATTAAACTCAGATTTGGTAGGGTTCATCTGAAGCCTGTTGTTCCCTATGCAGACCCTACAACCTCCACACACTGGGACAGGACATCAGCAGTATCTTTAAATTTGCTCAGGACACCCTATATAACAGGGTACCATCTGTATACAATGATACTTCATCCAATGGTGACAGAAGATATTGCCCTATGGCTTCACACATAGGTTATACAGGAGAGGAGAGATTATTGCAATCCACAAATAGCCAGATAGGGTTGCAATAAGAGCAGAGACGCATGCCACCATAAGGTAGTCCTTAATAATGGCTTTCATTTATTTTCTGCCAAGTTCATGATGCTTCGACCACCACCAATGCCATAGACATCTCCTTTCCCATTTCATTACCCAAAACTCCTCTGTAAACCACAGAGCAGGGGTGAACTCTAGCAGGTTCTGACAGGTTCTGGAGAATAAGAAGCGGAAATTTTGAGTAGTTCAGAGAACCGGCAAATACCACCTCTGGCTGGCACCAGAGTGAGGTGGGAATGGAGATTTTGCAATGTCCTTCCCCCAGATGTGGGGAGGGAATGCAGATTTTGCAGTATCCTTCCCCTGGAGTGGGGTGGGAATGGAGATTTTGCAGATCCTCCCCCTACCATGGCCACCAAACCACACCACACCACCAAGCTATGCCCACAGAACCGGTAGCAAAAAATTTGAATTTCACCACTGCTATAGAGTGTGACAGGATCCAAACAAGTCGAAGAGGTTGCATGGGTGTGATCTGATCTAAAGGCTTGGCTGCTCTTTCATTTCAGGCAACAGCCAAGAACATAGCTGGATCATGCATCAGATTGTCAGGAATAACTCCTATCTTCTCCAAAACCTATCTGACTGCATTAGTTGTGGGGAAAGACCAATCTAAAGGTTCTGCTTCCTTACATCAGAGGTCAATGCCAGAGAATCTCATGGCTACCAGGGCCTGATGTGGCTATGATACATGAGCCTGTGAAGGCTCCCTCAACATCATGTCACTGCTCCTACACTGCAATAAGGGCAGGGGTTATGCATCTGTTTTTGTTCTTCTTGACTTGTCAGTGGTTTCAATATAGTCGACCAAGGGATCCTTCTGGATTGGCTCTACAAATTGGAAGTGGGTGTCACAGTATTGTGCTACATTGTTCATCTAGGCAGGGTGATTACCAAAGCCAGATTGAGATTATGTTCTGAATAGGGCCCTGGGTAGACCTATGGCTGTCATGGTGGTTATGAACTCTTATGCTATCTCAGAACCCATCACCAGGGAAGACAAATTTATCATATTTTTCGGAGTATAAGATGCACCTTTCCCCCCCCCAAAAAAGAGGGTAAAAATCTGGGTGTGTCTTATACTCCAAATGTAGCCCCATCCAGCCTTGCAAATGGAGATTTCAGAGGCTGAAAAAAGCCTCTGAAAGAAGCTTGAGAAAAAAAAAGCCTCTGAAAGGCTTTTATCTAAAATAATATGGCAAGCAACAAGAGGCAGAAAAAAAAGCAAGGCACAGAGCTCACAATCTGTTGCTAAAATTTACCTCTGGAAACAGCTGATTGGGGGTATTTCTGGAGGCCAATCCATCCACCAATCAGCTTTTTTTTAATTTTCCTCCCCAAAAACTAAGGTGCATCTTATACTCCGGTGCGTCTTATACTCCGAAAAATACAGTAAGTCTCTCAGGACCATAAGGCTGGGAAATGCCACTTCCCATAAATCAACAGAATACTTTCCAAAATTTGTTCATTCTTGTATTCCTTCAAGTAGGGTTCTGCAAGTTGATTTCCCAGAAAAAAACGTAGAAATCAAATCCCTCTGTTCACTCTAGTTATCTTGTTATCTTTTCCTTTGTATGGAGAACAATGGTGAAATTATTTCTATTGTAAAGCATAAATGCAATCTGTACATATGTATTACATAAGTTAGGCAAATAAATCTAATAAATAAATAAAAAATTTCTTAGTTGCAAATCACATCCATGTTTTATCATTTCTCCAATTACACCATCTACACCTGCAGCCGTACCCCTTTTTAACATTCTGACAACATACATGCCTTACTAATTCATTCATAAATTAATTGATGTCATAATGAAAAAGTAAGAATGTAATGATTTTCCAGGAAAAGTATTCAGGAATTTTGAAAATATATGCTTAATGATGGCCATGATAAACCATTATCTTCTATATAATGGTGGCTTTTGAAAAAGAGAGAGCAGCGCCTTTGACTTATTTCTGCTTCATATTTCCATACTTTATTTCTCCTTTATTCATAATAGTTATAAACAGAGGATTTAAAACAAAAAAAGAACCTTCATATAGAGAAACATTTTTGTTTGTTTGTTTTCAAGATGTGTTGCAAACTAAAAAAAGAGACAGGTGATAAAATATAATAATTAGCACAAGAAAACAGTATGTAAATCACCACCACATCCTAGCATAAGCAATTAAAGTGTAGAAAATGTAGGCACTGAAGTGTTAAAAAATCATAATTTTCTCATTCTGTCCCCCAGCCTGCAGGAGAATCAATTCTGGTCATCCACTTCTTCACCTAAGTCATATAGGACAGCTCAGTTACTTGAGTCTATATCCTCAAAGAACAAAGGTGATAAATTAGAAGGGTGTTAACATCAAAACGATGAGAAATGTTTATGCTGCACTTGACATGAAATTTCCCACAACACAATCTTCTGGAAAATGTTATCTGAGAAGAAAATGAAACACTGCAAACTGTGCCTTTAGCTCCCAACTGGGATAGCTGACTCCAAAGCATACACTGGTCAATAGCACAGAAAATTGAATACCAATAACTAAAGTGTACTAACTCAACCCATTTCAAAGTCCTACAAGTGGAAGCATGGTATAGACTAACATGCTTTTGGAGTTCACAATCCAGCAAAGATGAGATTGTGTGTATTTATTATAAATAGTAGGACCAAAGGTGTTTTGTCAGGAGGTATGTTATATGTTTGTACTGGTTTTGCTTCAAAGACCTTGGTCTGGCAGCCATGATTGAAACCCTCACATTAGAAGGAGATTCTCAATCATCCAGGTCATGGTTGTCCCAAAGGTGCTTTTTTCCCCAAAAGGCACCTTGTTTTATTTGAAGACATTTCGCTTCTCATCCAAGAAGCTTTTTCAGTTCTGAAGTTCAAAACTTCAGAACTGAAGAAGCTTCTTGGATAAGAAATGAAATGTCTTCAAGCAAAACAAGAAAGTCCAGTTACTTTTTGAAAGAAAGCACTTTTGGAACAACCATGATGACTGAGAATCTCCATAGACATAAGAAGTAGGAGTTCTGAACATTTAAAGAAAAGGCTCTTCGTTAACTTTCATATTTTTTCATGAATATTCAAATGCAACAGATGCTTCAATTTTCTAACAGAATTATAGAATTTGTATGATTCAATGAAATTGTATTGATAAAAGTTGCAACCTTACCTAGTGACAATGACTAGGCCATTGCCCTGCTTGAATCTCATTGTCAATAAACGTCTAGACTTGATATCAGTCACAAGCTTATACCTTAGTCCCTGATTAATAAACCATATGCACATTTTCTAATGGGTGATTCAGTTTGATTCAAACTGATTAAACTGATCTCTTTGAGAGAGTTTAGAAACATGAAAAATAAATAAACAAATATCAAATATTTTCAAATTGATTCAGAGAGGTATGAAAATATGATCCAAAGATTCCACAAATGTATTATTGTTGTTGTTTTGCAGTACCTCAAACATGAAGTTTTGGTTCCATATATGGAGAAAGAGTGTGTGGTTTGTGTATGTATGTGTGTATTTTGAATGGCATGATAGTGTTTTAATCGCTAGCTACTGAGTTTATCACTTCCATATACCATGCCCATCAGAGTACTTGGAGAAGAACTGCTCCCTGTATATGTCTCCCTCTTCCAATATAATTTACTGTGGAAAATTTTCCTGGTAGGAGGAGGAGAGAGAAAGAAAGAAATCTATTATTACTTTTTGTGTGAGTGCCTCTGGTAGCATTTTTGCTGTTAGACTATCACATATATAAGACCATTTCTTTAACTCATGCTTTATTATATTTGCAGTCACAATAGCAGATACATTCTCGCACTTACACAAGTGATACACAACATTTCATTTCATAGCCAATGACTCATGCAACCAACCCAAAACAGCAACAGGTCAGAGAACAGTGGACTTATCTAATTTTAGTAGAGCTTTATTTTTAAATAGTTTTTGAAAGTGGATATTTTTACACTGGAGTAGAACACTTTCTGTGGTAGCTTGGTACAAATGTTTTATATTTGGAGGGTGCTTTGTTATGTTTCTTTAAAGATGTCAGGAAATTTCTCCTTTAATTCAAGGTTGAATCTCTTTTTGTTAAGCTTCCATCCATTTCATCTTCCCTCGCCCTTAGGTGCTTTGGAGAATAGGTTGACCCCCTGCTGTCTGTAATAGCCGCTCAAATATTGGAAGACTGCTATGTCATTCCTATTCCTTCTTTTCATTAGACTAGACATTCCCAGTTCCCACAATCATACATCAAACAGTCGACTCCAATCCCCTAATCATGTTTGTTGCTGTTCTCTATACTCCTTCTAGAGTCTCAACCAGTGGTGGGTTGCCCCCGGTTCGGACCAGTTCGCAAGAACCGGTAGTAAAACTGGCAGGAGGCTCCGCCCACTGACCCGGACATCATCAGAAGTGATCTGCGCATGACTTCCGGTTTCCTCGTCTTCGGCGACGACGGTGCCTTTTTAAGCACCGCCAGCCCACCCGTTCGTAGAGCCGCTTCTAGATCGCGAAGCGGCTTGAAAGCTTCAAAATCCCCAGGATTTTTGAAGAAGAGGCAGCAGGGTACAGGTCGAGCCCCTGCAACCCCCCCAGGGAATTGTTTCTGGGGAGGAAACAGGCGCGGCTCCCTTCCAACCTGCTGAGACTCCGGGCGGCGTGGGACGTCTCTGCTTCCGCAGAACAAGCCGGCTGCAGGAAACTTCAAAAGAGCAAGAAAACAACCCAAACAAGCAGCCGAAATCTACTTGAACCCTGAAATTCTGAACTGCAAGTATTAGCACTTTGCTGATCTTTTATATTGAAGGGAAAATTTCTGAATGAGTGAAAGTGATTGGAAAAAATATGGCGCTCAGCATTAGAGTAAATGAATCAGCGAGTGTGGATTGGTGAAGTCATCTTGCTTTGTTACAAAGTTAATAAGTTGCTACAAAGTTGCTCCGGCTGTAACAGGAATAAGAGGAAAATCTCTCCCTTTTACTTGACTTTGCTGCATTACAGTTTTGCCCTGATTAAATCTGGGGGACCTTTTTAGAAGGCTTTGTGGAGGTGGCAGAAGAAGCGGAACCTCCCTCTTTAGAAAAGCTAGCCTACGTGGCAGGATGGCTTCAAAGAAGCAGGAAGGCAAAACAGGGGGGGGGATCCCCCACACGCAAACAGGACATGCAGTCACAAGCTCAGAAAAAAGATTTTGATATGGGAGATTTAAAAGAATTTATTTCAAAAATCCTGGATGATAAATTTCAAAAAGCTCAACAGGAAATAGATGATAAAATAAATAAAATAGATGATAAAATCCAAAAGTCTCAACAGGAAATTATGCAGGAAATGCAGCAGAACCAAAAGAAGGTGACCAAAAAAATAACAGATGTGGCGTCTGGCCTGGCAGCATTTATTATGAAAGTTGAGTCAAAAGTGGATGAATTTAAATCAGAAGTTAATGCTAAGATGAAAAATAATGATCATAAATTTTTTGATGTTGATGATAAGATGCAGAGAGTTGAGAACGAGATTGTCATGATGCAATTCCGGGCAATGGAATTTGCTATACGGCTTCGAGGAATTAGAGAAGAGGAGAGACAAGATTTGAGACAGGTCTGTGCTGAAGCCCTAGCTGTGATCTTAAAAATTAATCCTGATATGGTTTTCTGTAAAATAGACAAAATTTACAGAGTCAATTCCTGGGTGGCCAGACAAAGACAATTGCCTAGAGATGTGGTCATATATTTTACAGACAGAGCAATAAGAAATGATATCCTGCAAAAATCTTTTCTTACTTCTGTGCAAGTGGGCGGATCGAAGATCACAGTTTACAAGGAGCTTCCACCTAAGATGTTGAAATCCAGAAAAGATTTTGGCTTTCTTGTTAAAGAATTGCAGAATAATCAGATCCCATTTCGTTGGGACGCTCCAACTGGCATAATTTTGAGATATAAGGGAGAGAAACACCGTTTGAATACTGTGGAGAAGGCGGAGCAATTTTATACTGATATCTTTAAAGAAAGAACACCATCCCCACGTACATCTACAGTTTTGGAGATTAAGGAGAGTGATAAGGAACAACTTCAAGAACCGCAACAACAATCTAAGCAGGAATCAGAGGAGTTGAAGGGCGCTGAAGGAGGTTTCCTGGATGAGCCTGTGCTGGAACCTTCTCCAATCTTGGAGCCGGCTTGGATGGCTGAAGTCAAGGATCAGCGTATAACCCGAGCAAAATCCAAGCAACTTAAAGAAAAGTTACAGCAGGAAAGACAAGATGAAAAGACTGGGGCCGTGGGGAATGCAGGACAGAAGATTTCGGATGAAATCCGACTATTCTGTTCTCTGCTCCAGAAAGAGAATAATGATGATTAAATGTTTATCTTGGAATGTGAATGGGTTGAATGCAACACAGAAAAGGAAGAAAGTATTTGCATATTTAAAACAACATAATAATGATATAATCTGTTTACAAGAAACGCATATTACAGTTCAAGATCAAAACTATTTGATAAATTCCAAATTAGGAACACATTTTATATCTTCAACTAACCAAAAAAAGAATGGTGTGGTTATTTATGTAAATAAAAAATTAACAGCCAAACTTATAGAAGCTGATCAAGACGGCAGGTTTGTAGCAATTGAATTACTCTCTGCTAATAGTCAAATTCTTTTGATAGGAATTTATGCTCCTAATCAACAACAGGACTATTTTTATAAAATGCTACATACTAAAATACTACAATGGGATTATAGATCTATTTTAATTATGGGAGATTGGAATGGAGTAATTGATTCTAAATTAGATAAAAAGACTTTGGCGAAGTCAAGGATTAGATTACCACAGGCCTTTTTTGATATGAAAGAAGACTTGGAATTAAAAGATATTTGGAGAATACATAACCCAAAAGAACTGGATTATACTTTCTTTTCTGATAGACATAGATCCTTCTCTAGGATTGATTTCATTTTGTTGTCAGATGACTTACATGTTAGGACAAAAAGAACAAAGATTCTGCCAAGAACTTTGACTGATCATAGCCCAGTGTGGATAGAAATTGAGACATGTAAGACTGAGAGACGCTCTTGGAGATTAAATGAAAACTTGTTCAGATATGAAAAAAATATAATAGAACTTAAAAAGTATTTGAAAGAGTTTTTTGAAATGAATTTGAATAAAGGCACCCCAATGGAAATTGTGTGGGACGCAAGCAAAGCTTACATGAGAGGGGTGCTTATTCATATGAACTCTAAACATAGATTGACCCGACAAAAGAAAAGACTTGAATTGGAAGCAGAAATAAAGAACAAAGAACAGTTACTTATCAAAAACCCAACAGATGAAAGAATACGTGGTGTCATAAAACTTTTGAAAGATCAATTTCAAATGCTTATAGCGGAACAAGTTGCAACAAATCTACAATACGCGAAGCATAACACATTCTGCAACGCCAATAAACCGGGCAGGTGGTTGGCTTACACATTGAGGAAAAAACAGAGCATACGGACTATTGATAGTATTGATATCAGAGGGAAAGAAGTTTTTCAACAGAAATTAATAAAAGAAGCCTTTCTTGAATATTATACTAAACTATATGCCAGAGAGGAGGTGCAGAATGGACTTATAGAAAAATATTTAGACAATAAAAGAGTTACAAAAATTACTGAGCAACAAAAGGAAAGAATGAACTATCCTATAACAGAGGAGGAGATAATAGCAGCAATAAAACAATTAAAAACAGCTAAAGCTCCTGGAACGGACGGTCTGACTGCAGTGTATTATAAAACTTTGCAGGCAGAAATGGTGAACAACTTAGAGACTTATTTTGTAATATACAACAAGGGGGAAAAGTACCCCCATCATGGACTACAGCTTATATCTCTTTGATACCAAAAGAACAAGGTGGTCCCAAAAAACCAGAGAATTACAGACCAATATCTCTTTTGAATATGGATTATAAAATTTATGCAAAAGTACTAGCCAACAGATTGATGCCAGTAATTCAAAAGGTGATTCATGATGATCAAGCGGGATTTATTGAGGGTAGGCACATGAATGACAATGTAAGGCAAGTAATAGATTTATTGGAATATCTTGAGAAGAATAAACAGATCCCTGCAGTGCTGGTTTTTTTGGATGCAGAGAAGGCCTTTGATAAAGTGGACTGGAATTTTCTACTCAAGACTTTAAAAAGGATGGACTTTGGGGACCAATTTATACAGGCGGTTTCAGCAATTTATCAAGATCAAAAAGCACAGATTATTATTAATGGAAGCTTGACAACAGAGTTTAAAATCGAAAAAGGAACAAGACAGGGATGTCCGTTGTCCCCATTGTTGTTTATTTTAACACTAGAAGTCTTGTTAAACACAATAAGGGACTCTAATACCTTGAAAGGTATAAAGATAAGGCAAGAGGATTACAGAATAAAGGCATTTGCAGATGATCTGGTTGTTACCCTAACACAGCCAATGGAATCAATAATCCAGATGAAGGACATTATACAAGACTATGGTAAAGTTTCAGGTTTTAGATTGAACCAGAAAAAAACTAAGATGGTAGTCAAAAATATGACACAAGATCGTAAACATGAGCTTGAAAGGAGGGCAGGTTTTGAGATTGTACCAAAGGTAAAATATCTAGGAGTTCAGGTTGCAGAGTCAAATATGAAATTGTTTCAAAATAATTATGAGGTGTTGTGGCGAGAGGTGCAAAAAGATATGGAGACTTGGAAAAAACTGCAGCTGTCTTTACTTGGAAGAATAGCAGCAGTTAAGATGAATATTTTGCCAAGATTTCTTTTTTTGTTTCAAATGATTCCGGTGCTCAAAAATGATAAACAACTAAAAGTATGGCAAACTGGAGTGAACAAGTTTGTCTGGAACGAGAAAAAACCAAGAGTAAAATTGAAAATTATGCAAGACGTTCCAGAAAGGGGAGGTCTCAAACTTCCAAACCTACAGTTATATTATGATGCAGCAGCTTTGACTTTAGCAAGTGATTGGTTTGGAGGAAAAAAGACTGGAATATTAAATGCAGAAAGTTTTGATTTGGAATTTGGATGGCACGCTTACTTATTTTACGACAGCAAAGTGGATAAAGTATTTAAAAGCCATATACTTAGAGATTCTTTGTTGAGAGTTTGGAAGAAGCACCGAATCAATTGGGATTATAAAATACCGCTATGGCTGGATCTTGGTCATACTTTGTGGAATACAAATATAATGTCACTCGGGGGGGTTTTATATAAAGAGGTTCTTTTTACAGATGCGGGCAGATGGCAGCTGAAGACATTACAGACATTGTTGGCTGAAGGGATTAATCTAATTTGGTTACAATATAATCAATTGCAATTGAGATGGAAAGAGGACCAAAAAACTGGTATTATGGAGTATGAGGAAGAATTGGTCAGACATATAAAAGAGAAAGGTCCAATGCATATTAAAAGACTTTATAATGTTCTGTTAGAAAGGGATTCAGAAACTGAACTAGTTAAAGATTGTATGATTAAGTGGGCACAAAATTTTGAGGAACCAGTGATGTTGGAAACATGGGAAAAAATTTGGGTTCAGAATGTTAAATTTACACAGTCGCAGAATTTGAGGGAAAATTTTTATAAAATGTTTTACAGATGGCATTTAGACCCCAAAAAATTGTCGTGTATGTACCCTAATGTGCAGCCTAAATGTTGGAGATGTGATTGTCTAGATGCTACATATTATCATGTTTGGTGGACCTGTAAGAAAGTTAAGGCCTTTTGGATAAAAATTTGGTGGGTCATGCAGAATGTTTTGAAGAAAAAAATTCAATTTTCTCCACAATTGTTTTTATTGGGTATAGCTAAGGGTTTTACATTGGGTGAAACGAAACTGATATTGCATATGATAACAGCAGCAAGATTGTTGATAGGTAAATACTGGCAAAATGAAGCGCTGCCTACGATTGAGGAATGGACTTTGAAGATGGCCAGCTTCGCAGAGATGGCGAAGATTTCAGCATATCTAAAAGATTGTTCACAAGAGACTTATGAATGGGAATGGAAGAGGTGGATAGATTATGTTCAGAACAAATATCAAACTAGGAAGTATCAAATAGCTTTTATTTGAGAATGTTATATTAAGATAGAAATACTTTAAGGTAATGAAGATGAAAATTTTTAAGGGGGAGGGAGGGGTTCAAGTTTTATATACAAATGAGGGTTTTTCCTTCTACTTGATATGAGTATACTGTGTGGAAGTCTGGGGGAGAGGGGAGGGTTAGGGTGGGTTAGGAAGGTTGGGAAGTTTGGGGTGGGAAGAGGGAGAAAAAAAGGGGTGAAAATGTAATTGTAAAACTTTTGCAATAAAAAAAAAAAGAAGTGATCTGCGCATGTGCAGAAACTTCTGTGTATGTACAGAAGAGTGTGTGCATGTGGGCACGATGTGAACTGGTAGTATAGGTAAGTAGAACCCACTCCTGGTCTCAACATCTATTTTGTATCGTGGTCACCAAAACTGGATGCGGTATTCCAATTGTGATCTTAAAGATAAGGATATTTTCTCTTTTCCAGTTATTTAAAATTTGAGTAGGTCTTATTTTCTTCTATTTTGTAATATTGACTCAAAATTGGAGATGGGGAAAAAAGCCCTTAAATCCCTCTTCTTTTTAAATATGTCATATATTTCCAGAGTATTAGAATTCTGGTGAGTAATTGCTGTATGAGAAGATAATATTTAATGAATTGCAAGTTAATGAATTGTTTGTTCATATATATGCAAAACATAAAACAAAAGTAAGTAAAATGCACTTTTTTGAGAATCTATTGACCTTTTGGAGATGTAGATAGATAGACAGATAGCTATAGATATAGATGATATAGATATAGATTAGATATAGATTAGATAGATGGATAGATGGATAGATGGATGGATGTAGGGGTGGGTTCTACTTACCTTTACTACCGATTCACAATGGGATCACGTGCACGAGCAAAGCAAGCATGTGCGCCTTGCTTCTGCGCATGCGCAGATCGCCAATGATGACATCCAGGGCGGTGGGTAGGGCCTCCCTCTGGTTTTACTACCAGTTCTTGCAAACCGGTCTGAACTGGGGGCAACCCACCACTGGATGGATAGATTAGATAGATAGATAGATAGATAGATAGATAGATAGATAGATAGATAGATAGATAGAATAGATAAACTGACTGATGGACAGGCAGACAGACAAAGATAGACAGATTCACTATGCTTCCTTTTTCTAATAAACTCTACCAGCCTTATGACAGGCACAGATAATGGAGATGAGAGTCTATGGAAAGCAGCACTTGACTAATCATCTTTGTGGAAAAAAACAGATAAAAGAGGGAGTGCTATTACTTAGATTATCATTTGCAGGTGTGGCAATGGAAATGAAAAATCCAGGAAAGGAGAGGAGACATATTTTGACTTCTTTATGTTCTTCTGATAGAGTTCTGTCTGGTCTAATGTAGTTTGATTCAGGATTTGATCTAGATGAGAATAATCAAGTTGGAAGGGACCTTGGAGATCTTCTGGTCCAACACGCTGCACAAGTAGCAGACCCTATACCTGTGATGGCAAACCTATGGCACGTGTGCCACAGGTGGCACACAGAGCCATATCTGTGGGCACATGAGCGTTGCCCTAGCTCAGCTCCAGTGCGCATGCGCAGGCCAGCCACCTGATTTTCGGGCCTTCCAGGCCACCGAAAGTCGGAAAACGGGGCATTTCTGGCCTCCAGGGGGTGGGGGAGGCCATTTTCACTCTCCCCAGGCTCCAAGAAAGCCTCTGGAGCCTGAGGAGGGTGAAAAATGGGCCTATCGGGCCCACCAGTAACCCTTTTGCCATCGTGTGCCAAAAGCGGGGAATGCGGGGTGTGTGTGTGTGTCACGCATGCATGTGTGGGGCACAGGATGGCATTGAATTATGGGTATAGGAACGCACGCGTGTGATCCCCCCACACTCCCCCCCGCTTTTGGCATGTGACGCCAAAAAGGTTAGCTATCACTGCCCTATACCATTCTGGTTGCCATCTCTTCCTACAAGAGAGAAGACAAGCTTAGAAAGGATGAAAACAATGAAAGGACTGTGCAATACATATATTTTAAGTGAAGATGAGATGTGTTTAGGAGGAGGAGTTAGTTTGATCTGCCTATGATAACCAGTTCTTTCAGTATGGCAACAACATTTTAAGAAGTTGTTAGAACTTTGGATCTAGAACTGCTGAATGTTCTCAGGGCTTCTCCTCTGAGCAGAACAGAAGCTTTGTCAAAATATGGTTTGGTGTAGAAATGAAGCATGCATGAAATGAAGGCAATTCAACCCGAGTTTGTGACTATCACTATATCACTCAGATTCTATCACAAGATCCCAAAACCTTTCTACCAAGAATCTTCTCTACAATATTTACTATTTTCATAGAAGATTGTTTAATACTACAGCCAGTTTCATCTAACTCTATTCCCAAACAATAATATTACAGGCATTTACTTTTTTCATAACTGAAAAGTGGGGCAGGATGGATTAAACCTTGATACCCATTTCTTTGAAATTGGACAGACTTCTTCCCTTTAGAATTTATTGAGTTTGCAAATATCATCCTATTATTTTAAAAATAAAATAATATTTAAAAGTCACAGTTTTTATGCTAGTCAAGCATGCAAGTCAAGATCTGTCAAAATTTAGTCTGAATAGTTTCTGAATTGAATTTCAGTCACTGTGTATCCTTAGCATTTAATTTTTAAAAAGATGTTTTCATTTCATGATTTTATTTTCTGTTTAAGTTGTTTTAATATTTGTTTTGAATAACAAAATGTGATCTATAAATATTGCAATAAATAATTAAAAGAGTTATCTTTATGTGTAAAAATCCATAATTAGGGTCACGATAATTTTAAAAAGAGAGAAATAATTTGATCATACCCTAAATATATTTTCTTAAAATTTTAATAATCTCCTTCATTGGCAGTGCCTTCTAATCTTTAATAAAACTACTAGCTCATTATGATATTCTGTTCTGTTAAATATAATTGTTCATTCAAAGAAAAAAAAAAGATTCCCATCTGTTGTTTTTGTCTGTGCACTTTCTCTCCTTGAATCATTTGCCCTTCTGTTGTGCCAAAAATAATTGTACTTAAACTAGCTCCATAATGAAATGATTGTGTAACTCACCACATTGGAATTTCTTTCTCACATACGCACATAGACACAAAAATCTCTATCGTTCTTACATTGTTTCATTATCGTGATTAAAAAAAAAAGATATTGAGCTTAATCTCTGTTCATTAATCACTCAGGTGCTGTTTCTCACATTTCAGGTGTGAAGAATCATCCAAGATAATAACAGAGAATGAGACAGAGACAATCAGACTTGTGACCATGGTTGAAATACCACCAACTGTAATTTTCAACCAAGGGAAGTTTTGTCCTGTTAGAAGTTTTCTGTGGGTTGAATCAAACCTTCTGAAGGAACCATTCCTTTCCTAGCCTCATAGCTGAGGGCTCACAGATTGGCAGGAAGACATTTCCTCCTTCCAAGACAGCAGGTCTGAGCATCCCAATTGTGCTGCTTGTTTATCTTCAAAGCTACTGGTCAAATTTCAGATTGTCTTTATTTCAAGTTCAGAACAAGTTGTTTATTGGGTTTTCTTTTCTTTTCTTTTCTGTTCTCCTTTTTTTGGCCTGTTTAATTAGTATAGATTTCTATTTTTTTTCCCTGAAATGTGCCTGTTTGGTTTTCAGAATTTCTTAACAATGCCCCTTGACTTGATTATGCAATGTCATTCTGTTTTTATTTTTGGATGTACAATAACTTCTGTGATTCAGTTATGGCCTATTTAGATCATCTGAAAGATGAAACCAAGTACTTCTATTTCTTTAGCCTTGACTTTTGTATTATTTTGACCAAACTGGGTTTCATTTTTAAACTGTCCTATTCTAAGGTTTAGTCTCACATTGTTCTAAGGAACTCATTAAATTAGAGAGGGCAACTATCCTATATGAAATGTGTCTCCAAAATGAAGCAAATAGATGCTTTATGGTATAAGGCTCATTAAATCCACACCTGACATTTAATAAAATAAAAAATAAATTGGAGAAAATCCTAATCATTTTCTTTTTCAACTGTTTCTCTTTTTTCAAAACCCAGCTAGTTGTTTGTCACTTTTACAAAAAATAATTAAAAACATGTTTAAAACTCGGCAGCTCAAATGCCATATTGCTAAATGTCTTTTTTGTAAAAAAAAAAAAAACATTAAAAAAATTAAAAAAAGCAAGGGAAGAAAAGATCTGCATCTTCAAAGTTGCATACTGGTGATGTGATGTTGTAGTTGCCATAGTAACAATATTCTTTATTGAACTGCAGAGTAAATAGCTATGCACAATATTTGAAACTTATTAGCTCATAATTTGCAGGCTTTACATTACCTTGGCTTCCCCTCTCCAATTTTCCAGATTTGTTTTTAATTTAGAATGTAGACAGTCAAGTAATTTGCATGGCACAAGGTCCTATTTAAGGGGGAGGCAATATTATTTAGAATGCAATGGAAAGTGAGAGCTGACTTTAAATACACAATGTAAATACGACAGCTGTAAAACTCAGACCAGATATAGAACCAAAATTAGAACAGCTAATTCCAAGGCCCCAGTCTCTTAACAGTTGATGTCCCAAACTGCTCTGTTTAGTGTCCTACTTATACCCATTTCTATGGCTTGATACAAATTTGAGCAAAGAAATCATACTAAGTATCATGGGCAGAAGCTATCATATGTTTCCAGATGTTTTACCTAACATCAAAAAATACACAGTTTGGTCCAGCAATATTTCCAGTTGTAGTCCAGCAGAGTTCTACTGATTCATTTTTAATGGTTCCAACCTTACCAGTCTGGGACCCCATGGATAACATTGTTAAGGTCAAATGTACTGTAACTTCTTTTCAGATTTTGGCATTAATGAGCAAGATTTTGAAAAAGGAGATGGACCTGAAGAGGAGTTGGGTGTGGATTGCTTGTTCATCCACATTCCTTCTCCATTTTAGCCCTATTCATATTGCAGACAAATACCTTTATAAGGCCTTGGTGTGCTAAACCTTGGCTTTAGTCCAGACCACATGTTTAAGTCTGATTTAAATCAATAGGATCTAAGCATGTGTAATTGTGGGCTGGACAGATGCCAAAATACTGCCAACCTTGCAAAGATTTAAAAAAGAAAAGACAGCTACATCTCAACATTTCTATTTTTCCCCTAAATTATTTTGGATGGATTTATCCATATTAATTATGTATTTAAATGATCAGAACTAAGACATTATTCCTAATAGAGATCAGTCTGCAGAGGTGTGACATCAGAATTTTCCATTCTGTTGAATTTCTGTTGAACTGTTATCCTTGCAATGCTGCCATTGTATATATGTGTGAGCAAATGTATGGCACAATGACTGGCATATATGTTGGCATATATGACTGGCATTTATTTTCTGGATGAGTCAATCTCAGGTTGAGGGTACTGATTTCAAGAAAACAATCTGAAATGAAAGTTGGTATTTAAAACCATATAGGCTGAAATCATTCCTACTGATTTTTTATGGAATTGATGTATATAGCCTCATTATTATGGAACTGTGAAAGCTGCAGTGTTCTGTATCATGGAACTGCCATGGCAACAATTCCTTTTATTCCCCCCTCCCCTCAAATTCCCCTCCCCCAATACCTTATTTTTATACAAGGCTAGATTAGAATACCCTTTAATTTTTTTCAGCTCTAAAATAGGGGTAGAACCTCTGGTTTTCCAAATGTAACTCAATTAAAACTCTCAGGAATCCTTACCAATGCTGAGAATTATTGTTCAAAAACATCTGAAGAGTCAGAACCTCTCCATCCCTGTTTTAAAGTCAATAGCAGGCCTACATCTTGGTATTTCTAACCCAAACTTTATGGAACATGGGTAATGACTTTGCATTCTCTAAGAGTTATTATTTAATTTCTCATATTTATACGCTGCTCCAGTAGATAGACTTAAACAAGCCTTATCAGCTTTGGCTTCACAAAACAGAGTAGAAGACTTTTCCGCCACCTATGATTCAAAGAAATCCAAGAACCACTTTGAGGAAAAACAGCTGCTTTGGTTAGTGGATGATTTGTTGGCGAGAAGAACCATTGCCACAGGGGGCAAGCCTGATGTGATGTTGTGGGCAGGGTATTGTATTTCAGATGCCCAAATCTGGAACGTGATAGACAGGCTGCTGAGAATGTTGAAGTCCTAAGTCTATCTTTTTCAACAGTGCCAAAAGGAAATGGGAATAGATTGCCAGAAACTATGAAGCCCTGAACAAAAAGGTAAAAGAAGTTAGAGGACAAGTAGTGTTTTCATCAGTCTTCCTAGTTAAGGGTCAAGGCATAAAATGAAATAACAATATTGCAGAAGTCAACAATATAAATAGTACTACTGCAAAGAGTTTGGGTTCCTAAACCATGGTTTCTGCTAACTATATGAAGGACTTCTGGCAAAAAAAATGGATTACATCTCACAAACACTAGGAAAGAGGAATTCAGCAGCCACCTTGCCAATTTCATTCAGACTAGAACAAAAGACAAAAAGTATCAAAAGCCAAGAACGAAATATTCTGTCAAGGACTGGGGCCAACAATGCAGGAGACAAAGAAAGAAACATGAGGGAGGAAAGGAGACTTAGAAATTGGCATGAAACTATACCAGCAATACCAGTAGGGAGTACCACTTAAATCTTAGATAGTTGTAGACCAATGAAGACAGTATGGGAAAGAAACAGAACACGATGTCCTAACACAGGAATCCAAACCTGTTAGGATGGCACTAGTAACTGAAGCCAACCTGGAAAGCTACAAATTATTCAAAAGAAACAGATTTAAGACAAAGATCATAGTGTTGGAGTCAGTTCAGAAGAGAACTGGGGGGAGGGTAATGAGGGGGCTGGGAACCAAATCTTACGAGGATGCTTAAATAAACTGAACATTGAATTTGTCGTCTGTACCTCTATAACTGTCTAGTTTGGTTCTGCAATCCAACAAGACTGAAACAGACTTCAGAGGATAATTAGAACTGCAGAAAAAACAATTGCTACCAACCTGCCTTCCATTGAGGATCTGTATACTGCACGAGTCAAAAAAGAGGGCTTTGAAAATATTTACAGACCCCTCGTATTCTGGACATAAATTGTTTCAACTTCTACCCTCAAAACGACGCTATAGAGCACTGCACACCAGAACAATTAGACACAAGTACAATTTTTACCGAACACCATCACTCTGCTAAACAAATAGTTTCCCACTGTCAAACTAGTTACTAAGTCTGCAATATTATTAATCTAGTCATCGTTCCTATCACCCATGTCCTCCCACTGTATGACTGTAACCTTGTTGCTGGTATCCTTACAATTTATATTGACTGTTTCCTAATATGATTTGATTGCTTATTTGTTCCCTATGTTCCCTATGACTATCATTATGATTCTTGACAAATGTATCTTTTCTTTTATGTACACTGAGAGTATATGCACCAAGATAAATTCCTTGTGTGCCCAATCATACTTGGCCAATAAAGAATTCTATTCTTTTCTATTCTATTCTATTCTATTCTATTCTATTCTATTCTATTCTATTCTATTCTATTCTATTCTATTCTATTTTTAATATGTAGAAAAGAAAATTGAGGTGGTAAAATAGTCTTTAGCCACCCAGAGGATAATCATATAGAAGAGAGAGTAGACCTGTTCTTTGAGAATAGAATCAGAGCGAATGGGCTGAAACTACAAGGAAATACAAAGTCAGTATTAAGAGGAATTCCTGATGATAAGAAATGTCAAGCAATGGAATACATTATCTCATGAAGTTCTCCTTAAAACAGAAGCTGGATCTGTTCAAAAGTTAGCAGACTCTGCACTGAGAATCGACTATCTACCAATGAGGTACCATCCAAGTCTATGATGATTTCAGTATTCTTCAGATATATAATGGATGCAAAGTACTCTACATGGAGCTCCCTTTAAAGACTACTCAGAAACAAAGGGTCCAAAAGGTAGCGGCCTGTGGGCTGATGGGAACTCAAGGTTTGATAATAACTGACTAAGTAGGGCCTACCTGTCCAGGTTTGGCTTTAACTGTTTCAGGACTAGAGTCAGTTGGTCCTGGTCTCTCTCATGGATACCCGGAGTACCATCCTGACCCAACCTCTTGTTATTTCTCTGGAGTCTTCTCATTCAGAAAAAGCACAGATTCAGACTACAAGTAACAGTGAAGAGATGACACTTTCTAAGGACCAACAATTTCAAACTAATATCAGA
This sequence comes from Arizona elegans, assembly GCA_022577455.1. Lineage (NCBI taxonomy): Eukaryota > Metazoa > Chordata > Lepidosauria > Squamata > Colubridae > Arizona > Arizona elegans. The sequence goes on from JAKOOJ010000001.1 coordinate 42,213,145, forward strand.
TAATTCTACAAGGTACAGTCTCAGTATCTCAACAGAACTAACACAACTAACAAAACCTATATGTTTTTATACTTGAGATGTCCGGCAAAATTCTTCTAGCCTACCCTTTCTTTAAAGATGTCAAATAATTTTGAACAGAGTTTGGATGACAACCTGAGGATCAGATTGATGGATTGGTAGAAATGTTTCTGATTCGATTGAAATGGAAGATTCTGTCTATAGCGTGCAATTCAAACTTCATTTCTGCTGATCTTGGCTATAGCTGTTATTTGCTGCTTTAGTATTTGTGGTGGTTCCTTAATCTTTCTTGTTTCTCAGTTGTTATTTCTTGATCAGGAATTCTTTGGTCTTTTTGCTCTTCAGCTTCTTTTCTTTCATCTGCTGTAACTTGCTGCATCTGATCTTAGTATGCCAATCTTATTTTCTAAATTAATTTTTAATACTATTATTAGCATCATTACTATTATTACTTCTGTTATTATGATCATCTGGTTACTTTTTAAAAAAAATTCTTCAAAGCTTACAGTCATCAGATTTTGATTAAGAGAAAAAAAAACTAAATCAAGATACAAAAGCAATCCTTAAAAACTCCAAGGTAAAAGAGCATTTTGTGTTCATATTTTTACTGTTACTATTTTTATACAGTTGTTTTACTTTATTATTGCCAAATTCTTGACAGTTTGGCTATGAGTCCTAATATGAATATTATGTGCACATACAGAAAATCCTGAATGAAGTAAGAATTCATGAAGGAGCTATGCCATGCCAGTACCAACTCTATCCCAGACAGTTTACTATAAAGAACAATGTTGCTTGACACCCGTGGCTATGTGTTTGCCAAGATTTGCAAATCATTTTGTTTGAGTAGCATCTACTTTACTGCACCATTATAGTTGTTGCAATTTATTCTACATCAGTACATAAATCACTGTATAGGCTGAAAGTTTGTGTAGTACTCCTGAATCTCCTCCAGACTGAATAGAGTAGAGGTTGGTGGTCATACGTAAATGTCAATCACTCAGGTGGCTTCAGAGTTCCAAAGTTCCAAGGTTTCAAAGTTGAATAATTAAAATGGTTGCTGTGCTCACCTTTGTTGAGCATTTTAAACCTTTCCATACATCTACTTGCATATAATGAGTCTTTGAGGTGAAAACAGTTGAAAAACTGCTATGCTTGGTGAAAAAGCTCAAACATTTGGCCCAGGGTTAGCCTAAAACATTTTGTTTTCTATGGCAAAGCAGCAGAAGGTTTTCCCATTCACTAAATTCTGAATTAGGTAGTTATGTGGTAAAGATAAGGATAGGAATCAGACTACATATATGAAATGTCTAAGGAGCAGTACCTCTAGGAATGATTGATAGAAAAATGGAGAAAAGTCTCTATTGTATTATTTTGCATATTTTAACAGTGGCCAGAATTACTCCAGCACAAATGTGGAAGTTGACCAATACACCATCGGAAGAAACAATAATAAAGAAAATCCTTGAATGTACCGAAATGGATAAATTAATGATGAAGATCAAAAAAAGAGAAGACTCGGATTATTATAAAGTGTGGAATAGGTTTTATACATGGTTGGAAAACAGAAATCAAATTAAGAAATAAGAATGTAAAGTGAAATTTGATATTAACATACTGGATATAAATGTAAATAATGATCCTAACAAAACAGTTAATTATGAATATTTAAAAATAAAGAGAAGGAGCAGGAGGATAAAAGCTAAGAGTAAAGACAAAAGTTGATGCAGAAAGTTGTAAAATTGTATATATCTGTTGTTAGTATTGTATTTTAATGTCTGATGTGAGTGCATTTTTGTTTTTTATTTTTGTCTCTTGACTTCTTTTGCTATTTTGTGTTTGGTTTTAAAATGTAAAATACTCAATAAAAATTCTTTTTTTAAAAAAAGAAATGTCTAAGGTTTCTTAGAAAACAGAAAAATGTAGTTTGATATGCAAGGGTCTCACATAACTATCATAGTTTTACTAAAAGGAAAAGCTACATCAATATTTTATTATTGATTTCTAAACCTGCATTTGATACAGAAAGTATTTAATTAATGGTAATTAAAGTAATGTGCATCAATGTATTAGTAATAAATTAGTATTTATAAAAAAACGTTAAAACAGATGTGCTAGTTTTACCATTAAATACCTTTTTTCCATTGGATATTTGTATACTCAAAAGGAACATCTAATATTAATATAAGAAAAGTATCACCAAGGAACTGAACCTTTCTTCAGTTGTTTGACCAATGTTCTTTTTGACTCTTCAAACTCAATTTGTTGTAAATCAAAGTGATTGGTGATGTGTCTGTGGAGATTCTCATTCATCCAGGCCATGGTTGTCCCAAAGGTGTTTTTTCAAAAGGCAACTGGACTTTGTTTTGGCTTGAAGACATTTTGCTTCTCATCTTCTATTCTGACTGAATGGTGGAGAATGAAAGGATTTATACTGCAGTCATCTGGTCATTAACAATTTTTCTGAGAGTCAAAGTCTGAGAGCCTTTCTTGGAGGTTTATCTGTGCCCTCAAGCTCACCTGAATAGTGCAAATGGGTATGGAACCTTCTTGGAACTGCTGAATTGATGGACCTCTGGAGCTCTGAACTGATTGATGAGGTATTGCCCAACATATTCAATCATTGAAATTCCTTTGTATAATTTCATCTCAGCCAGGTCACATTATGAATGTTTCTTCTTTATGACTAAAAATTACCACCTGTTTATTTTACTTACTTGTAATTTACTATTCTAGTGACCATTACATTCATTCTGCCTGATAAATTTTTGAGTCATAAAAATAAGGTATTCCAAGTGGCCATGTCAATACATCTTTAAAGCGATTGGTGCAAGTTTTAATAACAATTTCATGAGTTGATTGGATCCATATTTTTCATGGGCAGGATCATTCTCAAGACAGAAATATTCCTGTTACTGATATCTCCATTGTTCTCTCCTATTCTAATCCCAAATGCCAATCTTCGTTATGATTCTGTATCTACTTGGAAAGGGCATGTGATAAATGATCCTCAGGTGTAGAGTGAAACTAATCAAGATAGTGATCCATTATGTTAATGGGATTCCTATAGGATCCTATATAATCCTACAGGGGCCTTTACAATTAGCTATGAATATAGTAGCAATTAGAAAAGTATAGCAGGATGGTCATGAACATGAGTTAACAGCCAGAAAACTTGGTTCCAATGCCTGTCTTTTAAAGTCATTTATTGCTATAGAACAGGCATAGAGGAACTTGAATCTTGCACGTAGAGGAAAGAATGAATGATGCCTTGGATCTGGTGCCAATGCTGGCAGACTTTTCAAAACTTTTCTTGTGAACACCCCCATGTGCCCTGCCACTCAGTGAAATCCACAACAATCCTTTGTTGCAGAAATGGTGCTATTTTCAGAACTTTGGCCCTCTAAATTTCACCACATGCGCTGAATGTGACTTAAGTGAAGATTTCTGTGGCATAATATTTCTAAGAGCATTTTGATTTGAAAGATATATTCAACAAAATTGGAAACAGCTGTGCCAGAAACTACTTTTCTTCCATTTATAGTTTTGTAGCCCCATATTAACTTCATCCTTTGAGTGTGAAGTTACTTTCCTCCTCCTCGCATCCAGATGTTTATAGAGTTCTTAAATAATCTTCAAAATTGCCAAAGCCTACAAAAAGTCTGAACATGTAAATTCAACATATTGTTTTGTTCTCATCATGGCCTTTTCTGCATTAATGCCGGTCCTCATCAGATTTCAGATGTACGTTGCCTGACACAACTGCAAAATACTGTTCTGAGTCATCACTCACTTTGGGATGGACTCTTTTAAATTTCTTTTTCATTAGATATTTTCTGGAATTCTAAAAATGGTTCATGGATTTCTTTAGAGACTTCACAGAATGCTAAAATTAACTCATTGCCTTGGCACTTTGTGTTAATTTGAACACTTTATCCAAGTTCTTTTGCCCTCCTTCAACACATGGATTTCTGTATTATATGAAACAAAATCATTAAATGCTTAGGGCAAAGCAGAGGATTATATATATATATATATATATATATATATATATATATATATATATATATATATATACATACATACATACATACACACACACACACACACACACACACACACACACACACTAACCTGAACTGGAATTATAGAGGCTGTTTTGTATAACCCATGAAAATGCATTGAAAAGTTAGTATTCATAGTTTAAATAACTTTTTCTGAAACCATTAAAATAGAAAATTAAGCAGGAAATGATTACAGTGTTAAGTCGATGATAAAAATCTAGAAAAGTTATAACAATGCCTCTGGATCTTCTAATTTGTATATTGAAGTTACACTGATACATCGTCCACATGTCCATGATTTGATGGATCATGTCAAAACTTTAGGCTGTAATCCTTGATTTATAAGCATGACCTACCCATTCAAATTATACAATTCCAAAAGGATTTTTTAAACCTCAGCTGGTAGGAAATTCCCCTCCCCCTAAAGCTCACTTAATGTAATCTGAAAATTAGTACAGGAAAGCTAAAACATTTCCCTTTGAAACAGAAGTACACAAAACTTTGGATACTCTACAAATGCCTCCCAAAATTGCAGCTTACCTCTAATTATTAGTATTACAGAAATGAATAACTGTTACATATGTAGAAAGTGTTTGCATTAATTGCATTAAATTAAACCAAATTTAGATTTGGTTTTACTCTACATATTTACTTGCTCTGGCTTTAAACACCTTTTAGGGTAAGTAACATGGCCCACCCTTCAAAAGCTAACATCAACTCACATCCTAAAATAAATTGTGTACTAATAGTCTAATATTGTATCACTGGCTGCTAATGTTACTTGTTTCATGAGAAAGATAAGAGCTTTAACCAACTTGCATTGTCTTAAAAAAAAATAAAAGGAATCTATATAGGTTCCCCAAATTATCCACCTTTTATTTTACTACAGTTTGGAAGAAGGCTTATTTATTAGATTTTTCCCCTGTCTTTATTACATTATAGGTAACATTATTAGTAATATTATTAATGCATAATACTGAACGCTAACATTTGTTATTTTGGCGTAGTTTTTTTAATTGCTGCAGATTTTTATTTCATGCAGGTATTCAACTAATCACAACCAGAAATCGTTATGTGTGTATTTGTGGGTGTGTATGAAAGTCATTCTGTTTCATAGCAATTTGTCCATGTCACTGAGTTCCAGGGTTCCAAAACAAACATTTTCATAGCTTGATGTGAAACTACATATTCAAACACCATATTTTAAAAGAAGTTATTTTAAAGCAGGGCAGGGGAATGGATTGCAACTCCCAGCATCTCTGTTTAGTATGGCCAATAATGAGCAATGCCAGAAGTTGTGATTCTGAAGATTCACCTGCTTCAAATGTTTTCAGATTTCATGGCAGGGATGAAATCCAGCAGGTTCTGACAGGTTCTGAAGAACCGCTAGCAGACATTTTGAGTAGTTCGGAGAATAGGCAAATACCATCTCTGGCTGGCCCCAGTGGGGAGGGAATGGGGATTTTGCAGTATCCTTCCCCTGGAGTGGGATGGGAATGGAGATTTTACAGTATCCTTTCTCTGCCACGCCCACCAAACCACACCACGCCCACAGAACCGGTAGTAAAAAAATTTGGATTTCACCACTGTTTCATGGCCTTGGTTAAAGTATTTGGAATTTATTCAAGCTATGAATTCATTTAAGATAACAACAAACTCCATTGCTAGCTTGCTTGCTTTTGTAAATTTATTTTCATGTGCTCTAAAGACTGTCTTTTCCACTGGATGCTTTTGTGATACAGTAGATCCTATTGACCTCTGTGCAGCAGTCAGACAGGAAATCTTCTCCTGAATGTATTGTTTTCCCTGATTTTAATTCATTTCCCTCTGTTGAAACAAAACTAAGCCCAGTATTCTTCCAAAAAGCTTTCATGGTTATAAATAAACCTCTTACTTGATATGTGATATCTGCCTACAATCATTTAATCAAGGCATTTTTTTTTTACTTTTTTCAAATAAATAGGATGTGGCATGTAAAATCTCTGCTCTCTTAGTAATAAAAACAAGAACAAAGTAGATAAACAATGAAACTGAGAAGCCTGATATGAAGCAGCACCACAAGAAGCACAATGAAGTATTCTGAATCATACTGACAGTAATGCTTGTGAAATAACGTAGAAGAAACATTATCCACAAGTTGGAGACTCTAAGAACTAGGAGGCACTTCTCTGCCTAATACTACTGGATATTACCTCTGAAACTGACATCACATGCCATTTTATCCTAGATCAGGATTTTTTCCCCTCTCCTTAAATCTCTTTACAATGGAGTTCCACTTGACTTATTTTTTTTTTTCTTAAAAAAAATTTGGAAAGTCCAGATCACAGAGTATGCCAAAGTAGAAGCACTGACTCTGCAGTTGTGCTGAATTCATATTTGCCTGTGATTGTTTGTGGACTGCATTCATTTATAAAGTAGAGGTTCTAGGAAAATCCCTGCAGGAAAAAGCCACTTCATAGTTTGTGAGTTAATTGTGTACCATTATCAAAGCACAATTTGATCAAGCATATTTTCACTGCCATTCTGAGGATTACATTACACCCAACTGAGGTGGTTCTTTAAAAATTCAATTTAAAGGGCTTTTCAAAATGGCAGGTGACAGTGTTAAAATGACTTTCCCCATCACTTTTTCTCTTTTTTTAAGCACATCTAGGGTAGTCATTTACTATACATGAAGAGCTCCTCAACCTTTGACTAGTTTAAAAACAAGGAAATAATTGAAGTTGACCATCAGCAATTTAATACCTGAAAAATAAATCAAGTGTCAGAGTTTGTTGTAGAAAAATCAAATCCAGAAAGCACACACAGGTAAACTGATTCAGCAGGATTCATTAACTTCTTTATATACATAATAATACATGAAGATAAATTTACAACACCAACAGCAGGTTTCTTCCAACATAGCAGACAGACAACTTTGCAGCTTCAAAACTCAGAGCTTAATACACAGACTAGTTTTCAGTTTCCATTTTGCACAGACTCAGAGCTGAACCACACCCAGACTTTTTCCAGTTTCAATTTCAATTCACCAATCAGCTCCCATTGGCTGATTTAGTTGCTATGCCTATTCATTTGCTGACCTTGTTACCATGTCTCCATTCAGTCCCCATTGGCTAATCTATTCCAGTCTAGGAATATTCATACTCTGACATTAAGGAAATATTATTTGAGGTGTACTTTGCAGCTACAACATACATAAATGTTACAAAAATGTTGTTCTCCCCATTAATCTCCTGGGGAGCTATGGTGGTCTAATGATTTAACTAATATAGTTAAATCATTACAGTAAGTATGTACATAACCAATGGTTAATCTGCACTAGAGTTAGATATTACCCATTTTACTATTATTCTGAACAATTAAATTTAATTTAGAATTAGGACCAAACTTGTATCAAAGTTCAATCTGGATATTTTCAGATACACATTGTATTATGAATAAAGTTAAAAGAAAAATTAGTCATCAAATTAATAAGAGCAAAGTGTAAAAAGTGATTCTTTTTTCTAAGAATCATTAAAGTAATTCTGGCTTTAAAATGGTGGCTTTTGATGGTTTAGAGCAGGGGTGGGCAACTCTAGCCCTTTTACAACCTGTGGACTTCAACTCCCAGAATTCCTGAGACAGCCAAGCTGACTCAGGAATTCTGGGAGTTGAAGTCCACAGGTCACAAAGTGGCCATATTTTCCCACCCCGTTAAGATTGTATTCTTTAAGAAAATGAGGTGGGGGGAACAGTTCTTTTTTCAGCAAATACCCAAATCAGATTAGTAAAGTATATTCAACCAGGCTCCAGCATTTGTTTCTCATAGTTTCTTAGATCCTTGTTTTATCTAGAGCTTGTGTTAAGAGCTATGTCCTAAATAAGCAAAACAACAATATGTTTTTGGTGTGGTTAGGCACAGATAACTTTCTTGGCAGTATGAGAATAACATATACAAGAGGTATCATGCCTTCTTGTTATATTCTTCTGAGTGGAATGTAAATGATCTTAAAAGGGTGTGCAGATTCCCACTGACTTCAGTAGGATTTCACAATAAATAACTTTGAACGAGGTGACAATTTTCCTATCAATTGAAATTGTAGTAAAATTACAGTAACAAAATCAACCTGGCAGAATTGTGCAAAGGTATCTATGATGTATTACAAAACACAACCCTTTCTTGGAGTTTCTGCCTACCATTACATATAAACAACTAACTAGCTTTTTTCCCCTCATTCCAGTGAAAATGAAAGAGACTCGGGTTGCCTACTTTAACTCTGTACAATGAAAGGAAAACTGTAGCAGTTTTCTGACTATTTTGAAATCCCACTGATTTCAATTGGAAGTATTTAAGCATATGTTTAAATTGACAGCAATAGGCTAAAACTGCTATTTCATAATTGCAACTGAATTAGGAAGAAGTAAGCAATTCATTTAATTTGCATTTTGATGTCTGATTTAATCTTCCCATACCAACACATGAACAAGAGTTTTTGCTCTGTATTTTTCAAAATATCTGAATTATGTTCAGAAAATTGTTTGCAAAAGCTATTGAAAACCTGCATTTTTCCATGCAGTTTTTTGTCAAATTGATGGACAATGAAACAGATGTGATAATTTGATGCACTAAAAAATGATGCATTTTTCCAAGTTGGAAAAATGAGACCTTGAGCAAAAGTGAACTTGATTAATTGATCCATCTCTGGGTATGAAAACGTGCTACAAATCCATTAGGTTTATTATTACAATATGCATTTTAATGGTGCTGTAATCTTGTCAATTATCTCCATATTGAAACCACAAGACCTAACAGAAGCATAATTAATAACTAGGATCCATATTTATAGCTTTATGCAGCAATGAATGAAGCACTCCTTGTAATACATACATACATACATACATACATACATACATACATACATACACACATACATACATACTCTCTTTTAGTTGGCAAACTTTTCTGGTTAGTTGTGTAGGTGGGTTTTCCCTCCTTTCCCTCTATCCTTCTCAAGTCCTCTTAAAACCCTAGAGTAGAAAACTCAACTGTAGCTATATGAACATGACCATTAATATCTAACATTTGATCTAAACATTGTTAACTGACAAGTACCACATAAATAAATTCTACAGAATATTTTTCCAACCTGATCTTAAACATGAAAATTGTAGATATCACACAGCATAATCATACTTGGGGACAATATTAATGAATTCAATAGGTTTACTCACTGGTAACTATACTCTAGTATAGTTACCAGTGTATACCCTAGTGCCACGTAACGGGGTGAGCTCCCATTACTTGTCCCAGCTTCTGCCAACCAAGCAGTTCGAAAGGACATAAAAAATGCAAGTAGAAAAATAGGGACCACCTTTGGTGGGAAGGTAGCAGCATTCCATGTGCCATTGCTGTTTAGTCATCCCGGCTACATGACCATGGAGACATCTTTGGACAACGCTGGCTCTTTGGCTTTGAAACGGAGATGAGCACCACCCCCTAGAGTCAGGAACAACTAGCAAATATGTACAAGGGGATCCTTTACCTTTAACTATACTCTGACTATAGCCCATTCACATCTTTAGTACATAAGCTTTTTTGAGTCAAGAACTGCATATGAGACTCATGATCTAATTCCGGGTTGTATATGAGCACAGCAAGGAGAAAGTAAGTGTGATGGAAATGGGTCCAGAATAAATGCCATACGTTTCTGACTCTGAACCACTAAAACATTCATCTCCATATTCTTGCAGCCCAGATAGATGATTGTTGGAAAGTCAGAACATAAACTGTAATCTGGGGAATGCTTGCAGACCAAGTATCTTCTTCCATTAGTATTCATTTTTAGTAAGTATATTAAAATTAAACTTAACAGTTATGGGTCAGAAAAAAGAGTGAGAATAATGCCTATATATTATAGTCATGCATGCCACAGAAGGGAGAGTTTGTGAACACTGTTAATCAATACGACACCAGTTTTCAGCATTCAATGACATCAGTCTGGTATAAACAACAGCGTTTGGCAGTTTTCTAATATTATTATTTAGGGAATTTATATTACCACCATTAATTAATTAAGTAGATTTTGATGTTGCCCAACTCCTATTGACTCTGGATGGCTCATAGCATAAAACAAAGCAGCAAATATAAGATCCAGATAAAAATATAGCAATAAACAGATGGCAGATCCAATCAGCAAAATATATAACATCTCCAAAAAATAGGATGACTCCTATCATCCTAGTCAAAGTCTGAGAGAAGAGCTAGGTCTTTAATTGATGGGCTAGGTTTTTTAAAAGGGGGCATTATATGAAGTTGTCTATCTGGATCCGTTCCAGTCGGGCTTCAGGTCACGATACAGCACGGAAACGGCATTGGTCGCATTGGTGGATGATCTCTGGAGGTCTCGGGACAGAGGTTGCTCCTCTATCCTGGTCCTATTAGATCTCTCAGCGGCTTTTGATACCATCGACCATGGTATCTTACTGCACCGGCTGGAGGAGTTAGGAATAGGGGGCACTGTGCTTCGGTGGTTCTCCTCCTTCCTCTCTGACCGTTCGCAGTTTGTGTTGGCAGGGGGGCAGAGATCGACCTCGAGGCACCTTATTTGTGGGGTGCCGCAAGGGTCAGTCTTCTCACCCCTTCTGTTCAACATTTATGTAAAACCGCTAGGCGAGATCATCCGTGGTTTTGGGGTGAGTGTTCATCAGTATGCTGATGACACACAGCTATACATCTCCACCCCAGACCACCCCAATGATGCCCTTGCTGTGATGTCCCGTTGCCTGGAGGCCGTGCGGATCTGGATGGGGAGAAACAAGCTCAGACTCAACCCCTCCAAGACCGAGTGGCTGTGGCTTCCGGCGTCCCGGTATAGTCAGCTGATAATAGGGGATGAGATCTTGCTCCCCACAGAGAGGGCCCGCAACTTGGGTGTCCTCCTGCATTCACGGTTATCTTTAGAAGATCATTTGATGGCCGTGGCCAGGGGTGCCTTTTATCAGGTTCGCCTGATCCACCAGTTGCGTCCCTTTCTGGATTGGGATGCCTTGCACACGGTCACTCATGCCCTAGTTACCTCCCGTATGGACTACTGTAATGCTCTCTACATGGGGCTTCCCTTGAAAAGCACTCGGAGGCTCCAACTGGTCCAGAATGTAGCCGCGCGGGTGATTATGGGCGCAGCTCATTACGCCCATGTAACACCTCTCCTACGTGAGCTGCACTGGCTCCCGGTGGTCTTCCAGGTGCGATTCAAGGTGTTAGTTATCACCTTTAAAGCGCTCCATGGCTTAGGACCTGGGTACCTACGAGACCGTCTTTTGCCACCAATAGCCTCCCACTGACCAGTTCGTTCTCATAGGGAGGGACTACTCAGGGTACCGTCAGTCAAATTATGTTGACTGGCGACTCCCAGGGGGAGGGCCTTCTCTGTGGGGGCTCCAATCCTTTGGAATGAACTGCCTCCAGAGATACGGAATATCCCTGATCTCCGTGCTTTCCGCCATGCCCTCAAGACCCTGAGGTTCCAACAGGCGGGGCTAAACATACAAACATGTCAATGATTTTTTAAATGTTATCTAATTCTGGGTTTTATTTAATTGACCAAACTAAGTAATAATTTTAATTAGCATTTTTATGATGTTTGTGTGTCTATATGTTTCTTGACTGTACACCGCCTTGAGTCCTATGGGAGAAAGGCGGTATAGATAAATAAATAAATAAATAAATATAAAGATTTGCATTTTATAATGAAAGGACAATGAATCCAGTATGTATTACAGGCATTGATAGCCG